>CM057450.1:854775526-855463026 GCA_016271365.2 Neoceratodus forsteri
CTTCCAGATGTTTTAAATATCAACTCAACAGATGTGATTAAGGATTGTCAAGTAAGAGAACCATTTTGAAACAGTGATAACAATGTGTTAAAATTTAACATCAACGACAACAAAAACTACATGTAGGAAAGGCGTAACAGTTTGTAAAGAGTTCAGAAAGTCAAGTTACACAAAACATGGATACAGCAGCTGCCTGGGATTGGCCCAATGAGATCCAGGATTCAAAAGTAGAAAAACAAGGGGTGTAAATAAAAAAAAAGTATTAGGAAATGAAAGGAAAAATATAGTCAAGATAATATATTTATGTGTACTTTGTGTATTGTAAAAGGCATGCATGCTAAACAATGTATATGCAGATGATACAAAATACACACACACACACGCACACACACACACACCCACCATATAAAAAGCATACGCCACTCAACTCTGAACTTTTTGCTTGACCAGTTCCTGCACTAATTCCTCTGGAGTTAGCATGATCATTTGTAAAAAGAATTTAAATAAAAAAAGTATCATTACCTATGATTGATATGCCCCCATTACTCCCTCTTGTGATTGATTAATCTCAGTGGAGTTGACAAGTTACATTTACCATATTCTTGGTAAATATGTAAATATTTACATGGCAGCAGCTAGTCAGCAAAACCAAGCAGTACCTCATGTCTATAGGTAAATACAGTACAAGCCATTTAAACGATGCATGCTTAGGTGGGGTGGCCGATTAAGCAAGATGTCTCCACTGGAACAGATTTACTCTCGTATAAAGTTATACTGCAGCACAATGGTTAAATGGGACATTCGTTCCTCAATTCTTCCATTTTAGTAGGATGCTTGACAGCTGCTTCTCAGCTAATTACAGCCAGTTACCTTGACATTTAAAGCATACTGTAATCAGGTAACTGGCTGTAAATCAGCAGCAAACAGTTAAGTCATCTGCTGTAGCTTGCTTAGTGTCCTCTGAACTGAGACTCTGCAGCCATGTCTCTGCTGAAAAATGAGCTGTCTCTTGCAGATCATGTTCATGTGATTAAAGTGCTTAAAAACCCAGCCAGCTTGCTCTCTTCAGTGGCTGCTGAATTTAACATCGCAAAGAGCCAAGCTGGACGAATAAGTGCAAATCTCTAAGCCATTCTAGCAGAGTGGCATTCTAATGCAAATCCCATGTGAAAAAAAAAGTGAGAGGGCAAGGACTGTGAGGTTGAGGATGCCTTCATGTGATGGTTTTCGCAAGCTGTTGACCAAAGGTCTCATATCTCTGGCCCCATGTTAAAATCCAGGACACTGGATTTACCTACACAAATGGGCCACTCAAATTTTTAGGCTACAGATGATTGGCTTTCAAGGTGGAAACAGTGGCACCAGATAGTGTTCAAAAGAGAACAAGGTGAAAATTAAGATGCCAATGCCACCACCGCACAAACCTGGTTAACTGAAGTGTTGCTTGGACTTCTATCTGAATACAGGCTGGCTGATGTCTGGAAAGCCAATGAGACTGGCTTATTCTGTGGAGGGTATCCTGACCATGACCATGCTCTGAAGCAGCAAGAGCTCATAGGTGGAAAAAAGCTAAAGTCAGAATTCTATCCTGTTGTGCAAACCAAATGGGAACAGAAAAGAGAAAGCTGCTGGTCAAAAGCAAACTTCCTCACTGCTTGCCCAAAGGCCTTAAACTGCTGCCAGTTACATACAATAATTCAGTTAATGCATGGATGACAAGTTCCATATTACAAGAGTGGCTGCTAGCATGGGATGGCTAGCTTCATAGAAGCCACAGAACAATTCTCTTGTTTCTGAACAGTTGTTCTGCCCCCCCATGATCTTGCCAGAAGACTGAAATTCATGAAACTTGTTTTCTTTCCACCAAACACCACCACCAGCATCATACAGCCTATGGATATGGGCATCGTTAAGAATCTTAAAGACCACTACCTGTCCTATGTAGCCGGCAAAATCTTGTAGACGATAGATGAGGGGGAGATGGCTCATGCAGCTGACATTTCTTGTAAAGTGAATCTTCAAGATGCGCTTTATATGCTGCACAGAGCATGAGGAGCTGTGAAGCAAAGCATAATTGGGAACTGTTTTTCAATATCAGGATTTACCTCCATTGCCACTACCCTACCCCCTGACCAGATTGTCACACTGACAGGGTTTGAGAATGTTAAGATCCCTGCCTTCATGGATGCTGCTGCTTTTAATAAACATGTAGAAGTGGATGTGAATGAACCAACAGTCAGAGAGCATACTGATGGGGAGCTTGTTAACGCTGTAGTAAAAGGGGGAGACCTGGACACAGAGGACACATCTGATGCTGACACTCAGGTGCTGGTGTGATTGGTGATGACAGTGGAGGCACTGACAGGTTTTAAGTTAGCTATGGAGTGGTTTCAACAGCATGGACAGACCAAACCTGGGAAAAGTTGTTTGAGATTGAATGTATAATACACTCACAAGCTCTTAATGAGAAACACTAGAAAGCATCACTAGTTCTTTCAACCTGCCATTTCATCTACACCATCTGATTGGCACTCGAAGAAGAAGCAGCCCCATAAACATTGTCCTTTTCCTTCCTCACAGACAGCAGATGTTTTGTTGCAGGAGGAAGTAAAGGAAGAACTATGGTATATACAGTGCTTTAAGCACTACAACACACCAAATAATAATAATGTTTAAAATAGTTGAAAATAGTTGTTCATAGTTACACAAGCACAAATCGCAAGCAAAAAATAATATAAAGCAAAACACTAAACTGCACTTTATTATTTCACCAGTTACCTTAGAAAACCTAGGAAAGTCTTTTTCCATCCATTCTCCTCCACAAAATGAACTTTGTTAATAGAGGCAGCTGCTTAATGGGACGATCTGCTTTCCAGCAGGCTATCCGCTTAACCAGATTGAGCTATATTTATTTTATTTATTTATTTATTGAAGATACCGGATTTACAAACTTTGAGCCAGGGACTCATTTACAAAGGCTCCACTTCAAGTACAAAACAGATCAGTAACAAGCAGTATACAACATAACAATGAGGAAAGGAAGAGAAAAAAAAACAGGGTATGAACAGTACAGTCAAGCCTATACAATTGGGTACCTATACAAGTCCGGATAAGGAGCTTGTAATTGTCAATGAGCAGTACAAACAATAGGATGGTGAGACCTATACAATTAAGTAGTTAGACAGGTCCAACTAAGGAGCTTGTAATTGCAAAGGTGCGAGCAGTCAGGATACCGACATTGTCAATAACACAGTCATTACATAAACAGCAGTAGAGTAAAAGAACTTTAGCCCATACTCTCTCTATGTGGTATAGGTGATAAAGAAGATTTAGATGCAGGTTTATAAGCACCAACTGGCATCTCAATCCTTGCTCCATCACTGAGGCAGGACCAGGCAGGTCTGGCAATGGCCCAGTGGCCAGGTATTGGTGGTGCTAAGCAGCAGCCCATACTTAGCCGGCACATTAGCAGTGATGGGTGGAGAGCATGTGGTCTTTGAGGGCTATTTTGAAGGGGCCTAGTCTGGCGATAGAGGTAATGGCCAGAAGGAGTTCATTGTACCAAGACAGTGCTCTGTAGGAAAATGACTTTTACGCTAGAGAGGTTGAGACCCTGGGAACAGCCCACATCAGTTTATCTGCTGAGCGGGTGTTTGCTCAGGTATAAGCAATGCAGAGGGAGGCAGAAACTCCCGTGGGGGTAAGGCTTAGTTGAATTTATTAGTGAGGAGACATGTTTGATAGCATACTCTTTCGTCTAGGGTGAGGATATTTGTTAGGACATACATTGTGCAGCTGTGGGTACGCTTATCAACTCCAGTGAGGAGCCTACAGGCTTTGTTGATGACTAGGTAGATTTTATTTAGAGCAGTGCGGTCAGTGGCCGAGTAGATGGTTAGTTTATAATCTACAAAAGAGAAAACTGAAGAAGTAACAGCAAGGTTAAGGGCCTCTGGCAGCAGGCAGGCTTTGTGCCGATACAGTAGTCCTGTGCATGTATTTATGGCTGAAGAAAGATTACTGATATGTGGGTGGAATGAGAGGTTGGGATCAAAAGTAAGGCCCAGGTATTTATAGGTATAGACCTGTTCCAGCAGGAGAAGGGCTTTGGAAAAGATTGTTAGCTTGGCGTCATCATAGTCCTTGCTCTGTCGGTGGACAAAGAGCATTGACTTAGTCTTTTTTACATTGACCACCAGTCTGTGGTCAGTGAATCAGTTTTCGACATGGTTGAAGGCAAGTTGTAGGGAGGACTGAAGGATTGTGGGATCTCAGTGGGAGGCAAACAGTACCGTGTCATCTGCATAGAGCAGAAGATTACATGGGCAGGATTTAGGCAGGTTGTTCAGGAAGATGCTGAGTAATAATGGACCAAGGATGGAGCCCTGGGGGACCCCTGAGTGGACTGGCAGAGTAGATGAGAGAGTGCTGCTTATCTTCGCACATTGGGACCTATTTGAGAGATAACTTGTAAACCACACAATGGGTCCGGGGGACAGACTGGTAAGGTGAAGAGTATTTAGGAGCAAGGTGTGGGAGACAGTATCGAAAGCTTTCGACAGGTCGATGAATATAGCTCCTATTAGGTGTTTCTTATCTAGGGCATTGTGCAAAGAGTTGGAGAATTCTATGAGGGTGGTTGTTGTGCTGTGTCCAGCTCTAAAGCCATGTTGTTCCCTACATAGTATGTTGTGCACAAGCAAGTAGTCTGTGAGTTGGGTGGCTAAGATTTTTTCCAGGACTTTTGAGAGGGAAGGGAGAATGGAGATGGGACAGTAATTATTGGGTAAGGTGGGTCACTCTTCAGCATTGGGTTCTTCCAGTCAGTTGGAAACTGCCCCAGGCATAGAGAGAAGTTAAGGAGATTGGTCAGGGAGAGCACTGAGTCCAGTTCCAAATTAAGGATTTTCATATCAAAGGAGTCTTTGCAGTAGTTTGAGTCCCCGAGGACATTTGCAAGGTATGGCCTTGCTTCACTCATTGTAATAACCCTGAGGTAGAAGGTGGGTAGGTATTTCTTGGCTCAGGTGTCCCAGGGTTGGGATCGAAGAAGTTGTTTGAAAGAACTGCACTTAGATCAGAGAATGCAGCATTTAGGCAACTGGTGATGGTAAGTGGGTCCGAGGTAGTATTATTGTTGACAGTTAGCTTGAAGGGGTGTGGCAGCCTGGAGTTTCCATTCAGTTCCTTTAAATTGCCCAGAACAACCTAGCATTCCCCCAGGAGGAGGCAAGGGTAGATTTATAGTAATTAGATTTAGCCATCCTAATAGCCCAGGTACACTTGTTGTGAGCCACCCTGTAGGCAAGCCTGCCCGCCTGCACACCAGAGGCAACTGCTTTCTGCCAGAGATTGTCACGGTTCTTTAGTTGCTGAAGCAGTGCTGGTGAGACCCAGGGGGCATTATGGTTTCTGGACTGAACCTTAGTGAGGGAGGCAAATCTATCACATGCATTGTTGAATGTTCGGGTGAAGTAGTCTAGGGCTTCATCTATGGAAGGGATGTGGCTGATGGGGAACCAATCACACTGGGCAAGATGTCTTCTTAGTTTAGTGAGGCCTCCAGGTTGAAAACGCCGTAGAGTAAAACTATTTGGTTGGGTTATTTGCCTCTGACATGACTAGGTGAAGAGGATGGGGGAGTGATCACTTAATGAATCTGGGAGTACAGTTAGGTTTGAAATTGGTGAGTAGCAGGTCAATCAGGGTGCTAGATCCATTTCTGGGATTCACCCTGGTTGGTTGGTTAACTAAATGGGCCAGGTCTAGTGTAGAAAGGGTGTCTTTTATAGGTTGAGGCTGAGCTTGATAACCAGTTCACATTAAAATCCCCTAAACTAATGTACTCTTTTTTGGGTGGGAAGCTGGAGATATAGCTGGCCAGGGATTGAATAGCTGGGCTTGGTTTCATGGTAAGATTTGCATAGCAGCAGCTAACCACGTCACAGGCAGAGGGCTGTTTTTCATTGGGAGGGTTCTTTTGTATCAAATAGAACTTAGATGGTTTTGAACTGTCCAGCAACTGAGCCTAAAGAGTTTCTCAGGGGAGAGGAGAACATTTAAGTGACATGGGATGACAAGGAGTGGGTTATTGGGGGTCTTACCCACGCCTTGTGTAGTGTGTCATGAAGTGCAGCAGAGTGACTTAAACCACATGAGAAGTGGGTAATTCTCCAGTTACCCATGTCCTGAAGTGTCTTATCATGATTATACAACAATGGACCCATGAATACATTTTTTTTTATAAATGGCATTCATCAGTCATCATAGGTTATTACAGGATTTACCCCATGTGTAAAAACCTTAGCTGACTAATCACATGATATGAATTTTTATGTCCAGTGTATAATTAAGCAATAATACACAACAGGGTGTGGTCTATCATGGGGTATCATCACGCCTCAGGTGCATTGTGAGGCATGAGTGACAGGTCAAGTGCTTCATGCTCCAGAGAAGTGCCAATATCTCATGCTATTTCACATTCTGGAGTGTATCATTACAATTATGAACTGGATTCATATTTGTTTTACTTAAAAAATTGAAAAAACGTTTTAGTAATATACTTTTAATGTGTAGTGATACATTGAAACAAGATAGTCCTTTTACATTTTGTTATGGGTGGCAGGTGGCACTATCATAATTCATGCATACTGTGAATCAGACTGCCTGTATGCTCTGCAGTGACTTTTTTAAGTTTTACTGGCCTGTTAGGGGGACAAGGTTCTTACTGCCAAAAGGAGCTTGAAACAGAACATGATTTTAAGGGTGGAGAATAAGGTGAGGCATCAACACTGATGATTTGGCTGGTGTGTGAGAGTTGCTGTTTAAATGGGCAGGATTGCCTGTTCCTGTTATTGGACTGTGTTTTCTGAAGGGTATCCTGGAGCCCAAGAAGATTGTTTCAGGTTTTATGCTTTGGCATTAATGTGTAGTGTGCCCCATCAGTGGCAGTTGAGGTGGGTGGTGGAGGTTTTTATTATTTTTTTATTTATGTTTTGGTTTCATTTAGTCACCAGATCTAACTCTGGCACCACCCCAGTAGTCTGAGGAATGGGACACTGTTTCTCTTACCTAATATTTCTTTGCCAGTGGGATCTCCAGGTCTGTAACACGGAGCATGTGGTGGAGCACAAGTTGCCGGGACAGTTTGGCTCATCATTACTAGGGTCAACACCCCAGTTGCTGGAGGGAATGATGGTCCAGTGAAGCCAGGGATCTGGGCCTTGGGTAGCGGTCTCTCCTAGACATCTTCTGCAGGCAGATTGCAGCTTTACAGGTGGGTTCTAACCCAAATAACATAATGGTACTGCTGATCATGGGTGCTGATACCCACTGCATGGTACACTGGGACAATTCACCTAAAGCAGTTTAACTGCAGCCACAGAAGTATTGTTGCATGGGATTGCTGCAGGTGTTACACTTGATGCCAATGCCCAGGGTACAGGTGCAAAACTGTGGTGGCTAAAGTCTGTAACTGGGTTCTTTTCCAAACCTCTATGATTGGGCCCATAATTTCAGTGCTAGACAATATAACCCATTTATCCAGGGCCATTAAGCCCATAGACTCTTAATGGGAGCATGTATTCTCCCAAAATTCTCCTTCAAGTAATGTTTTTTGGACTGTGAAATGCTGTAAGAGCGTAATATAGGGTTCCACTTAGACTAATTTTTAATTTTGTGACCTCCCCTTGAAATTATTTTGGTAAGACATTCCTTCTTTGATCTGATCAAAGACAGCCACAAACCCTTCCAGGTAGAAGTTTTTCCTAAGCTCAGAGTGACCAGCATTTCACCACAGTATTCAACTAAATGAGTTAGGTACTGTATGATCCCGAGTCACAGTCCCACCTTTAGGAAGAAGGGTTATACACCACAGTAATTCTGTATAATTCTTCTGGCTGCTCAAAATCCAGCCATACTGTATATACAGTATGGCAACCTTAATTCAATCCAGAATATATATTATATGACAAGAAGTTATATAGGACTCAAAAGGTAGAAACCCTAACTAGCCCTGACTCAAAAGCCATTTCAATTTCACCAAACCAACTCTCAGGCCTTCACTGTTCCATATAAATTACATGGTAAGAATCTTCAGCCTAGTATGATCATGTGAGTAAGACAGCCTGATATCTTAGTCAAATAAAGCACCCAAGACAGAATATTCATTTTATGGACTGCTGTAATACCAGGAGAGAGGTACTGTAGGTAGAAACTATAGGTCCACAAAGAAAGTTCCTTTTCTATCTTAGCAAAAATTAATAAATAATTAAAAAGAAAAACAGTTTGATTCTGTGAGACTGCGTAACACAATAATGTTTGGCAAACCTGACCCTGGGAGGACCATAGCTAAGCTGCTGCTGGAGAAAAGTTGCTCACCTCTCCTTACGAGGAGGGGAAGGGGGTGTACAAATCTGCCTCTGAGCCTAGGCTGGAGGAATGGTACCCTCCTCTTTAGAAGGATGGGCAGAAACACCACTGAGACACAGCTGACGAAGATTGACCCATCTCAATGACGGCAGGTAAACCACTCTTTAGTAGTTGGATGAAAATTGCCCCACTTGTCCTAAAAGGGTGGGCAAGATCATCACCAAGATGTGACTGGATGAAGGTTGCCCACTCCTCTCCTGGGCAATGGTGGACAGGATCACAGCCAAGCCGGGGCTGGAATTAATTAGTTTGGTTATGATATGACACTACATGAGACAACAAAAATGCATGCGCAAAATGAGGTAGGCACATGTAGCATCACGATGCAGCCAAACAACTGCACACAGGCCAGGATATTCTTAAACTTGACTGAAATACAGAAAAGAGTATATGTGATAACAGTAGGATATTACAAACTACTCTTTTGGTGCCTAAAAGAGAAAGTGTTTTAAATTAACAAAATTACACAAGATCATATGCTGACAAATATTAAAAAGGTCCAGAGAGACTGTAAAAAGGAGAGTTGAGTGGCCAAATCAAAAATGGAAGAAAATTAATGGCTACCAACTCATCAAAAAATGACAAGGTATTGTATTCCTACATACAGTATGGAGTGAATAAATCACAGAGGGCAGTGCACCCACTATCAGAGAATGGAACAATTTTAAGTAGCAATAGGAATAAGGTATTTACTGAATCTGAAAATACAGTGCCAAGTGATATCTAGCTTGAAGTGATATCTGTTGAGAAGAGGTGTGGGAATACATCTTTGAAACAGTAGTGAAAGAAAAAATCAGTTTCTGTTATAAACAAATAAATATCATGCCCCATATGAAATACACCACAGAGTCATTAAGGAATAGACATCGGAGTTAGTGGGCCCATCAGATGCTTATTTAATGATAATGTACTAGAAAGTAAGGTTCTGAATGACTGGAGAGATGCAGTAGTTACCCAGTTAAAAAAAAAGAACAAAACAGCATGGCAAACGTTAGCCCAGTTAGTTTAGCATCAACCCTGGGAAAGGTACTAAACAATATAATAAGAGAAGTTTGGAAAACTGGTATAAAAATAAAGATATTATACACACAACCCAACAAAGATTTACAAAGGGAATATCATGTCAGGCAAACATATTTCTTTGAAACTGCAAGTAAGGCCCTAAATGAGTGAAAATTAGCAACTGTGATGTATCATGACCTAAGTAAGGCTGTGATGCTGGGCCCCATCATAAGTTAATTTCCAAACCATTACATTCTGGAGTACCTAGGTACCTGGCCAGCTGTATTAGTGACTGGCTGGTGAACTGAAAATAGGTAAATGGAGAGAAGTCTAAGTAGGATAAGGTGACTAGCAGAGGCCCATGTGGTTCAGTTCTCAGATCTGCTTTATTTAATATCTATATAAAAGATATGGACTAAGGTCTGCCTGGTTAGACAGCAAAATCTGCTGACAATGCGAATATCACCATCGTCATTGACTCAGAAAATGGCAATTTGCTAATACTAGAAAACCTAAATATGTTAGTAGCATGGGATCAGACATCCACGATGAAACGTAACCCAGAAAAAATTGTTGTACTCCATTTTGGAAGAAAAAAAAAAGAAACAAAATACATATTAAATGGATTATCACTAAGAAGTGCATTGAGTGACAGGGCCTTGTGAATAACAATATCATATATCCTGAAGTGGAATGAGCAATGTAGAACTGGAATCAGCAAATATAATCAGATTAAAAGTTAAATAGTGCATAACATATCTAACATGGAAAGGAAGGTTTGTTACCCTTGTACAGGTCACTAATTAGACCACCTTTGGAATATAATGTCCAATTCTGGAGTTAAAATACTAGGGGAGGAGTGGTAAGCCTGTAAAGGGTACAAATTTAGTATAACAAAATGATAAAATGACTGAAACATAGCTTTTTTGAGGAAAGACTAAGGGAATTTAACTTGTTTCCCATGGAGAGGAGACATTAATGGGGGATATGATAGTTATTCATAAAGCAATCAGGGATCAGGAACTAGTCAGCACCCTTAATCTGAAGTCAAGTGGAAGAAAGCAGGGGATGAGACTACACTCTCAGCAAACTGCAGATGAACACTTCAATATGGAGCACAGAAAATTCTGGTTCACCTGGACAGCTGTGAGAAGAAGGAACAAACTTCCAATAGAAGTGGTTAGTAACGACAATCTTAAAATAGTTCAGAAAAGGCTGGACAACCATATGGGTCTGTAACAATTGCTGGATATACAATAACTGATTAAGAATCTGCAGGCAGTTTATATTGGCTCATGCCTTTTGTCTGACTACTTACTAGGTTACTATGTTACTATGAAATTATGTCTACTATTTTACCCTTTGGATAGCTTAGTATTAAAAAAAACTGTAATAGGATGTCTTCAGTTTTTATGACTTGGCGTTCACTTGACAAACAAATGACTACTTCAGGTTCTCTGGGGCTCACCTGTGCAAGACTTTTTTCTTATTACAATCCTTTGTATGTTGAGAAATGTAGAAAATGGTTTACTAGTCTAACAACAGCTGTTCCACACCACATTACCTTTGGGTTGTAGAAAACGTGGGAATCTTGCACCATAGGACCACCACAGTGCACTAGAAAAAGGTTACACTTACTTTACATTAATTCAAAGCACCCCTGAATTGAAGGTATTCCATCAATGTAATACAGGAATGTAGTTCAGTATATAGCTTCCTTTATACTACGGGTCATACTACGGGCAATTCAAGAGCCAAGAGGCCAGAGGTCCATAATGCTCTTATGCTAAGCCAACAAATAGTAGGACAGTGAGTATCCTGTACTTATTAATTGATCTAATCTGCACTTAAAAATGCATTTGGTCTCACTTATAACCACATGTAAAGGCAACCCATTCCATGGGCCAACGACTCAAAGGGTGAAAAAATATTTCCGCTTGACATGAATAAATGATTTTCTTTCTAATTGCAGAGGATGTCCTCTGAAATTATATACACATGTTTAAAGTCCTTACCCAATTCACACATAAGGTGTGGATCATTGAACAATATCATACAGAAATAACAAATCACCCCTAAGACAGCACATGGAAAGGGCATAAGTTTTAAAGTGTTAACCTGCCATCATAAGACAGGCTTTCAGGCCCAGCTATTTTCTTTGTAAATTTTCTCTGAACTTTTTCTAACTAGTGCCCTTCAGTTTTTTATAAGGACACCAGAGCTGTGAGGCATATTCCATATGTGGTTGAGCATATGCTCTGTATAATGGCATGAACACCTCATGATTCCTAGACCCAATGTTTCTCAAAATGGACCAAATTACTTTGTTGGTTTTGTTAATGGTGCTATTAACCTGCTGGCTATGTGACAAATCATCATAAATTATGACACCCAAATCTTTTTCATTAGTTGTTATTTCCAATAAGGCACCGGCCAACGAATATTCAAACTGTAAGTTTTAGCTCTCAAATGCATTACTTGGCATTTGGATACATTAAAGGAAAACTACACCCAAAACTTGAAAAAATATATGCTGTGCAGAGTGTTTTAATTTGTATGTGAAGTTCTAGTGTTTCCTTCCCTCTGACTGGTATTAGGAGTTTTTCCATTAGCCTGCTAGCTTTAGGGTAGTTTCGACCCCTGGAGATCTCCATATCAAACAGCTTTATTGCATTTCTTTGTCCTACAGTGCACCTTGTTTCATGTGATGGTGATGTAGCAGAGCCCATAAGTCCAGCAGAAAGCATTGCATTACAATCAGTTCACAACAACAGAGATGGCTATATTTTAAAATCTGTAGAATTCAGCTTGGTGACCACCTCATCCTAAAGGTTTTACTGTCCTGAAAACTTGCTGCTGGTAATTTTTGTGCAGCTTGTAAAGCTTCCAAGATATTTAGTTTGTTTGGTATGTGTGCTGAATGTTGGGTCTCTCTTACATCACAGTCACATGAGACAAGATGCACTGTGGGAACAAGAAATACAATTACGCTATCAGGTATGAAGATCCCCAGGGGTTGTAAAACTAGCATAAAGCTAGCAGGTTAATTTGGGAAAAACTCCTAATACCAGTCAGAGGGAAGGAAACACTAGAACTTCACATACAAATTAAAACACTCTGCACAACATATATTTTTTCAAGTTTTGGGTGTAGTTTTCCTTTAAGGGTCATGCCCCATTCATTCACCCATGAGGAAGTGTGGTCTAAGTCAAGCTGGATGGCTTCAGCTTGAGCAACTGACTCACAAGGTCCACCAATCCTGACATCATCAGCGTATTTAGTAGTAAAGGATGAGCAAACTGTTAAATCAGCTATAAATGCTTGAAAAAGGCAAGGGCCCAAAACAGAGCCCTGAGGCACCCCACTAGTCACACCACCTTTAACTGAATTAAATCCATTGATGATGACCTGTTGTGATCGATCTTGCAACCAACTTTTTATCCATGCAATAAGAAAATAGTTAATATTAAATTTACCAAGTTTACTGATTAAAGCCCAATGAGGCATAATATCAAAGGTCTTGCTGAAATCAATAACAATGACATCACAAGGCATATGCCTATCTAGAAGTTGACTTATATTTTCATATAAACAAATCAGATTTGTTACACAACTTTTACCACTCCTAAAACCATGTTGTTCTGGGTCATGAAGATTAAACATTGGTGAGATAATATCTTAATAAGACTTTCCAAGAGTTTGCAAAGTGAGGAGGTCAGACTGATTGGTTGATAATTTTCCCAATTATTTTTGGTCCCTTCTTATGAATTGGAAAACCATTTGCTGACTTCCAATCCTGAGGTACATAATTTCAGCAATAAACCATGCAAACATTATTTTTAAGGAATTATAATAGAATCAGTCAGTAGAAATAATAGATGTCCTGCTATGGTATCTGGACCTGGGCTATATTTGCCTTTAAAGACAACAACGTTTCTTTAATACTATCCTCGGAAAAACACCCGTTGATAATTACTACTAACTATAGCAGCGATGGGGGTTGAAACCTTTGCATACAAATTTTACAAAACCTTTATTAAACAAGTCAGCCATCCATCTTCTGAGGATCACAAGCAAGTTCATTATTATCCAACAATAGACCAACTTGGCATGTTGGTTTCTTCAAAGAATTAATGTATGAGAAAAAATGTTTACAATTAGCTTTCTTTGCAGTAGTAGACAGATTGTACTCCCATCTTGATTTAGACCTCTTGATCATCTTCTTACATTTCTTTTGAATTTGCAGATAAGAATCCCAATTAAGCGTAGTTTTATTACAAAGATAAATGTTATATTTTTTCTCTTTAAGCCTAATCATCCTTTTAATAGAACTGTTTAACCACTTGGGTGCCTTTTTAGAATTAACTATTTTCTGCTTGCATGGAATATAGTGATCTCTTAGATTGCAAAGAATATTTCTGAATTTATCCCAACAATATTCAGGGGTTAAACCACCCAAAACTGCTTCCCAGTCAATTTCATGAATAATATACTTCATGGTAATCACATCTGCCTTGTCATGTAAATACATAACTAAAGGATTAGGGTTATATACATAATTAATAATACTCTTGAAAAAGATGCTGTTGTGATCATTATTACCTATGAGATCACCTACGTGAATTTGATCAATCGTTAGATCCTCATTGCAAAGGATCAACTCCAGAATTGTATCGCCTCTAGTGGGGTCAACCACACATTGTTTAAGACCCTGCTGAAAACACA
Organism: Neoceratodus forsteri; assembly: GCA_016271365.2. Lineage (NCBI taxonomy): Eukaryota > Metazoa > Chordata > Ceratodontiformes > Ceratodontidae > Neoceratodus > Neoceratodus forsteri. The sequence continues at coordinate 854,789,684 of CM057450.1, forward strand.
TAGTCAATAATTTATTGCCCAAATTGTTACTAGCACTAAGATTGGGCCAGTCTTTGTCTCCCAGGTTAAAATAGCCAGTTATGATGGTAGTCACTAGGGTATTAGCCTGTTCCATTTCAATTAATAAAGCATCAAGTACATCCACAGATGAGTTGGGTGGGCAATAACATGAGCCAATGACAAGAAAATCAGTGACAGAAAGATATATCTTGATCATATTGACTCAGTATCTTTGAAGTGTGTTTTAATATTGTTTGTAATGTTTATAGAGTTAAATTTATTATTAACAAATAACGCAACCCCACCACCCTTTTTAGTAGTCCTATTTAATGTGAAGCAGTTAAACCCTGGTATATTAGCATCCCATGAGGACTTAGCGTGCTTCAGGTTTCATATATAGATATAACATCAATATATCAGACTAATTTTACACTTTGGTTCATCTAATGTTTGATTTAAGCACCTAGCATTAAAGCTACGCAGTTCAAATGATGACTAATAAGTTTAGAGTCAGTTGATGGTTTAAGAGATGTTGACTTAGCAGGCATCTCCCCCCAGAACTTAGTTTAAACAATTATTAATAGCTAGGAGGAATTGTTTCCCTAAAAGTGCATTTCCATGTCTGCTTAAATGTAAGCCATCAGAGCAGTAAAACTCATTATGATCATTAAATTCTTCCCAAAGAGTAATGCATATTATGTTTTGCTGAAGGCATCATTTACAGAGCCATTCATTTATACTTTTAATTTTATTGTTAAGAGATAGTGAAAAATGGGGAATAGGAAGAATTTCAGACAAGCAGATATGACACCTTGATCAATCAATTTGTTGGTCAACAAATTGTTCTTTAATTCTTGGATGAAATCTTGAAGTATATTGTTAGCTCCTGCATGTATAACTGTAATAGGATCTAAGCCACAGTCCTTCAAGATATTATTCATCATTTTGGTAAGGTCTGATATCCTAGCACCACTATTACTAGAACTAGTCCTATTCATTTTATCAGGTTACAAATCTGCCTGTCTAAATGTTTAGTGATAGAGTCCCCTAATACATAAATCTGTTTTTGACTAGGTACAGCAGATGGACAGGAATTATAAATTAACATTTTATTGGTGACATCAGCACTAAAATCGATGAGTAGTAAATCATTGGTTGCTTCAGCACTAAAATCGATGAGCAGTAAAACCATTGGGTGGAGCTGTGGGACCCTGCGGTAAAGCTGGGCAAACTGCATGCAAATCAGGGAATGATGAGATGCTAATTTGGCTGTTTGCCCAGAGACTACCTAAGTAGGTTCATTTGCATGTCACTTTTGAATATGGCAAATCTTAATACTGGGCAAATGTGTTTGCACTGGGCAAACAGCTTAGCTCAGCGCTAAAGCCATGCTAATGTGTTAGCACGGCGCTAACAGTTCAGTGAATATTATACAGTTTTGATCACTGTTCTTTCATATCTGCTGTTGCTTGCAGCTGTACAGGGTCCACGCATTTGCTGGTACACACAATGGCCACATAGTTTATCTCTACCTGCCCTCACGTCGCTGTGCACTGTGTTGTTGTTGTTGTGGTTTGCATTTCCTGGTTGCTATATTCAGTGCTATTTTATTCCAGGGCTACATTTGCCCTGCACTCTCAGCCCAGTTTGCACGGCCTCATTCCCATGCTATTTTCAGAAGCTGTTTGCCCTGGGCTATTCCTTTTGAATATAGCTTGCTTTGTGCTCCGGGCTAAGTTTGCACACCAGGCAGTGTTAACTTAGCCCAGGGGCAAAGTTTTGAATACCTGGCTCAATATCTCAGAAACCACACAAGCAATTCAGATAAAGTTACCAACACAACATCAACAGACCAACCCAATGGAATTATGCATGCAAACTTTTATGTACATATATTGTAAGGCTTCAGAGTTATTAAAGTACAAATTATGCAAAACTGGGAGACCTAATAAAAATGGAAAAAACATGTTAGTTTAATGATTTTGAAACACAATATCTCACAAATCTCACAAGTAGCTGAAATGAAATTTATCACATCTACAGATAACTCCCCCAAGATTATGTATTCAAAATTTCATGCACATCTTTTGAAGGGTTCTAAAGTTAGTAAGGTGCAAATATGCAAAACTGGAAGACTGCTAAAATGGGAATAAAACATGTAAGTTTAAGGATATCTGAGACACAGTATCTCAAAACAAACACAACAGATTTTCATGGCATTTAGTACATTAAAAATATATCCCCAAAGCTTTGCATGCCAAATTACACAACTCCGTTGAAGGGTTGCAAAGCTATTATGTGTGAAGTATGCAAAACTGGATAACAGTATGGAAAAAAAACACTTTTACATCTATTTTTTTCCCATGGAAATAATGAGAAACTTAAAATTGTTATAACTTTTGATTAGATTAATATTTTTTTCACCAAACCTTCAAAAGGCAGATCTGCAACCCAAATGCTTTCTACCCTGAAAATTGCAGACCACAACATAAAGGCATTTCTGAGACACAGGTGGACAAAGAGATGTCGATGAACTGGTAAATTTAGGATATTTTGACAGTTTCTATCATAAAAACCACGTAACAGGTTCTCACAAAATTTGGAACATTAAGGGACTTACTCATAGAGATTATGCTTGCAAAGTTCGTGCAAATCAGTTGAACAGTTTCAAAGCTATTAAGGTTCAAAATTTGGGGTTTAACATAGAAGTTTGCACTCAACCCTAATATACTGACGCTACCGTACCAGTATAACACACACACAATATATATATCTACAGTATCTATATATATATATATATATATATATAAATATATAGACAGATAGATATACATATATCTGTCTATATATATACATATACATATATATATATATATATATATATATTATAGTGGCACAGTAGTGCCACTATAGTTAGAGTTGCATAGCCATTTCTATGTTAAACCTCACATTTTGCACTTTAATAACTTTGTAACTGTATGTCCAATTTGCCTGAAATCTAGAATGTAGAAAGATCTACCATAGATCTCTGGATCTGGACATTTTTGTTTTGGTCGGATGTATGGTTGTGGAACTGTACTGCGCTGAAAAAGTGAATTTTCCCCAATGTTGCAAATTCTTTGTCCAGGCATAATGGAGTTTGCCCTTTAAGGGGCAGACCAAGTTGTCCTGGTGCACCCCTTCCCTTCACCTGAGGATGGTGTGCTCAGAGTGGGGAAGGGGGAAGGAAGGAAGGGGAGGGGCTGGGGACAAGAACAATAGGCAGGCAGCAGAAAAGGGAGGGTCAAAAGAAGGTACATAATGGCCAGCACAGAGATGGTTCAGCCACTTTTGCTGAAGTTTTGATCTTTCTAAACTGGAGCACATCAGATTGGCATTGATTGGAGAAGAGGTTTGTGAAAATATTCAGGTAAGAAGCAAACAACTATGGTAGCCAAGGTTAAAGTGAAAGATGTATATGGTTTTAAAACAACAACAAAAAAAAAATGGGTTTTTCAATGAATTTGTTTTAGGGCCAGGTGAAACAGGAACCAGAAAGTAGTAGAAACCCTTTGAAAAAAAAAAGTTTGCTAGTCGATGATAGGTAGCAATGTATGATGTTTTTTTTTATGTAGGAACATTCACCAGGAGGCAGTATGTGAGAAAGTTAGCCAGTGGGGCTGGGAATCAGGCAGAGGAATGGCTGTTTAGAAGGGTGAGAGCACCACGTGGTTTGTAGTTTGTTCGGTGGGCAGGGCAGGAGCCCAGATTGTTTAAAGGCTTCGTAGCCGAAAAAGGATAAAATAAGAATTCTTGCTTCAAACTGTGTTTTTTGTTGTTGGGAGAGCAGGGACAGAGCAATTATGCATGTGGTTTCATTGGTTGGGCAGCGGGGCCTAGTGCATGGGCTGGTAGCAGTTGGAAGCAAGCGCTACATGAGTAGCTTGTAGGTTTTCTCTACAGTTCAGCAAAGCCTGGGATTAGTTTTCTTTAAAAATGCAAAATTGTTCAGGAAGCGGTAATGATTAGGCCTCCTCCAGCCTTAGTATTGTGGTGTGATGAGAAGTTGCATTTAGTGGATTGGGTAACAGGTTTGGAGCTGTATTGGGCTGGACAGGCTCTGTTTGATGGCGCCTGACTGGTGATGGGCCGGGACAGTCAAAATGGAGACAGACTGTGGTCTGGAGAGGGATCAAGAGACCTGGAGGGAGGGACAGAAGAGGCAGTACAAGTGCTGGCTTGTGGAGAGAATGAAAAGGCTGGGGCTCAGACGGGAGCCAGCACAGTTGGCACGTGCGTGACATCACACGCATTGGGGAGGCCCTCGAGATGAACAGTGCACAGTGGAAGGGTGTGGGGCCAGGTGGTGGCCCTCAGAAGCAAGCAGGCTATTTAATGCCAAAAAGGGCATCGGGCATGTTGGAGTGGCCTGGGAAGAGGGATAGCATGGAGCCATCTAGGATGGCCACATGGCATGACATCACATGCCACAGGATGAGGCCGCAAAGATGATCGGTTGCACAAGGGGGCTAGAGGGGCCCCAGTGGAGGCCTTCAGATGAGAGGTACAGGGGTGAGCTACGCTATGGGGGGGTTGGGGGTCTGCCAGGTGCCTGTGGGCTGGGAGACTAGGAAGCTGATGACAGTGGGCATAGGCGCAAAGGCATAGTCAGGACGGCCATGCGGCAGGAGGGCAGATGCCGCAGCTGAGCAGTGCCTCAGGAAGGGATCGAGAGTGGAGAAGGTGCCAGAGGGGGAGGAAACAAGGAAGGGCCTGGTGTGTGACCCAGCCGCTACCGCATCGGGGAGAGGGACAATGAGGAAGCCTAGAGGGCCATGCAGGGAGGCCAGTGGCCCCCAGGAGAGGGGGGGTTAGTAGGCCAGGATGGCCACATGGGATGAGGGCAGATGCCCAGAGCGGGCAGCACGACACACCACCTCGTGGGAAGTGGGGCAACAAGGCCCATGGGAGGCCTACAGAGATTGGAGCTTTTTTGGGCACATGAGGGGAGAATGTGAGGCCTAGAAGGCCACATGGAATGATGCCAGAAGTGCAGAAGTGGACGTCATGGTGCAAGGCCTGGCAAAAAAGGGGGGCGACATGGCCCAGGGGAGGTCTACGGGGAACACAACACCCCCAGATAGGTGCACAGGAGAAGGAAGGCATGCAGAACCCAGCAAGGAGGGGAGGTATAACAAAAAGAGGGAGCAGTTTAAAAAAATATATATATATATATATATATATATGTAATATATACATTTGATAGATACACATCATGTAAGAGCATATAGGGTAGGGACAGGGAGCCTCCCTTTAAAATGCAAGGTTATTTCGGCAAAGTGATTAATGTGACTTTCAATTATCTTGGTTTTGGGCAGTTATCTCTATAGCTCCCATGGGCCAGTACAAGGGATGGCACTGAAGAAGAGCAAGCTGTCTAAAGAGGATGCCTACAAAGCCATAGTGGAGCTCGTGGAAAAGGCCAACAGAATGTGGCAGATGGTGGAAGAAGGGGCCGGGAGATCAGGAAGAAAGCGAAAGCTGGTAAGGAAAAAGTGGCAATGGGAAGAGGCCAGCGGGAGGCCATGCAGCCCTGCCAGGGTGCAACCCCTGCTGGAGGTACCTTCCAGAGCAGCCAGCCCAGTACCGCAGGCCCCATGTCCCTGTCCCACTGCAGTACCTCCCCAAGACCAGGTGGTGGTTCCTCCAGTGAACCCAGACTGGATCCCCGAGCACACCAGCCCTTCCACAGCCAATAGTACAACCGACAATTCAGGGCATCCCGAGTCCAGCAGGCTGCAAGAAACTGACAAGGCCACAAGTAATATAGCGGGTGGTAGAGAAAGCATAAAAGAGTACATAGGTCAAATTATTGCAGTGTTCGGAACGGGGGGTGGGTCAAATGGAATCTGCACTGGCGGAGATTAGATCAAATTCAGGGCAACAGAAGGGGATGAGAAAGGGTTGGAGAAGGCAGGTAAGGAACAAGGGAGATAAGAAAATCCCGGAATTTGAATAGGGAGCAACGTACCACTGGCCACGTAAAGAGAAGATATGGAAGGGTGAGTACGTGGACATGTTTATGCTAGTGAGCTGGGAGGCAGCAGTAAAATACGAGGAAACAGAGAACATCGGGAAGAGTGAAATGTCAGCAGCAGTGGTTTTGTTGGGCAGGAAACAGGAGGACAAATTTACCAAGGGAAAGACTAGGGATGGATGGTTTGTAGGTTTCACTATGTACTCAGCTACAGTGCTGGAAAAGAAACCTAAACTGGGCATTCCGTTGATCACGTATTCCCTAATAATAAGACGAGCAAAGGTGAAAGGAGGGGTAGGCTGGATATATTATGACAAATTCTTCCGGCAAAGGATGGCAACTTATGGGGATGTAAGATGGGATACAAAACAATTGGATCTGTGGACAGATTCTGTAACCGACCAGTCCACACTGGAAGGGGAGATGGGAAAAAGGGATGGGGCACCTCAGAGGTGTTGCTGGGGTTACAATAGGGCATTCTGCTCTTGGCTCCAATGCTGTTTTTGGCATGCCTGCTCAAAATGTGGGGGAGCACACCCGGCGAGTAGATGTAGAATGACATGGGCACAAGGGACACAAAGGGCAGGGGGGCAAGGCACAGGCCAACAGCTTTTTTGGGAAGGACAGGATATAGGGGACAGGCTTGGAGTAAGGGGAGGAGAGGGGGCACAAAGGTAGAGGAAGCAAGAATTATTAACTACAAGGAATGAGAAAGGGACGGGAGGGGGGGATAGTAGAGTCAAGGGGAGAGGGCAGGTGATTAGTTCCAAGCAGCAAGAATGCCCATTAAGACAGAAGTGTGGAAAAAGTGGCTAAGAAAATATCCCAATAGGGAGGTGGCAGAGTCACTTAAGACAGGGTTTTACACAGGCTTTCCGTTAAGATGTGAAGGCCTGAGATGAGTGAGAGAGGTGAATAATTTGGGTTCAGTGAAAGGGAAAGAGAACATCTTAAGAAGAAAAATTGAGAAGGAAAAAGTGGCAGGTAGAGTAGAAGGCCACACACTACATCTCTGCTGCAGAATATGAGAATCTCTCCAATAGGGCTGGTCCCCAAAAAAGAGCGGGGGGAATACAGAGTGATTCGCCACCTGTCATTTCCAGAGAGGGACTCAGTGAATGATTTCATGAGTGAGGTACATAGTAAAGTGAGCTACGCCACATTAGAAGAGGCGGTGCAGATCATCTGGGTGACTAATGATGCCTGGATGGCCAAAACAGATCTAGAGTCTGCTTTCAGATTGCTTCCAGTTAGAAGGGAAGATTGGGACTTATTGGGCTTTAAGATTGTGGATCAATACTATTTCGACAAAGCAATGCCCATGGGGTGCTCCATAGCATATGCGACATTTGAAGCATTTAGCACCTTTTTACAGTGGATATTTCAGGAGCAGAGTGGGTATAAGGCTGTAATACACTACCTGGATGATTTCCTTTTAATAGGCAGCGAGAGGAGGAAGACAGAGAAAATGTTGGCCAGCTTTCAAGAGTTGTACAGAGAGTTAGAGGTCCTGCTAGCACCAGATAAAACAGAAGGGCCCAGTAAGGTTTTAGAATTCTTAGGCATAGAAATAGATGCCCTGAATGAAGTCTTTAGGTTACCAGACAACAAAGTGATGAGGCTGAAGGAACTGATTAGAGGGGTCACGGGGAGGAGAAGGGTGCAATTAAAACAGGTGCAACAGGTCATGGGACATTTGAACTTTGCATGCAGAGCAATTGGGCTTGGTAGGGCCTTCACAAAAAGGCTAGCGAGGGTCATAGTGGGAGTAACCAAACCACACCACTGGGTAGGCATAACAAAAGGAGTTAAAGAAGACTTCAGGGTTTGGGAGGAGTTCCTCAACACCTATAATGGCTGTTCTTTTTGGCAAGAAGACTGGGTATATAACACTGATCTTGAGCTCTACACAGATGCAGCAGGGGGTTTGGGTATGGGAGGCTGTTTGAAGGGAAGATGGTTTGCAGAACCATGGCCTATAAGTTGGGCAAAGGAGGGGAAAGTAAAAGATATCACACTGTTGGAAATCATGCCCATATGGGCCTGTATCCTGGTGTGGGGAGAAGAACTGCGGAATCAGAAGGTCACATTTTGGTGTGACAACAAGGCAGTGGTGGAAGTTTTAAACAACAGGGGAGCCAGATCAGAAACAGTAATGCAGGTTTTGAGACAATTCGTTTTAAGGGCCCTGCAATTGAATATGTCATTCAGGGCCAAACACATAGAAGGAGTAAAAAATATCCTAGCTGACAGCCTTTCCCATCTGCAGCTGGACTGTTTCTGGATGCTGGCACCAACAGCAGAGGATCAGAAAACACCCACACCAATGAACATCTGGGATGCTGGAGAGAGGGAGCAGAACTGCTGTTTCGCAGCTCATGGGCACCACGGACTTTGAGGGCCTACGAAGGGGCCTGATGGTTGTTCCAAACATTCAGGGCAACACACCACATGGAGGTAAGTGGGCCAATCACAGAGGAACAGTTAGGGAAGTTCACAGTAGATCAGTGGGAGAGAGGAACAGCTCACAACACAGTGGGGGTATACTTAGTGGGGATTAGCTTAATCTGCAGCCTTAAGAAATGAGGGGACCCAACGAAGTCAGTGTTGATCAGGAGAATGATGCAAGCATGGGGAAGGTTGAAACAAAGACCCACGGATAGTAGACGACCTATAGGGGAACAGTGGCTTGCAAAATTAAAAGGGGCACTACTGGCAATTTGCAGCTCAAAAGACGAAGCACAGTTATTTCACACAATTTACCTAGTAATGTTTGCAGGGGCCCTGAGAGTGAGCGAGGCTGTGGGACATGGCAAGAAAGAAGAAGAAGGGGGGTTGGAATGGGAAGATATAATCTGGGGGACGAAGGAGATACACATGTTAATCAAGAAATCAAAGACAGATCAAGGAGGAAAAGGTTGCACTGTGACCCTGAAATCCCAAGAGGAGGACACAGTGTGCTCCAATAAAAGCTTAGGGCTTAAGCCACAGAGCGTGGGGTATAGAACAGGAGTTTATTTGTGCATGGGGATAGCAGAAAAGTCACCAGTTATCAGGTCACGCCATGCTCAAGAAAGGCATGCGATTCTTGGGTGAGGACCCAGGCAATTATTCCTCTCACTCTTTCAAATAGGGTCTGCATCACAATGGGCAGCTGCAGGGAAGACGGTGACTAAGATGTTGGAAAAGGCACTGGTGGTCCGCCAGTTACAAGAGGTATATTTGGGCACTGCAGTATTGAGACTAACATATCATTTGTGTTTATTTTCAGGTACGGGACCACTAAAGGGGGGAGGGGGAAGGCCAAATTTTAAGTAATATATTCTGCTTGAATCCTATAGGAAGAGGGAGGAACAAGGAAGTATGAATCTGTGGTCACTCCTACGTTTATTGAGCAGAAAAGAGAGGGAGAGAAAGCCTGGGGGAGAACAGTTATACCTGGATGTGAGAAAATGTAGGTTGGTTTGGCGTGGCATCCGAGGGATGAGATGGGAGCAGCTGGTTCCTACACTAAGAGAAATGAAAGAGCGGCGACCAGTTCCAGACCTAATTATCTTACATCTAGGGGGCAATGACATTGGGGGAAAACCATGGGTGGACACATACATGCAGGCAAAAAGAGAGAAAATACAACAGTGATGGTCAGGGTTAATCCTTGCCTGGTCGGATATGATCCCGAGAAGGGTCTGGAGACATGAACACAGCCATACAGCTTTAGACAGGGCCAGGAGGAAAATGAATAGAAGGGTAGGAACACTGTAAAGAAAATGGGGGGCAGGCATATATGGGGTGGAAGAGTGGGTAGAGGATTTCTACAGGTCAAATGGATTTCACCTGTCAGATCTAGCCATATATATATTTAATACAGAAATGGTAGGTTTTATAGAAGCACGGAGGAGACATGCAGACAGTACAATATAAAAAAAAAAAGAAGGAAAAGGAGGAGGTCCCCATCCTAAGTTGAGGAAAGCCAGTCATCCAATGCAAGCTGGAGACTGGCTAATGGGAAAAGGGGGGGAGGAGGAGGGGGAAAGAAAAAGGAATAGGATGAAAAGAAGAAGAAGCTGAAGGAGGAAAAGCGATCTCGGTTCTCACCGTTACCTAACAGGAAAAGAGAAGAAGAAGGCACCCAGGTTTTCACCTGGGGGAGTGAGAAGAGGAAGAAAGAGGGATGAACAGAGATTGATATATGGATGCAATAAAATACATTGTGAAAAAGAGGCAATAATAAATGATGATGAGATGGAAATGGAATTATGAGATATAATAAATTAATTGCCAATCTGAGCACAACAACATACAATGGTCTCTGTCTTTTTGTGAGGGAAAAGGGGGGAATCCAGTACAATGGAGTTTGTCTTTTAAGGGGCTGACCAAGTTGTCCTGGTGCACCCCCTCCCTTCACCTGAGGATGGTGTACTCAGAGTGGGAAGGGGGAAAGGAAGGGAAGGGGCTGGAGACAAGAACAATAGGCAGGCAGCAGGAAAGGGAGGGGCAAAAGGAGGTACATAATGACCAGCACAGTGGTGGTTCAGCCACTTTGTTGAAGTTTTGATCCCTCCCACCCACCCTTAAACTAGGGAGCATGAGGGGAAGACAGTCAAAAAAGGGCCTGCATGCTTGGTCTGCCAAAGGTGGATGGCAGAGTTGTCCGGTAGGACGATTATGGTCTGCCAAAGGTGGATGGCAGGGATGATGGAAAGGGGAAAAAGGCGGGGGGAAGGAGGGGAAGGTGGAAAGGAAAAAGGAGTAGGATGAAAAGAAGAAGAAGCTGAAGGAGGAAAAGCAGTCTCGGTTCTCACCATTACCTAACAGGAAAAGAGAAGAAGAAGGCAGCCAGGTTTTCACCTGGGGGAGTGAGAAGAGGAAGAAAGAGGATGATCAGAGATTGATATATGGATGCAATAAAATGCATTGTGAAAAAGAGGCAATAATAAATGATGATGAGATGGAAATGGAATTATGAGATATGTACAGTTGCAGAACTGTATTGCGTTGAAAAAGTGAATTTTTCCCATGGTTGCAAATTCTTTGTCCAGGCATAATGGACTAAAGAATGCTTTTGAATGGGCTCACATTAGTTTGTCTACATGTGTCCTGGGTTGCACTGGTGCCTTTTGAGGATTTGGTGAAAAAATATTGCTCTATTCAAAAGTTATTTGATTTTTTCATGTCCCATTATAGCCTATGGAACAATTTATATGTGCACTGCGAAAACATTCATGATCACATTTTGTCAAGCTTACCCAAAAATGTTGTAGTGCTGCTGCCATCTTGTTTTCAGTTAGCGAGAGACAAAAAACATTGTAATTCAAAAAATACTGCACTTTACAAAACACCAACCATTGTGTTTACCCCAAGGAACATGCCCCTGGCATTAGTTTTTCATCAGCTAGTGTGGAAATATGTTTTTTAAATTGTTGCTGTCTTTTGATCATGCAAACATTTATGTTGCTGCGTAATTACACTCACTCAAAAAAGTAACTGCGTTAAAAAAAAGTTTTGCTCGATAACATTCCCATTATAGAGATAGAAGAATTGTGAAAACATTAAAATAATTGCGGCAACACTGCACGAACACATTTTGCTATGTGTTGTTTTCTTTGTCACTTGTTTGTGGCAAATTGGATTGGGCTGTTGGTCTGAATTTTTCTGAGTGGCAAGCCCTTGTGCCACAGATGAGCCTTTCAGTGGTTTGGTATGAAAACATTCAACAAACCCATAGTTACAGCATTCTGAAGTTCAGAAATGTTCCCGTAGGATAACATTGCAGTGGTTGTTTTCTTTGTCACTTCATTGTGGTAACATGGATTGCACTGTTGGCCTGATATTTTCAGCGTGTCAAGCCCTAGTGCCACAGATGTGCCTTTTGTGGTTTGATAAGGAAACATTGAACAGGCCCATAGTTAGAACATTCTGTAGTTCAGAAACTTTCCCGTAGGATAACATTGTGGTGAATTGATGCATTTCGGGGCCCATATCTTGAAAACTATTTGAGAAAGGGACTTTTCATCACAAAAATATATATAAGTAGGTTGGAAAGCCATGAAAACCATGACATTTGAATTTTTTTCTACTTTGTACTGTTCCTGAGATATTTGCGAATTAGTGTTCCAAATGTTCATTTTCATGTGTGGGGCCACTATTATGCCTTCAGAGTTTGCAGTCAAAGAGCTTTTGGTGCCTGTATCTCAGAAATTATGCAAAATATGTATTTGTTTGAAAATGCTGTGAGAACTATTCACCTCATGATTACAACAACACTTTAATTTTTTTTCTAGCTGCTATGGTTCCTGAGATATGGGCAAATTAGTGTTACAAGGGCTTCTTGCCTTATAGGGCTGCTGTATGCCCCCCATACTTATGTGTGGGAGCGCAGGGCCCAGAGGCCCACACTCCCATAGACACATATCTTTATGCACAAATGGAACTCTGCCTTTGGGCCCCATGCCCCCACCAACACATACTATTTACTTCTTACATTACTTATTTTAAAAACAAAAGACATTCTTTGCAAGAACTCCATTAATGCATCAGTTAGGATTGCTTCCACACTGACAAAATGTGGAAATTCATGTTTGGGTTAGCACCAGCACCACCCCACCCCCATGCCCTTCCTCAAAACCCCAACTCCTCATTGCCCCAACCCCCACCCCCCACACACACACACACACACCACACATGCAAGACACATGCAACATTGTAGAACACAATACCACTCCGGCACATCTGTAAGCACAACAATCACAACACTGTACTAATTTCACAGAATACTATGTAATGAAATAACAAATACAGTATAAGTGACTCCATATTGCCAGCACAGTATGATGACACATTACTGCTGGCATATGTTCCTAAAACAATGACACTTAGTCCTTACACATTTTCAAAATATTGATTTATATGCATCATAATTCAACAATTGGGTCACTGCAAGTATCGCCTCTACCACATAGGCATGTGGCAGCAGGACAGACACACCTGACACATACAGAGTACTTTGGAGATACTACTCCAATGGGAAACTACCACCAACACATGTTGTTATGCTGCTGTGTTACCTGGAAATACTCATTAACAGTATGCTATGCTTACCTTTGCATACCGTAACTGTTGCTTTTATATCTTACTTGTAAACTATGCTATAAAACATTATTTTTATTACTACCACAGTTTGTTATTAGGACTCACTCACTGTATCACAAAACAAAATGCAAACATCCAGTGACTGTTGGTAGGCTTGCAGAAACTGTCATTTCTAATACACTATGTGTGGATAACATACTATGGGTTTCATCATTTGTTAGCTATTGAAATATGAGCATCTGCCCCATGATTGCCTAGCATGTGTGTATACCCCCAAGCCACTATGATGGCTGCAGAACTCAATCACTTGGTGGACTGTAACAATGCCTGTGCCTTGTGGAACATTTACAGATTTGTATGTCACTTCTGTTACCTGATCCTGCTTGTCCCTGGTTGCTTGTCTTGCCTTGGCCCCTCCCTTGCTTGCATATGTGTGTGTGTGTGTGTGTGTGTGTGTGTGTGTGTGTGTGTGTGTGTGTGTGTGTGTGTGTGTGTGTGCATGGGGAGGGGATGTGGAGTTAGGGTTTTGAGGAGGGGGCATTGGGGTCAGGTGATGGCGTGGTAACTCTAACATGGAATTTCCACACTTTAGTATGTGTGGAGACAACCCTAACTGATGCATTAATGGAGTTTTTGCAAAGAATAAGATAGATAGATAGATAGATAGATAGATAGATAGATAGATAGACAGACTGACAGACAGACCAACCTCCATTTATTTAACCAGATCCATGTTGGAACTACACAGCAACAGGATTCAATCACCCACATAATAAAAATACCTGAAGCGACAATAAAAACAAGTGCAATAAATGATTAGAGACAGATTGTTCAATAAAACTACTATTGTTCCCTCCTCGCTCCCCCCGAGAAAAATAAAAACAAAAGTTGACAATCTTTACCTTTTCTGATAGGACACACTATTTTACTCAAAGATCAAAAACATCTAGATCTAGTTGGATTGGCGTTCATTAATATTCAAAATTCATCCTCACAATTCTTTGCAGATTGTCCTTGGTAATGGTGCTGGTTTGGACTGGAGTGATTTATCATCATCATCAGCAACAGCAGCAGCACTTGGAGTGATTGCTGACAGTGGTGGGCATAAAAGCTGGCATATTTCAGGAGCTAAACCATTTGGAGAAACTGGTGATGCTGGACAACAGCTAGCTTATTTAAGAAGTTGAACCACTAGGAGAGACTGGTGACACTGCCAGGCATAACTGCCAGCTTATTTCAGGAGCTCCAACCTCAGAGACTGGTGACACTGGTAGGCATAATAGCTGTTATTTCAGAAGTTGAAACACCTCACGAGAATGGTAAAACTGTTGGGAATAACAACCAGCTTATTTCAGGAGTTGAAACACTTGGAGAGACTGGTGATACTGGTGGGCATAACAACTTGCTTATTTCAGGAGTTGGAACATTTGGAGATGCTGGTGGCACTGGCAGGCATAATAGCCAGCTTATTTCAAGAGTTGAACCACTTGGAGAGACTGCTGACACTGACGAGCATAATAGCTAACTTATTTCAGGAGTTGAAAAGCTTGGAGAAAGTGTCAGGAAAGTGCCTTTGAGTAAGCTGTTAGTGTTTCTGCCTGATGGTAATAAATGCTTTTACATTATGACTGTACAACAATTGTTTTCAGACACTTGGTTCCACAGCTTCTTGTTATATGATGATTTCACAAACAGCCTTTTTATGAGTAACCAATTAACAACTTCAAGTATATACAGGGCAAACTAATATATAATGTATCCCAAAAAAAGTCAAGCCAATGCATTATTTATGAAATTGTGAAATAAAACAAATAGGAAGTACAGTACAAGTCACATTAAACTGTTCCTTCAATTAATTGTTTTAGCATTTCTCATTGAGTTGCATTTGTGTTTCTGTATCCGCACAAAGCACCGCACAAACTGTTTCTTAAGGGTTAAAACTCTGTTTTGCATTGCATTGTGACTGGACTGCAAATGCATTACAACTGAGTTGCAAACACATTTTACAAACATTGCTCTTGAGATGGTAAAGCATTAAAAAAACAATGCCATATGGTTACCACTGCAGTGTCAGCTGTAAACAAGCATTTGTCAATGCTGAATGTTTGCTTGCTGGCATTGGCAGTGGTAGTGTAGAAGTTACAGAGCTGCGTAATAGGAATGGCAATGAAGTACTGAACTGAAGCCAACCCCACCACCACCCTGCAGAGAGTGACAGGCATTGGGTGGTGCCTTTGGGTCATCAGGCATAACGGCCATGCCATCTCACCACACCCTACCCTGCAGACACTGACAAGTGTCACGGTGTGCCTTGGGGTCTTTGGCCCTTATGCGCACCCCATTCCATCAGGAAATACGGTGAGATGGGTGCAGTATAGGAGAATGGGGTGAACTTTGGGGCTGAAGAGTCCAAGGCATACCTCGATGCCTCTTACTGGCTGCAGGATGTGGAATGGTATGAGCATTACAGGCAAGAATCCCAAGTCACACCCCTGATGCCTGTCATTCTCTACAGGGTTGGGCGTTATGGTTGGAAACCCTAATACCTCAGGCATTCATTGGTATTTTCCTCCAAATTTTCAACATGGTTTTTTGTGACCCCACCACATGAACAGTGGCAATATCAGTTTGCAGTTTAAAGCTGCTTATGCATGAAGGATTACTGCATTTAGCACCACAGGTGCAAAACATTCTGGACAGGACGAAAAATGACAGCAGTACTGTTCATGGGGAGGTGTAAAAAATGACAATGTTGCAAATCTGCAGTAAAAATATTAAAAAAACAGGTGAAGTCATGAGCGTGCATAGAAACTGTGCAACACACACCCGTAATGTAATTAGTTTGGGGATTTTTTACAGCAGATTGTCAACACAGGCATTTTGGGACCTCTGATCATGAACAGTGTCACTGTGATTTTCTTTATCTGTCCCGAACAATGATTTCCCACAGTGACCACGCATCTCTGTGCTGAAAGTGTGAAAACACATTTCAGCCATGTTATGAAAAATGACAGCTGTAGTGTTCATAAAGTGTGGAAAATGCCACTGGTGAAAATCTGACTGAAAATATTACAAAGTCATGAACTTACGAGGGTGCATGGAAACTGCGCAATGCTCACTCGTAACACAGTCATTTTATGGAGTTTTGTCACCAAATTTTCAACATAGCCATTTTAAGACCTCTGCTCATGAACAGTGTAACTGTGATTTTCTTAATCTGTCCCAAACATTGCTTTAGCACTGACTGCACCATTATTAGCTACATGTGTCTGAAACATTATTGGGCAACATATGAAATAGCGCTGCACTGTTCATAAGGAAGTGTAATAAAATGGCAATGTTGAAAATCTGGAGTGAAAATATTGAAAATTCGCAAACTTACGAGCGTTCGTAGGAACTGCGCAATGCACGCTCGTAAAACAGTAATTTTTAGGAATTTTTTCACCAAATTTTCAGCATAGCCATTTTAAGACCTCTGCTCATGAACAGCATCACTGTGATTTTCTTAATGTGTCCCATACATTGATTTCGGACACCGACTGCACCATTGTGCGCTACATGGGCATAAACATGTTTTGGGCAAGATGTGACAAATGACAGCTGTACTGCTCATAAGGAAGTGTAATAAAATGGCAATGTTGAAAATCTGGAGTGAAAATATTGAAAATTTATGAACTTATGAGCGTGCGTATGAACTGCGCAACGCACGCTCGTAAAACAGTCATTTTTAGGAATTTTTCCACCAAATTTTCAAAATAGGCTTCTTGAGAGCCCACCTTATGAACACTGGCAGTGTCATTTCATTAATTGGTCCAGAAAGGTGATTTCACACAGTGACTTCGAAATCACCCTTTGGGCCCGAATAATGCCATGACAGTGACAGCATTCATGAGAAGGGGTCCCAAAAACTCCATGTTGAAAATTTGGTGCAAAATTCCAAAAATGCCTGGATATGCAACAAATTTGAAAAATCCTATCTATCCCATTATACAGCTTATTGGCATTTCCTCAGTTCGCGGTCGGCTTTGAAGGGTGACGTGTTCCCGTCCACAAGATCTGCAGCCGAGTCCGGAGGTATGGAGGTGAGGGGGTGGGGAGGCAGGGTGCGCAGATGGTGGGTGCGGGGGGGGAGGGGACAGGGAGAAGCACCGAGGGACAGTTTTTTATTTGTAGGTTTTTTTTTTTAATGACGACGCAGGATGTTTGCCACACTGGGGTGGGCTCCCAGCGTGGCACAAGGATGGATGGTTGGGTGGCGTGGAGCTGATGGGGGATTGGGCACCTCCATTGGCCATAGCATTTGTTGCCATGCTGGGGTGGGCTCCCAGTGTGGCACCCTGTACTCTGGGGGGGGAGGACAGTGGAGCCAACGGGGGATTGGGCACCCCCGTCAGTTATACCATGAGTTGCCACGCTGGGGTGGGCACCCAGCGTGGCATGTGGAAGGCTTTTGGGGGGGAGCGCAGCACAGTCGACGGAGGATTGGGCACCCCCGTCGGCTATACAGTGTATGCGTGAGGGGGGCAGCACGCAGTATCCGTGTGTGTGTGTGTGTGTGTGTGTGTGTGTGTGTGTGTGTAGGGAAGCGCGCATGAGCAGGCGATATCTTATCGCTGCTTACTGAAGTGTAGCTCCCCCTTTCAACTGTATGCCACTGCATTTTGGACTGGTCATAGACAGCTCGAACAGGCATTGGAGAACTGCGGCCGCGCCTGCAAACACAAACTCAGATGATGGTACTATGTTTCTTGCACATGTGTGCAAGCAAACATAAAAATAATGCTAAACCAACTCAATGGTGAGAGAGATTAATGTCACTTGAACTGTAAACCTGTACAAATCATAATGGGGATGGAGTCACCACCAGTCCGGTGGAGGCACTGGAGGAGAGAGCATCACCAGTCATGGGGTTGGTGGAAGAAGAGCAATAGTTATGAGTGGGGTGAAACAAATATTATTCACATGGTGGGGGAACCACCAGTCCAGAAGAGGGTCCAGGCCAGCATCACCCAGTCAAGGGATGTGTGGAAATAGAGCAATAGTAATCATGAGTGTGATGAAATTCAATTCTTGTAATTGAAATCAAGACATGGTACATTCAACTTGATGAACACAAGTTACTTAAAATGTTCCTGGTCTAATGTTGATCTTTGAGTCTCCACTACATCCCCTGCAGTGATAAACAAAAAATGATTGGGCTACGCACTTGAACAGACTAGGTGGACCATTGTGGCCTGCTTCTGCTGGCAAATTTTTGTATGTTCATAAACAACCTCTACAGTGACACACTGGTTGGGGAGTAGTGCAGGTATTAGATGGCCAGATGTGCCAAGTGAGGGATGATGTCAGCTTTTTACACCAGTACTCCAGGGAATCAACAGAGACAGGCTCAAGAACTTCTGTGAAGAAGCAATTGAGAACATTGCTTGAAGAAAGTGGGTGCTGCTCATTCCTTTTTCTTTGCTCTGCCTGCAAGGATGAACTGGGTTGTGCCCAGGAGGTGGTTTCCTCCTCCTCCATAGCATCTTCCTCATGTTGTTCTTTCTGAGAAGGCTCAGTAGATGTCATACCCTTTGCACACTTAGTAAAGCTGAGTTCTGAGCACAGCTGCTACTAAAACTAATTTACCTGGTGTGCAGACATTGCAAGGTGCAATATTTCACACTTAAACCTTAGATCTGGAATTGTGGCAAAAACGTATGGTTTATTACCACAAATGTCTCTAAACCTGTTCTCTGTTTCAAGGCTTAGATTCTCCACAAGGTACTTTACCACATGCGCAATATTCTAAAACTCTTTATAAGCATGACTGGAGAATCTTTGCAGTGACATTTTTAGCATCTGCAGGGATGACCTGACTGAGTAGTGCAAACTCTAAACTCAGGTCACGTGTTCTGCACTCAAAAGGTGCAAGCACCTTTACTATGCCTTTAATGACAGCCCAGTCCTGGTGGCTAAGAACTCCCCCAATGTCTGTCTCCATACTCGATTCATGAGGTACCGGCTTCTGCTCCAGTAGACTTTGTTACACATAGTACTGTTGGTGAAATTCCATCATATTGAGACATACTGTATATGCCTGTGCTGTGTAATCTGAATCCACTCTTGCAGCTGGCACTGTTAGTTTATTGCCTTAACAGAGTGGTGGAAATGACGGCAAATACTTTTTGCTGTTTTCACCATTTGATCCACCTCTGTTGACTTGCTAATGGACTTTGTCATCACCAGACTCAAACTGTGGGCAAAACAATGGATACATTCAAAATGTCCATGATACAAGGCCTTAATCATATTTGAAGCATTGTCAGTAACAATAAAACTAACAAGTAACTGACTGTTTCCTCCGCACACTCAGCATATCTTGCAAGAATGTCAGAATATTCATGGACCAGTGATCCCATGCATAATGGCTACATTCAAGAGTGTGGACCTGCTACGAGAGGATGTGGAGGCTCTACCAGGGGAATGACCAGAACTACAGTAGACACATCCGAGCCTTCTGTGCTACCACCAGTTACTGGATCTGCTGCATTCTGGTGTGCTGTTGATAAAATGTATGCTCGGTTAAAGTTGGTGCTGATACATATATCAGCGGTACACTAAAACACACCACTGACTTCCTGTGACAGTTGCTAAAACACTACCTTGCACACCTCCTCACATATATTGGGCTCAACAATACAGGAAAATGTTGTGCAGGATGGTATATGATACTGGGGGTGCAATTGATGTATCAGCCACCAGAAACTAATACTTTCCACTATTGAAAATGGCTGCAGATCCAGTGCCATCATTTCTCCGATAAACTATTGTATTGGTTTTGCAGATGGATGTGAGGATATTTGTCTTTACATGAAATGCTGATGTAGGGCCATAAATGTGAGGACTGTAATACTGGCTGATTTTTGGGGTGCATTTTTCTGGGACAGGATGTGGACCAGACAACAAGTGAATCACCAAAAGGCAAACTGAGAGTCACACTGCTTGATGAGCCTCTTTTGTGACAAAATGTAAGTGGTGTGGAGGGAGAAGAAGAGACTGTGTCAGACTCATTGACATGTTCACCATCACCACCACTTTTCGATTGTGAATCAGCAGCATCTGAATCAGCCGTACTAACAGAGGGGCTTGGCATAATCCAGGATAACACAGTTGATCCCTGCAGTGCATGGGGATGTTTCATCTGCAGATGATTTATCCTTGCTTTAGTTCCGCTGATTGATTTTTTTTCCGGTGCTAATGCAGTCGCACAGAATCTTTACACTGCCTTATTTACATCATTTTTACTATACAAAAAGCAATCACACTGCACTTCTCCTCTCTTACACCAGCACCTCCTTCCAAAAAGGGAAGTCATGACCAGTACATTTTTCCCACCTTTCCCACTAACAGAACTGTGTGCTGCACCCTGTTCTTTCTCCCCAACAGCTGTCTGACTAGATGGATTACTATTACTAGTAGCATGTGTGTGTCTGGAGCTGGTACAACCCCGGGAAAGCTCAGTGTGGACTGCTTTGTTTTCTATACATGAGGAGGGTTACCTGCTTGTTTGCCCTGCAGGCCACTGTGAGCACTTTTATTAATTGTCTCTGAAGATCTTTGTTATTTTATTGCTTAAATAAGATGCATATTCTGACTCACCCCAAAATTACTGAGGTGGGTGTCAGTATCACTATCAGATGATGATGATGATGATGATGATGTCAGTTCTTGATGGTCTGGAACATATTCAAAGTCAGATGAGTGCAATGCATCTTCCTCATCTTAAACACCTAGCACACAAGCAGCATAGTACTGCATTTGGATGGCATGATAGGAGTAGTAGACATGGTCATAGACACTGGGGAACTAGGTGGTGATGCTGTATCCATAGCCATAGCAGTTAACACAGTGACAGTGACTGCAGTGGATACATTAGTGGCAGGTATAGTGTCAGTGCAGGCACTTATTGCAGCAGTGGTGGTGGTGACTACAGTGGTGGTCACAGTGACTTGGGCATCAAAAATGGTACTGATGTCATTGGCTACTGCAGTTGTGGTACAGGGGATGGTAGGGAGTAGACTGGCTTGCAGTGTAACATCTATGGTGGAAGATTATGTGGTAAGACTCCTGATAGTGACTGCTGTTTCCTTAATCCATGAACTAATGAGCTGTAATGGCCTCCTACTACCCCCATAGAAGGACTGAGCAGAAAATATATGGCTGATACTGGTGATGACAGTGCTAGCAGTCTTACAATTAGAGCTATTTTCACCACTCCCACTGCTATTTAAGTGTAAAGGTTTGCTAGATGAGAAACATATTCCAGACCTCTGAATATGTCCAGATGAATGTCTCTCACGCTCTCCATCACAGATTGGTACAGGTGACTTGCTGGGACTGTACCAAATTCTTCTATGGCATTGCTTGTTATCAGACATGATAAATGACACTGCTGATTGCTGTGAGAATGAGAACTGACATATGTTAATTAACACAACAAAATATATACTACTATTTGTACACTACCTGTGTGTGTAATTGTGTAAACATGCTGCTTGTGGAACTGTAAAAGAACGATACCACCCTGGACAAAAATTAAACACAATTCAATTCACCATACCACAAAAACAGTAAATAAAAAGCACTGCTTTGGTACCATTGGGGACAGTCAGCCGATAAGTTCCCAAGTACTAGAACATGGAACTAAGCCCAGAATCAGAACTGTACAACAGGCAGAAGACATTGACAAGAATCCAGTGTCACACCTGACACACTGAAAACAGCAGCGTGCTTAAAAGAAAAACTACACATAGACAGCTGTACACACATTGGATGCAGCCTCACACCAAAACAAACATTGTGCACACACAGGCTACACAATATGTGCAGTGAACTGTAGGAGAGGAGAGTCAGCTAACACCTTTCTCAGTCAGAGAATTGAACCCAGAACAAATTCAGTGAGTCAACCTTGACCCACTGAAAGAAACTATTGCACTTTAAAACACAAAAAATGCGTTCACACAGCTGTGCACATGCAGAATGCAATGTGAATCACCAACAGTATTTCATGTACATGCACAGCGGGTGTGCATATGTGGCGATGTGGGGAGGCAGATGGCATCCTTTCAACTGTGCAGGAACTGAGTCCAGAACTGGACGACAGAAAAAAAGGCAACAAATTGAAACCTTGCTTTTGCTTGACAAGAAAATCAGTTCACACTGGATTTGTGAGGAGAAGCAATGGGGTGATGAGTCAGCAAACAACCCTCTGTTACTGAGCCCAGAAACAGTTCCCCAATAATAAATGTAGACTAGACACTGTCACACTAGACAGAAAAATTCAAGCTTCACTTTCCTGACCAGAAAGAAACCAGTCTCTGCAAAAATAAATGTGCTTCAACAAAAATAAATCACATTAGAGCTGTGTGACTGAAAGCAGTGGGGAGGTGTCAGCAGATACATATACACACACACACACACACACACACACACACACACACACACACACACACACACTCCTCTTGCTAGTTCCTGCAACTGAGCCAACTATAGTAGAAAGAAAATCTATCTTTTCTGATGATGATCAAATTTTAAATACTGACAAAAAAACTTTTGCAAACAGAAAAATGTTTTTTAGGGATGAGATAAAGTTCAACGTGTGGTGCATATTGTAGTGCTTGTGTATACCGATGTACTTGAAGGTTATGAATTTGAAGGTTATGAACTTGAAGGTTATGACTTGGAATTTGGCCTTTCTATATTCCCATCCTTGATAAGAAGGCTGGTTAGGGGTAGGGAATAGAAGGCCCAGTCCCAAGGGTGAGGTAAAAGGACTGGAGGAGGAGGAGGAGGATACCACGAAGGATGGTGGGTGATTTCAAAATGCTCAAAGTGGAGAAACAGAAGTGCTGAGTTTAAGTAGGGGGTGTGGGAGGAGTTATTCCTCCCCGCATTGAACCTCAGGCTTTTAGCCCTCCCATTCAATGTGTGGTGCATAGCATAGTTCTTGTGTATACTTATGTACTTGAAGGTTATGAATTCGAAGATTATGAACTTTAAGGTTATAACTTGGAATATGGCCTTTCTCTATTCCCACCCTTGATAAGAATGCAGGGTAGGTGTAGGGAACAGAAGGCCCCAAAAGGTTGTTGATGGCTTGAGATTACCTACTTCAGCTCCAGAGAGTGTGACCAGTAGCATGCAAGAGAGGAAAAAAAAACTTTGGGGGAAACCTCTGAGGACCCATGGCTACTAACCTGCCCATCTTCTGGGCAACTTATGAGGAGATAATCCTAAATGAGTTGGACTGAGTTTTATTTCTGGTTGGGTTGATGATTCATATTCTGATTAAGTTGAATAGTCTTATCCTCTGAGATTTTTCTGATCGATGAGTCATATCCTCTGAATCTTTGATGGTGTGAGTAGAAAGGCTGATTCTAGAAGAGGAAGGAGAACCCAATTCAGATGGATATCCTGATGAAGGAAGATGGGTGGTTAAATGATGTCCAGGATTTCTGTTGTGGTATTCAAGTACTGGAAGCCTGAAAAGAGGATGGATCCAGTGAACGAAATCAATGGATGGTTGATCACTAGACGGTGGCACGCTTGAAGACCCCAACAGTAATACAGAAAGAAGAAGTCCAGGAGGCAATCCAGAGCCAGGCAGAAGGTAAGGAACCCAAGCTGACAGAGAAGGAGGGGCCAATACTGAGGGGATCCAAAGCAGGTAGATGATGGGTGGAAGGGAGGAATGGAAACAAGGAACAGACTCCCATCACTGTTGGTCAGGAAGGCCAGCCTTAGCTCAATACCGCCCAGGCAGAGCTAGAGATGGAGACTGCTTGAGGAGCAGAATGAAGTAGAATGAGTAGAGAACAAAGTTGGAGACAAGGACTCCCATTCCCGGTAGCCAGGGAAGCATGCCTTGACTCAATACCCCAGAGGCAGAGCTAGGGATTGAGACTGTTGTGTTGGTATGAGTGTGTGAGAAGACCGCCATGTAGGTCAGTGATGAAAGTCCTCTCATGGAGGACCCAAGATGGCATTGAATGAGACCTCCATAGAGTACGAAGGTATAGACATATAGCAGGATGCCAGGGATTGCCAACTTTGAAGGACTGGAATAGCCAATAGAGATGCATGAGTGTCTGATAAACCCACCACCGAGTCAGGTGAAGTGTCACTTGACAGGGTATTTGTCATAGTGCAGTAGGAAGGGATAGAACTGGAGCACCTTCAAGGGTAATCTGACTAGATAAGCAGCAGCAAAGCAAAAGTGCAGTGAAGGGGGTGTCACAAGGTAGCAAAATATGAGCCCCCACAGAGGCAGAATGATGGAGCATGCACAAAGTGACCTCCATCTAGGTCAGCATTGATGGTCCTGCTGGGAGGACCCGAGATGGTATGGAAAGAGACCTCTGCATAGGTCTAAAGTTACAGCAATACACCAGAATGGAAGGGGTCCCCCGTAGCTACTGAGAGGAGGCGTAATGATACAGGACCCCCATGTAGGTAGCAGAAGGTGGGGAAAAAGATACAAATTAGCCCACAATACCAATGGTGCAGAGTTGGAATGGTTGGAGGCTAAAAATCCCAGATAGAAAGTGGTGGATCAGGAGTCAGTAGTGTTGTGTTCAGCTTTTCCACTGATAGGGCACACTGGGGTTGCAGTGAGTGTTCCAATGACTGACAGCAGCAGACTTGAAAGGTCATCATGCACACAGACGTATGGGACTGGAAGAGCTGGGGGCTCTGCAGCTCCTGACAGAGGAGTGAAGGAGCTGCCATCCATCCTGTAAAGAGTAACAAAGAGAGCCATGCAGTGAGAGGGAGCAGTTCTAGCAACTGAAATACTTGTCTAGCACAGCGACGGAGTCATGATATACAAAAACAAAAAACATTGGTGCTAGAGGCATGGAAGGAACTGTGTTAGGTCAGGAACAGGGATAATGTTGCCCATTTGAGTCCATAAAACTGAGCTAAACAACCCATGGAAAGTAAGGACAAAGTGAACTGAGTATGGAGGCACACCATGGCAATGAGAGGACAGCTCCAGAGAAAACTACAAAGTCCATCAGGCCCCAGCTTGCATCAGAAAGAAGCCCCAGTGCAAGGATCCCATCCCAGACACAAATACTGTAAAAAGAAATAAAAAAATATGCAGTGGAGTACTGTGGTGGAGCCAAAGTTCGTGTGCCGGCAGGTGACGGCACACCCCGGAGCATCAGCGGGAAAACAAAGCATTTTACAATGTATTTTGTTGGAAAATCATGTACAAATATTCGGGGTCCACTGTTGTTACCCATGGTGAAGGACAATTGGATGATCAAAGTATGGTACAGGTACTTGCAATATTAAATCTTTTACAGATGGAAAGCATGGTGTGTTTTCTCCCTCGAACAGATTGCTGGCATGTACAATGATATGGTATGGTCTGTTGTGACAGATGTGTAGTGGGTGTACAGGAAAGACAAGGTTCAGCTCAGCTGCGGAGATCATACTTCAGTGGAGAAACTGCCACAGCAAACTAATGTCCATAGAGAAAGGAAGGAAATGGTCTCCTTGAGGTCATGACCTCAATGCCTGCAGTTGTCCAGGGAATACCCGGAAGGCAGGCAGGATGAGGTAGGCACAAGCTGCGGAAAGGGAGAATTCCATGTGGACTGGGGGAAGCCAAGAGGACAGAAGGGCAATGGAGGCAGAGGAGCAAAGCACAACAGGAGATGGCACAACCGGAGAGTGGAAACTGAGGAACAGAGCGGCAGTGCAGCAGAATAATGGGCCCAAGAGAAATGAACTGGAGGAGGAAGGACACAACCCCAGAGGTAAACGAGGAGGGGAAGATGGCCAGAGGGGGAGTGGGCAGGAGACAGGCAGCAGAAAAGGAGGCAAAAGGGGGGAACAAATGGAGTGGGGGGAGAACAAATGAGCAAACAGGGGAATGGACAGAGGAAAACAAAAAAACAGACAGACGAGAATGAAGGAGAAGGAAGGAGCCATACCAGCCACGCCACTGTAGGGCCATGGAAACAGGAGCCCAACGCAGTTGCACAGCACCAATTTCAAAATGCTAAAAGCAGAACAATCGAAGTGCTGAGTTTAAGTAGGGGGTATAGAAGAAACTATTTCTCCCCCAATGGAAACTCACACTTTTAGCCCTCCCAGTCTCAGAAAGGCAAGCCACTGCAGATTACAACTATCTCTCAGATGATTGTCTCCCGTCCTCTACAAGCTCACAGTGAGATCACATGATGTGCATAGCTGAGAGCTCCAGAAACAGTCTCCAATTGGTCAACAAAGCTCTAAGAGACTTTGAAATCTGATCCATCAAATATTGCTTCCCAAATACCGGCTGAACAGCGGGCTGTTCAGAGATGTCATTATGAATATTTAGGAAGCCTTCTATTCATGGTACTCAAGAAGTAATATTTGATCCATGCACAGCCCTATTAAATAGTAGATTACTGCAAGCCCAGAGACTTTACTGTAAGTGGTAATATCTTTCCAGAAAGGATTATTTTATTCATTTGATTTTTTTCAGAGGCTATGCTTGCAATTCAGTTTGTGGAGGCAACCAACCATGAGTATACTTTTGTTAGGGCACGTGATTAAGGCACCAAAATGTGGTCGAAGGCACTGAAGTGCGAGTGATAGGGTTGTGTCAGATTTGAGAGTGCTGTCTTATTGTGATGTCCTGTTAGTGGGACATTGTGACAGGTAATTGTCTTTGGAGCGCTGCGTGTCTCATGTGATGGTGCTTGTCAGTAGTGGTGTCTGTCAGTGATGTGTGCATTATGTGCCGCAATCATGACCTGAATAAACTCTTGCTCTCACCACCATTTTGCACCCTGACTTTTGATTCACTTGCCTAGTAATTTCCTATAGATCCACTACAGTCCAGACCTGGAATTAGTTATATAATTGTTTGGGGTGTGTGGGGGCAAATCCCCCCATGTTGGGGGATATGGAGGGCATAGCCCCCAGCAACGTGGATGTTCGACTTGTGTGTGGTGCTCTATACTGTGGGGTGGTTGGCTTGTATTTGAACTGCAGGGATGTGATTTATCAGGTCTTTTGTGGAAATTAACTTGCGCTGTACTCATATATTTGTGAAGTGGTATGTGCTGTTGTTCCAGATGGCATAATACCGACACTCTTAAAGATGTCGCCCTTATTAACCATGCACAGTCATGGGTGAACCACAGCCATGCCTCTTGCCTGAGCTATTTAAGTCAGCTCCTTCCAGCATCACTCAGAAGCACTGTTTCTTTGATGCAGCCAGAGGATCTGCTGGGGCTCTGCCCCACCCTACCCTTTTTGTCCCAGTGTTTGTCTCTCGCTTTCCCTTTGTGATTTTGAACTTTCTGCTTGGTTTGTGTCTCTCCAGCTTTCTCGGTCAGTATTTTGCTTTCTACCTTCTAGCTGCAGTCAGTCCTTCTCTCAGTCACCTATTCCTGCTGCACTCCTGTTCTCATCTACCTTGTATTTCATTCCATTTTGGTTATTTTTGGGCCGTCAAGTTTTCCCATTGTGCTGCCTTCATCATTTTCTTTTGACTTGTGCTATTCAGGCACACATTTTGTTTTTTTGCCATACCTTTAGCAATCTCTCACTTCAACTGCAATACTTAAATGTCTACACCTCGCTCCTGGCCAAGTAGTCACTCCCTTTTGGGTTCTGCTGTTGTTAAGTTCCACAGCTACTGCTTCCTAGTTTTTGGTTACCATATGCTCCTTTTCCCTTAGCAGTTTTATTTGCTGTTTCTACTGCCTCAGCATACCTGACTTGCAATGCATCAACAACTAACACTAACCTTCCATAATGGAACCGGGCTGGCATGCCTTCATCATTCAGTCCAAGCTTGTATCATTCAGCCTCATTCAATGTTCTAGTTGTCTTTTGATGTCTCAAATAGCTGTTCAGCGTTACCTATGTTTCCTTTCTTCTATGTAATCACTGGCTGTCAGGCTTTGTCATCAGCCTCCTACTATTCCTGCCATCAGAGAGATGCCAGCCGCAGCCATAACATGGCTTCCAAGGCTCCTGTCATTAAAGCTGATGGTTTTGCTTAGGGATGGGCGGACCCCAAAAGGTCCTGACCCTTATTATCAGGACCAGAATCCATGTCAGAGCCCTGATTAGTTCTGATTAGTCCTGATTCAAATCAGAACCTTAATGGTAATCTCCGACTGCAATCATAAAAGCATTAAAAAATAGAAAAGAAAGTATTTTTTCTTAAGCAAGTGTGTTAGCCTGTTTCTGACTCCATTCTGTCTGCACATCTGCTGGCTATATATTATCCACTTCTGTTCCTTACCCTCTGTGTGGCCGGGACTTGGTATCACTACCTCATTCTGCCCCAGTAAATATTCATCTCTGTTCATCCTATCCTTTGATAACCTTCCCCCAATATGCAGCACACCCTGAATTCCCATCCTGTTTGCTAAACCCACATTTCCTCAGCATGTATACCATCTCCTATATACCCACCAACACTGCCTCAGTATGCAAACCCCTGCTACTTCACCTGCTGCTACCACCTGGCTCAATTAATGCCCCTACCCTCCTCTCATCAGTTCAGATCCACCATGCCCCAGAATTAATACTCTACCAACTTGCCCCAATATTAATAGCACTGTCCCCTCTTCCTATCTGTATTAACTACCCTGTGCCAGACTCATTATCACTAAACCCATGTTCCATCTCCAAATCCATCTTATCCCAGAATGAGCACCCTATTCCCTCCTACCATCTACTGATACCCACCCACCCTACCTCAGAATAAAATGAATGCCCCCATCTGTTGATTCCCACCAACCCTATCCCAGAAAAATATAAAGAATACCCCTACCCTTTCCATCTGTGACTGATACCCACCCAGTCCAGACATACTTAAATGACTACTCCCCATTGTACCCCTCCCATCTGCTGATACCCCAGTCAATAAATACAATAATTCCTCCTTCCCTCTCCCAGTCTCAAAAATTCTTAAATGAATATCCCCTCCCATCTGCAGATACCCCAGTCTATAAATAAATAAATGAATACACCCTCTCCCTTCCAGTCCCAGCAATAAATGAATACCCCTTCCCTCTCCTGATACCCCCAGTCCTTAAATAAGTAAATTAATACCCTCCTCTTCCTATTTGCCGATTTCCACCTTGCCAGGCACACACACTCACAAATTGAGACAGCCACAGAGATATTATTAATTGTTGCGGGGGTTAACACACGGCAGATGACGAGGCCCGACTCTGCCACTATCGCCGCCATTACCACCACTCTGGACCGAGCACTCATAAAAGCAGCCTGAACACCGCAGAACTCTTTCTCCCTCTCCCAGTATTTAGTGCTGTTTATGTATATTTAGAATCCAAACCAGACACCGTCCTTTCATCTGTCTTTATCTTTGCTACCCTTTTCTTTCGAGTTCTCTGCTGAATACGCTACAGACAAGACGTCTTTCTTTAGGCACGCTTCTTCCTGCTTTTCCTCATCACTCGAGGAGGCTGATGACTGCTGCACTTGCTCTCTCAACCTTCAAGCATGCACAATTAAATATTTGTAAGAGAGAGTGTGCAGCCTCATGAAGTGGCACCAGACAACATGGAATAGAAAATATAAAATAAAATGTTATATATTTTTTGTCATTGTGGGATCAACCTGGATGGGGCATTGACATTTTATTTCTTTTCATTACTACAAAAAAAACAATTTAGGTGTATGGGCGGACCCAGTCCACTGTTGCCCAGTGTTCCTATTTACCCGCGTCTGATGGATGTTGTGAGATCCGAGGGGGTGCTGATTCTTGATAGACCGGTCTGCCCATCCCTAGTTTTGCTCTGCCCCTATGAAGTCTGCATCTGGAAGGTGGGTCCCTCAACTCAAGTGGGGTTCATCTCTTTCTGCCCTTTAAGTAAGAATATCTTATGCACTGAGGGAAAGTTTTAGATGTACAGATTGACTCAGCAGCATCTCTTGATGTAGCATTTAAGACTTCAGCTGCGGAGGGTGGGGACTTTAAATCCACAGGGGGCTCTTTATCTGTGCAGACCATGCTGGCAGCACCTTTGAATGCTATCCCCCTACTTCTGCCTAAGGTTCACCTGGTCTCCACCTCCTTCCTTTCCTCTGTCCTTCAAGGGTGAAGATCATACAACTCCAAGTCCTGGCCCCTCAAGTTCTCAGTTCATATGCCTTATACCTTAATGGTTCAGCTTTCTCGCTAGGCCTACACTCATGGAGGCCAGGTGAGTGCCTTTCAGCGGTTGTTGCTCTCCTCCTCCTGCCTTGTGGGGTGGCTCTTCTTCATGGATCGCCTCCTTTAGCTGCAGAGATTGACTCATGGCACCCCCTCAGCTTTCCCATTTAAAGGATAGAGCCCTTCCTTTAAAAATATTTCCCTGAATTGGAGTCTCTAAATTGCAGTTGCTGAGCCATCATTGATTTATCTTAAGCTTGGAGGAAGGTGACCAAGGCCTTGGATCCCAGAGAATTCCCACTCATAGAGTTTTTTTCCTCTCTTCCATGTCGAATGTCTTAAAAATGAGGTAGTCTTAACAACTTGATGTCCACAATGTAGTGCAACTATATTAGTATAATGTTTATCCAGGTAGGTTTCCGCTGTGAGTTGGGGTTTGATGGTGGCCCTCTTTCCATTCCCATTATCTCTCTCCTTATGGAACTGATGCCTCTTCCACTATTAGTTCCAATATCTGACAGTCATTGCTCAGTTCAGTCTGTCTGTCTCCAGTCATCACTAGTTGCCATAAATCTGTCCTCACTCAGGCTCTGTGATCACTATTTGCTGCACAGTACTTTTTGAAGGTTCTTTCTAAGGTAGCTTCAGCATAATGGAATTATGTTCCCACAGAACCTCTAGGGGTGGAACCCTCCTCAAGAGGGTTCATTTGCCCTCATGGTACTTTGACAGGGTAATAGTTCCCCATGGATCAGAGAGTGTGAATGGCCAAAGTATTCACATATGTCAATCAACAAAATATTAATTCAAATATCAGATTATCAACAAAGTTTCACATGCATATTTCCTCACTAAGTTGCATATGCCCATTACATTTAAGGCTATGCCTGAAATTCAATGGGCTAGGGCAACTCAACCATATCCCCTGCCTGAACTATTTAAGTCAGCTCCCTCAGCCTTTTTCAGAAATACTGCTTCTTTGCCACAATGTTCCCCTTCTCCTCCAGTGGAATGCCTCTCGCCTTGGGTGGCCTTCCAAAGGTAACTTTAGCCCGAAGGAACTATGTTCCCACAGCTCCTCTAGGGGTGGAACCCTCATCAAGAGGTTTCCTTTGCCTTCATGGTACCCAACAATGTAGTAGTTCCCCATGAAACAGAGGGTGAATGGCCAAAGTATTCATGTATCACAAAGTCAGGATTCAAACAGCCAAAACCACAGAAATGACCTCATGCTAGGTCAAATTAATATAAACTTTTTAATAAAGTTTAAAACCATTAGGACATTAGCACCCCAATTCCCACCACGTGACCAACGTTTCACGTGACACTCGTGCTTTTTTAAAGTGTGGTTTGCAAATTACAATCCTATATTTATAGTGCCTTATTTAAAGTGACAGTGCATAATTCAACTAATCTAAAAAGCAAGAGAAAAATAATAATAAATAGGAAAGGGAAGGGGAAAGGAAGGAAAAGGGGGAAAAGGAAAAAGAAGTAAGGGACTAAATAAAAACTCAAAAACTCTCTTGCACAATGATATAGCAATAACTTAACACAAATAATAAATACAATAGATAACATATACATAAAGAAAATAATGGGGGGGAGGAGGGGGAGAAGGTGAAAAAAGGAGGGGGAAGAGAGAGGTAAGGGAAAGGGAAGAAGAAGGAAACGAGGGGAAGGGGACTGGGAAGGAAGGGGGAAGGGGAACCCCTGACACTAAGTATATCAAGAAAATATAATATAACAGCATAACTACATATATGCAAAATATAATAGAAGGATCCTTACTACTCTGTATATCTATACAAATACAAACCTAACAGTAAGCATATGAAATACACTAATAAAAAGAGATACATATAAAAAGCTAACATAGTTATATGTCTCTTCACTTTATCTGTATTTCAGAAATGGCCTCAGATTAAACATAGCATTCAATCCTTTTACTCCATGAGCCTTTAACAAATACTGCCACTTGCTTTCACATTTTAACAACTCATTATCAAAATCTCCACCTCATACATTTGGAATTACTTTGTCAAGGCCTTAAAATCTAAAGAAATGTTTCTGTCCTCATACAGATAAAGTGAAGAGACATATAGCTATGTTAGCTTTTTATATGTATCTCTTTTTTATCAGTGCATTTCATATGCTTATTGTTAGGTGTGTATTTGTATAGATATACAGAGTAATAAGGATTCTTCTATTGTATTTTGCATATATGTAGTTATGCTGTTATATTCTATTAAATTTTCTTGATATACTTGGCGTCAGAGGTTTCCCTTCCCCCTTCCTTCCCCTTTCCCCCTTTCCTTCTTCCCTCTTTCCCTTCCCCTCCCTTCCCCCTCTCCTGCCCCCACTTATTTTCATCATTTTCTTTATGTATATGTTGTCTATTGTATTTATTATTTGTGTTAAGGTATTGTTATATCATTGTGCAGGAGTGTTTTGAGCTTTTAGTTTGTCCCTTACTTCTTTTTCCTTTTCCCTTTTCCTTCCTTCCCTCCCCCTTTCCTATTTATTATTTTCTCCTGCATTTTAGATTAGTTGAATTTTGCAGTGTCACTTTAAATAAGGCACTATAAATATAGGATTGTGATTTGCAAACCACGCCTTGAAAAAGCGTAGGTGTCACATAAAACATTATGGTCACATGGTGGGAACAGGGTTGCTGTTGTCCTCATGGTTTTAAACTTTAATAAAACGTTTATATTAACTTGACCTAGTGTGAGGTCTTTTTGTGGTTTTGGCCATTGAAGCCCAACTTTGGTAGCTTTTGGAGTATGCATCTTCTGTGTCGAGGCTCCGGCTTTAGTTCTTTGAGTGGCCATCTTGCAGTCCATTTTCTTATTCATTTATGACAATGAACAAACATTCATTCAAAGACCTTAGACTCTACAAAATTGCACAAGCAGAATGCTTCACTCAGTTGCATAAGCCCATTTGATTTATTTTTGGCCAGGAAATGCAATGTGCAATTTCTAGATGTGACCTGGGAGAGAATTAAGCAGAGGAAGTTCAGTAACTTGTTCAGGTTCACTCAGTATGGAAGTGGAGATTGTAAAATTCTCACGCAGGGATACTGGATTTTTAGGTTCAAAACTTTGTGCTCTAGGATATGCTGCCTACAGTTATACTGTCTGATAAAAACATAACATAAATAAGCATGTCCAAGAATGCAGCTGCTTCCTCTGTTAAAGGTGCTCATGAAGAAAGGTGTGAAGCTTCACTTTTTACATGACATACGGTATACTTAGCAAACCTCTCAGCAAAAATGTTTGTCTCTTTCTGTCTCTCTCTGTCTCTTTTCTCTCTCTCTCTCTCTCCCTCTCTGCAAAAACAGATATGAGGCTATTATCCTTTCCTTTTTAATGTTAATCCTATTTTTATTAATAACAATAAAGAAGAACACACAAAAAAAACACTATACACCATGTATACATTTAGCAGTCTCAAGCAACATTAGACATATACAATGTAAATACAATGCACCATTTAAATTGAAATGGTGCATGAAGTAAGAAAAAACCAATAATAAAACACTTTTCTATTTGCTAGCAAATGACTACTACTCTATGCATTAACTATAACAAGTTAAATGCACAAATGCTAAAAAGTGGTAATTGTAATATGTTTTTAAACATGATTTAGGTATTATTATTTGCAAGAAAAATGAAAACATTAGCTGGTCATTAGCTAGAGACACGGGCCCAATTGTTAATGGTTGATGGAGGCTTACATCAGCCCCATTGTTTGGAGCAATTGTACTAAACTCCTTTGATGCAACAGTGCCCAATTTTAATGCCTTGTGCACAGTTGCAACAGTTTCCACAACTAATAGCAGCTTGTGCCAAATATTTGGTGCAAGCCCCATAAAATGATCCTCCAAATGGCACAAGTTAGACCGGGGGGAGCTGGTCAAACTCGTGGCATTTGGCGCATGGCACTGAAAATTCCGATCAGTGCTGAGAGGATGCTACAAGCCCCCTGCCCCATATGTTCAGGGTACCAGGGGCTTGCAGCATTCTCAAGGCTTTTGAAAACTGGGCCCATTGTCTCAGATTTTGAGTTTAGATTTGAGCCAGACAACATCTTTTGCTCTCTCTATCTGTCTCTCTCTCTCTCTCTCTCTGCCTCCCTCTCCACTGCAAACACAGATAGAAGACTATTATCTTTTCCCTTTTTTGATAAGTAAGCTGATCATCAGCTAGGGTGAGACATTGTCTCAAACATTGAGTTCAGATTCAAGCCAGGCAACCTCATAGGTGTCCCATGATGGGTAACAGCTGAATCATTTCCAGTTTTGTCTACATACATTATCACCTTAGAGATCAGCTAACTATTATTAGGTGTACTTTGTTTGTTTGTTGTTGTTTTACTTTTTCCTTTTTGAATTTTTAAATTTCTCCTGAAGTACATTGAGTAAAAAATGTCCAGATGCTATCAATAGTGCAGAAACATTTTCCTTACATACATTTCATATTTAGCGTTAGTAGCAAGTCTTATGAGAATGATGGGTTGGAGATCCAATAACTAAAATAAAAACAAAATTAATCTATGCAAATGATATTTCCTGAGGTGACAGCAATTTATATATTCTCTCTAGGAAAAGCGTAATTACTGGATACATTCCGGTATAGAGCACATTTACTTTCCTGCTTTACTGTAGTATATTTCTGGTCATACACATCTGTAGGTCTCAACATTTTTACCACTATACAAGCTGACCA
This sequence comes from Neoceratodus forsteri, assembly GCA_016271365.2. Lineage (NCBI taxonomy): Eukaryota > Metazoa > Chordata > Ceratodontiformes > Ceratodontidae > Neoceratodus > Neoceratodus forsteri. The sequence continues at coordinate 854,824,701 of CM057450.1, forward strand.
TCAAAAACACAATTTTCCAGTAAAAAAGTGGTACAACCATTAGCATTTCTTTTACATAGGCATAAACAAACAAAAAAAAAGGAAACTGACTGGAAGTCTTGTTAGATTCTTGACTGCTGTACTGTTTTTGCATAAAATATCTTGTTACACTGCACCTTGATGCTAAAAGAAACATAAGGACCAGACATCATGTTGCTCACTAAAGCACTTTGCCAACTGTTCTCTTCTCATGACACGTCTGGCTCTGGACACTAAAAGGATATCCACTAATGTTGATGTCTGCACAATGGCTCCAGTCAGAACTTAGCAAGCCCTGCTGAATACCAGGAAAATTTTAACAAGCAAATAACTTAACTTTAAATGATTTTACTTTTAGAGGAAAACATTGTAATATCTTTCAGGTTAAAGCTATAAGCAGTTTGCAGTTTCAGACTTTGACAGGTTTCCAGAAATATAATATGGAATGAGCTGTGTCACGTACTGAATTACTTTCTCATTAGAGTGGAGGTGCTATACTGCTGTGGATGCATGCTATAAATGTTAAAAGTTTAAAGAACAATCAACTGCTTACCTTTCCTAAGGAAAAATGTAACATCTCACCAACATACTCATATGCTTGCATGTATAATTGCTACTGTAGCTGACTAAAACCAACAGAGAAAGTTTTACCTTGCAGGAAGTTGCTCATTGCTATAAGAACCTATGATTTACATTTCAAAACAGCCCAGAGTTTATTATATACACTATTTACTGCAAACAATTATGCTTATGCATCAGTTAGGGTTAAATCACAAAGCCACAAAAGGTGGGAAATGCAGTTAGGATAACAATGTCCCAAGAGGCTTGATGAATTTGTGGTCTGGTGTTCCTCAAGGTATGAAGGGTTTCTCAATGCAATGTTGGTTTTGCCTTAAATTTCACACCTCCAAAGCACTGGTATATAAACAATTGTATATGCCTTTAAGGCAGTGCCAACATTAGGGCAATGCCATCTGTAAGAAGCCCCATGCTACACATTGATTAAGGCACAGAATCCTCCTTTATTTTGGCATCAGATTTCCCTAGTACTGTGTCTTTGCGTTTCAGCCCTAACTGATGATGTTTAAAATATGTTATTTTTTAACACATGCACACCACTTTGAATGAACAGTTCTGGCAATAGCTAGAGCAGTGGATAGAAGCACCTTTTTAGTCAGTTGCCAATATCAAAAATTCTGGACAGAGGTTTGTAGCATTTATATTTGTAACAGATTTAAGTAATTGTGCAGGTGAAACTGGAAATATGGTGAGGGAAATATATCGATTTTGCAGGGGATAGTGAACTGTACTCTCAGTTTGTGAATATTCCAAGGATAACATTCAGGAGGAGGAATCTAAAGGCTTGTATACACTGCTAACTTTGCAGCACATCAGCCATGGGCACATGTTGATGTGGTGAACGTTGGCTGTAGAGACACTTACCAGAGTGCCCCAAGAGTGCTCCAGATCTTTTTTTTTTTACTGTGACTCAGGAGTGGGGACATGTATCAGAGCGAGTGTGTTAACCTGGGGTGTGACTCCGCTACTGTATTAGCTCCAGTGCAAAACCTTCTGTCTTAGCATCCTCTACTGGTCCCATGAGTCTCTCTGCTGGAATCAGGAAGTAAACAGAGAGACCAACTGGCATGCAAGTAACAACAGGGAACAACGCATTGGGATGAAATTATTTCACGTAGCGTTCAGTCAAATAAAATATTTCACATTTTAAACTGAGGTCAGTGTGTATTATTTCTTGATCATTGTTCGTAATGGGGCGAGATATATTGACAGGGTGTACCTTTTTCCTCTATATCTCTCCCTACATTCTTAAGAGGACAATTTGTTTCTCCACTAGGTAGCTTGTTTTGATTCTGCAGAGTGTGGCACCTTGCCAAAATAACTTGTATGCCTGCCTTATTAAACGCTTTCACTTAGCTAAAAGGTTGCCTGGTGCTTTTCATTTAAATCAACAGTCACCTTAAATGGCCTAGGAATATGGAGTAGAAGAGCTGCAGACAGCCTTTGAGCTAAACTGCAACAAACTAGCAATTGTAGAGAAAAAGCAAAATGTCACTGAACATTCTGGTTAACAAATGGCCACTCAGTAAGAGGTACACAAAAGTGATAACAAGAAATGGTCAGCCATGACTCCAAACCCGGAAACATCATTGACTCTTTGTAGTGTGGGAAGAAGCCTTAGCACACTTGTGGGAAAATACACAAAATGTTTAGATTACTTTAATGTAATCAATTCTACTCATCCACCTGCCATTGTGATGCTGTATCAGTGTCTTTCTTTTATTATCTTACTTCTGGTGCATGGCTCCTTATTGACTGAGCAGCTACATTGCTGGTTTCACAGGATTCAGCTATGGGTTCTATATCCTTGTGTGGGCTGTTGCCATGGGTCTTGTCCACAGTGTTACTGTTGCGCATTGATGACATGGGGTCATGGGAGCCTCAGCATACCAGAAGGGGGAAGAAGAACAATACTGACTGAATTAGCAGCACTTAAAACAGATGCAACTCAGAAAAATGTTAAACAGCAGAATGCATGGGAATTCTGTAACACTGGCTTGTTTTAATGCAACTTCTGTTGCCTCCCAAAGAATGGTATAAAAGTACAGTCCAAAATAATACTATACAAACAATTAAAAAGAAGAAATGAAGACTTTTGAGACAGACAAGAATAAGTAACTGCTTTTGATTTCTCATTCTTCCTAACTCCCCTACCCCTCAACAGCAAGAAGTAGCCCTTGAGGCAATACCAGCAAAAAATGCCCACCTTCTGGTTGTTTCCCCCTTCTAGCCCAGATCTCTCCAATTATCCTCAGTCCCAGGCTTGCTCTCCAGTTTCACCTGTCTCATGGGTCAATCCATGATATCTGCTTCATGCTGAGATCAATGTAGAAGGGGATCCTGTCAAGGTTGTTCACTTTCTCCCAGCTGGGGCAACAGCAGCTTAAAGATCTCCCTCTGCTGCTAGAGCCTCCTGTTTCTATGCACTCATGGCATGTTGGTGGCTGCCACTGGGAGCCAAGATTGCCCTGATGCTGGCTGCAGTCCTACACCATCCCCTGGCACACCACTGCTTGCTCTTGGACCCCAAATGTCTTTCAGCCCCTGTCCTCCCTCCAGCATTTAACTTGGCCAGAGCAGTGCCCATCAGCTGTGGTCTCATCGCTCTCCCTTTGACTCCTCCATGTTGGCACCATCTGCCATAGTTTGTTCCTCACCTCCCATCTTGGGATTAACTTATTTGCATTGGCAGCATTGAAATGTATTTGGGAGGATTTCAGCTAGAAGTACAGAAAAGTTTCAAGATTTCTGTATCCCATAATTAATGGCAGCATGGAATAATTATTTTTGTACTGTACTGTGATTGGAGGGAGGGAGTCCACTGATACCAGGAATGTGCTCTGGACCAAACCCCAGCAGAGTGAAATGCTCACTATCTGACCTTAAGCAAGTCAATTGACCTTTCAGTGCACCAGTCAACCAAACTGGGTTGCCCAGAAGGTGTCTTGAGGAAGCTGTAATGACTACCCCATACACACCATCTCCTGCCTTTACTTGCTGTTTCTTGTTGTTACTATCTTTTTTCCTTCCTTGCTCTGCTGTGGTTAACAAACATCCATCTGTTGTGATTTCAGTTCCCTTCCATGTTGTTTTAAATGTTTGTTGCACATGCTGTAATTGTACAGAGATACTGCAATTGGACGAGGTCCTATCTCATACCTTAAAAGCTCCTTCCGCATTTAGTTCATAAAACGCTACTATGAAACAAATCGTTTAATGTCTCTATTGCTTGATGTGTCTTACAGCATGGAAAAATACATAAAAATAATGGGTTGAATTTTAGACCCTGGATGATCCTTTTATGTGATAACAGTTTGGCACATGGTATGTTTTGATCAGTCTAAATATTGCCATTGAAATGGCATATTCCTTGTGATAACCTTATGATAATTCCCCAGCACAGATAACCAAGAATATCAGCATATGAAGAAAGAACCTGTTACATACAGAATATTTACTTGCAGAACAATAAAATCATGGAGTATGTCCATTGTATGGCAATATACAGTATGAGCAGAAATACACTTTCAGTGCAGTTCTTACTGAATGTGAATGGTCAGACAGTATATTGTAGTTAGAATTTGTAAATGTGTGGATTTAAAATTTGGAAAAGATCACAGGAGATAGGACTGTTTCAAGTAAGAGGCAGAATAACCAAGCAGTTCAGCCTGCTGGGGGTGAGGGGCTGTTTTCTGCTGTACACTAAATTTACTGCTGCTTATGTGCAACCATGGGTAAACCTGTGGAATACGCAGTCCATTAGAACTAGTGAAGCACCTACAACTGCAACAAGAAGGATAGTTAAATAAGAACACTGAGCTCTGCTTACAAACACTCAGTGGATATTTTAAGAGCAATCAATCAATCAGTCAATCAATTTTTATTTATTTTTTTTTTTTGGAGGGTGCGTGAGCAAAAATTACCATTTCACAGAAGTCGGTGTAGGAGATACAAAGATAGTGTAGATATAAAAAAAGATTCTACCAGTTGCAACATCTTGAAAGGGATAACAAAACACAAAAATAGCTTAGATATACTGGGCCAGATATTCAGAAATGTGCCAGTGTCCGACACAAGTCCAGCGCAGCACAAATCCGATGCGCCATGGTGCAATGTGTGCCATATTCAGAGGTTGCACATGGTGAAATGCGCCAGAGCAACATGGGTGAATATAGCAGGGATGCGCCATGGTGCAACCAAACTTGCGCCATGGCACAACTAGACCTGTGCCATGGTGCAACCAGACATGTACCACAGCGCAACAGGACATGCACCATGGAACAGAAAGACAAGCCCCAGGCAATGGTGGGAGCACAGCAGCAGAGTAAAAGCATTGGGCATGGCAGAGAAATACACCCGGGGACAGTGCCAGGGATGCACAGTGGCAGGCCACAGGTGGCACCACCAGAATGGCACACACAGGCACCCAGACACCCCCACTCAGGAACACAATGGTGGCACAGAAAGCAGGCAACAGGTGGCACTAATGGCCAATGGAGGCCACCAATGGAGTCCCCAACGCATGCTGTGTCCCCAACTCCAAGACCCCAGCAAGCCACACCCAGGACCATGCTGCCAACACACACATGCCACACATCCCGGACAGCTGCCCATGCCACCCCAAGGCACAGCCACCGACCAAGGGGCAGGACACCACGATGCATGACCCGCATGCTGCCATATGCACAACACACAGACACACACCACGCCACTGCAGCATGGCTCCTCATATCAGCTGCAAAGCTGACACTGACACAGGCAGGTAAGTCAAAATATCTGTAATCAGCAAAACTATGAACAAGTGCAAGGGGTGGGAAAGGGTAGAAAACTGAGGGAAGGAGACAGGGAACAGGGACTGTATAGTGGGAAGGGGGACAGGTGGGGAGGGACAGCAGGAAAGGCTGGTGCTGAACTAGGGCAGCACGCGGCATGCCCGCTGCTGCCTGGGACCTCTGTCAGCGCCGGTCTGCCAGGATGAGCTGGCACACCTGCTGGACTGCCTCCATAGTTGTGGACATGATTAAAATTATTTGTCACAGCAGCCTGCAGTACAAGGGCTGCCTCGACCTCCACCAGACACCTATGACAAAGGACAGGACAGGTGATCAGTGCAAGGTTTCAGGGTACCATGCCCACCCACTGCGTGCAATGAGCAGTGGGAACACACATCCCTGGAGTGGCACCCCAGCCACCCACATGGGTGGACCAACCCCTGCCAGCAACCCAGCATGCCATGACAGTGCACAGAGGTGGACACCGCTGCCCAGTGGCCACCCAACTGCGCAGTGACAGTCAGATGGCACAGGGTACCAGCAGCACCACTGCACCATACCTTTCGCATCTGAGCACAAAGCCACTCCAGCAACAGCTGGTACATGTGTGCAATGGTTGCCCCACAGTGGCATGCACCACACACAGTGCGCAACACACAGTTGCCATGGCACATGCCACAGGTAGCCATGGCCTCATCCACTCCCCCACTGACCACCCTGTAGTGTGCACAGGAACAGTACAATGCCTACCTGCCTGCTGTGGCCCGCTGGCCACTGCACCACCACTGCCGTGTCCTTCTGAGTCCTGCTGGGCTGGCCCAGGTGCTCCTCCTGCTCGAGCTCGGCACCAGTCTTGAGTCCTGGGAATGGAACAAAGACAGGTACACATCAGAGTACACCCACAGCATGTGCTCCACCACTCCCACCCCTGTGCACAGCGTGGTGCCCCTGCCTAACTTGGCCCACACAGCCAGCACACAACACATGCTGCAGCTGGCAATGCAACACCGCAATGCACATAACTACAGTGTACCCCATTGCAGGGCATGCCAGGCAGCCAAGCCATCACCAGAGTACAGCACTATGGCACACATGCAACATGGGAAGACTTACCAGGCTGTGGCATGGCACCTCTGTGGACACATGTCTACTGCTGCCTCAAGCTCTCTTGGTCCCACCTCATAATGTCCCCATACTAGTGGTGGCATTGCTCACTGGTCCTAGCCACCCCAGTGCTCTGCACTAGGCTGGCAACAATGCTCTGCCAGACCTCCATCCAGGGCTCTTGCAGGGGCACCTGCCCAAACAGCCCTGGTGCATGTGGCTGCACACAGGCCACCAGATTTAGAAGTTCAATGCCCGATGAATTATGGGACCGGTGAACTCCCCACTGCGCTATTACACAGGCAAGGATAAGTGGAGACAAAATGGTGGTCAGAGGTGCATGTGTGCACAACGTGTGCAGGATGCATGCCTCATGGAGGCATACACTGTGTCCACCAATTGTGCAGTGCCGGAGATGCACAACATGGGAGTGGCATGACAGGCATGTGGTGGTGTAGTCGCAAGGGGTCAGAGGGTCACAGTAGGGGTTAGGGGTCACCCAGTGCACTGTGCACCAGTGCAGAATGGATGCCATGGCACATAGTGCACCATGGCCCCACTGCGCCAGTGGGTGCACAGTGTGCAATGAGCAGTATGCCTGATGCAGGCGCACTGCCATCCTGTGCACTGCACATGCATGGACATTCACCGTGACTTGCTCCAGAGCAATTGCATTGTGCGCAGCGAAGTACGTGATATTCAGCTGCCATATGCAAATGAGCTCATCAGCCAATGCGCGGCACACTGGTGAAATTAGCATGGCATTACCATTGCGCCAATGCTCATTTGCATGCATTGCACTATAATGCACCTCAGAACAGCACAGGCCATAGACCGGTATTGCAACCATCTGAGGTAAGTTGCGCTTGCTGCTGAGCCCAGCCAGAGTAGCAGGCTGGATGGGGTAGGCTTCTGCTGACACTGAGACACATGTCTATGTCCACAGGTAGCACTACGTCAGAGCATGAAGAGAGTGAGGAGCATGGGCCTCCTCGCAAATGCAGGCCCAACTTTACCAAAGCAGGGGCAGATGCCCTGTTGAGGCCTACCTCGACGGGAGCCACTGCTGAGTGGTACCACAGGCACACTACAGGCCAGGGCTGTGGCCTGGGAAGAGGTGGTGGTGTCGTAAACCTGCAGGGCAGCCACCAGTGGTCTGTGCAGGAGTGCGGAAGAAGGTGGGCACTGATAAATGTCGCATCAAGGAGAAGTTGGCAGCCATTAGTGCTTGGCCAAAAAGCCACCAGAGGGGCCTGCTGATGTGCCACAGTTCACAGTGCAGAAGGAGCTGGTGGTGGCCACCATGGAGCCACAAGCACTGTCGAGTGTGCTGGGTGGAGGTTTCAGACAGGTGGAAGACCATCACTGCATGGTGCATATGATGGGCACACAGCAAGCAGTGGCTGGGGGATGAGGGGTTGGGGAGTCCGGGGCCATGCATCTCAGACACATCTGTTTTTCTCTTTCAGCACCAGCACACCTGCATGATTTGGATGGGGCACCAGCAGCAGCTGTGGAGGCAGGCCCATCCCGGAGGACCATCCATCCACCTCCATGGGCATCCGGGGCCTGAGGCTGCAGCACACCACCACTGTCGGCTGGATGTCCTGGGCATGGGGTCAGATGAGGCCCTGGCTGTGTTTCAGCAGTATGCCAGCTTGGCATTCTCTGAATGGAGAACAGATGTGGGCTGGGTCCATCACCAATGATGACCTGACCATGATCCTGGACAGCATGGGTGGTGTTGTGGGGGAGACGCCCATGCCATGTACCAACACAGACAGTGCTCCCAGTGGCCTGTCAGTGGTGGGACAATTGCCCGCTGCTACTGCAGGTGCTGCCTTGTGCACCACCATGGCAGTGCTATGTGGTGGTGGTGGTGCAGCTGTCCAGGTGCTGGGCAGCGTACAGGGGCTGGATGGGCAGCAGCGGCAGGCAGCAAGGGATATAGGGCAGCTGGACATGGGTTCCACAACCGGGGCACCTGATAGGGACCTACCACTGGGGACCCCACTGTGCAGTATCCACCTGAGTGGGGCTGTGCAGCATGGTCATACACCATTGGAGGGTCGGCGGCTCCACCCAGGTTCCCTGGGAGCCGACTCAATGGCAGACACCCAATTGCTGCAGGCCTCCTTGGAGCAACAGGTGCTGCTGGTAGCTGGGGTGCATGCACTGCATGCAGAGGTGCACCAGGTGACTGAGCAGTGCAAGAGAGGTACTGTACAGCTCCTGGGCTATTCAGTGCTTGCGGGAGGACATGACCACATCCCATGGTCGCATTGCCCAATGATCATGGACGGCCTTCACTGCTGGCTGCCACAGGGCATGACTGGCCACCGCAAACACCACGTAGTGCACTGTCAACCCATGAACCTGATCAGCGGAATACTGACAATGTGTTAGTGGTTACGGATCATTTCACATGGTATGCACAAGCTTTTCCAACTAAAGATCAAAAGGCTTCACTATGGCCAAGCTGCTAGTGGAAATTTTCTTCGTCCACTATGGTGCCCCTCAGCGGATCCACTCTGATGAAGGCAGAGATTTTGAAAGTCAGCTAATCAATGAAATGCTCTCTCTATGGGGGCTGCAGAAATCAAGAACCACCCCTTATCACTCACAGGGGACCCTCAACCAGAACATTTTAACTGCACCCTTCTAGACATGCTGGGCACCTGCCATCCCAAAGATAAGCCTAAGTGGAGCCAGCAGATTAGCACCTTGGTCCATGCATACAACTGCACAAAAAATGATGCTACTGGGCTCTCCCCTACCTTAGGGTGGCTGGTCCATTCCACTGGGGTGTCAAACAGGACGAGGCATACTGATGAGTCCTGGTAGGACAAAACACGTGTCTATGTCTTCTGTTAGCACCCTTTTCAAACTGTGTGAGAGGCCTTTTGGCACCATGCAATTCTGCTTAAAGTTGGACCAGCATAACATTCTGTGGTGATTTGCATATGCAGCCCATGATGCTTTGCATTGTGGGGGCATGTGTGATTTTGTATTTTCTTGAAACTTGGCTTCCCAGCCAAATGCCCTTTGGGGTAACCCTTGCCTCAGTGTTTATGCACAGAGGTTCTTTGTCTTTAAATAGTTTTTATTTTAATGGGTTCACCACAATATATCCCAGGCACACTACCTAAGGGGTAGCTGGTCCATTCCACTGGGGTGTCAAACAGACGAGGCATACTGATGAGTCCTGGTAGGACGAAACACGTGTCTATGTCTTCTGTTAGCACCCTTTGCAAACTGTGTGAGAGGCCTTTCATCACCATGCAATTCTGCTTAAAGTTGGACCAGCATAACATTCTGTGGTGATTTGCATATGCAGCCCATGATGCTTTGCATTGTGGGGGCATGTGTGATTTTGTATTTTCTTGAAACTTGGCTTCCCAGCCAAATGCCCTTTGGGTAACCCTTGCCTCAGTGTTTATGCACAGAGGTTCTTTGTCTTTAAATAGTTTTTATTTTAATGGGTTCACCACAATATATCCCAGGCACACTGCCTTAGGGGTAGCTGGTCCATTCCACTGGGGTGTCAAACAGGCGAGGCATACTGATGAGTCCTGGTAGGACGACGTGTCTATGTCTTCTGTTAGCACCCTTTGCAAACTGTGTGAGAGGCCTTTCGGCACCATGCAATTCTGCTTAAAGTTGGACCAGCATAACATTCTGTGGTGATTTGCATATGCAGCCCATGATGCTTTGCATTGTGGGGACATGTGTGATTTTGTATTTTCTTGAAACTTGGCTTCCCAGCCAAATGCCCTTTGGGGTAACCCTTGCCTCAGTGTTTATGCACAGAGGTTCTTTGTCTTTTAAATAGTTTTTATTTTAATGGGTTCACCACAATATATCCCAGGCACACTGCCTTAGGGGTAGCTGGTCCATTCCACTGGGGTGTCAAACAGGCGAGGCATACTGATGAGTCCTGGTAGAGACAGGCGCGTGTCTATGTCTCTGTTAGCACCCTTTGCAAACTGTGTGAGAGGCCTTTCAGCACCATGCAATTCTGCTTAAAGTTGGACCAGCATAACATTCTGTGGTGATTTGCATATGCAGCCCATGATGCTTTGCATTGTGGGGGCATGTGTGATTTTGTATTTTCTTGAAACTTGGCTTCCCAGCCAAATGCCCTTTGGGTAACCCTTGCCTCAGTGTTTATGCACAGAGGTTCTTTGTCTTTTAAATAGTTTTTATTTTAATGGGTTCACCACAATATATCCCAGGCACACTGCCTTAGGGGTAGCTGGTCCATTCCACTGGGGTGTCAAACAGATGAGGCATACTGATGAGTCCTGGTAGGACGAAACACGTGTCTATGTCTTCTGTTAGCATCCTTTGCAAACTGTGTGAGAGGCCTTTCGGCACCATGCAATTCTGCTTAAAGTTGGACCCACATAACATTCTGTGGTGATTTGCATATGCAGCCCATGATGCTTTGCATTGTGGGGGCATGTGTGATTTTGTATTTTCTTGAAACTTGGCTTCCCAGCCAAATGCCCTTTGGGGTAACCCTTGCCTCAGTGTTTATGCACAGAGGTTCTTTGTCTCCCCCTACCACCTCATGATCAGAAGGGAGGCATGACTGCTCATTGATGTCTACTTTGGGATCTCTCCAGATGGGGTCTGAGTTGTAAATTACCTACAGTATGTACAGAAACTGAAAGCGCTATTGAACCATGCCTATCAACTGGCCCAGACAATGGCCCACCAAAAAATCTTGCCAACAAAGAGAGGCATGATAAAAAAGTAAAGGCTCAAGAGCTTCGGCCTGGAGACCGTGTGTTGTTATGCAATTTGGGACTGCATGGCAAACACAAAATTGCTGATAGGTGGCACCATCTTCCCCATGTAGTAGTTGGAAAGTTGAATGATTTACCAATGTACAAGGTGCACCCAGAGAATAACTCCAAAGCTGTCAAGACCATGCACCATAACCACTTGCTACCTATCAGCCACGTCGTAATTGAGGCTGAACCATCAGAGATTGATTCCCATGGGCCGGTGACTCATGCTGCTGCAAAAAAGAGACAGAGTCAACCTACCCCAGTAGTTACAGATTTAAGGTTTCCCCAGCAGCAGGCCCAGAATGATAGTGACTGTTAGTTCACCTCTGAAGAAAGTAAGTGTGACAATGCCTATAACCCCTCCTATGAACTGAGTCACCCTATGACTAATTGTGGGGATGAAGCTGGGCCTTCTGGACTGCCTAACCCCCAGCTTCGTCCTTGGAGTCAATGTTCCCTGAAAGTGAAGTGCAAAGTATTACGTCTGAGGTTACAGACTCTCTGTGTTTTTTGGAACTGTGTGAATTGCCCGAAGAAGGGGCTGATGGTCTGAGTCTCTCTGGTGACACACCAGAACTTGAAGAACAATGTGAGAGTGTTGACAGCGCCCCCTTTCAGTGCTGCAAAGCCTAATTTTGCCAGAGCCTCCTCAAAATGAGCAACCCGGGCATCCGTCAGAAGATAATGAGCAAAGTGTTGTGGAAACAGACCCTACAGAGCAAGGATCTGACAGTGCTCCAAGTTTGGATATTCCCATCCATGCAGAGGCACCCCTCACAAGTGACGAAAGCTCCAAAGTTAGTGCTGAAAGTACAGAGACTGTGCCTGCTCCCCTCAGAAAGACTGACCTAGCTGTCAAGCCAGTGCTATGCTTTAGTTAAGATTCCCCTGGGAGGCCAATGCATTTGCCTCTCAATGTGGTTCACAAAGGGGTTTATGTTTCACTAAGCTCACTGCCCAAACTGAGCTTGATGGCCAACTCTAGGTTACTTGTCCTTCCCTCTCACAATGACTGTGTTGCAAGCGTGCATTACGCAGTTTCCATGCACCCTTGTAACTTCGTCAATCTGCAATATTTTCATGCCACATTTTCACCACTGGCATTTCTGCACATCTCATATCAACAGTCCAGGCGTCATTTTCACAACCTGCCCAAAACGTGTTTCATAGCTGTGATGCTGTCGCGTGCTTTGCTGTGCAAAATCACCTTAAGACATTCACAAAATCACAGTGCTATGCGTCTCTAGCTCGGCCACTCCCACTGCCAATGCCTGTGCAACAACATTCAGCATTGACAAATGCTTGTTTAAATTAGAATTACAGCAGTCACCCCCACATCCCAAGACTGAAACATTTTTTTTTCCAAATTGGTTGTGTTGAGTTTGCTCCATTGTAGCTTTTTTTAATTAGTATTACAACAGTGCCCCCCTCCATCCTAATACTGAAAAGTTTTGCTTACTTTTTATACAGTATGTTGTAAATACTGCTGGAATTCTACACAATATACCATACTGAGGATTGCAAGTAAGCTGCTTTGTTTTGGAGGAAGATGATTTGGTATGAACAATAAGTTTCTAGTGGCTCATAGCTCTTCACGATGCATTTAGAATGCTGACTTGTTGTTTTGAACAATGGGTCAGTTCATGCCAGCACTTCCTGTATGTTGGAAGGCATGGCAATGAATGGAAATGATCACAGCATTGAGCATGTCAGCAGCACGTCACTGCCAACATCAGGTAGAACAACCCAGCCTACTAAATGTAGTGCCCCCTTCATTGCGCGACCTGCATCTTTGTGAGGGTGGATTTTAAACAGTTTATTGATCCAGCAGCAGCCATTGCGCGGGAATGGAGTAGGGTACAATGGCGCTTGTCAGTGTAAACATGGCTTAAGAAATAAATAGTTCACAACCACTTCTTGAGGGACAATCCTTACAAACTTTCATAACCCTGGTTACAGACTCCGCCTACTGGCTCTCACAGATGTAGCAGATGCATCATCTGCAGATTCCTCCAAGAGGGCAAGGTTTTTAAACCTTGTAAGGGTATGTAAACAAAACTGTGACAATATGCAGCTTCATAAAATGCGCAGAATTTGTAATCGATGTCCTATGGTACAGTTGTCAGAAGCTGCATATTGACTGTATTATATGTCCACTCAAACAAAGGATGCCATGTCATGTTTGAAGCATCCTGAATGACATGAAAGAGATACCAGTTGGAAATCTTTTCTGAAATGTGAATAATACTAATCCAAATTTCCTGAGATTTATGGGGTTGGAGTAAATCCAACTTGATAAAACAGGTAGTAATAGACTTAAAAAAACAACTGCTTAAGAAGGAGAGTCGGATTTATTCTCTTAACAGTCTGAAGCCACAAGGATTCAATGAGGAGAGGGACTTAAAACCATGTTTGTCATAAGAGGGCCTGTTTATGGTTCTGCCATAAGGATGCAAATGTACAGTAATACACTTTTGCATTATTTGCTTTGGTTGCTTTCTTGTCACCTGTTTAAAGTTTAACAATATAACACCATCCAAAACCAACCCCCCCACCCTCATACCACCTACCTTTAATTGAACATGTATTTATACCTGCATGTTTTTGTATGTTTTTCAGAAAAAGGATTATTTACTAACAAGTATTTCCTGTAATAAGGCAGAGTAAAGAGCCGCACTAGAGTGACCTGGGGTGCTCTATGACAAATATAAAATCAAGAGAAACCAGTAATGGCACTTACCCAAGGCATACAAATGAAAGATTCAGCAAAGACTTTAACAAAGACTCTCAGGATTTGAAACGTTAGAGTGCATAGTGTAATTCTCCTGACCCTGTAGGGTCTGTATGGTGAATTATATTTGGCAAAATAAATGAGAGCTGAGCAATAGAAACAATGTCTGCTGAATTGTTCTTTTGTATGCCCTGGGTAAGAGCCATGACTGGCTTTCTCCCTATTTTCTGTACTATTTAAATTTGATACCAGTGAACAATATGTACTTCATGGACATTTTTGAATAGCAATTTAATGTACTGCCTTCCCACCAGTGCAGCAGTAGGGCTACTGCTCACGATGCTGATGACCTAGGTTCAGAAGCGAGCTTGGTAATTAGAGGGCCGGTCAGGGGGGGAATAGGATGGAGCATCCCATGGACTGCTCTTTTCCTCCAGTGAGGGATGGTGGGTATGCTTCCGGCACTCACTGACCCCTGATGAAGACCAGGGTTCTGACAGCTGGTGCACGTCATTAGTGGAGGCAGGGCAGACATTGGTGTGTGCACCTATGATGTTTTTGCATGTCCTGCCTCTGAGGAAACATGGCAAAAATCTCAGGCCAAGCTAGATGCTGGCCACCTGGCACTGCAGGTCAGGCACACCTGCCGCGTGGCACCCCCGGTGACCACATACCATCATCTGATGGGAAGGATGGGAGCTGCCACTCAGAGGGTAGGCCCTGAGGGGCAATCCAGGACTGTCAAATGGGGGAGTCCCAGGTCAATGGATTATTGGGCTGGGTGCATAGGTAGGGATGATGGGTACTGGTCCCATACAAAGTAAAACAAATTTAAAAAATACAGCAGTTCAATATAATGTATTTTATTTATTTATTTTATTTATTTATTAAATTCTCAGATTACAAATACCTTTGAGCAGAAACTGCTCGTTTACATGGTTCCAAGTCAAAGGATAAGGGTCAACATACATACAGAGGTAGTAAAAGAATGCACAATAAACAACCAAAACAACTAAAGGAAAAAAATAAAGATACTCAGTTATAACATACTTTGACATAATATTCATATAATGAGACAACTTGGGTAGGCAGCTGGCTGGTAACAATAAGAGATAGAGGGCACCATAGGCAGTTAGCATTGCAGGCGTACGACCGGGAGAGGAAGTTGGCAGGCTAATGGGCCACTGTCCGATGGTGGTGGAAAATGTCTTGTACCAGTGGAGATGCGAAGCAGAAAAGGAGTCACAAGGAAGGCCAGAGGGAATGAGACTGGGAAAGGGCGGGCTGTGAGACATGAGTGAGCTGGGAGGTGTTTAAAGAGATCTCTGTTCAGAGAAGCAGTCACATTGAGTGATTGTATGTACACTGAATGTATGATATAACCTTTATTCAAAAATATGAATTGTGTTTGATAAGTATTGTAAGTCATTTCCATATCCAAGGTTATAGTGTATATATGAGCTTGTATCATTGCTTTTGTTCTCATTGTTGCATGCATATGTAATGTTTAAGTTTGACACTGGTGGGGATTGAAGCTAGCATTAATGAGTTTGTTTTTGGATTGGGGTCCTTTTTGCTCTTGTGGCTTGCAGTTGGCACCAATAACACAGTTATGTTTAAATTCGGAAAGCTGGCTTTGAATAGTTAGCCCTTTAGGGGGCAGGACTATATCAGGAACCAGCTCAGTCCAGAGACCCACCTCCTGAAGAAGCTCTTGGTGAGTGAAGAGCAACCAGGTATGGCATTTGCTTCATTGTATATTCATAGGTTTATGGACAGCAGAGTTAGACATTTCCAAATATAGTGATTTTTAACATTGAAATGCCTACTTGTCCACACCTATAGTGTTTTTACCACAACACTATAACATTTACTAGATAAAACAGAGCAGGATATGAAAGTAAAGGTTTTATATACTGTAGGGTCTTTCATATGCACTGTATTTCAAAGCACTTAGCTACCACAAATAAGGGCAGCAACTGCTAGGTATCCCCAAGGAAGTTGAGTACAAATATAGAAACATAAAATTTGGTGCCAGAAAAGGACCAGCTTACCCACCCAGTTGCCCAGATGGTCCCTGCCTAGTCTGTTTTTGTTGACATCATCAGGTCTCTGCTACTCTCTGTCCTCCCTGCCTATTTACTAATATTCCCATATGTCTATCTCACACATGTTTGAAGCACCCTACTGTTTTTATCTCCACCACTTCGCTGGCAGTAAGTTCCAGGCAGCCACTACTCTTTCAGTGAAGAAGACCCTCCTCACATCCCTCTTAGACTTTGCCCTGTCTAGTTTCATTGCATGCCTTCTAGGCCTGGTGCTCTTTTTCTCATTTGAAAGAGACTTCCCATGTGCACCCAGTTCACCCCCTTGAAGTACTTGTAGGTCTCTATCATGTTCCCTTTTCCTCTTATCCCTTCCAGGGTGTACATCATAAGATTTCTCAGCCTTTCTTCATAGGGTTTTTTAATGTGACCCCTGCACCATTTTAGTTGCTCTCCCCTGGACCGCTTACAACCTGTTTATGTTCTTTGTGAGGTGAGACCTCAAGAACTGAATACAATACTCCAGGTAGAGTCTCACAAGAGAGAGATACAGTTGCAACACTACCTCCCTCCTTTGTGGGAGATACCTTTCTCTATCCATCCCAGCATCTCACTGGCCCTACCCACTGCTTTGCCACATTGCCTTACCACCTTCTGGTCATCAGATATGATAACTCCAGGCTCCATTTTCTGCTATGTGACTGCCACTACCCCCCATCCTATTCTCAGTTCCACTGTTCCTAGATCCTAGGCACATGATTTTTTCACTTTTTGTCGTTGAATTCCAACTGCCATGTTCTTGACCATGCCTCGAGTTTCCCAAGGTCCCTATGCATTCTCTTCACATCCTCCTGCGTTTCCACCCTATTACAGATTTTGATGTCATCTGCCAAAAGGCATACCTTCCCTTCCAGTTCTTCTGCAGTGTCACTTCTGAAGCCATTAAAGAGCACCAGCTCCAGTACTGAGCCATGCCACCCTCCACTGGTCACTCTGCCTCCGTTACAGTGAGTGCCATTAACCAGCACCGTCCGTTGCTTATCCATTGTCGAGTTCCCTACTCAGTTCACCACTTTGGGTCCCACCCCTAGGCTGCTCAATTTCTTTATCCACCTCCTGTGCAGCACAGTGTCAAAGGCCTTGTAATGTCCATATAAGCCATGTACACTGCCCTCCCCTGATCTACTGTACTTCTCTAGGCACCCGGTCAAACAAATCAGTAAGATTCATCTGGCATCCCCCATATCCATGCTGCCTCTGATCTTGTAACCTGCTTTATTCAAGAGACCCTACCAACCTTTCTCTAAACAGGGTTTCCTTGAATTTCCCCAATACTAAAATGACATTATCTTTCCACACTCAACCACCAATTTCACCCATAGATGAGTCAGGATGGACCAGGGTCTAGACCATCATGGGATAACCCATCAGCTTTATTTACAATATTTACAAGCAATTTCTGAAGCATTTACAATCCATGTCAGCAGACATGACATGCATATATAACCTTACAAACCTTTCATCAGTACACATATGGCAGGCCCACCAGTACTGCAGTAGCACTGCCACTTCCATTGCTCATTAATTGTTATCAGGAATGAGTGTGAGGTGTAAGAAGGCTGGCTGAGGGGAGGAGGACTGAGTGTCTGATGGACTGTTCTACTCCTCCTCTGGAGTGGGAGGGAGGGCTGTAGCACCAGGCAATTGCCTGATATATAGCAGCTACTGGAAATGAGGGAGCCTGTGATCACAAAGATGTGGCAAAGGGGAATGGACAATGTCTATGCACCATGCAGAGGAGTTTGCATGGTGGTTTATTGATGTCATTGCACTTCTACTCTCCTGTGGAAAAATCTATGAAAGAAAAACCTCCAGGTCATGCAGCATGATGCAACCAGCTCCCATCTCCTTCTGGCTTCCATATGCCAGAAGGACAAGCCAGTACTAGAGGTCTTGGTCTCTTCCCCAATCCCATGGCAAGCCCCCTATGGGGGTAAGCTATGGGCCATGATACCTGTGTAGTAGGCCTGGGTGATGGGTTTGGGGTGGTAGGGGACAGCACAGTGGGAAGATAAGAGGCACCTCCCCACTGGCATTGAAGGTGCATACACAGGTCTGAAAAAAAATATATATGTATTCTTTGCAAAAAACTGCTTTAAAGCAATAGTTAGGATAACTTGATGCCACAAAAGTAGTAAAATGTGGCGTTAGAGTTTCTAACCCTAACACCACACCCCCACCCCACAAGAAGCAAAAGGAAAAAAAAACAGGGTTTTGGGTCTCTGGAGTCATGGTGAATCAGTGGTGGGGACTTCCTTGGGGGTTGTCAACTCTAATGCCTTCCCCCATTCTCTTAGCAAATAATGCCACACATGATCTCCTCCCTGTGTGAAGAAAGGTACAACAAATTGCACTGGAAACCTATGGCGAGACATACATGTCTACCTTTGAAGAGTGTATCATTATGATGCACTGTCTTGAAGCTGCACTTTGTACTTTGGATTGGACGAGATGGGCTGGTGGTAGTGGTGGGCGAAGTGGGCTCAGTTCACTCCACAAAGTGATTTGCAGAGTGAAGGCGAATTTGTGGAGTACTCAGCAACGCGAAGTGGAGTACTTCATGTTATGATGGGTAATGTGAAGTCCATTGAAAACAATGACTTTGCATTACTCCGCCTTCCCAGACTACTACTCCACCAATTTTAAAGATGAAGTACATTGAGAACAATGTACTTTGCCTCACTTCAC
The DNA here is from genome assembly GCA_016271365.2 of Neoceratodus forsteri. NCBI lineage: Eukaryota > Metazoa > Chordata > Ceratodontiformes > Ceratodontidae > Neoceratodus > Neoceratodus forsteri. The sequence continues at coordinate 854,843,494 of CM057450.1, forward strand.
CTTGTTTTTAAGCTCCAAAGGTGAATTTTGCAGTGATTCATGGGATTTCAGGTCACATGGGCTCTATATTGTTCTGCACAGCCTCAGTTCGGCATAGTGTGTGTAGGAAACTGTAGGAGACAGTCTGCTCTGAGAGCTCTCTGTGATTCAAACCTTCTAAAAGCTGTTAAAAAAGCATTTTTGAGTAATTCTTTTTGCTCAAACTTTAGTTCGTCGATTGTAGAAAACCCTCCTGTGCTCATATCATCGAGCATTTATTGTTTGTGTGTGGATTTTGAATGTTAATGTATGACATTGAGTCTGTGTAGTAAGAGACAGTGAAAGTGTGCTTTGAGGAGGGGTGTATCTGTGGTGTAGGTAGATTTAAGTTGGAGAAATAAGGAGTTCTTTGTTGTTTTGGTTATATTTTTGTATATAACTGACTGTGTTAATGTACACACAGTAATATTGTCAGTAATTGTTGAAAATGTTTTGCTGAATATGTGTTGTGTGGATCTGGTGCAGCAGTTCATAATTTCTGGTTGTTTAAAATACATGGTATATTACTGAAGTTTTCAATTTGCTACTCAATACTTGTAGACAAATTGTATGTGTGCGCGTGTGTGTGAGTGTGTGTGTGTGTGTGGTGCATGACATCAAATAATACACCTTTTATTGTGCCACAGTATAATTACAAGTGCAGCAGTGTGAACCTGCTATCCACTGCAGCTGCATGATTTTGTACTGCCATTGTGGAATCTTTTCTTTGTTTTGCCGCTTGCACTGCCTTAAAAATCTGCAGTCAGTGCTCCCCCACCCCCACTGGCAAAAGGAATTATTTTCCAGATTGGATTGTTTGTGACTTCAAGACCACTGGTTAGTTAAGGAGTTGTTGAACTGGTGACTTTGCGTCTGTATCTGTTGCTGAAGCCACGGTTGTTTTTTTGGCTTCACATCCAGCATCCCCCAACCCAGAGTGAATGTTCTAAAATCTAAATTTGTTTAGAAAATTGTTGTTGATCCCCCAAAATGCCTGCAAAGAGACATGCAAGCAAAGCTGTTTCTCACCATGGCACTGCTGCCAGTGGTAAAATTGTCTGTGGGCATGGTAGTATGCAGACAGAGAAGTGCATTGCTGATGTGAGGAAAGGTATTTCTAGTGCAATGTTTTTTACAGCCCAATCAGTAGCTTCACTCATAGTTGGAGGAGATGATGTTGTCCCAGCTAGTGGTGTTAGTGCAGTTGCTAGTGGTGGTATGAGTATTGCTCCCTCAAGTTCCACTTCTGACCAGTTTACCATGTCCAAAAATATAGTGAAGTGTGAAGCAATGCGAGTGAGTGGCAGTGTAGATGATGTCATACTTCCCAGTAACATCCCAGTAACTGAACATGATGATTCTGATCATCATGTCAACAATAGCATACAATGTGACATTTCTTCCACCACAGTTCAGGTCATGCATTTGCCATGCAGTGATTCACAGTGTGGTGAAAACATATCAGGTGATGGCAATGCCGATGATGATGAATCTGATGAAAATGATGTTGCTGTGGTTGCAACACACAGTCCACATGCCAGCATCCAAGCAGAAGATATGGATGTGGGTGATGTTAATGAATATGATGATGATGTAAGTGACCCCAGTTAGGAACTGGAGAAAAAGATATTCAAGGTGCCTGTGTCTGGGTCTGTTTGCCTTAATCCCCCCCTGTAAACAGTTGTGATTTACCAGTTTCAGTTGATGGTGATGATGATGCTGATGACCCAGTAATAATGATAGGTAGTCATAGTGGATAGTTGCAGTCCAAGTGTGTTCTACCCAAAAAATCACGTAGCACCCATCCCACTTCATGGCTTAAAAAATGGTGTCCAATGAGCAGCATCAGGGACATGTTAAAACTAGAGCATCACAATCCCTTGTTTGGGATTTTTTTGTGCAAAATGCAAATGATGAGTCAGTTGCAATCTGCCAGATTTGCCATGCGCGTGTGATTCGCGGTAAAAAGGGCAGCCATCTGAGCACAGGAGGACAGCATATGCATCTTAAGAACAGGCACATGGCACTGTGGACCCAGCACAAGATGTTAGCTAATACCACAGTGGGGTGTTCACCCTCGTCATCAACCATAACGAGAATGTTATCCCCTTCCATGACTGTTAAATCTAGTAGGAAATTAAATGTGTGAAGTAGTGATGAAATAAGAGCAGAGGATTACTACAGGCATAATGAGGTGGAGGAGCAAAATGATTCTGAAATGTTGTCCAGTGCTGGTGAGAGTAGTGGTTTTGGTTGTGGTGGTGTTGGTGGCCAATGCAGTATGTCTAGTGCAAGTGGTACATCAACCCCGGTTGGTAAATCTGGCAAAATAACTGCATTTGTGGGTTTGTCATCATCACCTGTGCAACTGTCTTCATCAAATGTCCACACTCCACCCCCTGCCATTCGCAGAGCATAACCATTTTTCATCACACCCGATGTAAAACCTTTAAGTCAGCCCGCATTGCAGAGTGTTTTTGTGCATAAGCTGAAGTACACAACCAATTATACAGTGCCACGTGAGCTTAATGCTGCTGTAGCTGAAATGCTGGCAATTGATCTTTTGCCCTTCTTCTTTGTGGAGAATTCTGTGTTCTGGCAGTTTGCTGCACATGCCTGTCCAAAATGGAAAGTCCCATCCAGGACATACTTTTTGACCCTTGCTGTCCCCGAGTTGTACCGTACTGTGTCCAACTCTGTAAGACATGCCCTTCAACATTCCTCCTCTCCATTCAACAATTTAAGTATGGATATGTGGACAAGTGGCAAAACAGTGGGGAGTTCACATTTGTGTATAACTGCGCATTGGGCGCAGGTGCCGGGTGTTGTTGGTAGTGTGAATAATCAGTGGGGTAAGGTGGAGTGTCGTGGTAGCAATCTTCCAGGAATTTGACAGCATGCAATGATTGTTGCGTGCAATGCGACCTGTTTAAACACTGGTGAAAACATGTTGGACTTGGTATTGACAGAAATTGACAAGTGGCTGAACCCCCTGTCCCTGAGAGTTGGGTTCATAGCAAGTGACAATGGGTCAAATGTGGTGAAATGCATCACAAATTGTGGCTTTGTTCATGTTTCATGCATAGCCCACTGTTTAAATCTTGAGGTACAGGAGTTTCTGCCGCACCCTGATGTAAAGGAAAGGCTGACAGTTGCATGCCATATCTGTTCTCACTTTTCCTGATCTGCAAAGGTCAGTGACCAACCTCGGCAGTTGAAGATCAGAAACAGCCTCCCTCAGCACTGCTTGAAGCTGGAAATTGTCACCCAGTGGAACTGCAGTTTATACATGGCAGAGAGGTTGTATGAAAAATACAAAACCATCACAGAATATCTTGCTATGCACATTAGCCGTGACAGTTCCAGGGCCTCCATGTCTCTGACGACTGAAAAGTGGCACCTCATGGACTCTGTAATAACAATTTTGTGGCCTTTTGAACATATCACACAGGCAGTGAGTGGCGAGTCTGCCTCCATTAGCCAATCAATTAAAGTGCTCCGGGTGCTGAAGCAGACATTGGTGAATGTACAGTATAGCCTTGATGTTGCGTGAGCTAGTGCTAGCAGTATGTTGCTGAAACACATGCTGACAGTATTCGACCAGAATCATCACATCTTGAGCATTCAGCGTAGTGACAACTTTGCAATAGCAACAATTCTGGACCCACGATACAAAAGTGGAATTGCCTCAGTACTGGAGGGAGGGCCTGAACAGGTAAAAAATGTCAGTGGGAAAGTCGTGCGCTTGGTTCATGGGGCACATAAGTCACTTGCCAAGGTCAACAAACCTCAGCAGCATAATCAGGTTGAAGGTGAACCTGGAGGAGTATCAAGCATATCCTGTAAGGGGAAGGGGACTTCAGTTCCAGGTGGTCTGTCATCCAATGTGGTTGGTGTCAACCCACTTTGGGAGGCTTTGTGACATAAATGATTCCGGAGAACAGGATGATGCATCAACCACTGGACTTAGTGCAGCACAGAGAATGGTTGAGTCATACTTGTCTGAAAACAGGCATCTGTCAATAACTGATGATCCTCTATTATACTAGAGTGAAAAGGTCAGTGAATGGCCAGAGCTGACTGCAGTGGCACTGAAGTAACTGACATGTCCACCCTCCAGTGTAAGTGTCGAGAGGGTATTCAGCTCAGCAGGTGCAATAGTTTGGGATCATCATACAAACCTCTCTCCTGCAAATGTCAGCTTGCTAACATTCATAAAAATGAATGAGAGGCACATACCAGCTTAGACTGCAACCTCAGTATTCATACCCTGGCCTAGTCGAGGTTTTGGTGATGTAGAAATGGACCATCCTGGTGGCACTGGCAGTGGAAGCATGAAACGGCCTACCACTGAAGTAGATGATGTCACAATGGAGAAAGACTTTCCCAGTGGTCAGACTTCAGACATAGCTGACTATGAGGGCAGCTTTCTTTATGAGGATGATGATGAGGTTAATGTTGGCAGGTTTTAACTTGTTTTTCCATTACATTGACCATGCCAAGGCAGAGGAATTCGAACAGAAGACAACATCCATCAGCCACAGGCAAAAGTCTTGTTACTATTAAAACTATAAAGTGAGTATGTGTACTAATATTGTTTTATTCTATTTAACTTGCTTTAGCTGTGTGTTTTGTTTTATGTTGCTTTTCTGAGCTGCAATGGTCAAACACATACAGTAAACTTATTTTGTTTTTTTACAGGTTAACAACAAATTCTGCAGCATATGATGCACTGTTTTCCAAATTTGTAGCTGTGCAGTCATGACAGTGTTGAAAAAGTTCGACCCAGGTTGTGTTACTTGGCAAGATGTGGTTTTGAAATGTAACTTGAGCTGAGATGCAGGGACACTGACACAGTATATTTGTTACACAGCCTGGTACTTAATTAAGTTGTGATCTGCTGACTGCAGTGGGACAGCTTGCTATCTGTGTTAATCCAGATACCCGTGGAACAGCCACGGCTGAAACATAGTGTGTTACTGCTATAAACAAGTTGTAATAAGTCCTACATTTCTTTCTTTAGGAAACTTCCAGATGCTTTGTTGTGTTATAGTTGCCTTATCCAAAGAAGTTCTTCAACATCAGGCCCCCCACGAAACACACAAAAGTCGTTTCAGTCGATGGCCATGACCATCATTACCAACCAGACTCGAGAAGGATGCTGATGAAATATGTGAAGAAGTAACCTAATAAGAAACCATTAATGAGTCCTACTTGCAAGTATGCTTCCCCACCCCCCCCAAAAAAAATCCTTATCTTCATTGGCTTGAGAGTATTCCATTTCCAATTTCAATGCAAACATTTCTCATCAAGCACTGAAATGTGTACACCAACAGTATCTGTGACCTGTGATACAAAACAATACAATGAGTACATGTCTATATATGTCAACTCCCTCACCTAGAAAATACTTATATATGTATATATATTTATATATCAACTCACCAAGGCTACTATTAGTGTACACACAAAGGGCACTCTTCCATCTGGTTGAGGTAATTGCATCACATTTGTGTGAATCGCAGCACACTTTGGACCAGCAACACTTCTCTCACGGTCATCATTTCCGATGGGACACTGAATGGATTCATGTCATGTTATCCCTCCTTCACATCGTTTGGCAAGACACTGCGCATCATGAGTACATCATCATCACAGAGTATGCAAACTTTCTGGACACAAGACAGATGCATTTTGAGGATGCAGAAAAATTATGAGGCCTCTGTGTGACCACTGTGCGCTCCCATCCTCACAATAGCTAACAAAACTGTACTACAAAAATGGGACACTACCTTTAACAATGTCTGTAGGTATGCATCTAAAGCGCCATTCCTGAAACACCACTGTCAACTCTATAAAGATCTAGGCTGGCTGTCCCCCTCCTCCACCAGGCAATATTATCTCTGCTGCCTCTCAGACTCCATAATTAGAGTGGCGAAACCAGCTACTCTATCTGAACTGCTCCAGCCTGTGATCCCATCGCGGGAACTGAGATCATCCGACAAATCTTTGCTAACTGTTCCCCTTTGCCAGACTACCAAGAGCACTGGGGCATTCAGGCATGCTGCCCCCCACTCATGGAACTTGCTGCCAATGGACCTAAGGAGTGCCCCCTCACACCCTGCTTTCAAACGAAGACTACGATCACACCTTGCCTTTGTGGACCAATGCACTTGTTTTGATCCCACTTAAAATCCTGAAGACTCTGTTCTCCCCCTATCTAGACTACCTCTGTGTTCCCTTGCATACGTCTACTTGCTCTCCCTCAACTAAGTTTTATGCCCTATATAGTTATCAGTTCCTGTCTGCCTGCACTTTAAGTTACATGTTTACAAAAGCATCCTGTATGGATACTCTGTCCTATGATATCATGTGTAACATCTCAATAATGCCTAGTCAGTGTGACTCTTATAATATGAGTGGTAGGTACTCCACTTAAAATGGGTCTACCGATTGTTATTTTGTTGATATGTTTGCCTACAACTTGCTCTACTTTCTCTGCTATTGTATATGAAATATGTATTACTCAATTGTTACTATTGTTGGATCCTCCTGTGTTGCACTAATAACCAATGATGTTACTGAATGTAAGTGGTTACTGGTCTTCCCTGCCTCCCCCTCCCACTCCTGCATGCTCCCCAACCTGTCCGAGCCTTGCCGATTTCAGTTTCATAGCTCCGGGTTCTACTTGTGCCTTTTCCCGCTAAAGCCATGAAATGCTCTCTGGCTCACAATCTCTCTCAAGCTCCCCTACCTCTTCTGTGCCTTGCTGATGATAGCTCCAAAGTTTTGGGTTTTACTCGCACCTCTTTCCCACTTGAGCCGCTATAACATTCTCTGGCTCCCCCCCCCACTCCCTCATGCTCCTCTACCTCTCTGTGCCTTGCCGATTTCAGTTCCATAGCTTCGGGTTTTACTCATGCCTTTTCCCACTAAAGCCATAATTTGCTCTCTGACTCCCTCTTCCACTCTCTTACGCTCCCCACCCCCCTGTGCCTTGTCGATTTCAGTTCCATATCTTCGGGTTTCACCAGTGCCTTTCCCGCTAAAGCCGTAAATGCTCTCTGGTTCTCCCTCTCCCACTCCCTCACGCTCCCCTACCTCTCTGTGCCTTGCCGATTTCAGTTCCATAGCTTCGGGTTCTACTAGCACCTTTTCCTGCTAAAGCCATAATAGCTCTCTGGTTCCCCTCTCCCACTCTCGTACGCTCCCCTACCTCTCTGTGCCTGGCCGATTTCAGTTTCACAGCTTTGGATTTTACCCACGCCTTTCCTGCTAATGCCGTAAAATGTTCTATGGCTCCTCTCCTACCATTCCCGAACGCTCCCCTATCTCTTCTGTGCCTTGCCAATTTCAGTTCCATAGCTCCGGGTCTTACTGGTGCCTTCTCCCGATAAAGCCTTTAAACGCTCTCTGGCTGGCCATATTCCCTCCCTGCCCTAACTAGTTCTTGGCTCCGCTAACCCGGGTGCGGTCCCCTGTAATAGCCATTCCCCTCCTCTCGGAGACCATGCTCCTCTTCCTCCCTTGCTGGTCCACGCTCCCGTAGGCCAGTTTTCCCCTGATCATCAATCTCACTCTCTGTCCCCTAATCATGCACTCACTTTACACTACTCATGCCTTTCTTCCCCCTTCTTCTCCTACCAGTCAGTCCTCCATTATCCTCTGTCCTCCCTCTGATTGTATTTCTACTGGTATGTACTGCCCTCCCCTTCCCTTCCCCTGCCTGTCGCTTACCCCTCCTTATGTTTTCATTTTTGCACTTTTCGCATTAGCCGTAACACTTCCCCTACTTACCTACCTTTCCCTTCTCACCCTGCCGTCCCTCGGTTCCACCAGCCTGGATGCAGGTCGTAACCTTGTACCGCTAAAGCAGTATTTGCCGTACCTTTCCGCATTAGATTTTCCTCCCCTGTCTTGCCCATATCACCTTTCAGAGAACTGAGTCTTACACCTCTCCCTTCCCTGCTTCACTTCTTCTTCCCTCCCTTTCCTATATTGCCCCCCCTCCTTCCAAATCTGTGCTCCCTCCAGTCCCCATTGCCCCCTCCCCCCCATCTTTGGAATGTATGCATACCTGTACTTGTTTCAATGAATCTCACTTGTACTGTGTAAATCTGAACTGTCTTATTTTGTACTGTAACTGTACCTCCCGGGTCGTGCCTGAAAATAGTCACTTGCTGGCTAGTGCACTTACCCGGTTAACAAAAACTAAATAAATAAAAAATAAAAAATGAGTGATTGCACAATAAATTCTGGGGGACTTTGCATGTGGTGCAACACTCCCATTTCACTTCCTCAGCACTTGGCAATTTTCTGGACACAAGACAGATGCACTTTTTGGATGCAGAAAAATTCTGGGGACTCTGTGTGACCACTGTATGCATAAGTGACTGAGCAATAAATTCTGGGGGACTTTGCATGTAGTATAATGCTCCCATTTCACTTCCTCAGCACATGGCAATATTCTGGACACAAGACAGATGCATTTTGGGATGCATAAAAATTCTGGGGACTCTGTGTGACCACTGCACGCATGAGTGACTGCACAATAAATTCTGGGGGCCTATGCGTGTGGTGTAACACTCCCATTTCACTTCCTTAGCACTTGACAATTTTCTGGACACAAGACAGATGCATTTTGTGTTGTGATTGTGAGCACATAATGTCATACTTAAATTATAAATTAAAGCAGCAGTGCAACAATGTGGTGAAAATGTTGACCCATATTTTTTATGCTATTTGACATTGCCAGCCACTAGCTACCTCCTGACTTGTATGATACCCTTCTTTTCACAGTTTGTGTCTGCTTTACTACTTTTTTCATGTCTGAAAAAAAAAAAGGAGCACACCTTTTAATATTGCTCTGACCAGATTTTCATCACTATTTGCAGCTGTTTTTGAATAAATATTATTCTCTGAGGTCATAAAACACTGCCTGCTGCATAATTATTAATTTTACAACAGAAGTAATATATAACAACTGATGGAGAAAAACAGCAAAAAATACTGATGAAGACCTGATCTGCACCATATTAAAAGGAGTGCTCCTTTTATTAATTCAGACATGAAAAAAAGTACTGAAGCAGACTCAAATACTGGAAAGAATAGTATCAGGATGTAAGTAAAGTGACAATGTAAAATAGCATAAAAAAGTATAGGTCAAAATTTTTAACTGATTCATGCACTGCTGCTTTAAAGAGATTCACCAAGCTACATAGTTATGGTATTGCACCCTATATATGGGTGCCTAACCTCTAGGGGAATCTTTGTTGATTCACATGTCCTTACATAGTGCAATACTTTTCTGGCAAAAACATTCATAATTTCAGTACACCAGGTCCCAGAGGACTTTCCGTTATGAAGAGCCACCCAAGTTCTGCCCCTATGTTCAGCAAAGTTATAATGTGATGCCAGACAGAGCATGGGGATGCACTCCATTATACTGAATGGCCGGCAGCTTTCAGAATGTTTTTTTATGTTATAATGGTCAGTTTGTGGTGAAACGTGGTCATGTTTCGATGAACATTTCGCCTTTAAATTCACTGCATCTCTAGCTAGTGGGGGAGGGATGAGCCTTAGGGCTGACAACTCCCAAGGAGGACCCCACTACTGATTCATCAAGACTCCAGAGACCCAAAACCATAAGTTTTTTTTCCTTTAGCTGCTTGGGGTGTGCGGGTGGGGCATTAGTGTAGAAAACCCCTAATGTCACATTTCCCTACTATTGTGGTATTAAAATACCCTAACTGGTGCATTAATGCAGTTTTTTGCAATGAATTTCCTTACTTTTTGAGATGCTACAATCATATCCTCATTTGCCTGTGGGAGTGCAAGGATCCATCAGCCCTGCACTTCCATCACTCCATAGATGCATGTGTGTATGTTGCTGTGAAACAGCAGAGCCCACTTGCATTTCTGCCAAAACAGCCACTAAATTGTCAGAATAGCCTAGTTATTACTCCACCACATGAACCCCATGCTGAACATTTTCAAATCCACTCCAAAACATCATTCTGTAGCATCAAAATGTTATTCTGCACCATAGGTGCGAAAACACATTTTGGACAAGATTTGAAAAATGACATCCATCACATTCATGAGGTGGCACAAAAAAAATGATTATGTTGAAAATTTTGTGTCAAAACTTTTAAAATTACCAACGTGACAAGCCAGAATAATAAAAGTGTGTCTTTCGGTGAGGTGGTCTTTGTTGTTCATTGTAATCTTATCAATGGCAACTATTTCAAATGAATGGCAGTGTGTGTGTGTGTGTGTGTGTGTGTGTGTGTGTGTGTGTGTGTGTTTGTGTGTGTTTGCGTGTGTGTATGCATATGCATGTGTTTTTGGAGGGGAAGTGGGTCTCCTCCTCTTCTGCAGGAATGTTTTGTATAATCAGTAGAACAACAGTGACATTTTTGTTGTATTGTTGCTTTTGTTTCTAAAATAAATATGGCAAACTGAAAAATAAAATTGAGTTAAAATTGTATTTGAAACCCTCTGTTTCTTCAGGTTAAAGATATCATGGTTAGTAGCATGGCTGACAGGCTTGGGTTTAATAAGAAACACTGGGAGGGGGGAGGTTGCCCTTCAGGCTGTCACAGATTTAGTGTCTACCTCTCCTGTCACTTTCTTTTTTATGTTGAGACATTGGATCATCAAACTCTGCTCACTGATGCAGTCACAACAGGTCACATTTTGCTTTCTAAGTGCAAGTAGTAACTGAAAATCTGTAAACATTTGTTCATTCCTGAAATATATTCCCCTCATCCATGTACAGAGATTGACACTAGTCTAAGCTTCTTAAACTGGTGTCCAAAAGAAATCAATTCCAGTATCAACAGCTGTTGAGAATGAATGCTGACTATACTTGACTGAAGATCTGAGCATAGTTGCAATATTTAAGTAGCATTGATTGCTGAGCTGTATTAATAAAATTTTCACAATCAAGGTTTCTTTCTTGAGCCAAGTGACACTCCAACAATGCCAGTGCATGCCACATCTGCTCATTTTATCTTTCTCCACAGTCTGTGCACAGTTTGGCTTCTACCGCTTTCAACATTCATTTAAAAACACACTGAATTACTGAGTTATGCATTTGATGGACCAACAGCATCAGACCCCCATACAGCATTCCTCCAGCTTACTCAGTTCTACACACATTTATCCACAGTCATCACTGGGTACCCTGGTCTTATAATTTCCAGCAGAAAACCCAACTTTGTCTACCATCTACCTATACCTGTCCCTTTCATTCTGTGCATCGCCTTGGAGCTAGTCCCTCTTCCTCCACTCTGTTTGCCCTATTTACGGATGCAGTGGGCATAGCCCTGCAGATATCTTGCTATGACAGTAGGAAAAGGGAGCTCTACAGATACCCAAATGGACTAGATAAAATTGGAGATTTTGTGGAATCACTGCACTGGACTATTTTGTGGTTGCTAGTTTGAATCTTGTTACTATTCTCTATCAAGAAAGATTCATAGCTAATAAACACACAACTTAGTCAGCCTTTCAACTGTTATTGAGATTTATATTTTCCTTCCTTTCTAACTTTTTCCTCTGGCCTGTGTTGCACTGAGATGCACAAAATAGGTGAATTCATAGCAGGCCTTCTTACAAAAAAAACCAAAAAACAGTTTCACTTTACATGAATGCCACAGTTTTAGAGAAATAATTAGCTGGGAAGCACAGCACTAGAGATAAAATGTAGCCGTCTGAAGATCAAAAGCCACAAAAAGAATGCTATGCAGATATACAAGGTCATAAAACATCTAATGTTGAAGTCTTATTAAAGAGTAGAGAAACTGAAAGACACGCTGCAATTGCATTTTCAACGTTGGTTATTTATAAGTTCTGCTTCAGCTATGTAGAATAATTGAATCTCAAAAAGGTGAACACTGTGAGTGACCTTCTAATCACAGGTATACCTCTCAACTGCAAAGAAATTTGCATGGCGGTATGATGCTTACACTCAAAGTTACCCTTGCTCCACAAAGGTTTACTGATTTTTCTCAATAATGTTAGAGCTATTTCTGGACACATAAACTATTAAATGATTGAACTAACTTGATAGAAACATTCCTTAACATTAAATATATGAGGTCCACAATGTGTAAACATAATTTTCTTTAAAATAAGAAAGTGTTACTTATTCTGGCCATTTGCTATGGATTTTGAAGGCAAGTATCAGGACTTGAGACCAAGGGTTCTCTAACCACCCTTGGAGAAATAATTTTAAATATAAGAACAATTTGAAAAATCAGTAAAATCTGCCTAATTAAAGCCAATATATGTAGGGAGAATGAGTTTTTAACTGTGCAACAACTGTGTCATCATGAGCAACCATAGTGTACTTTCACCCCATCAGTTTTAAAGCAGTACTCAGGATGGATGTTGCACCTCAGTTGGACTAGGCTGAAAACACAAGGAGGTTTAGTGACTAGCTTATGGTAACAGTGCTTATTTCACAATTATTTACCCAGGATAGCCCAGATGAGTTGCAACATCTTGTTTCCTGTGGGGTCCTGAATTACAATTTATTTACCCAGGGTACCCACCTAAGATGTAGCATTTCATTTGCTATGGGGTCCAGCATTATAGTTTACTTACCCAGGATAACCCTGTTGATTTTCAACATTTTGTTTCCTGTGGGATCTTGAATTACAATTCATTTACCCAGGATAGCCCAGCTGAGTTGCAACATCTTGATTCCAGTAGGGTCCTGCATTACAATTTATTCACCCAGGATTGCCAGCTGAGATGCAGCATCTTGTTTCCAATTAGGTCCTGCATTACAATTTGTTTACCCAGGATAATCATACTAAGTTGCAACATCTCATTTTGAGTGGGGTCCTGCATTACAATTTATTTTCCCCTAGATAGTCCAGCTGAGAAGCATCATCTCATTTCTGATGAGGTGCTGCATTACAGTTTATTAACTCAGGATAACCCTAATGAGTTGCAACATCTCATTTCCTGTGGGGTCATGCATTACAATTTATTTACCAAGGATAGCCCAGCTGAGATGCAGCATCTTGTTTGCAGTGGGATCCTGCATTACAATTTATACACCGAGTATACCAAGGTGAGATGCAGCATCTCATTTCTGGTGGGTTCCTATATTACAATTTATTTACCCAGGATAGCCCAGTAGAGTTGCAGCATCTCATTTCCTGTGGAGTTCTGCATTGCAATTCATTTACCCAGGATAGCCCAGCTGAAACGCAGCATCTAATTTCTAATGGAGTCCTCCATTGAAACATACAGTAGAAACATAGACGTTGATGGCAGATAAGGACCGCAAGGCCCATCCAGTCTGCCCATTTCTTTTTCTACCTTATGAATGTGCCATCGGACTTTGCTCTGTCAATGGCCTATCTAGTCATACTCATCTGTATTGCTCCCTTATGCCTATCCCATGCCTGTTTGAAGCCCTGCACTGTATTCATATCCACCACTTCCATTGCTATTTATTTATCCAGGATAGCCCAGCTGAGAGGCAGCATCTCATTTCTAGTGAGATCTTGCATTACAGTTTTTTTACCCAAGATAGCTCAGCTGGCTTGCAACATCTCTTTTCCTGTGGGGTCCTGCTCATACCTTTTCTGTGGCTAAGTGACCAGCAGCATAGAGAACTTAAGTGACTTGATCATACAGAAAATGTTTTCTCTAGTAGGGCTCGAACCTGCAGTCTTCCAGTCCTTAAACCTGTGCTCTAACTATCAATATGCCACACTGCCTCTGCCATAATCAGTAGGTACAGTGCTTCAGTAGGATTTGATCCCATTTTCTAGCTCTTCTGCTTCACCCTTGCTGGATTCTGGGTGAATAAAATAACAACACCAACAACTAGTACATGACAAATATTCTGTATTCACAAACAAATGCTTGTTTCTAATTACAGATACAGTCTGGGAAACAGCGATGTCTCCTGAGCGGAAGCTCATAGTGCCAGTACAGTGCTGTGCTTCCACTCAGTTGATTTCTTCAGGTCAGGGCCAGTATTAGATGTTACAGTACCACAAGCAGCAACACTTTTTTGTTCCCCCTGCATTACAGCACCCACCATCACTCCTTTCCTTTCCCCTGCCCAACATCGCATCCAAATTCTCTGAACACAAGAGTGACAACAACAGTTCTGGGTTTTATATTAACTTTTTTGCATGTCAGGCTGAGCTCTGATTCTACTTTTCCCTTTATCGTAACCCCCTCCTATGCTACCCCCCTCCCCCAGTTTGTACTGAACACTGCTTCTGCTTTGGTTTCTGGAACATATACCTTATTAATGTGACAGCTTTCATTTTTCAAATTGTAGCCAAATTTTTTTTTTTATATCACGAAAGCTTATTTTGTGGTCGCCACGCAAAATCACTTTTCAGGCAAGAGTTCAAAATGCTCTGTTGCCTTCATCATGAGGTGGGGTCATAAGATGGTTATGTTGAAAATTTGGTGTAAAAAATATTAAACAATAACAAAGTTGTGAGCCTACATTGAATTGTGCTAACATATGCACATAAATGTGTTAATTTTCAAGATTTTTAAACCATATTTTCAACATAGCCTTTTCTTTACAACACCTCATGAATATGACAGCTGTCATTTATCCCACTCAACTGCAGCCATTGTGACCTCTGCCAGAACTTGTTTAACGCTACACATACATTCCTTATAATCAGAAAAACCCCAAGTGAAGATCATCCCCTCCTTTGGTTTTTTTTTTGCATTCATGTCATCCAGTGCTGAATAATTATTATTTTTTAAAGATCCCTGGTAGTGCTACCCCCTCGCCCTGTTCAGCAGTCCCATCTGTTTAATGCCAGACAGATATACTACACAGATTAGGAAGCTGACAGAGGATGGGGGTGCAAATAGCACCAGGATTCTTCATTAAACAGATCAGGCTGCGGGATAGAGGGTGGAGGTACCACTATCACCAGGGATCTTCATTAAATATTAAATATTCAGCAGTGGATAAAGTGAATGGGGAAAAATTTGAAGGAGTGGGGGGTCTTCGCTAGAGGTTTTTGATCATAAGGAAAGTATGTGCAGAATTAGAAAAGGGCAGACAGAGTGGAGGGGGGGCGAGGAGGATCTACTCCAAGGCAATGTACAGAATGAAAGGGACAGGTATTGAGGGAGGGATAGACAGAGGTAGGTTTTCTGCTGGAAATTATAAGACCAAAATACCCTGTGCTGACTGCAGGTAGAGGAGAGCGAAAGTTAAAAATTCCTCTTTTGTGGAACTTTCACAAAAATTCAAAAATTTAGCGGAACTTTACAAACTTCCACCATTGGTGAGATCAAAATATTTCAAATGTGTTTGCCAGATTTTAGCCCTGTTCCACAGAATTTTTTGCTACCCTGCAAAATGGTACACATGAATGGTGGAATAACAGTTCTGAGGCATTTTTTTTTCCACAGTTTAATTATTCATTCTGCAATGTAATTATTCTGCAGTTCAGTGATCAGTTCTCCAGACTTTTTTCTCTGTAGTTTAATAGAATAATCCACAATTTCTGCATTTATTCTTCTGTTCAGAGTCAGAAGTTCCATGAAAGTTGCAAATTTGATTTCTGTGTTTTCTTAGACGCGAAAGTCCCTCTTTCTCAGAAATTCCACTGGTGGAAGTTTTTTTTTTGCACACCTCTAACTGCAGAATTGTGACAGCTGGGGGAATACAGGATGAGGGTCTGATGCTGTCTGGCCATCAACTGCACAACTAAGTGTGTTTTTAAATGAGTGTTGGAAGCAGTAGTATTCAAACTGTATAGGCAGATAATATGAGCAGATGGAGCATGCACTGGCATTGCTAAGTCAGGAAAGGAACCTACTTAACAAAATGAGGCATAAATACACACATAATAGGAATGGCAAAGCGTGGTATACTAGGCATTAGGGAAACAGTGGCTCACTACTCTCACTGCTGCCTACAGCACGAGTTCCAGCTGTGGGTGCACAAGTCAAAGAATTCCTGCTGTTCTCATACAGAGAACACAGGTCAACAGCTCCTCCCACTAAGCTGGGCATCCTGGATTTTGGTGCCCAGAAACAGTATTTCTGGCAACTTTAAAACAAGCAAACATGAGAATCTAGATAAACAGGAACTGTTTAGCTAGATTCAGGTGTTAGTTTTAAAATACAAAATTTTTATGTACTTTTACTGTTTGTAAGTTTAAGTAGTAAAAACAATCTGGTGGCCATTTTGACTGGCTGTTTCCCCCATGACAAATAAATCATACAGATAACCAGTCATGATATGTTTTTTTTTTTTTACCTTTCTTTTTTAATGTTTTTTTTTTTGTATTTTCTTACCAGTTGCATGTTAACTCTAAAATCATAAAAATCTGGAACCCTTTAATATCTTTTCGCCAAACCTTCCAAAGGCACACCCTTGGCATGGTTCCCTTCAACCCTGAAAATGTAATGAAAAAAATTTCACACAGTCTAGGCTGTATGTGAGAGTAAAAACACTCCCAATGTTAAGTATAGGGCCACCAAACATGTTTTTTTTCTGTTTTTTGGCATTCTACATCTCAAAAACCATGCAAGGTATCATCACAAAACTTTCTACATCTTCAGATTTTGACTCTTGTTAATTTCCATTTTTGTCCTTGTGACCATGAATTGGTATTCAGGCTTAATAGTTCCCTGCATTTCACTTTGTTAATTCCTTTAAGGAACTTCAGATTTGAAAATCTGGGAGAAAATATTTAACATTTATAAAGTATGAGCGGGCGTAGCAAAATTGCAACAAATGGTCATAACTTTGGCATTTTTTCATATTTCGAACACAAATTATCAACATAATCTTCTTATGACCCCTCTCATATACCTCATAGGTAAAATTTTCAAATCCATGCTAAAATGCCATTCCATACCACATGTGCAAAAACATGTTATGGACAGGATGTGAACAATTACAGTTGTACTGTTCATGAAGTGGTATGAAAAAATGGCTATGTTGAAAATTCTGACTCAAAATATTGAAAATTACCAAAGTTATGCGCCTGTGTAGAAAAATTTCAATGAATGCTGATAACTCAGCCATTTTTAGGACTGGTTCCACCAAATTTTCAACCTGGCCTTTTGGGACCCTGCCTCATGGACACTGGCACCGTCTTTTTGTTACTCAGGCCTGAAAGGTGATTTTGTGCAGTAACCACAAAATCACCTTCCAGGACTAACTAATGAAATGGCAGTGGCAGTGTTCATGAGATGGGGTCCCAAAAAGGTCATGTTGAAAATTTGGTGAAAAAATTCCTAAAATTGGCAAAGTTATGAACATAAGTTCAAAACACCAATGAAATTCATTTATGGCACTTACCTTGATTCTGCAGTTCGTGGTTCAGCTTTGAAGAGTGCAGACATGTCCTGGTTCACAGAAGAGATAGCCTATGACCTCTGGTGGTATGTATAAGATAAGAGGGGGTGTGGGGTGCTCAGTGGGAGGTTCAGGATGGGGAAGGGGGATGGCGGGGATGACAAGGAACCATTTCCTTTTTTCAGGTGTGAAAAAAAGACATCAGTGGACTGTTTTTCTTTTTACAGGTACAACAAAAGCAAAATTCCAGGACACTGGGCATCAACTGCCTAATGTCCCAAACTGCTGGGGGGGGGTATCTTGTACATGCCAACATGGGTATTGTGGCCACCAATGTCAGAAACTTCTAATAAAACAATTTGGCTGCAGATGAGGGAATTAAAAAAATTAGAGGATGGTGAGCAGGGGTGGGGGATGGCAATGGATACTAGGGACAGTGATCAGTTTGTGTGGGTGCCACTACACACCAGGGACAGTGATCAGAGGGTGGGGATGCAACTAGACACCAGGGAAAATGATTAGGGGTGCCACTAGACACCAGGGACAGCCATTAGACAGTGGGGGGTGCCACTAGACACCTAGGACAGCAATTGCTGGGTAGGGGGTGCTACTAAATACCAGGAACAGTGATCAGTGGTTGGGGGGATACTACTAGACACCAGGGATCAACATTTTGCATACAATTTTCATTAGATCATCCTCAGTGACACCTACGCATTAATTCTCTCACCGAACAGTTCTGCACTGAAAATTTACAAACATGCTGATCAACGCTCCTACTGCAAACCAATATTCAATGTAAATTCAGTTTTGTTATTGTGCAGTCAAGAATTGGTCAGTGTGTATTTTAATAAAGTGGTCATAACCAATAATGACAGAATAGCAGATTTTCTGAAGAAGTGCCACTAAGTTGTTGTATTTAATTAAATGCTTTACAAGTTTTAGATACACACGTCTGAGGATTTTGTATTTTGCCTGGAATGTTCATACTATTTCTTTCTGGTTCTCATATTTAATCTTTTGACAGAAGAAGTCTGCAGAAATGTATAACAGCAGCTCACTCCTCTCAATCCATCAAGCAGCATGAGTTCCAACTGTGACTGCAAAAGTCAAGAAATGCCCACTGTCCTCATACAGATAACACTGGGGAAGCGCTCCTCTCGCTAAGATGGACACCCGGGATTTTGGGTGCCTAGTAGTGCTGTGCAGAATTTTCAAATTCTGGCAGAACAAAATTCCATGAAATATTCAAAATTCTGCTGAAATTCAGCTGAATTCCACCGGAAATGGAATGATAGAATTCCGCTGCATAAAATAGTTACAGAATGATTTTCTGTGGAAAAATCATTGTTCCGAGGAATTTAATTCTGTGGCTCTCAATATTTTCCACGGAAATTGTTGCGTAATAATTTTCCACTGAAAAAAGTACTGTTACATGGAATATTATTCTGTGGATCACAGTAGGTGGAATTCCAAAGGTGAACAAGTGAAATTCTGGAAGAAATTCCATCCGGTGGAATGGTCATTCTGCACTAATTCTGCTGGCAGAATTCCACACAGCACTAGTGCCTAGAAAAGACATTTGTGGGCATAATTTTCAAAAACAAACATCAGAATATTGCTAAATGGGTCCAATTTAGCCAGGCTCTAATATTTGTTTATTACAGTCTCATTATTTTTATTTATTTTCCACACTTGTAAGTTCATGTAAATAATCAACAAGACGGCGGGTAGCAAGGCACAACAAATGTTTGGTGCCATGACAAACAAGTGGCCTGAAAGCAAAGTGGGCATTTGCAGCATTATTTTTTTTTTTACTTTCTCCATAAAACATTATCCAAAAACCATACTGGGCATGTACAGGTCGAAAAACACTAAAATTTAAAGATTAATAACTCTGGATTCCCTTAAAATGTTTTCACCAGACCTGCCAAAGGGACTACCAT
Source organism: Neoceratodus forsteri (assembly GCA_016271365.2). Classification (NCBI taxonomy): domain Eukaryota; kingdom Metazoa; phylum Chordata; order Ceratodontiformes; family Ceratodontidae; genus Neoceratodus; species Neoceratodus forsteri. The sequence continues at coordinate 854,862,781 of CM057450.1, forward strand.
GGGATATGACACATGACCCCTGCAAGTTTGAGGCAACAATTCCTTTCCATGTAGGCTGTAGGTAACAGCAAAAAAAAACAATGTTAAGCATAGGAAAAAAGTAAGTTTTATTCTTAAAATAACATGTGTATCTCAAAAGCCGCACAAGCTGCCATTACAAAAATGTCCTCACATCAAGACCTTACCTCCTATACAACACATACAAAATTTCAGCTCATTTTGTCAGTGGGAGCCCAAGATATTAATGTTCAGAATGTGAGGTTTATCATTAAAACAGGCTAGTCAACCCTGACTATCGCACCCCTATAATATACATATGCACTGTACACCATAATTCACTGGATGACAATCTCTACTGTCCCTTCAGAGGAACAGTAACAGTTGAGGATGAAGGGATCAGGCAACCAAAAACACATTTGCTTTGATGAGGGTCAGAGCCCTTTGCAAACAGTAAGTCCCTGATAAATACCAGAAATCCTTTTACCATGCCTTAATGAAAAGGCCTTTCATCTTTAGCAGCCATGCCTTACCAGGCTGGCTACCAATCATGCCATCCTAGACTGGATGCTGCAACTATGCCCAAAATAGACCGCTGTTTCTAGCTGGTCTCACTTCTCCATCCCCGGCCAATAGACAACTTCCAGCTCTAGCAAAGGAAGACTGGTTTCTATTCTAAGCACTCTTGCAGCTCATACTTAAACCCCAGAAGAAATAAGTTCAACCTGGATTCTGAGAGGTACATGCCATAAGGCATTCCAAGATAAGGGATTGAGTTGCTGCAACTAAGCCCACCACCAGAGGTTACCAGGTAGTGGGGTGTTGAGTAACACTGTTGACATCAGATGCCAAACCCCTGCATTGCCAGAGCTGGCCCCAACCTTTTCATCCAGATACCTATCATGCTGGAAGGAGGTACGTGCCACCTTCAGTATGCAGCCCGTTGCTGCAAGTCTGTCTTGCCTGACTTGTTCTTCTAGTCCTGTATTCCTCACTCCCCATAACCTCTCTGCAAAAGGGGAGGGGGTGAAAAGGAAGAAACCATGAGCAATGATGTGGGGCTGACAATGTTGTTTGGCCTGAGTGCAAGCTGTCCTTAATAAGGGTTAAGAAAAGGGCAGTGAGGTTTTAGATCAAGCATCTACTGTAATAAGATGAGTAAAGCATTGGGCTTAATCGCTGCGGAAAACTGTTGCTACAGAGCTCCTCCTACCTGTGTTTTGCTATCCACAATGCTGGAGTGATTGTTCTTGCAGTCAAGGGGGCACAGTCCTCCCTGCTAGAGTGTCATTTGGCACTATAGTTAAAAGGAGCAGATCCAGATGTTAGTGGTTGCTTTGTACCCATTAACATTCTTATCTGCAGCTGCTGATGGATCTGTACCTGGCACAGCATCAGGTGTACTGTGCTATGCCATGCACAGCACCCTAGCAACATGAGGATTTCACCTTTGCTGTCCACCCAGACACCCAACACTAATTGTATGGCCCACTTGCTGATTGCTGTCTCTCTCCTCGTGAGGTATCCTCAACAGTGCTGTGCCCCCCCCCCAGCACTCCAGCACATTAATAAATCCCCATGGGTCTCTGATCCCAACTCTGTACTTAGTGAATGTGACAGGTTGCACAGGTGCCAAGTAATCCGTTCCTCTTCCACAACTTTCATTTCAGTTCTTAAACGTGTGACCCCTTGTAGAACTGCTTGAAACAATTCTACAGGGAACAGTGGTACTGTGCTGTGTGATCAGGTATGTGGAAGCTGGTGAATAACCATGCTTGGCTCAACACCTCATTATCAGGCAGATACTGGTATTACCATAGCAGTTTCCACCCATTTCCCTGTGCAGTTCTTATGAGACTATGCAGAGGAAAAGGCTTATGACCTTGAGCATAGCACAAAGGGGCAAAACCAAGGGACTGGTACTAGTTGTCATCACATAGCGCCAGTCAGTTGGAATTGATACATTATGTTTACAGTAATTTTATTTAGCTTTGTTAATTTTCAAGGGTTTTTCATTTTATCCCATTGTCAGTCTTCTTAAATAGTTCACATTAACAAGTACTATTTCTACAGCCTTTTTCAAAAATGTCTAACTCGCCCACCTTACTACACAAACTGCTTTGTTTGTGACATTTTAGCCTGTTGGGTTTGAGCTCTAGGAAGATGTCAATTGCTTAAAGTTGCGTAGTGAATAAGGTGCACTGGTGGGATTCAAGCCAGTTTAACAGGGTCACACTTTAACCACTAGGCTGCACTACATGAAGAATGTTCAGAAACTACTAGTAGTTTTCTACCATGTCAGATACAGCACAGCATGCTGCTGCATATGCATTTACTTCCGTGTGAGTTGCCTTATTTTACCTGTTGTTATTAGATAATCATAACTCCCTCCTGACCAGCATTATGTAGTGCAATCAGGGCACAGGTTTCATACTATGAGAATTTTATCAGATTATTAATCAATATCTTGTTTGCAGTGAAATGCAGTATATAACATGAAAATACAAAGTCTGCCTAAACATTGTAGCAGACTTCTAACTGTGTCTCCTCCCTGCAACCCCTGTTTAAGCAGGAGTGGGTCCACCAAGGGGGAGTGGAAGCTTTGTCTTGGAATCACCCCCATGTGTGAAACCACTGGGGCCACCCACAGGATGTGCGGAACCTTGAGGAGGTGGAGAGGAATTAAAAAGGGCTGAAACTTGCAGCTGCCCCTCACTTCATCCTCCCTATTCAGATTTGCAGCATCTTCAGAGAACTCCAGCATAGCATCAGGGAAACTAAAGGATCCAAGCTGTGATTTTTACTATGGTAAGGACATTATGATAGACATTCCTTGCTAAATAAGGTTTCTTACCTGTCTGCCTAGGTTAGCTGTGTTCCGTGTTGCTTAGCTGAACTGGGAATTCATCCCAAGGTTACTTACGTTGTCTGGGGTAGCCTTGCTAATGTAATTTTGGCAGAATGCTGGTCTCTTCCTGCGGTTTGCAAAAAGTTGCTTTTCCAAGATAAACTGCAGTGTTCCCGAGGCTTAGTGCGAAACTGAGGCCATCTAAAGACAATGGAATAGTCTTGCCATACCAGAATGTGATAAGACACTGGGGGGGGTCAAACTGTTTTTTTTGGACGTGGTCAATTCGGTTGCTCTGCACTCCCCAACCCTCCACTCTTCCAAGGGTGATCTATAGCTTTGCTCAGTCTTGCAAAGCCCTAGGTGGCAAACAGTGTGGCCTGAGGGCAGATGGCATTTGATAGGTGAGGCAGGGGTGCATAATTTGGCAACATGCTGCAACAGCCACATGAAAGATGACACCAGTTGGCCTTGGTCCAGTGGAATCACAGAGTAGATGGGCTGCATGGTTGTGGCATGCCTCATGGTCAAACGACCACTCCAGCAGTTTTTGTTCAGGGGCAATGTTATGTGTGAAAATACCAAAAACATCAATCAATTGATCAATCAATAAATAATAAAACTTCTTCATTCATTGAAAGCCCTTTACAAACAACAACACAGAAGCATGCATTCCCCAGTCCCTCACCTTCAGAAGTCATAGCTGGTTGGCTGTGGTCTGTGGACTTGAGGGGGAGTGACTGCATGACCTCAGCATCCTACAAGGTTTGCCTTGTAGGCTGAATGATGTGATGGTGTTGTTAGGGCCATCATGGCATGGTTGGCAGTCCTCCCTCCTGGCATTAGCAACTGATAAGGTTTGAAGCTGAATTCTAATTTATTTGGTTACAGCTTCATTTTTGGCACAATCAGGATTGCTGCTGTAATTCTAGATGACTGAGGATGTGTGCAAGAAGGGAACAGTATGCTGAGTCAGGCTATAAGACAGATGCCACTGACCTGGTTATAATAATAATAATAATAATAATAATATTCTTTATTTATAATGCGCTTTTCAAGAAATCAAAGCGCAGAACAAGTTATAGAATCACAACATAATAAAAGCATTAATATAAAAATTACAGTAAAATAATTAATACATTACATCAAACTTCATAAGACAATAATAAAATCAAACCTGAATCAGTCAGTCACTTCCCCATAAGCCTTAATCCATAAAAAGGATTTTAAGGCTTGTTTAAAACCCCCCACTGTTGCATACTCTCTAACCCGACGTGGTAGAGAATTCCAGAGGGTTGGAGCCACAAATGCAAAGGCTCAGGCACCCGATGATTTCAAAATGACCCTTGGAATCTCCAGCAACCCCTTGCCGGCCGAGCGGAGCGGTCGCTCCGGGAGATAGGGAACCAGGAGCTCTTTCAGGTAGTCAGGGCCCAAACCATGCAGGGCTTTGTAGGTCAATAGACCCACTTTAAAGGTGATCCGCCACTGAACCGGCAGCCAGTGCAGTCTCCGCAGCACCGGGGTAACATGGGAAAAACGAAAGTCCCAGTTAACAACCGGGCTGCAGAATTCTGCACCAGCTGCAAGCGGCGGATATCAACCCCAGGAAGCCCAAAGTAAAGGGAGTTGCAGCAGTCCAGACGCGAGGTCACAAAGGCGTGGATCAGCGTAGGTAGGTCCCGGACGGAATGAGGTGTTTGATCCTAGCGATGTTCCTAAGATGGTAAAAGGAAACTTTAACGATGGCCGACACTTGATCACGTAGTGTCAGCTGATCGTCAAGAATCACCCCTAGGTTCCGCACCTATTCAGAGGTGGGGAGCTCCACACCCCCCAGGAATAAACCTGAGGGATGGTTTATCCCCAACCCCCCTATCTGGCGACCGGGATCCAGGACCATCGCCTCCGTCTTCCCAGGGTTTAACTTCAACCAGCTGGACCTCATCCAACCTTGGATTTCCCTGAGGCAGCTATTGAACACCGAGAGTGCTCTATTCTGGTCAGGTGCAAAAGACAGGTAGAGCTGAGTATCATCGGCATAACAATGAAACTCCAGCCCATACTGTCTTACAATGTCTCCGAGGGGAAGCATGTACACTGCAAACAACATGGGAGACAGCACTGAGCCCTGGGGCACCCCACATGACAGACAGGCAGGATCGGAAGAAAACACTCCCGATACTACCCTCTGAGTTCTACCGGTGAGGAAAGATGTAAACCATCTGAGGACCAAACCTGAAAGCCCACAGATGATCCTCAGGCGCTCGAACAGAACCCCATGGTCTACAGTGTCAAATGCTGATGACAGGTCCAAAAGGACCAAAATGGACCATTTTTTCTGGTCTCTCGCCATCAGGAGATCATTGAGCACCCAAACCAGTGCAGTCTCGGTGCTGTACCTCTTTCGAAAACCCGATTGAAGGGGATCATAGATGCTATGGATGGTCAAATGGTTGTCTAACTGGGTAGCCACTACTTTCTCAATTACCTTCCCAACAAAGGGAAGGTTTGAGATAGGCTGGTAGTTACCGAGGCAGTCAGGGTCCAAAGAAGCCTTCTTCAACACTGGTGTCACCACTGCTTCCTTCAGGAAGCAAGGATATTCACCAGAGCCTAAGGAGCACCAGACTATCCTCATCAGAACCGGGAAGATAATCTCCCCACAGCCCATAACCAAGGCTGTGGGGCCCGGATCTAAACTACAGGATGTAGTGCGCATACCATGGACAATCCTCATAACATCCTCGATTTCCGGCCTCTTGAAGAAACCCCAGGGAGTAGGAGGGCATGTGACCATGGCCGGGTCCACGGCCATTCCCATAGAGAGGGTTGTGCAGGTCTCCGCCCTGATGTCTTCCACCTTATCTGTGAAGAACCCAATGAGCTCCTCTCACTGAGATTGCGAAAAAGCTCTACGAACCTGCAGACAGGCTGGGTTGCACAGTCTGTCTACGGTTCGAAAGAGCTGAGCCGGTCAGTTCTGGGCAGCAGTAATTTCCCTGGACAGGAATACTGCCTTCTTACTGCCAATTGCTGACTGTTAGAGTTGATAATGCTCTAGCAGTCTAAGGTGGTAGGCATCTAAGCCGGATTTCCGCCAACACCTCTCTAACCTGCGTCCAAGTCGGCGCATCTCCCTCAAGTCCCCATCAAACCATGGGGACCGAGGGTGAAGGGAGAGAGGACACACATGGATGGGAGCAATAGAATCCAGGGCATTGGTGATGGCCCTATTATAGGCCAGAACCAAGGCCTCAGGATCCATGCTCATCATCGGAAATTCTGATAGGTCAAGCACCGCTGATAGACCATCAGGAGTCACATCCCTTAAAGGGCGGTACTTGACCATCTCCACAGGGGTAGGTCTACTCAAGGGGGTGCTGAAATTGAATCTCACAGTGTGATGATCAGACCATCCAACAGGTTCAACCCCCACGCCGGAGGCTTCCATCCCCAGGAGGAAAACCTGATCAAGAGAATGGCCACATTTATGAGTGGCAGAGAGAGGCCCAATGAATTCATCAATTGGAGGAAGTTATGTCCAAAATGTGAGAGTTAGTCGTCGATCCAGGCATTGAAGTCACCCAGCACCATCAACCTGGGAGACTCCAATACAAGGTCAACGACGAAGTCCACCACTTCCTTAAGGAATGGTTTCTCATCCCTGGGTGGACGGTAGATGAGAGCCACTCTATAGCCCCCACCTGCCACTACAACACATTCAAAAGATCTGGTCTCCTCTACTGGAACACTACTGAGACCTAATTCTGTCTTAAAACAGACCATAACTCCCCCACCCCTGCGATCCAATCTCGGGTGGTGTATCACCGAATACACTGCCGGAACAGCACCCTTCAATAACGGGGCCAGCATTACCATCCAGCCAGGTTTCGGTGATGCAAGCCAGATCTGCCGTTCCCACCAAGTCCACCACAACAGCCATCTTGTTGACAACGGATCTGGCATTGCACAAAACCGCCCGAGTTGGACAGAGTTCCAAGGATCCCCCAACCACCTGCCTGCCGTTATTAGCAGTGGTGCCCTTGGGTATGGGGATCAGACAAGGAGACCCATGTTCTGACCTCCATTTCGCCTCAGGGCATCTTCTGGACCTAACAATCCCAATTTGAGTGCTCCCCTCATCCATCCTCCACTGTTCAGGACCCCTGCCCCGACCCCTCCTCCTTCGTACAATTCCCAAAGCCCTACAGCATTGATAAATGGAAAACAGTAAAGGAGGGGGAGAAAAAGGGCGGAGGGCCAGAAGAGCGGAGGATGAATAGCGCACGACGGGGAATAATAACACATACCTAAGACCTTCAATGAGAACTAATAAAGTCCTACTCTCACAAATCAATACAGAAAACAAAACCCCCTAAAATTAAGACATTTACTAAATAACATAAACCTAAATTAAAATTAATCCCAATTACCTCCTATTTCTCGGAATCAAAAACCTACTTTCCGGAACCTAAAAATAAAAATTACTAACAATAAAATAAACTAAAAAAAAAAAAAATGATAATAAATAATAAATACAAATACAAATGGGAGACCCTCCTCTCACAAGGATATCCCGTCATAAACTCAAAAAACTAAAAGCAAAAGAGACACACATAAAAAACCATAAAAACCCAAAATAAATAATAAATTTATAAATTTGCCAAGAAAACGTACTCCCACTACACACTTAATTAGCACTAGGCACTCTCACTACCTGAAAATAAAATAACATATGATACATCAAAATAATAAATAAAAAATTTTGAGTGGGCAGGGACTCACACCCCACGAATCGATAACAACCGAGAATTCCTCACTGCTCGGACAAAGTATTTAGGTCCAGGAAAAAGGTTTCAGTTCAGAAAAAGCATCCAGAAAACGATAGTCACCAAAAATCAATTCACAGTCACCTCAGTAGGTGAATAAGTCTTCGAAACAGGCAGGAACTCGAGACAGATTAAGCCCCCTAGAACGCGCTGGTCAGGGGGGGAGCCCCACAGACCCTACCCCTAGGGTCAGGGCCCCAGAGACAGGGCAGTATCACAACCACCCCAGCACCGCAGGCCCCACGGGGCAGACAGAAGCTCAACCCTCCGGCTGGTCGACAACTAACCCCCTCACCCTCTGATAGCAAGGACCGGGGGATCCCACCCACCACAGCCGTCTCAGGGCAAGGCCCGGCTGCAGAACTTTCCTTCCACGATATCAGGTAAAACTTGCACTCATTGAGAATATCAAAATTCCCCACATAACCAAATGCCAACCAAAGGGGAACAACATCCAAGTAGCAGAATCCAGAAATATCAAAACAAGCCAGGCAGGTTTCCTCTCACATTAAGGAAAGTAACTAAATAATCGCCGGAAAAATGCTGAAAAAATTCCCATCGAGTCCACGATCCGATAAAATCCGGTGGAGTCCCGCTCCGGAAAATTAGTAATCACATATGAATGAATTAGAAAGACTGTAAGCTTCAAAATGACCACACATATTTGTGGAATGAGTAAAACGAACCAATCTTGTAGTTCCTCACATATAGAAACAAATGGTTTGTCTAGGCTTCAAGTTAAAGTCGATATCGGCATTAACAACACAGCCAGGTCGTACTCACGAAAGCATCCTTACTCTGCTTAGTTCAGTGTTTAGTTCAGCTCCGAGTTGGCATTCAAGCTGCCTTGAAACACAGCCAATCAATTTCACAGGGAAGTGTAACTCCACAAACAGACTAGAAAGAAACTACCAATCCAATCCGAAAGACCAAGTCCCGTAACCGGATACTCAAAATAACGATAAAACAATAAAATAACATAATACGAACATAAACTAAAACTAATAAAACAAAGCAGATAAACGAGAATAGGACTTCAACATAGGAAGCGTGATTCAATGCAGACCCACACCGGTTGCCATCTTGAAAAAAGCAGGCATTTGCAGGAATGTAGTCTGGTTGCAGACCCCTTTCCCCACTCCCTTATAGTTCAGCTCACAGAGATCCCTGTTACTGGCAAGGAGGTACAGCAACAAGAGATGGGTTAAGTTTGCATGAGTATGCAGTCACTGTGTCTCACCTGAACAGACTGCAGGCAATCAAGCAGGTTGAAAGATGCCACAACTGCTCTTGGTTTGGTTCAAATATTCAGCAGCAAGGTTATGCTTTCCTCTAATATTTGTTGTGTAACTCCCTCGAACAGGCACTGGGCCCATTTACAATTACCTATGCATTTGTACTGTTTTTCACATTTACGTAGTCACTATAGGTAGGTCAGGTGCAAGTAATTCACATAGACTGCCTAGTTTTCCACATGAATTGTGAAGGTGCGCTTGTCTGTGACCCCACATATCCAATGTGCAGCTGCATTTAATCTGGCCAGTGGTACACTTTAGTTGGTATGGGAACCTATTACTAAAGTAATCTGTCACTACATATATTTCCCCTTAGAACAAGTAATCACATTTTTTCATTGCATTGAGTCCCTAAGACTGAATAGCCTGGGGTGTCAATATTCAAACAGAGTAATAATTTGTTTGCAAGATTTTAGTTAGTCTTTGCTCTTATGGTAATCTTATTACATAAACTTGTGAATCTTTTTATTTCTGGACTTTTTTGGAAATTCTAAACACATTTTGTCACAAGTTAGAGGAGCCTGATCCTTGGCAGATCAGTTTGTTAATTTGGCACAACGGGTTTAGTGATTGCAGCACCACCAAAATGATAGAGGGAGACCTTCTGAAGCACTACATGCCTCAGGAGGCAGAGGGATCAGTAGGACTAGAGCGGATGGCATCAGTCTTTGATCTCTTTTCAGTGTTTACATACAGTTCAATTAAACTGCTAGGGGCAGCGGCTCTATATTCTATATAAAGCCCAACCCCTTCCTCACCCCCCATTCCTCTCAGGGCATTTTAGCCATGACAGATTACAGAATATACACTTTGTATAAGCAGAAGGCACCTTGCAGAAATCCTCTGATACAGGTGAACCATTTTAAAAATTGAAAATTCCTTTAGGCCCCAGAGACATCATGAAGCATAGTTTCTTATAGTTTACTACATTGTCCCTTGAATCTCCCACAAGGAATGATAGACGCCACACCATTTTACTTGTTGGTTGCTCGTTGGCAAATTTATTCGTGGCACAAAGACTACATTTACAATTGATATACTTTAGTATTCATAATTCAAAATTTACATCCAAATTGATTTCAGCTTTCTGGTTCCAGACTCTATCCTTCTTCTGGTTGTTTCTTCCATCTTGCTTTCAGGGCCCAGACACTGTGAATCTGGCCCCCTCTTCCACACCAGAAGCAGGCCGGTTCCCCTGACCCAGGCTTTCGCCCTCCAAGCCCAGACACTTCTGAATCCGGCACCTGGGCCTAGCCCCTTCCCCACTTTACCACCACGTCAGGGTTCTTTGTCCCCTGCCCGTGTATTCTATCCCCCTTTTCTCCCACCTGCTCCCCCCTTTTTCTTTCTTCTCTCCTTTGGGCATACCTGCCCCTCCCCAACAGGGGACTTTGCCCTAGCCCCCTGGCCCTCTTCTGCCTCCCCACAGCATAAACACCACCTGGCCCTATGTCCAAGGCCCCTAGGGCACTCCACCTACCCTCCATGATCTATCTTTGTGCCACACCAGCCCCCTCCATCTCCTTCCTTAAGAAGGGTGCGAGGGAGGGGGAAAAAATTCCCAGCAAAATGAGGCAGTCCTGTCTTAGGGTTGGCATAATATACCCTTAATGGGCCCCCAGGTCAGGACCCCACCTTTTGGGCTCCGCCCCTCAGCCAATCCCTGAGGCTGTGACTTGCCTTGTCATTTTATCCTTCATTTTCCTAGTGATGTCACCCAGCCCCTCCTCCTCCATCCCCCTCTCCCTCCCATTCAGCATCTTCCTGGTGGAAGATCACTGGACAAACTGGCTTGCCTTTTATTGGCAATCCCAATTGTGCTTCAAGGAGGGTACTGTCTGTTATATGACAAAGTCCTTTCTGGGGTTGTTTGCAGCAGCACCCCCCCCCACATTCCTTCTTTAGGGCAGATAAAAAAAGGGAATATTTTTACCGAATGTATGGGGGGATGCATTGGTGGAAAGCTGGATAGCCACAGCTAGGCCCTCCCTCCAAACACTTAGGTTGCAGAATGAAGGTATTAACAAATTCCTTCTTTGGGGAGAAACAGTTTTGTCATTTCAGCTCCTATGTAATGCACAACAAGAGCGAGACCACCTCAACAAAGGCAGCAGTGACCACAGCTCTAGAAGCACAGCTAAGGGCAATGTATGAAAAGGATGGGTGCAAATGCCTGGAACCTTGACCAGTGCCCTGAAAGGGAACTGAGCAATGGGGAACTTGAAGCAGCCAGCAAAGTAGCCAGCAGCACCTCTGGCTAAGCTATCCAGGAAACCCGAGGCAGGTGGTAAGTCCAAGATATGGATCTCATAGTTGTCAGACAACGAGTTCAAAGAAATGGTGATATGGGTCTTCAGCAGAGTTCCTTGTGGGATGCCTTCTCTGGCCAAGCAAAAAAAGCATCCAAAAAACTGGCCTCTACAGGCATGGCTTATGATGTAGAAGAGAAGGGGGCAACTCACTTCTGGAGCTGGCACCAATGAACCTGGGCCCATCAGGCCCCTCCCCCAGGCAGTTGGGTGCTGCAAAGCCTCACACAATGGAGAAGAAGCTAGGCAAGGACCTCATGGTCAGATTTTTTGCTTCTGTCCAGAATCAGCAGCAGAAGTAGGAACTGGGTAGGTGGCCACAGGTGCTACAAGTAGCAGCACAGCACCACAGCTCTTCAGGGTCACTATGTCAGTGTGGTGAAACTAGTGGGTTTCCACCTGACAGACAAGGTCCAGCTACAAATCTGGGCACAAGAGTACTGTATGTGGACATGTTTTCCTTGCTTAAAGGGACACTGTCAGCCTGTTTATCATCATATTATTTCTAGTTAAAAACCTACATTTTATAATTGCTTACCTTCTCTAGAATTCACTGGTGCTGCTGTTTGTTTTGTCTATCTCCTTGATTATTAGAACTGAAATGCTTGCTAATGTATATTTCTAAACAACCTTGTTTTGTTTACAATTCTGGATCTGCTCTTACTGCTTACTTCATGAGCATTAGAAACACATCCAAACAGTATAGTCACTCATGAAGCAATAGACTCCTAAACTCCCACTGCATCATGAGGGGATAGATTGTGTTGTGGATGTTCCTAAGTCCAGGAAAGATGCAGTTGGAGCTGATCAAGGAACGTAAGCAAATCTGTGTATGTGTGGTAACACCAGTATGGTGGGCAGTCTTTTTTTACTTTCGTAAAGAAAAAGAGTCATAAACAAACTACCAGCTACATCAGCAATCTCTAAAGAATGTTGGCAGTCATAAAATGTATTTTTTAAACTAGGAACACTTTGAGACCTAAGAGGGTTGACAGTGTCCCTTTAAATCTCAGGTAAGCATGAGGACACCAAGGATAAAACAGATGGTCAAGAGAAAAAAAAGTAAAGGTGGAAAACACCTTCAACATGACTGGCAGGGTTTATAGTTTTCACCAGTACAATTGACGAGATGTCCCAAGGGGAATGACTTGGCTTTAATATGATGAGGAATTCAGGTGTCGCGTGCACTATGGCTTGTCATTAAATTGTGGTGGTCTGGACATGCTCCTGCTAGTTGAGGCTATGCATGGAGGATGAGTCCTCCACACAGACAGTGATTTTCCCATCAAGACACTCCAGCCACAGAGGACTGACACTGCTGGGTCCTCCACACAAATTTGTTTATGTTTCAATAAGAGGAGTTGCACAAAACGTCACTGCATGCTCTGGCACGAATGTGGTGCCTGTGAACAGTGTCATCCCCTTCTGTAATGTACCCCCTAAAGCCCCAAAACAGAGGCAAAAGTGTAGGTGTAGAGATGAAAGGAGGGAGGCAGGAATGTTGCTTGCCAATGATATGATCAACTCCCTCAAGTGCCTTTTGTGCAAAGCCATAGCGATGAAGAAGGGAACCCTATGGGAGCTACAGCAGATAGTGAGACACATCAACTTCACCTGCATGGTCATCCCAATGGGGAAACCTTTTTGTGGCAGAATGCAAAGCTGGATACTGGCACCCAGAAGCCACATCACTGAACTCAGGTGACAGAGAGTTTTTGTGAGGACTTGCAGGTATGGATGACATTAATCACCCATGTCACTCAACTGAGAGCCCCATATACTGTACTGAAAGCCACCACACTTTGGAAAAATTCCAATAGTGTTATCTGTTTGGTAAGCCTGGCAGCTGCCCACAAGGAGGGCCATTCTGTGGCACACCATTTGCCACTGAAGTATGCCTCAAAACCTTGCCCTCCTGATCTGTCCATGAGCAGCTCCAGCTCCTGGCTGTCTACTGTCTACAGCCACACTGACATGCCATTGACATAGGTGATTAATGTCATCAGCACCTGATTTTACAGGTTATTCTGGAACAAGTGTGGGCAGTCCTCTCAAGGTTTACAGGTCTTCATATGAGACCGCATTATTTAAGACCTTTTTTTTTGTTGCCATTCTGTGGGGTGTTCTGGGTCTCCAAATTGGTGCAATCTGCATAAACTGGAGATACGGCAAGCCTAAAGGACTCAGACATCACAGTTACCCAGGAAGGAGTCTTTGTTTGGCTGCACTGGAGTAAAACTGAACAGAAAGGTATCAGCTGTTGGTGTATGGTGAAGTCTCTGGCAGGGTCAACATGACACATAAAATACTTGGTGGCCGCTTACTTGGCTGTCTGCCTCAAGAGGGGCAGGGCATTCTTATGTAACACAGATTGCAAGCCTGTAACAGCATATCAATTTAAACGTATGGGTTTGTGGTCCAGTGGACTGGTTTAAATGCAAAAGACTACTATACCCACTTCTTTAGGATTGGGGTGGAAACAACTGCCTGGACTCACGTGCTCTCGTATGGTGAGATCCAGGCCATGGGGTGGTGAAGATCCCAAATGTTTTTACACTATGTCTACCCACATTTGATTTAACTTTGTCTTGATGTTTTCCAGGTTCCCTTGATGGCACCAAGCAGGACTGGATCTGTGGACATTCTTTCATCCATTGGGCAATGGTATGTCGGCATGAGGGGAAGAACCTATCAATTCCACAGCAGAAAGCATAGATTCACTGGATGGGCAAGAGATGCATGCACTGGGAGGAACTTCTCCCTAGGTTGGTGGCAGAAGCCCATCAGATGAGTTCACTGAGCATCCTTCTATTTATTTATATATTTATTTATTTAAATTTTTCAGAAAACAACATTTGAGTAAAGTGCTGTTTTACAAAGGTTCTGCATCATGAAACACAATACAATATTGCATACATAGTATCACTCCAAGTACAAAAGACTTATTACTGTAAATAGATTCATTATACAACAAGCAGTTCAATTCAGATTTTAGCAGTTATATTCCATGTAATTCAGCTTGACTAGAAGGGATTTAGGGAGTTAATAAGGTGCAGCCTTGTTCAAAGGCTTTGTTGTTAAATAGTAAAAGGATGGGGGGGGTGAAATCAAGTAAAACAATGACAGACTGAGAAAGGCAGGGGCACCAGCAATAGCGGGAATGAGACCTAGAGAGGTGACATCCAAGAAGTAAGTGGAAGGAGGGCAGCTCTGAGAGATAAAGGAACTGACCATATGAGAGGGTCTGGGAGCAATGGTAGTTTGGAGGTAGCCAAAAGGGGGAGATAGCGAGAGACAAAAAAAGAAAGGGCTCTTAGAGAGGCTGGCATGGTTCAGGGAGGCCGAGGATTACGGGAAAGAGTCTGAGTAGTAGAACTGAGTAGACAGCACAGAAAAAGGGGGGTATTGGAGCAGCAGAGGGAACATCAGGTACCCAACAGACAATCACACACACTCCTTCTTACAAGATACTGTTTCGATTCAGACTTAAGGGCCTGGGGACTTGCAGTATTGAGTGAAACTGCTTGCAGCTCATTAAGCCAAAGAGGGGCCCTGTAGGAGAATGATCATTGTCCAAGTGCTGTTCTTCGAAATGGAACACTGAGCAGGATCTTCACTTTTCCTCTAATATCATACTTGGTGCTGACTGCTGAAAAAATTTCAGAGATGCAGAGGGGAGTTTGGCCAAGCAGAACCTTCTTTCCAAGGAGGCATGTTTGGAACTTAATTCTGTTTCCAAGGGTAAACCAGATGGTTTGTTCATACAGTGCGCAAGTGTGAGTATAATGGTCCACAGCAAGGGTAAGTTTGCATGCCTTGTTAAGGGCTATAACTATCCACTCAAGGGCCATGTCAGTGGCTGCACCATAGAGCACCAGTTCATAATCTATAATAGATAGTATTGAACTGGAGACAGAGACACAGAGAGCAGTAGGTGTGAGGTTTTTGCTGTGCCAATATAGAAGGTGTAAGGAGCTGGATCTGTACACACTGGAGACAAGGAGGGAAAAGGCAGACATGATTGAAACTTTTAAATATGTAAAGGGGCTCAATAAAGTGGGAGAAGATGGTTTATTTAAGAGGAAGTAGGGGGTCAAAACTAGAGGGCACAGCCTCAAACTGCAAGGAAAAAGATACAGGGGCAATGTGAGAGGGCATTTCTTCACAGAGAGGATGGTGGAGCCCTGGAATAGACTACCAGACAGAGTGATGGGGGCTAAATCAGAGGAAGAATTGAAGAGGGCATGGGAAAAGCATATGGGGCTGAGTATCGGGGAGGGTGGGGCTGGCAGGGAGGGAGGTGTAGGGGGAAAAAAAGGGCAGACTAGATGGGCAAGTGTGATCCTTTTCTGCCGTCAAGCTTCTATGATTCTATGATTCTATGAGAGCTCCAAGTTTGGTGTTAACAGCCTTCATCACCATGTGAATTTGTTGCACAAAGGAGAGGATGTCATCAATTGAGACCCCCAGGTACTTTAAAGGGTACCTAAACAAGCAGTTTTTTAGAACTGCAAACTCCAAAATCTGGCTTCATAACAAGGTAAAGTAGATGCTGCTGTTTATTTTTATGCTAAAACTGCATTTATGTAAATAATACAAATGCAGTTTCATAACTTTGGAAAAATGTAAACATCAGCATTTCACTTTCAAAAACAGCCTTGGTTTCTACCTAAGATGGCTTCCAAGTCTGTTAAGTGATGAGTCATGATGACATCATCTGAGCCAAAGACAGAGACCCACATATATTTCTATAGTGCTTACTAGTTCTTCTTTCCCTCTTTGTTTTGAATTGTTGTACCAGAATGATCAACACCATGTATTAACTCGTAGATTATTTTGATCAGTACACGTTAGGCTATGATTTTGTTCATTTAGTTTACTTTAACTTGTGGAAAATGTTTTGCAATCCAGCTGACTTTTTCCTTGGCAAACTGCATTACAGTCGATCACTTCAATTACCTGATGATCTAGTGGTTATGTGATGCACTGAATTTTTTTTTTGTTAGCCAGGAGAGACACACTAAGCTGAAAGCTTGTTTACAGGTGTGGCCTGGGAGCACAAGGAAGTGTAATGACTTGCTCAGGGTCACAGAGCAAAGTACTGGTCTGGTTCAGTTCCAAACCCATGCTCTCTTGTTAATCCACAAATAAGGCTTTCTTTTTCCATGTGAACCCCCTGCACCTAGCCTGCCTTCTATTGAATGCCCCACCATCCATACCTTGTCCTTAGTACTGCCTGGTGCCACATATGTGCTTACAGTCTCATGAAGAGAATTATCATATCTCAGTTTGTAATCTTGTACCTCAGAGAGCTGTGCACACCTATACCAATATGCATCATCAGCTGGCACTGTTAAAAAATGCCTCCTAAATCACTCTCCAGTCCACATTCTCAGTGTTTGACTTCTGCTCCCACAGTAAACATTGAGTGGATCACCACCCTTCTGCACAGTGACGGTAGTATGTACAGTTTCCCCATTGTGTTTTTTCCCACCTCATTAACCAACAACTAGGTCTTGCTGGAGGGCTAAGCAATAAGCATCATGACCCATGAGAAAAACGGCTGTTCATGCCCTCATAAGGGCTGCACTTACAATTGGTAACAATATTATTAGCAGGAGAGGCATACTAATACCTTGAGCAAATCCACCCGACTTCCATTGTCAGTCTACTCCTTTACCTATGATCTGCAGAACCCCACAGGACAGTTCCCAGCAATTCTTCTCCAGTACTTTTCTGTGCTGTACTCCACAATTCGAGTTGGCTGGCTACCACCCTTCCAAATCTTGAATGAGCTATACACAACTCCCTCAATACTGTCCTAACAAACGTCAACACCCCCCCCACCTGAGGGTAATCTCCCTACACTGAATTCAAGTAACAGTTTAGGTGCAGCCCTGCCACTCTGAGTATTTGTTATCGTTGGCTACTCTTATCCACAGTCAGTTAGTGATCACGATGTTGGCAGCCCCACATTTCAGATCTCACAGTGATCTGCTCAATGTCCTACTTCATGTCTTCAACTAACCTGAATATAGCTCTACTGTGTTGGAATGGCCTCTTCAGTCCCTCTCTGGCATTCATTCTTCTTACCTGCACCCCACACCAAAAACCGGTGAGTTCACTGCCCTTCTGCATCATGAATGTGGTTAGTACTGTCTCCCATGTTATTTTTACTTATTAATAATAAACATGATCTTCTGGTAAGCCAGGCTGATATCTGCATTGCACAAGTGGAAAAATGTGTTTTCCTACCCATATAAGATCTAAGCCACCTATGATTAGGCACTATTAAATGACGTGCATAATGATGTGCGCACCCATCATTTAGCAGTGCCTAATCAAAGGTAGCCTAGATCTTTTAAGGATAGGAAAGCCCATCATTCCTCTTGTTCCCTGTTGCTATCAGCCTGACTTACTGGAAAGATATGTTTATATTTGATATGTCAGAATAAAACGGGGACTGTACTACTTGCATTCATTATGCAGAAGGGTGATGAGCTCACCAGTTTTCGGTGTGAGGAGGAATAGTGATGAATGAATACCACAGGGGGACTGAGAAGGCCACTCTTGCAAGGTACTGCTATATTCAGGGAAGGGGGAAGACAGAGGTGAGAAATATGAGCCGATTACTGTGAGAAATAAGATGTGGGCTGCCAGCACCTTGATCACTACCTGACTCCATTGTCCTGGCCAACATTCCCTTTCCCATAAAACCAGTTCATGCAATTTTCCAAAGCTGTATGTGGATATTAATGTATGAAATGGTTGCCACTACCTGTTCAGTCACTTCACTACCAGTCTAATATTGCTTGTAAAGCACTTTAGGACACCATGTGTATGAAACCCACTATATAAATGCTGATTCTTCTTCTTATTATTAATTCCTATGGAAAAAGAAGACAAAACAAGCAAAAATTTGAGTTTTGAGAAAGTATGAACTCTAACATTGGACTGAACAAGAACTTTGCTACAAAAAGCGGTGGCTCTAGGGGGTGGTGAAGGGTGCGGGTGCACCCCCCCGCACACACACACACACATAGTAATACACGTGCATGCTGCTGCTGCCGCTTCATTTCACTTTGTTGAAAAAGTCTGATTTATTGTCTGTACAAATGTTTACATTCAAACTATGGATTACATTTGTAGGTTCTGTCAAAAACGTACTAGAAAAGAATAACAGAAAATATAAAGGTTTAATAAAAATGTTAAAAAGTGCATATTAAGCATGCACACCACCCCAGCACCCCCACTGTAGCATCTTGGATCCACCATAACCACTAGATCAACAGGTTATTCAAGACTTGTACTGCACTGTGGTTTGCTACAGAGAAAGTCGGTTGGATTAAAACACAATTTCAGCATGTTAAAATAAACAAAATGAACAGAACCATAGCCTAACATGTGTATTATACAAAATAATGCACATGGTTTTGACCTTTTTGGGTGAAACAATTCTATACAAAGGGAGAAAATAACTAGTTAGCACTATAGAGAGCCATATATCTTTCTGACTTTGGCTCAAATGATGTCATCACATAACACATTTGGCGGCCATTTTAGGAAGCAGGTAAGACAGTTTTTTTTTTAAATTAGAAGGCTGATTTTACAATATTCAAATGCTCTGGAACCACATTTAGGTAAATTATATATATGTAGCTTTAGCCTTAATGAATACAGCAGCCTTTCCTTTAGTCACCTACGGAGTCACAGTTTTGAATAGCTTGTTGTCAAAATGTTGTTTAGGTATCCTTTAAGGAATGCACCTGTTCTAGTGGGACCATCTTGTTGTTAGAGATAAATAAAGTGGGGTATCTCCTCTTGAGCTGAGAGCTAGAAAGGAGCATAGTTTTTGTTTTTTATAATTAATTAATAGCTTTTGTGAGCTGAACCATTCATCAAGCTGGTGGAAAGTAGACTGCAGCTCACTCTGCAGTGGCTCAATGTGAGAGTTGCTGCTGAGAATGACAACACCGTCTGAGTGCAGAATTATTTTGCTGTTACAGGCCTCTGGAAGAGCATTCAGGAACAAGCTAAAAAGCAGTGATCCCAAAATTGACCCTTGGGGAACTCTCAGTGAAACGTCTTTAGACTCTGAAACAGCTGGGCCAACTTTGCCTCTTTGTGTTCTGTGAGACAGGTAGTCTTGAAACCAGCATACAGCATTAGAGGCCATTCCCAGGATCTGTAATCGTGCCAAGAGGAGGGGGTGGTTGACTATGTCAAAGGCCTTTGTTAGGTCAATGAAGACAGAGCCCACCAATTTACCATCATCTAAGGCCTTGTGCACATAGTCAGTGAACTCAACAAAGGCAGTGGCAATGCTCTGGTTCTTCTGAATGTTATTGGGGACAAGGCAGTTGGTATTTCTGGAGGTAATCTGTGATATGATCAGCCACTATCAATTCCATCCTACTGATTCAGCTGGTTGGGAATGACCTTGGACTCTGAAAAACCACTGATCTGCTCCTGAGGATGAAGGAGAACTTATGATTCATCAGAACAGTAGTCAAACACTAAGCTGATTGGATCCCAAATCATTCAACGGCTTCACTGGTGGCATGCAATTGACTTTAAAGTATGGAGAAAGCATCCATACACATCATGGTTCAATACTGGACATTAGCACCTCCAGCCAGGGACTTTATAACAAGGACTGTGTGCACTTGTGAGATGATGGCTGGGACTTGTTGCTAGACACATTCAGGTCTTGGAGCAACAGTTGGAGTGAGCTAATGGGGGGTGGGGCAGATTGTGTCCATCCTGTTGCAACTTAGGAGTCTCCCAGACAGATAGTACAAGGGGAAAAAAGGGAGATGAGTTGAATTCTTCCAAACTGCTTGTGATTCCTGTTCAGCATGAGGTCTGTGGCACTGATTTCCCAGCCATGCATGCCACTCCAATTGTGTAAATTGTTTTTAATAAACATGACTGTGGCCATTTCTCCAAGCCGTGTGTGTGTGTGTGTGTGTGTGATATGAATGAGCTTGGTACATCCAGCGGACCTGTATTAATTCCCACTACCTTCACTTGCATACTGTATGACTCTTAGCAAGTCACTGAACCTCCCAGTGTTCCCGGGTCAACAATGTAAGTGGGCACTTGTGCCTAATGGGCCTTACCCAGTTACCAAAGAATAAAAAGAAAATACAAAGTCTGCCAAAGCATTGCAGCAGATGTCTCCTTGTCTGTTCCCCTCCCCAGCTATCAGTAGTTAGGCACATGAGGTTCCTCCCACGGGATGGGGCTTAACCCTGACACCACTGCTGGGTGGGGAACCACTGGAGCAGCGCACAGGGCATGGGGCACCTGGAGGTGGTGGAGTGTGAGGGTTTAAAATGAGCTGAAGCCTGCAGTTCCCCCTCACTTTGGCCTCCCTCTTTAGCTCTCCCATCCAACTGTCCAAATAAAAGCATGGTTAGGGTTAGCTATGATAGAGGAGGGAACCCCTTGATCCACTATATAAAACTACACTAGGGGTCAGGGACTGATTTTTCCTGGTTTTCCCTCAGATGTTTGTGTCTGTGTTTTTCAACTCCTCCTATGGTGTCAATGAGGCAGGTAAGCATAGATCACAAACTATCACAGCTATGTAAATTGGCAGCTTGGGAGTCTCTCAGACCGATGGTACAAGGGGAAAAGGAGGATGAGTCAAATTCTTCCAAAGGGCTTATCTTCCCTGGTGGGCATGAGGTCTGTGGGATTCTAAGACCTGGACTCTGGCCACAGAGTTGTGGTCCAATTTCATTGGTCTTGCCTGCATTTGTGGTGACACCAAACGGGGTGGTCACTTGTCATTCAGCCACATGACCTCCTCACTCCTGGGGCTGAGTATCAACTTAAGAGGTACATCATTCCCTCAGTCTGCACAAGGGGCATGGCCCTTCACTGAAAAGGGTGAGGGGACATGAGGTAACTGATAAGATCTCACAGCTGCGTATGCCACTCCAATAGTATAAATTACTTTTATAAACATACTGAATGGCTGCTGCCAGTTCTCTAGGGGCTGTATGAGTGCTTGCATCTTCTTCCAGGGGAAAGGTTATGTGGACTACTAAAACAACACATGGAATAGAAGCATAGCCTAGAAGAGTGATCAGCTGTGAATGAGATTGGTACATCTATTAAACCAGGGTTTGATTCATACAACCTCCACTTCCATACTATGTGATTCTGAGCAAGTAACTTAACCTCCCTAATGCTCCTGGGTCACCCTTGAAAACAAGCACTTGTGCTTAGAGGGCCTTATGAGGTTACCAAGGAAGAAAAAATACAAAGTCTGCCAAAGCATTGCAGTAGACATCTCCTTGTGTGTGTCCCTTCCCCAGCAACCTGTATTTAGGCAAATAGCATTCTGCTCATGGGGTGGGGGCTTAGCCCTGGCACCATACCCAGGGGAGAAACCACTGGAGCTCCCCACAGGGAGTATGGCACCTAGAGGGGAAATACAGCAAGGTGTTTAAAAGAGCTGAAGACAGCAGCTCCCCCTCACTTTTGAGGAAATCAGTAACAGAACACATTGGAAGACACAAAAAAATCAAAATAAACTCCAAAATGTAAAGATGAAAGCTTGTCCACTTTATGAGCCAAAACCCACCACAGGTGAGACCAGCTGGAAAACTCCCCTCTTCAGTCAAGGACCTTTGTCATGCCCCCTTTGTCCTGCAGTGTGTGTTGTTTCTGTTCTGTTGTGTTATTTGTGTAAAGCTAATATCCTCAGCGGCACCACTGGTGGTCCTGATTAGTGTGAGGGTCTCACTCCTTGATGTTGTCCCCTTCACTTTGACCTCCCTCTTTAGATCTCCCACCCACCCTCATACAAGCAGTATTAAGGTCAGCTATGGTAGAGCAGGCACTCCTTTGACACAATATGGGTGACTGGACTAGGGATCAGAAGTGAGTTTTCCCTGTTTTCTCTTTAGAGTTTTTTTTGTCTGGGTGTTTCACCTCTTTCTAAGGGGCTAATGAGACAGGTTAGCATAGATCACAATCCATCACAGTCATAAAACATGACAGCTTGGAAGTGTCTCAGAGTGATGGTTCAAGGTGAGAAAAGGGGGATGAGTTGACATCTCTCAAACAGCTTGTCTTCCCTGGTGGGCATGAGGTCTGTGGCATTGAAAGACCTGGACTCCAGTTAGGAGGGTTCGTAGACCAACCTCATTCATCTTTCCTGTGGGTGTGGCAACCTCTTATGGAGGTAGTCACTTACCACTCAGCATCATGAACTCCCCATTCCTGGGTCTGTGGTACTAACCATGGAGGTACTTAATTCCCTCGGCCCACACAAGGGGTATGGCCCTTCACTGGAAGGGGTGTGGGGGCCAGAGGTGACTGATGAAATCTCCAAGCTGTACATGCCACTCCAACAGTGTCAATTACTTTTAATAAACATATGGCTATGGTCATTTCTCCAACACCTGTGTTTGTGTATGTATTCTTCCAGGAGAAGGGGTATGGGGACTACTGAGACAAATGGATGGCAATGCTCAGTAGGCCTTAGAGGCTGAATATACAGCACAATTTGCAATAAAGTGTCCCACCAATAGGTTTGTTTTGCATGTTTTTTAAAGTTGGAAATGAACTGGCAACTCACATTGTGTTGCTTCCCAACCTTTAACCAGCTGAAGAGCAACAGTTACTAAATGTTTTTACAAATTAGCTCACATGCATCTGTAGTTTTGTTATAATGCAATGCAAAACTCATTTGTAATTGTTAGGCAACAGTTACAAGGCTTTCTGTTGGATCCACCACCCATATGCAACTCAAAGAGAATTGCTAAAGCAACTAGTTGTTGAGGCAATTTAATATGAATTGTGCTATAATGTACTGTATACAGCTGTACTGCAAACCTAATGTGACAAACAGAAAATACGATCAGAGCATATGTTTTGCCAGAGACTCCATCCTGGAGTCAAAGTCAAGAAGTTCTTGGCTCCAGGCCCGCTTGTGTTAGCATTAAATAAATTAATTGATTCTAGAGATCCAGACAGTTATTTGAATGTGTGACAAAGAAGAAGTACTGAGTGCCACACCTCACAGAGAAATGCAGGATGGATGGATAACAAAAGGGTTCTGTTATTTTCATTACTCTTCACTTAATGGGATAGCTTTTTCTAAGAAAATGCCACTTTTTGGCTGCCTGCCTCCTATCAATGGGGAAGGCTAGATAAGATTTTGAGAGTGTTTTAGTAAAGAAGAGTTCAAGAGCCGGTACAATATATCTTGGTCCAGCATGTACTACTGCTGATATTTTATATATGTATGTATAGGACTTTGCAATACACTGTGAAATGTGATTTATTTATTTTATTTTATTTTATTATTTAAATGTTGACGAATACCTTTGAGCACAAATGCTCATTTACAAAGCTTCTAAATCAGCTACAGACATTACTGGGTAACATAACAAATTCAAAAAAGCAAATTCCAGAGGAAGGTACTCAAACAAGCACAAAATGGTCAAACAATTTATTTATTATTTGCTAATTAAGTGGGTGCAGTGATCCAAGGGACCGTTTTCAAGCATGACCTGGTGAAATAATTAAGTAATACTATACAGTTTTGTGCAAAATTGAGCAGGTAGTGTACACAGTACAAACCTGTGAATACAGTACAATAAGTAAGGTGCACAGATAGCACATGGAAAATTGAGCATAAAGTGAATACGGTGGGAGCATGTGAATACAGTACAATAAGTAAAGTGCCAGCGGTACTGTGGCAGTGCAGGAACCACATGAAAGAATACAATACCAGTAAGTTGTGGATACAATGCAACAATTCTAGGGTTGAAAAATTTGGACAGTACAGCTACACTAGGACAGGGTATGGCAATCAACTGGGGGGAAGGAAACAGGTGACTGTCACAGTAAGGTGAGACTTACAGTGAGACTTAAATAAAGGGTGAGAGCCTAGAGTCTTTAGGTGAGCAGATAGGCTGTTCCACAGGTTTAGGGCAACTGAAGAGGACACCTTTTGGCCAATGCATGTGGAGACATGTGGGCACTCTAACATGAGGCTAGAAGAATTCGGGAGGCCACAATGGCAAAGCTTTGGCTTAAATAAGGGGTGAGGGGAGACACATCTTTTCTCTAATTGATTTATCTACAACTCAGCCTTGGAGGTATTCATGGGGGGCTTGTGGGGGGGGGGCATCCTAGTACCTGTTAGAGGGAGCATTTATGATTAGAGTAAGGGGCCAGCAGCACAAATCTACAAATGTTGTCATAGGTTGTGGAGGATGTGGTTTGTGTGCAGATGGGAGAACAGTAGTCCAGTAGGGGGAGTAAGGTGCCCTGGGCAATGGCAAGTCTAGCTTGATGGCAAGCCTAGCTTCAAAGGTGAAGTAATCTTTAAGCCTGTATCCAACTTCTATTTTCTGGTTTATGTGCTGAATGGTAAGATCTATGTGGTCAGGGAAAGTCAGAGCAGGCTCAATGGTTACTCCAAGGTATTTGAAGGAGGTTACAGTTTCCAGGGGTAAGCCATCAGGAGATTGGATATTGAGAGGAAAAGTGTCCCCAGTTACCCTGGTTAGCCTGGATTTCAATCTGAATAGCATGGTATTAGTCCTAGTGGCATTGACCACAGTTGTTTGTAAGTATGGTGGTGAGGTCTGCTGGGGTCTTGTCGCTGTGGTACTAGATAAGGTCATCAGTGTACAGTAGAGATCTGCATGTGATGCTATCCTTGGGAAGGGAGAACAGGATGAGTCCCAGAATATATCCCTGTGGAACCCCAGTAAGAACCTTCCTGGTCGTGGAGGTTGTAAACATAGAAACACAAACTGTGACAGCAGATAAGGACCGCTTGGCCCACCCAATCTGCCCATTTCCCCTACCTCTCACTAGAATTGCCTTACATCTGTCCCATGCATTCTTAAATTCACCTACTCTTTTTGACCCCACGATCTCCTCATGAAGGATGTTTAATGTGTCCACTATCCTCTCCATGAAAAAAATACTTCTTCACATTGCCCCTGAGTAGCCCCCCCCACTTCAAATTGTTCCCTCTTGTTCTTGCATATTTCTTTTTCTGAAAGATGCTACCCTCTTGGACTTTATTGGTTCCCTTGAGGTACTTGAAAGTTTTTATCATGTCCCCCCTCTCCCTCCTTTCCTCAAGGGTATACGTATTAAGCTCTTTAATCTCTCTTAGTATGGCTTCTGGTGCAGACCCTGCACCAGCACCCCCCCATACAGCCCACTTGGGTTCGACCAGAGAGGCAATCTCAGAAACAGGTGGTGGATGAGAGTGAGTAGCCAAAGCTGCTCAGTGTAGATAGGAGTATGTTGTGGTCTACCAAGTTGAAGGCCTTGGTAAGGTCCACAAAGAAGGCATCAGTGCATTTACCTTCATCCATGTTGCAGAAAATGGAGTTAGTGAAGCAAACCAGGGCTGTGGTGGTGGTGGTGGTGGTGCTGTGGCCCTTCCTAAAACCATGTTGTGGGGAGCAGAGGAAGTTGTACTTCATCACATGGTCGGAGATCTGCTGGTGCATGACTTTTTTCCAGAATTTAACTTAGGTTAGAGAGGTAGATATGGGACAGTAGTTGTCCACTAGTCAGGATCACCAGTTTAGAAGATGGGGACATATTTGGCTTATTTTCATACTTTGGGGACTGTTGATGTGGTAAGAGAAAAGTTAAAGACTGTAGTCAGTGGTTTGGCAATGGCATGGACTATGAGTTTCAAGAATCGAAGGAGAGGCCATTACTTCCAGCGTTCCCTGGTTTAGAGGCTCATATGGAGCTTGTCGGTTTCTTGAGGGGAGATGGCTTTGAAGTAAAATGGAGTGATACTTGAGTTTTGTGGGAACAAGCCAGAAGGCAACTGGCCAGGTTTGTACAGTGGGTGGTTTAGTGAGGAGGTCAGACAGGTCCATAAATTTGGCATTGAAGGCAGCTGCAGATTTGGATGGATCAATATGATATCCTTCCTGTCTCAGTTTTGAGTTGAATGGCAGTCTGTCTGGTCCCAGGTGTTATCAGGGAGTTTACCTCCAACCAGACATTTTTCGGGTTGCCAAGCTTGCAGGATTGGAGGTTATGAATGTACTCAGCCTTGCACGATTAAATCACTTTTTCTCAAAGGTTCTGAAGGCATCTGTAATCGTTCCAGTAGGAGGGGGACAAGAAGGCGTTGGATGCTTCCCATTTGGCATCTCTCTTCTTCATCATCTTATGGAGTTCCTTGGAGAGCCATCTCAAGTTGCTTCCATGTATTCTCTGGGCAGGTAGGGGGGAAATGCCTATCCTGGATTGCTGTCAGGGCTGCGGTAAAGAAGCACAGGGCCTAACTGCCATCTGTCATTGTGCGCAGGACTGGACAGTTGCCTGCTCTAAAGACCAAGAGCAGGTGATGGCATCGTATTTGGAGAAATCTCTGAAAGTCAAGTATTTGGAGGCAGGGTGGGGGAGTTTGGAGGACTAGATGCAAAAGTAGGGGAGTAGTCACTGATGGAATCAAACAGGTCTATGGCATGCAGGACCCTGTCCTCATGACTGGGAAGTATCCAGTCCCATGAGGAGTGGTTCAAGGAGTAATTGTTTGGGAGGGTTGGGGTGGTTATGAGCTGAGTGAGAGTTAGTTGTTTTAATAGGTCACAGCACTCAGTTTGGGAGTTGTTTAGCCAGTTCAGTTTACCATTTTCCACCATGATGATCTCACTAGAGGGGGAAAGGAGACCAATGCTGTTCAACAGGTGGGTTAGGCTTGTTATAACACTCTTGGGGGGATTAATGCAACAACCAATGTATTTTTAGCAGACCCAAGAGTCATTTCAGTAATGCTCCATTCACTACTAGAGTTATCAGGTGAGCTGCAGGAGACTAGGGTGGCGCTTAGTGGGTTTTGAAACATAGGAGCACTCCACTTCCCTTCTTGGTTCCTTGTCTGTCTTTTTTTGGCAGACTGCAATCATTCTGTAATCAACCAGTATCTGGAATAGCAGGCTTCAAACAGGTTTCTGTGGTGCCCAAAATGTCAGGGTTGTATAGAGAGACTCACACCTCTGGCTCAGAGAACTTGGACAAGAGGCTGCAAACACTGAGATATACAGTTCTTAGCAAATGCTTGTTCTCATATGGGGTCATTGTGGGTAAGAGGAGGTGATTGGGCCTGGGTTGCTTTCAACATCCCCTGCTAATAGTAGCAGTGGAATGGGAATGAGATGCTTGGGACTGCAGGAGGCAGGGAGTGGGAACCCAAAGTGGGTCAGTGATGACATGAAGGCACCCAGGAGGTGACACTCTCTCTTGTTAAGGAGGACTAGGAGAAACAAGAGGTTAGAGTGGGCTCCCAGCATGCAATAAGAAGCAGGAGGGAGGCCTGGGTTTTTGTTGGTGAGAATTGAAAGAGAATGGCTTGGTCTATGCCCATGAAGTGGGTGCTGAGTTCAGATACCAAGAAAAGTCTTGTTATGAGGGAGCTCATTAGCAGGTTTGCCACTAGAGGTTTCATTTTGCCTAGTTGGTGGGCCAGGGCAGGAAGCAGTGGAGACTCTTACTAGTGGAGGGATGTGAGGTGTATACTAGGAGACTGCAACACTTTTAGTGAGGCACAGGTCATTAAAACTGGTAAGTAAGACATTGGGTTGGAGTAATAAATCCTATGGGGAATTTCCAAACTTCACTCAGAGTTAAGGGACTTCTAGTGATAAGAAGGTAAACCAACTGGTAGACAGGTGCTAGTGGACAAGAAATGGATAGTATTACATAGAAACATAGAAGCTGTTGGCAGAAAAGGACCTCTTGGCCCACCAAGTCTTCCCCAAAGTCCATATCAATTTTGCTACCGTAGACCCTTATCGAACTCTGGCCTTACCCCCTTCCGCCCTGTTACTAAGGTATCACTGTGTCTATCACAAGTGTGTTTGAATGCTGCTACCATTTCTGTTCCCACCAGCTCTGCTGATAGACTGTGCCAGGTGCCCACCATCATTTCCATAAAGAAGTACTGTAAAACTTAATTGAAATGCAAAGCAAATTTCATGGCTTCATGCCATCAGCATAGAAAACACAAAGCTTAGTTCACACTCCATGTCACCGTATTCTACCATCCAGTAAAAAATAGCCATATAGCCTATTCATCTAAATGTCACCCATTTAGCATCGTCCACTGACTGTAGGTACTTGGGTCTTAAAATAGCTGTCTACTCTGTCTGTTGCTCCGATGTTGGACAGTTCTGTTTTTGTTTTGTTTCGTTTGGTGCTTTGTGAACCGTCATTATGTCTCTTGTGCAGTGGCTTCAAATGTGCAGACCACTTAAGCACGATTGCTCTGTGCTTGAAGAACTTACTGCCAATTCCTTAAGCGAATGTTCTGGTGTCCATTTGAAGACAGCAGCCAGTGTTGTTAAAGAGATTCAGACTTCATCCCCACTGGTTAAAAGAAAGCGCACAGAATACGTGACCTACTCTCCTGAAGTTCAGTTTGAGCTAGATAAATATGCTGCCACAATGGGGGTTAAGAATGCCATTCGTTATTACCATTCTAAGTATAATAGTACCATTAATGAAAGTACAATATGGAAATTAAAGACTGATTACTTAGCAAAAGTAAAATCTGTTCTTGACCCATCAGTGCTGCTTACTGTGCTACCCACCAAACCCAGAGGCCATCCCACTCTTCTTTTGGAAGATGTGGAGACTGAATTAAAAATAATTATTAAAAGCCTGAGAAAAGAAGGGGCTGTTGTCAATGTCAGAATTGCAGTTGCTGTTGATGTGACAAGAGCTCATAATCACAAGTTGCTGGCTGAGTTTGGCGGCCCGCTAATGTTTTCTAGGCAATGGGCATGGCAATTCTTGAATCAGCTTGGTTCTTGCAAAAGGAAAGGCACCAAAGCTGGGTGAAAAACCCCCTCTAGACTTCCCACAACTGAAGGAGGCTTTCCTTCAAAGAGTAAGCACTGCTAGTATGCAAGAACTAATACTAGCAGAGCTTATAATTAATATTGATGAGACGGGGAAAACCTGGTTCCATGTTCCCAGTGGACGATGGAGGAGGTTGGTGCAAAGCAGGTGGAGGTTACAGGGTTGGGAGACAAGAGACAGGTCTCTTTGTTGATAGGTTGCAGTCTTGCAGGAGACTATTTGCTCCCCCCAGGTCATTTATCAGGGCAAAACAAATCACAGTCACCCACCATACCAATTTCCACATGGATGGCACATAACGCACTCTGAAAACCTTTGGGCAAACTCGGATACCATGCTGCAGTGCATTGAAAACATTCTGGTTCCCTATATCAACTCAGTAAAAAAAAAAAAACTAACTGCCACCAGAACAGAGATCTGTATTAATATTAGATCTCTACAGAGCCCACAGTACCCGACCTGTGCTGGACAAGCTGAAACAGTCCGCCATTATCCCAATCTTCATTCCTGCTTCTTGCACGGACCTGTTGCAGCCTTTAGATATTTCGGTAAATAAAATTTACAAAGACAATCTAAAGGCTTGTTTCACCAAATAGTATGCTGATCAAATTACAGCTAAGCTTCAACTGGGAACACCGTTCAAGAGCATTAATGTTGACCTCCACATGAGTACATTAAAAATACTGCATGCTAAGTGGTTAGTGGAATCTTTTGTGCAACTGAGTGCAAGAAAAGAAGACTGCCTGCATGGTTTTGAAAATGCAGGCATAAAGGCTGCACATGGTAACTGCCTGGAAACGATCGTATGTGCATTTCTTTTTTTTTTATTTAAAATAAAATTCTTTACCTATTTGCTGTATCTTAGCACCTTAATTATGAACAGTCTATAGGTTACCGAAGTTTCTGACGTGTTGCAACATTTTGTGGAAAATGATCTGGAACTTGCCAATATTCAAGGTAAGCTGACACCTGACTATAAAGTAATAACCATTTTTACTGTTTTTCTACTGTTATTTGGTAATGATTGATACTGTAATGTGCCATATTATTTCGACAGTTACATCCACAACACCTGACATTCAGGAAGGGGCTCCAGAAAATGAACAGACCATAGCAGGTAATGAGACAGAGTAAATCTTTAAAAAATGTTGTTTTTTTCTATTCATTAATTCTCTGTCTCTGATTCTCCAGCAGGTACGGATGAACCAGATAACATAGAAAATAAAGAGACCATAACAGGTAATGAGACATAGTAAATCTTTAAAAAAATAATTTTTTCCTTTCATTAAACCTCTATCTCTGATTGTCCAGCAGGTATGGATGAACCAGCAAATACAGCTCCCATACAGGAAGAAGACAGAACACTGAAGAGGAGAGGTAAAAAAACTTGTTCCGATTGTATTTCAAATGCTGACTCACTGAATAACTTTATTTTGATTAAAAGGTTCTCTCTCTCTTCGCTCTTCTCTTTTCTGCCCACAGTAACAAGAAGCTCAGTGCAGCACCTGAGAAAGTTGGATGACGGACAAGCTTAATTATGAGGAGAACGATTGTATAATGATTGCAATGATATTTTATTGGTGACATTTGTTGACTGTTTTTTTTTCAATAAATAATTAGCTACTACAAATATCTTGCTATCATTCTATATGTGCTGTTAAAGTATGTTCACGCTGCTTAGCAATGCGCGAATATAGCGATATTAAATTTCAGTGAAATTAAACAGTTTTACAGTACTTCCTTATATTCCCTTTAAAGGGTACTTAAATGGGTTATAAATATCTGTATTGCTGCATTTTTACCTGGTATTGCCGTGTAGAATGATCATGCAGAGTAATCAGTGCTGTCCTTGTTAAAAAATATGTGTTTGCCGGTCTGCGTCACATCATGTTTAAAAGTACCCGTTCCATGTTATTTTTCCATAGACACGGTTTGTTTTTGTCTGAAATGTGGCTTGTGTTTTGACCCCCATGTGCAGATGAGCATCTCCTTGTGTCAGGTTCATCAGTGTGTGATGATGTAAACGGAGACACCAGGTTGATGCTACCACTTAGAGTGATCGTTCATGAAGCGCAAATTTTGAAAGGCAGTGTGTTCAGGAATGGTTTTCAGTAATACTGTATTCATTATGTTTATCCTTTTTCAAATGACTGTGTAGTCAAGGGGAATAGCTGTGTCTCCAAGATATTGCTAATGCTCTTGTAGGTGGTGTGTGTGTGTGTGTGTGTGTGTGTAAGCATAACATGATGGGGGGAAGGGTTGAGGATAACTCGATGACCAGAAAAGCATAATTATTATTTATTTATTGTGTGGACTGTGATGAGCAGCAGCACAGTGTGCTGTGAGGTGTGATGCATGAGCCAGTTTAGCCATTATTTAGCCCCTAATGAATGTATAGCGTGTTATATATTTTTATGAGGCTCTAAATAATGTTATCTGTGTTAGGATAAGCATTATGTGATTGAGGTACTGTAACATACTATTTCTGAAATTGGTTGCACTGTACCTGTGTTAAGAGCTGTGTGTGATACAGATATGACAGCAAGGATGCTGTTTTTCCAAGTGGGTACACTGCAGCATCAGGGTAATTTAAAATCTCTATGTGCACTGAAAAACATGTCAGCTGTTTGCACCCTCTACACTACTTGATAGGGATGTTATTTTGGATATAGTTTTATTCATATAGCATACGAAACTGGTACCAGAAAGAGACCAAATGGTCTATCAAAGTCTTCCTGAGTATGCAGCTACCATCCTAGAGTACAGCTGCAGTAACCCACTCTGTCACTGTCCCTCCCTGTCCCTCTCTTCCGTGACACTGCCCAGGTGTCTCCGTTTACATCATCACGCACTGATGAACCCAACACAAGGAGATGCTCATCTGCATACCTTCCCTCTTGCTTGTTACCTCACTGGACCCAATCTGGTAGCGTATTCCATTGAGACACCAGCCTCTTGGTGAAGAGGTGTCTCCTCATCTCCATCCTAAATGTTCCATGCTCCACCCTCATGTTCCTACCTTGTGTCAGTTTAAACATCGCTTTGGTGCTATGTTTATTAACCTCCTTCAAATATTGGAACATTTCAATCATATCCCTCCTATCCCTCCTTTCCTCTACTATACACATATTTAGGTCCTGCAGCCTGTACTCATAGGCCTTTCCTTCCATCCACTGCAACATTTTTGTTCTCCTCATTTGCTGCACCTCCTGTACTTTTATATTCCTCTTTGTATATGGCAGCCAGTATTGCACACAGTACTCCAGATGTGGCCTGAACAAGGATCTGCAGAGGGGCAGGATAACCTCCCTATGCAGGTATGAGAAACCACTCTCGATACACCCCAACATCCTGTTTGCCTTAGCCAGTGCTGTACTGCATTGGGCCGAGTTGCTCATGCTATCTGTTACCAACCCGCCAAGGTCCTTCTCCCCCTCAGTGTAGTTTGTCACTGTTGTCATTTGCATTTGTTGTAGTTAAGCAATAAATAAGGTATTTTCATCTCCAAAAGTATCAGAAGTCTGGATTTGCCTTTTTCCCAAGGGACTGCTATATACTGAATGCATTTCACAGTGCTGTGCTTGGCTGTTTTGTTGCACTTCAGTTTGATGTGCCTTCCTCTGCCTTGCACCATCCACATCAAGCATTGAAGCTCAGTCCTTTTTTGTCCAAGTTTCCTCCTCAGTCGTCCCCATCCTCACTACACCTAATGAGTAGTCCCTTATA
The DNA here is from genome assembly GCA_016271365.2 of Neoceratodus forsteri. Lineage (NCBI taxonomy): Eukaryota > Metazoa > Chordata > Ceratodontiformes > Ceratodontidae > Neoceratodus > Neoceratodus forsteri. The sequence goes on from CM057450.1 coordinate 854,895,665, forward strand.
GGGTCTGTTGCTCCGAAGTGCATAACCTTGCACTTTTTCACATTGAATTGCAGCTGACACTTCTCTGACTATGTCTCCAGATTGGTTTACATCCTCAGTTTTATACACTTGGAGTCCAGAAGCTGCACCCATAGTGCCTCTGTCCTCCCTTCCTTCCCCTCATCCCTCATACATTTAATCCCTTCTCTGACATGGAGTGATACCCCACCTTCTCTTCCAACTCCACCCCCCCATCCTTCCAGTAAATACCATACCCATGGATTGCCAAGACTCCTCCCTTTCCCCCTCCACTGCTGATTCTGACCACCTACTACCTGCTACCCCCATAGCGGTGTCTCTGTCATCATTCTCCCTGCCCTTAGTGTCCCCCACACCCCGTTTTCACCACCCTCCTTCCTTAATATCCCCCCTCAACTGTGCCAAACATTTGTTTTTCTGCCCCTTCCCATTGCAAACCGCCCCCACCTTGTCCTCCACCCCAATTTTATTTTCATAGATCTGTCACTGCATAGTTATCTCTGATGTCCACAATGTTGATCCCTTTCTACACATGACTGCAAGTCTGGTCTATATGTATTTTACACACGAATTCATTGTATAACATGGGATATCATCACTTCTCTGGTGGTTGGACGCAATCGGTCTGCGCCTCGTGCCCAACCACCAGAGGCGTGAAGATATCCCATGATATAGCACACCCTGGAGAGTGCCTTATTGCTTAATAATGCACTCCAGGGTGTGAGTTACTGTGAGATTTACCCACTTCTTCTGTCATTAATTTACTCGGCTGTGCCTCGTGTCACACCCACACATTGCGTGGGTAAATCACTAATAACCAACACCCTGTTTTGCCTTATTGCTTAAATGTTGTGTTATGGCTCAGTTTTGGAATTTTCCAGTTACATATTTTTCAGAATGTGTCAGTAGCACATGATTTCTTAATGTGTTTGTGATGCTCAATTTCAGAATGTGTAAAATTACGAATGTACAATTACCATAATATACATCTCCATTTTTTGTCTTCTCTTAGGTTCTGTCATTCTTACTTTTCAAAACATGGCACACTCAATTGAGATTAATGAATCAGTTGCTGACCTACCAGACATGGATCTAAATTTTGCATTCACAATGCAGCCTTATATGTTTGAGCCACCTTGACGTGTTGTTCAAGCGACCACCCAGAATCAAGTGAGTCAGAGAGTAGTGGTGAAGATGGTATCGATGGCACCCATTGTGAAGATGTTGATCTATGGTACTCTTTCATGTCTGCTGTTTCTAAACATTTCTTTTTATCCATCATGGTGGTGCCGAAGACTGAGGTGCTGGGCATCACACCTTGCACCCCACCACGAAGCAGGGTGATGCGGTGGGGCGGCACAGGCTGTAAACCATTTAGCATCCAGAGGACTGGTCTCTTTTCCTGGTGTGGGCTGGGTAGATTGCTTGACTGTGTAGGTAGCGTCCCCTTTTGGGAACTGGGATCACTACAACACTGTCACAACAGTTTACATTTCCAGGCGTTAATGAATGGTGAAATGACAACTTGCCACTGTGTGTAACTTGTCAGTTCACCATTCATTAATGCCTCGCTACGGCAATAGTTATGCCAACTTTAAGAATGTACTTTTTTTTGTTCTACATTTATGTTCCCCATTTTATACGTGCGATAACCAACTATCGTTGATGGTTTAATGTAATCAATAACTCACAACATGTGTGCGGTTATAGGGAATTAATGTACAGTTACATGCAATGTGAGGCATGACTCCGCAGGCACAGTTCCCTCACAGCACCCATGTGTGCGTTAGGTAAGCAAGCAATAACACCCGGCAGGGTGGGTGGTATTGGGCACTACTGGACTATCCAGGGGAGTAATGAGGCATGACACCACAGGCGGAGGTCCTTATAGCCCCTGGAAGGTCCGATATTGCCCATGCTGCCCACCCTGGAGGGTATTATTGTGCTTAGAAAACGGGCCCTGGTATTATTTTTATTAAAAAAAAAATGTATATATATATATATGTTTGAATGTTAAAACTGTTGATATTCCATTTGTTTCATAATAAAATTGTTCCTCCGCATTGGTTCTACTGGCAGTCCTGTATGTGTGGCTCTGGAGCCTGTTGTCATGGTAACCCAACCCCCCTTACACACAGGGCTACACAGAGTTCAAGCAAGTTACCCCTATAGACTGTCAGAACATGTTTTATAAATAGGTCTGTTCATGTTTTGTTTCACTACTTTGAACTGGATTTCATTGTGGTGGGTAGCAGGCAGTGGCTGGAAGAACTGCGCACGAGCATCCATGATGAGACTGCGAACTCCAGACTGTGAATGTGGAAAAAGACCGTGGTTGGGAAACATGATTTTATCCTTTTACTCCCAACCACACAAAAGTAGAGTGAGGCTTCTCAGGATGAAATACTAGAGCGGGAGGGCAGAGGTATGGAGAAGGGAGTGAGGCGCAGTGAATCGGCAGCAGTTCTCCTTTTGGTTCTCATTTCTAAATACAGAGGGTCGGGGATTGTGAAGATGTCTGTGTTGGAGTGAGCCCAGTGACGGCACCCCCCAACCAGAAGTGCTCCCCTCAATGTCCGTTACACAAACCGACACTGTGCTGTAGTGTCAAGCAGTTGTGCTCAGTGCAACTTGCTACCTTTTCCATACTGCAACTTCTGTGTGCCCGCTCGCTCTGACAAAGATGCCGCAACGTCAGTATTTTGTCCCGTGCGCTATAAAGATTATGCCAGTTTAGTTTGTGGGGGTGAATGAGCAGGTGGGTGGAGGATGAGGAGAGTGCAGTGAGATCAAAGAGTTTAAAAAATGGCAAGAAAAAAAGGATCATTTCAGTTGTGTTTGGGTATTTGAAGATACAGTAGGTTGCAGTGAAGTACAGAACAGTGGGGGCCAGTATCTCTCGCTAATCGAGAGAAAAAACATGTCGGTGAATTCAAATTAATTTTGACATTTTAAGCCAATAAGCAGGCAGGATGGACAGTGGTATACCTGAGTGGGTGAGAGGGCACTGGGGCTGGTACTTTTTATTTTCTGGACATTTATTGAATGTTAATGTACCCCACCTGGCAAGGGTATGAGCCAATCAGATGCCCAGAAATAAAAAGTGCATTATCTAAGCAATAAGAGACAACAGGGTGTGAATGCAACTGATTTTTCCACACGGCCAGGGGCACAATAATGCGCGAGGCCTTAGCTGAGTGCCTTTAAGCCCCTGACGTGCGGTAAAATCTGTTCCAAGCACACACCTGTAGTGTCTTTTTGTGTTTATAAAATGGGATCCTAGCTTTATTTCACTACTTGCAGTTACAGAAATATTGCAGGTAAGTAGTAAAAAACATGTAATGCTACTAATGCATGATAAAATAGTCCTTCCGTGGACATAGTTTTAATATTGATAGGGTCATTTGCATAATATTCATGAGGTCATTTGCATATAGCGCTTTAGTAAGATGGGAGGACTTAGGTAATTTGCATAATATTCATTATGTTGTTTGCATATAGCGTTTTAGTAACATGGGATTACTGAGACTAGCTGAATAATGTTGCTGGTGAAAGAAAGGGGAAAATGGCTGCACAAAAACAGAACCTGTGCACGATCGGGAAAGCACCATGTCTCTCCCGCTCTCCTGTTCCGAGCTCACCTGTCTCCAAAACAGATCAGGGCTGGTACCACAGAAAGTCAGCTGTGCAATGAGCTGTCATTAAGGAGCAGAGACCATGCATACTCAGGAAGACTTTGATAGACCATTTGGTCTCTTTCTGGTACCAGTTTCGTATGCTATATGAATAAAACTATATCCAAAATAACATCCTTATCAAGTAGTGTAGTGGGTGCAAACAGCTGACATGATTTTCAGTGCACATAGAGTTTTTTAAATTACCCTGATGCTGCAGTGTACCCACTTGGAAAAACAGCATCCTTGCTGTCATATCTGTATCACACACAGCTCTTAACACAGGTACAGTGCAACCAATTTCAGAAATAGTATGTTGTAGTACCTCAATCACATAATGCTTATCCTAACACAGATAACATTATTTAGAGCCTCATAAAAATATATAACACGCTATACATTCATTAGGGGCTAAATAATGGCTAAACTGGCTCATGCATCACACCACAGCACACTGTGCTGCTGCTCATCACAGTCCACACAATAAATAAATAATAATTATGCTTTTCTGGTCATCGAGTTATCCTCAACCCTTCCCCCCATCATGTTATACTTACACACACACACACACACACCCACCACGTACAAGAGCATTAGCAATATCTTGGAGACACAGCTATTCCCCTTGACTACACAGTCATTTGAAAAAGGATAAACATAATGAATACAGTATTACTGAAAACCATTCCTGAACACACTGCCTTTCAAAATTTGTGCTTCATGAACGATCACTCTAAGTGGTAGCATCAACCTGGTGTCTCCGTTTACATCATCACACACTGATGAACCTGACAAAAGGAGATGCTCATCTGCACATGGGGGTCAAAACACAAGCCACATTTCAGACGAAAACAAACCGTGTCTATGGAAAAATAACATGGAACGGGTACTTTTAAACATGATGTGACGCAGACCGGCAAACATATATTTTTTAACAAGGACAGCACTGATTACTCTGCATGATCATTCTACACGGCAATACCAGGTAAAAATGCAGCAATACGGATATTTATAACCTATTTAAGTACCCTTTAAAGGGAATATAAGGAAGTACTGTAAAACTGTTTAATTTCACTGAAATTTAATATAGCTATATTCGCGCATTGCTAAGCAGCGTGAACATACTTTAACAGCACACATAGAATGATAGCAAGATATTTGTAGTAGCTAATTATTTATTGAAAAAAACAGTCAACAAATGTCACCAATAAAATATCATTGCAATCATTATACAGTCGTTCTCCTCATAATTAAAGCATCCGTCATCCAGCTTTCTCAGGTGCTGCACTGAGCTTCTTGTTACTGTGGGCAGAAAAGAAGAGAGAAGAGAGAGAGAACCTTTTAATCAAAATAAAGTTATTCAGTGAGTCAGCATTTGAAATACAATCGGAACAAGTTTTTTTTACCTCTCCTCTTCAGTGTTCTGTCTTCTTCCTGTATGGGAGCTGTATTTGCTGGTTCATCCATACCTGCTGGACAATCAGAGATAGAGGTTTAATGAAAGGAAAAAATTATTTTTTTAAAGATTTACTATGTCTCATTACCTGTTATGGTCTCTTTATTTTCTATGTTATCTGGTTCATCCGTACCTGCTGGAGAATCAGAGACAGAGAATTAATGAATAGAAAAAAACAACATTTTTTAAAGATTTACTCTGTCTCATTACCTGCTATGGTCTGTTCATTTTCTGGAGCCCCTTCCTGAATGTCAGGTGTTGTGGATGTAACTGTCGAAATAACATGGCACATTACAGTATCAATCATTACCATATAACAGTAGAAAAACAGTAAAAATGGTTATTACTTTATAGTCAGGTGTCAGCTTACCTTGAATATTGGCAAGTTCCAGATCATTTTCCACAAAATGTTGCAACACGTCAGAAACTCGGTAACCTATAGACTGAGCATAATTAAGGTGCTAAGATACAGCAAATAGGTAAAGAATTTTATTTTAAATAAAAAAAAAAGAAATGCACATACGATCGTTTCCAGGCAGTTACCATGTGCAGCCTTTATGCCTGCATTTTCAAAACCATGCAGGCAGTCTTCTTTTCTTGCACTCAGTTGCACAAAAGATTCCACTAACCACTTAGCATGCAGTATTTTTAATGTACTCATGTGGAGGTCAACATTAATGCTCTTGAACGGTGTTCCCAGTTGAAGCTTAGCTGTAATTTGATCAGCATACCATTTGGTGAAACAAGCCTTAAGATTGTCTTTGTAAATTTTATTTACCAAAATATCTAAAGGCTGCAACAGGTCCCTGCATGAAGCAGGAATGAAGATTGGGATAATGGCTGACTGTTTCAGCTTGTCCAGCACAGGTCGGGTACTGTGGGCTCTGTAGAGATCTAATATTAATGCAGATCTCTGTTCTTGTGGCAGTTAGTTTTTTTTTTTATTACTGAGTTGATATAGGGAACCAGAAAGTTTTCAATGCACTGCAGCATGGTATCCGAGTTTGCCCAAAGGTTATCAGAGTGCGTTATGTGCCATCCATGTGGAAATTGGTATGGTGGGTGACTGTGATTTGTTTTGCCCTGATAAATGACCTGGGGGGAGCAAATAGTCTCCTGCAAGACTGCAGCCTATCAACAAAGAGACCTGTCTCTTGTCTCCCAACCCTGTTACCTCCACCTGCTTTGCACCAACCTCCTCCATCGTCCACTGGGAACATGGAACCAGGTTTTCCCGCGTCTCATTAATATTAATTATAAGCTCTGCTAGTATTAGTTCTTGCATACTGCCAGTGCTTACTCTTCAAAGGAAAGCCTCCTTCAGTTGTGGGAAGTCTAGAGGGGTTTTTCACCCAGCTTTGGTGCCTTTCCTTTTGCAAAAACCAAGCTGATTCAAGAATTGCCATGCCCATTGCCTAGAAAACATTAGCGGACCGCCAAACTCAGCCAGCAACTTGTGATTATGAGCTCTTGTCACATCAACAGCAACTGCAGTTCTGACATTGACAACAGCCCCTTCTTTTCTCAGGCTTTTAATAATTATTTTTAATTCAGTCTCCACATCTTCCAAAAGAAGAGTGGGAAGGCCTCTGGGTTTGGTGGGTAGCACAGTAAGCAGCACTGATGGATCAAGAACAGATTTTACTTTTGCTAAGTAATCAGTCTTTAATTTCCATATTGTACTTTCATTAATGGTACTATTATACTTAGAATGGTAATAACGAACGGCATTCTTAACCCCCATTGTGGCAGCATATTTATCTAGCTCAAACCGAACTTCAGGAGAGTAGGTCACATATTCTGTGCACTTTCTTTTAACCAGTGGGGATGATGTCTGAATCTCTTTAACAACACTGGCTGCTGTCTTCAAATGGACACCAGAACACTCGCTTAAGGAATCGGAAGTAAGTTCTTCAAGCACAGAGCACTTGTGTTTAAGTGGTCAGCACTTTTGAAGCCACTGCACAAGAGACATAATGACGGTTCACAAAGCACCAAATGAAACAAAACAAAAACAGAACTGTCCAACATCGGAGCAACAGACAGAGTAGACAGCCATTTTAAGACCCAAGTACCTACAGTCAGTGGACGATGCTAAACGGGTGACATTTAGGTGAATAGGCTATCTGGCTATTCTTTACTGGATGGTAGATTACGGTGACATGGAGTGTGAACTAAGCTTTGTGTTTTCTATGCTGATGGCATGAAGCCATGAAATTTGCTTTGCATTTCAATTAAGTTTTACAGTACTTCTTTATGGAAATGATGGTGGGCACCTGGCACAGTCTATCAGCAGAGCTGGTGGGAACAGAAATGGTGGCAGCATTCAAACACACTTGTGATAGACACAGTGATACCTTAGTAACAGGGCGGAAGGGGGGTGTAAGGCCAGAGTTCGATAAGGGTCTCTGGTAGCAAAATTGATATGGACTTTGGGGAAGACTTGGTGGGCCAAGAGGTCCTTTTCTGCCAACAGCTTCTATGTTTCTATGTAATACTATCCATTTCTTGTCCACTAGCACCAGTCTACCAGTTGGTTTACCTTCTTATCACTAGAAGTCCCTTAACTCTGAGTGAAGTTTGGAAATTCCCCATAGGATTTATTACTCCAACCCAATGTCTTACTTACCAGTTTTAATGACCTGTGCCTCACTAAAAGTGTTGCAGTCTCCTAGTATACACCTCACATCCCTCCACTAGTAAGAGTCTCCACTGCTTCCTGCCCTGGCCCACCAACTAGGCAAATGAAACCTCTAGTGGCAAACCTGCTAATGAGCTCCCTCATAACAAGACTTTTCTTGGTATCTGAACTCAGCACCCACTTCATGGGCATAGACCAAGCCATTCTCTTTCAATTCTCACCAACAAAAACCCAGGCCTCCCTCCTGCTTCTTATTGCATGCTGGGAGCCCACTCTAACCTCTTGTTTCTCCTAGTCCTCCTTAACAAGAGAGAGTGTCACCTCCTGGGTGCCTTCATGTCATCACTGACCCACTTTGGGTTCCCACTCCCTGCCTCCTGCAGTCCCAAGCATCTCATTCCCATTCCACTGCTACTATTAGCAGGGGATGTTAGCTCAACAGGCCCAATCACCTCCTCTTACCCACACGGCCCCATATGAGAACAAGCATTTGCTAAGAACTGTATATCTCAGTGTTTGCAGCCTCTTTGTCCAAGTTCTCTGAGCCAGAGGTGTGAGTCTCTCTATACAACCCTGACATTTTGGGCACCACAGAAACCTGTTTGAAGCCTGCTATTCCAGATACTGGTTGCTTGCAGAATGATTGCAGTCTGCCAAAAAAAGACAGACAAGGAACCAAGAAGGGAAGTGGAGTGCTCCTATGTTTCAAAACCCACTAAGCGCCACCCTAGTCTCCTGCAGCTCACCTGATAACTTTAATAGTGAATGGATCATTACTGAAATGACTCTTGGGTCTGCTAAAAATACATTGGTTGTTGCATTAATCCCACCAAGAGTGGTATAACCAGCCTAACCCACCTGTTGAACAGCATTGGTCTCCTTTCCCCCTCTAGTGAGATCATCATGGTGGAAAATGGTAACCTGAACTGGCTAAACAACTCCCAAACTGAGTGCTGTGACCTATTAAAACAACTAACTCTCACTCAGCTCATAACCACCCCAACCATCCCAAACAATTACTCCTTGAACCACTCCCCATGGGACTGGATACTTCCCAGTCATGAGGACAGGGTCCTGCATGCCATAGACCTGTTTGATTCCATCAGTGACTACTCCCCTACTTTTTGCATCTAGTCCTCCAAACTTCCCCACCCTGCCTCCAAATACTTGACTTTCAGAGATTTCTCCAAATACGATGCCATCACCTGCTCTTGGTCTTTAGAGCAGGCAACTGTCCAGTCCTGCGCACAATGACAGATGGCAGTTAGGCCCTGTGCTTCTTTACCGCAGCCCTGACAGCAATCCAGGATAGGCATTTCCCCCTACCTGCCCAGAGAATACATGGAAGCAACTTGAGATGGCTCTCCAAGGAACTCCATGAGATGATGAAGAAGAGAGATGCCAAATGGGAAGCATCCAACGCCTTCTTGTCCCCCTCCTACTGGAACGATTACAGATGCCTTCAGAACCTTTGAGAAAAAGTGATTTAATCGTGCAAGGCTGAGTACATTCATAACCTCCAATCCTGCAAGCTTGGCAACCCGAAAAATGTCTGGTTGGAGGTAAACTCCCTGATAACACCTGGGACCAGACAGACTGCCATTCAACTCAAAATTGAGACAGGAAGGATACCATATTGATCCATCCAAATCTGCAGCTGCCTTCAATGCCAAATTTATGGACCTGTCTGACCTCCTCACTAAACCACCCACTGTACAAACCTGGCCAGTTGCCTTCTGGCTTGTTCCCACAAAACTCAAGTATCACTCCATTTTACTTCAAAGCCATCTCCCCTCAAGAAACCGACAAGCTCCATATGAGCCTCCAAACCAGGGAATGCTGGAAGTAATGGCCTCTCCTTCGATTCTTGAAACTCATAGTCCATGCCATTGCCAAATCACTGACTACAGTCTTTAACCTTTCTCTTACCACATCAACAGTCCCCAAAGTATGAAAATAAGCCAAATATGTCCCCATCTTCTAAACTGGTTATCCTGACTATTGGACAACTACTGTCCCATATCTACCTCTCTAACCTAAGTTAAATTCTGGAAAAAAGTCATGCACCAGCAGATCTCCGACCATGTGATGAAGTACAACTTCCTCTGCTCCCCACAACATGGTTTTAGGAAGGGCCACAGCACCACCACCACCACAGCCCCGGTGTGCTTCACTAACTCCATTTTCTGCAACATGGATGAAGGTAAATGCACTGATGCCTTCTTTGTGGACCTTACCAAGGCCTTCAACTTGGTGGACCACAACATACTCCTATCTACACTGAGCAGCTTTGGCTACTCACTCTCATCCACCTCCTGTTTCTGAGATTGCTTCTCTGGTACTATATAACATGTTGCAAAATCAAGAACAGGATGGTAACGAAGGTGTCAGCAGATTGACACATTTCCTCACAAATGGCAAACTGGGTGCTGAAGAGCATTGACAGAGGTGTCATATTTATAAAGGGTGACCATGCAGACATTAGATAGACCAATACTGAGTCACAGTGTGGATTACTGTCTCCAGTACTGGGGACAATAACTCAAAATGTATTAGAGAGAACTTGGGGTTACATAATGCTAGAGGTACAGCACTTAGCATGGTACTTCCATGTATGCAATAAGCATGAACGGGGTTATGTTACTGGTGTGTTAATCACCCTCTCTTGGTGTAATGCTGCCCAAGGCATTGCCAATTGTTGAATGCACTGACAGAGTAATTAAGTGACCAATAACATAACACCATGGATTGCCTTATCAATACTGTGATAATTTCATTGTGAAACAGTGCTTATTGTTCAGCATATGATTATGCTGTACATGTATGTTACTGAAAGGTTAACATTGGGCCACTAGAATGTTTGCAACCAATCTGAAATGTATATTTCTCATACCCTTTTAATAGTATGAGTACAGATTGATACAGCAGAAGATGTACTCACTGGTAAAGATAGGGTAATGAGGGGACATGATACACACATGTCATTACTGCAAATGGTCACCAGGGTGCAAAACTTGAATGATGAAGGTCTGGACGAGATATGAGGATGCAATACTCCACATAGAGAGTAATGGCTGGTAGTAACATGGTGGTGTACCATGGCTGCAGTGTATTGGAATGACAACAAATAAAACAACTAACAAAGTAACGCTACATGATGGTACTGTGTGTAGCTTACCGAGCATTCATTGCTGGGAAAAAGAAATGAGAAAACTTTGGAGCAAAATGTCATACTACACTGTGGAAAACCTCTAGTGCATAGGTCTGGTGCATCGGGGAAACCTGACACAGGTCGTGAAGCAAGTACGAACTTGAAACAACATCTGCTATCAGCTTGTGTTGCCTTGTTCCTAAAATCAGTGAGTATAAAAAAATGGTGTGTTTACCTTGTCATAAAGTTTAACATCTAAAATGATACCTTTCCTTAACAGTATCACACAACGTAAACATTTCATAAATCTTCATAAACAGTATGAATACATGAACTGTGAAACAGTTTGACAACCATGTTTTGCTTAGCAAGAGTTCACTGCTGTGGAAAATCATTTAGCATGTGTCATGCAATCTCAGACATAGGTGTGGGTTTCTATGTCAGTCTGTTTAGTGAGTCATTGAGCACAGGAGATGTCTCAGAAGACTCATGTGATCCCACTCATCCCAGAAGGTCTGATGTGATCCCAGTCCACAACAGTGTATTAGTAGGGGTATCACAAGTCGGAAGAGAGAGGTAATAATCAGTCTTTACAAGACACTGGTCAGGGTCCATCTGGAGTACTACATGCAGTACTGGAGGCCACACCTTCACAAGGACATAAACCAAATGGAGGAAGTGCAGAAAAGGGCAACCAAAATGTTGCAGGGACTACATCAGAAAACACATGAGGACAGATTAATGGAACTCAATATGTATATCGTACAGCAAAGGAGGGAGGGAGGTGATATTATCGAAACATTCAAACACCTTGATGCCATTAACAAGGTGAAAGACTTTAACATGTTTCAATATTAGAAAAATAGCAGGACAGCAGGACACAGTGTGAGATTAGATGGAGGCTGACTAAGGGATAATGTGAGGAAGTTCTTTTTCACAGAAAGGGTGGTGGATGCACGGAACAGCCTACCTCAGGAAGTGGTGGATATGAATACAGTGCTGGACTTCAAACAGGCATGGGATAGGCATAAGTGAGCAATACAGATGAGTATGAATAGATGGGCCATTCACAGACTGAAGGCCGATGGCACATTTATAAGGTAGAAAAAGAAAAGGTGAAGACTGGATGTGCCTTGCGGTCCTTATCTGCCATCAACTTCCATGTTTCAATGTTGGTAGCCCATACAGAAAACAGGCAAGGGAAAGAAAAAAAAGAGAACAGAACAGGGAAACATTTTGCGCCACATGATGTGCTACTGGCAGATGATATGCAGGTACAGTTGGATACAGTGGGATACCCCAGGTGAAGACATGCTCCACTTAAGTTGAGAATGCAGCTTAACAATAATGAGCGCATTTACAAATAATCATTACACTGCAAGCACTGAGCAGAAATCGACCATGTTTGGGAGAGCTGTTTGACAGTGCTGCTATTAATTGTTGGGTAACTTACCTTTTCTATTACTATATATTTCTTTTATAAACTTGATTAAGGAACTCTACACAGTCACTAGCAAGGATGGAGAAAGTACTACAAAAAGTAATACACCTGACAGTTACAGTTACTTACTTTTATTTTTATACAAAAACAACAGAAACATAATAGAAAAGTATGGCAGATTACATTTCTATGACAGTAACAGGTCAGTTACTATTTACTTTCAAATAAATGTCATCAGTTACAGTTCTGTATTACTTTTGTATACAAACACATAATGAATTGTAACCGTAACATGTATTACTTTTTCCATTACTTCTCCATCCTTGCTAGTGACTGCACGGAGCTTTATGGAAAAAGTTTCCAAAGGTAATAGAAAGTAATATGAAAAGTAACTTACACAACACTGCAGAAAGTCAGACCACCACAGAAAACAGAAAAGAATTTTGCAATACTTACTGACACTATATGGTACACCATATACTGTAAAACAAAATGTATGGTCTGACATCATTAACAGTCGTAAGTATGATGCCTGAGGTTAACATGGGGATGAACCACCACGACAACCTCGCCGTATGCATACATACAATTGTTAACGACTGCAGACCATGTAATATCCATTTTATTAGGCAGCCATGTTTTCATTATCCTCTGACTACATGTTGACATTTAACAAGTTGAACAAACTGTGTGCAAATGGATAGTGGTTTACCTTTAGCGATCCATTCTTTTTCCTCGCTGATGGGTTCATGTAAGCAGTCAGGGAACAGATGTCCATGTCCAGTGTGTACATTAGCAATGTGATTTAGCATACTGTTCCACTTCTCAATTATCAAATCTGGATTATTGGGGCTTGTTGTAGTAGCCCAGAACATGTTGTTTGTAATTGATTTAATCCACAGGCGAATATCTTCGCAGTGTTTTTTCTTTGAGTTATTCTCCAGTTTTTTGCCAACTCCTGTGTGCAAAAATTGTTTCACAGTGTGACTTGTACATATACATACTGAAATAAATTAATTACATGATCGGTCATAAAAACCAGGGTTCAGAATATGACTGAACGGGATGAAACAAGAGCAGTTACTTTGTATTAAACATAAAATAAATAGTCTTACATTACTAACCAACTGTTTTTCTCAGTGTTTCCTAGGGAGGAAGAAGAGTATGGCAGATGAGAAGGAGAAGCAAAGGCAGGGGAGGAAGGGGGGTGGATATGAGTCCCTTTAAAGTAGAACAGATTGCGGGGGAAGTAGGCCTCATCAAGGTGTATGGAATGGTGTTGAAGAAAATTCAAAATATACTTCCAGCACCCTTACCTTCACTGTTGAACAGGTAACTTGTGTCATGAGTGGTACCGGAGGACAGGCTGCAGGCTAATGTGGTCCCTATGCATAAGGGGGTATGGAGAAATGAGGTGATAAATTACAGGGCTTTGAATTTGACATCAGTACTGTGCAAGGTCAGTGAGAAATATCAAGGGACCTGAAGGTGGAAATGCAGTGTGATACAGAAGTGGTCAGGGTCAGTAGTCAATAGAATACTGGAATGCATCTGAAGGGGGATTAACAGTACAAAAAGAGAGGTCATGGTACTCTTGTACACCCATGTGGTTATAATGCAATAGGAGTATGGAGTCCTGTTCTAGATGCCATACCTCAAAAAGGAGGTGAGGAGGCTGAAGTGAGTTCAGAGGACAGCGAGGAACATGCCAAAGGTGCTCTGCCACATGTCTTATGAGGAAAGGTTGGGAGAATTGAACATGTAATCCCTGGAACACATCAGTGATAGGGGAGGCAACCGGAGACACATCAGCACAGAGAAAGGGAGAGCGAAAAGCTGCCTGTCTGTGTAAGTGATCAGATCTGAGATTGCTTTGGCCACCACCACTACTAATCCGAACAGTAGCTTAACAACTAAAAATACAAAAACACGAGTTACAGAACTCTTTCACTTTCTTCGTATTCGGGAATGACCTCAGGTTGTTGGATGTCAGCATGGAAGGGAGAGGACTGAGCATCCAGAGGACAGTTATCTTCTCACGTGACAGCAGGGTGTGCTGCATCAGCACTTGACTGGCCTGTGGCAGAAGCAAGAGGCACACCAAGTGCAGAGCATACAGACACAGGAGTCATGAATGTTGGACATCAGTTGAGATGCCTTGTCATCAGGGCGCATGCTATGGTCTCAGATCACTGGAAAATTATGCTGGAGCACCGATGTGAAGGAGGGCCACCACAGACTGTAATCACCCCTGCATGCCTGACCAGCAGAGGGACACAATGAAACAAGAATTGTATCATGGTGTGCGGGCCACACTTTGTTTCTGCCTGTGGAGTCCAGGAACGGCTCCATTGGAGTCCACAAAGGATTCTGGTAAGGCAGTGAAATGAGAGCGGTGCTTAGGCATCTTAGGACCGAACAGTGCTCCAACTTGATGAGGGACAATAAGGAAAGATGTCCCCCATGTCATAGTCCCACTGTTATCTTGACTGCACCATTCCCATTTGTGTCCCTTAGTGCACTCAATAGATACAACTATCATTGATCCAACTGTCTGCTTTAGTTTTGGGGTCGCTTTTGAAAAACATTTATGACATTGCTTGAAAAGTGACGTCAAGCTTCTTTCTGAAACTATATGATAATTCTGCTGAGCTGGGTCTGTACACACAGACAACAATATAGGCAAACATGATGTCTTAGATGAAAGAGTACGAGGGACACTATCCGGAACATAGTCAGAGTCAGTATCTGAATATTCGACTGGTGGCTCAGATTCACTTTCTGACCCACTGGATGCATCAATATCTGTAATTAATGTGTCAGCAACTACAGTACTTGTGTAACTGCCTCACCATCAAGGTTACACTGTGTTTCAGCATCACACATCACTACCTTGCTGAACATGCAAAAGCAATTTGTTCTTGCCTTATCTGTTTGTGTACCTCTTGATCTAGATTTCAGTCTAATATTGGCTTGGCATGTCATACTATGTGTTTGTGTTTTTGAGAGATTGCCACATAATACAACGACTTCTGATTCTGTGGCAGACACATTGAAGGAACCAGTACCGAGATCCGACAAGCTGACATCCTGTAGGCCAACTGTGTAGTAGTCATGTGTGGTATCAAAATCGACATTACATCCCTGTATGTAACCTGAATGACCTGTGACTGAAAGGTCAAGTGGAATTTCCTGTTCTATCACTGGAATAATCATTTGTGTACTGAGTGGATCCTCCACTACATGCTCACAATGGTCAGACAGGTCAGGATCTTCATCTGCACCAGTTACCTCAGTAGTGTGGTTGCGGCCAAATGCAGATACCTCCATAGACGTCATGCTAACTTCAGCAGGTGTTGCAGATGATGTTGACGGTTACTCATCATTGTTGTGCATGTGTAAAGTAGGCAGCTTTGCAAGAACATCATGTAATGCCTACATGGAAATGACGAATAGTTTGCATGTAATATACAATCAATCAATACAGTAAAAAATGTATTACATCAATACTGAACTGTGAAACAAGCATTATGTCTGGGTGAAATTACGACTACAAATGTGGAATAAAATATAAAGTTGTCATTAAGTTATTCAGAACTACATTAAGTTTGAATGCAGACTTTCAAAAGTTCTAATTCCTGATTTTTCACACTTAGGTTGACTGGTTTTTACCTGCGGTCAATTGCTGCAGACAATGGCTATATATATGAGGAACATGTAAAAAACTACATATTGGATCAGCATGGACTACAAACATACTATTTGGATTTCTAAAGGAATGGGGGTCTCTTGGTATTCACCTCAGGGCCCTGATGTGAAGTCACACATCTACCAATGCTGAGGTAGACAACTGATGACATGTGTCCGTACTATAGCTTGCATCAAACTCAAATGCTTATACTTACCTATGGTACATGACAAAAACATTATGTATATTTTTTAAAATTATTTGTCCCTCTCAGTCTGATACTCGCAAGGCCAGCTGATAGTAGCAGACACACTCAGCACAGCCTCCAAAGCCCGACTGAACCATCAACATGATCGAGGAATTGGGTTATGTGTCCAGTCAACACAAGGCCAGCATTTATTGTCAAGACTTCAGTACTTGACCACTGCCATCAACTTTGTATGAGCCCTGGACTTACTACATGTTTTGAAAATGGGGCAGGGATGTGCAATGACATCTGCGCACGTACTGCCGCAGTGTCCTGCTGTGACACCACACCAACATCACTGACATTAATGTGCAGTCCCCTGTCCACACCTGGGGCCATTAGACAGCCAGTCAATCCTTGAACAGGTGACCGGAGAGAGATGTCTTCAGGACCCTCTATCTCCTTTGTCCCCTGTGGACCCCCCTCTAAAGATTATGTTTTAGAACATGACTTCACGGGGTGTTGTCAGGTGTGCCGTCCATTGAGTCAACAGTCAGCAGCACCGAAATAGATCTTTTTTTTTTTTAAATTGTATTTTTGCTCACTGTGCAGCTGGGAGGAATATAAACCATTCAGCCATTTTACATGGCAGCTTTACTGTCTGGGGAGACAGCCTCTGATACAACCACAACAAGGACAGGAGGACCGTACCCTACCCCATACGGAGGTGCCTCCACCGGGAAGGGAAGCACCGGGAGAGGAGACTGCATCACCGTAGAGCCCTCTCCCAGTCTGCTGGGCTTTGTTTGATCCCCAGTACCAGGTTGACACTCGGCGGCTTCATGCTGATGCAGGGAGGGGTTTCAGATGTAGTTTACACTAAGGATTGACTGGGCAAAGACGAACAGCAAGGAACAGGCACATTCCCTTGTGTACGCACAGGTCATCTGCCACTCCATAACCCCATGTTATGGGTGACTAACACTGCAAAGCTCCCGATTTTCCATTTGCAGCCACTATTGCAGTGAGATGTACCCTCAACCCCACCCAGGAGAGGACAGCCATCCTGCGGATGCTCAATCCTGTCCTTCCCCTAGCAACCCTTGGCGGACCAGGTCCACTTCCGAACCAGGGTGTCTGGAGTGGCGCAAGGTGTGGTACCCAGTGCCTCAACCCTCAGTGCTACCAGGCCAGCCACAGAAATGGATCTTAATAACGGTTTAGTATGCATATAATCTACAGGTAACTGGTTCTGAAAAAAAGTTACTATACAATGGATCTAAAAATACTTAGTCCTTAATGCCTGTCTGTCATGATTAACAACATCATGTTATGTGTTTTCAGAAATGAAGTTACATTTGTTAATTTGTGGTCAAGTATTGGAATTCACCCAGCTACCAACGTTGAGGTGGACTACCCATCAGCTGGGTTGTTCATGAGCTCACACAATCACCACACAACCATACGATGACAACACCATATAATGCTCAGTGAAATGAAGTGAGTACCCAACACTTACTTTCCTGAGTGCATCATCGTACATTTATAGCAGCCACGGTCTGTTTACTTTCAAGATATATTGCATAAACAACAGTGCCACCTGAGGATTCTAGTATCCCATTATTTTTTATAATCAAATGAGGCAACAGAGAGTGGGGCTAGTTATTTCACCGTGTCTCATACTCGACTATCTGACTCACTCTTTCAGACAATCAGGATTCAGATTGCGGCATCACCATTTTTTTATTAAAATTACTCTTTTTGCCCCCCTACTGCCTACTGACTCTGACCCTTCATGGCATCCAAGGAGTCATCCTCCTGCATCTTGCTTGCCAAGACTTACTCCTTGATCCCACATGGAGATGCGGTTTTCACCCAAGTGCGTGGATGAGGTGAGGCCTCAACACCCCGACATTCTTCCTTTCGTTGGACCAAGGTGGTAGTCATGCGAGCGGGGCAAATTGGAGGCATGCACTGGGAAGCACATTTTCATGGAGCCGGCTTGTGACCCTTGACATCAAGGTGCAAGGCACTGACATCCACGCTGTATAACAGATACCCATCCACTACAGTTGGGGCTTGCAGTACTCTGAGCCTCCGCTCGTAGTCAGGCAAGTGCACAGGTATCGTCCTCCCCCCTTCCCAGAAAAGGTGAACTGTCGTGGTATGCTAAAGCCTATCCATCCTCGGTTGACCCAGCAGCATCCTGAGTATGCTCAAGAACCAAGGTCGACATTGTGGTGCGAGGTCTGGCATCCACCGCCTCAACCCTCAGCTACACGGGCCGGTGTTGGCTTCATCATTTTATACCAGCATTTTCAAATGGATGAAATTCTATACAAAACAACAGTGAAGAATACACTTCAGCTACCATGTAGAACATGACAACATAATTCACATTACTGTGCAGTTTCATAATAAACCATTTCACGTCACTTTTTTTTTCCATACCCCAGATGAAGGCCAGACTCTCCTTCAGGCCTTCCTATGCCCCTCACTGTGATCCATCCTCAATGCAGGTAACCTGGACGAACCCTTCGCTGGGCAGGTCCTTGTCCTGTTCTTAGTCCGGTAGCTGCTGGCATAGTTGGTGCACTGCTTGAGGTCTTGTGGCAGTGGGAGCTGGGCAACCATTGTTCGGTCAGCCATGGGGCTCTTTTCCCATTTTATCCCCAGGAGTGTGGCATGCCACTAATGTCAGGCATATGCCCATGTTCACCATGCCCCATTAGTTACTGCGACCCTGCACATTGCCATGTCAGCAACCTCTGCAGGGATCAGCAAGTGCCAGGTGAGTTCTCTGCCTTCCCACCAAGAGAAAGTGAGCAGTCATCAAGACACTCAATCCCTCTCTCCCAGGCTGTCCATCCAGTACCCGGGTATGTTCCCGAACACAGGTTCCTGGCATTTAAAGAGGAAATCCAACTGCTGAGATGACAGGACAGCATTTCACATCAATTTCAGTAATCACCACCATAGACAAATGCATGTACAGGATAACTGAACTATTTACATACCTGAATATGGCTTCATTTCACATACGCTGATTGATGTAGTGCATGGATCTTTCTCTCATTTTCGCCAGAGGGATACAATATTGATGGCACTGCATCTGCCTTGAGTTTGGGTTTAGCATTTAACCACCCAAAAGATGATAACTTTTGAGGATCTCGCTTATAGGCAGAATGATCAAAGTGAGCTGAACAAACATGACTACAAATTGATGGCTTAAAATCCTTACATCGGCAAAAATGGATCCAAGTCTTCTCTGACTTGGAATCCTTTGGAAACAAAAAAAAGTGAAGTCCGCAGCCTTTAGAACTCTTATTTCTGCAACCATACACAATGCAGTTTGGCATCATGACAATCTGTTTGATAAAAACTATATTGAACAGCTTCAGAATAAATAAATGACAATATTTTATACTGTTTTGTGAAGTGATCCAGTCAGAGGTAATGGTAAGTCAGGAGTCCATCTCTCTCACTACTGCATCTGACCATTCTCAATTAGAATATGAAATTTCCCTCCAAAATGATCATATGTTTAGTACTTATGCATATAATATACATAACATAAGAAATACACTGTAGTGCAAGAAAAAATGAAAGCACGCACATAATCATTTAATTTCATATTTATTTAATTATTTAAAATTATTACAAAATAATAATAAGCAGTAAAACATAATGTCTCTGTGAAATTCAATTATATGAGGCATGGCTACTACCACAAACATCAGCAGCACCTGTCATACAAGAAGCACAACAGAGCAACACTATAAACTCACAGCTTCGGCAGAATCTACTCACAGTGTGTATTCAGAAGCAAATGCACTTAGGGACACAAAATTGAGATGAGGCACGAGCCATACAATGACACTATCAGTGCCATGCAGCATGTATGTGTGTCTGGCAATACAGTGCTTTTTATGCAGGACTATAAAAATGATTGCAGTGACAATTCAGAGAATATATTTATTCTTCAGTTATTGTTACAATGCTATGTTTAGATGTGCCCCAATCAACTACAAAATAAAAACATTGTTCAACTTCTTTATTCCCCATACACGGAACACACATACAAAGTAGGTAACACCTTGAGGTTAGCAGCATTATTTGTGCTGTACTCCTTGCTGCACTTTGTAGTTATACATTCACACATGCTAAATATGGAAAACGATGTTCCTGCTCACTGAATTTGACTCAGATGATGTCATCATTGTGATGCGAGGCATGTGCGCGCTCAGAATCGGCATCACGCATCAGGAAGCAGGTGGTCACAATTTCAACTGCATGGCAATATTTTGTAACTGCTCAATTTCACTAACAATGCACTCAGGACTCTGTATCAAAGTAGGATCTGCTTCAGAACACTCCTGGCTGCAAAATTATGCCATGTTGCTTCAAAAAAGATGTTTTTAAAAACAGCCCTATTTAGGAACCCTTTAAGTCTCCCCCCTTCCAGCTTTATATCATGCCCCCTTGTCATTGAGCATCTCTTTCAGTGCAAGATATTCCATCCTGCACCTTATTAATACCTTTAAGGTATTTGAATATTTCTGTCATGTCTCCCCTTTCCCTCCTTTCCTCCAGAGAGTACATATTTAATTCCTTTAGTCTTTCTTCATAGGGCTTTTTATCCGCCCCAGTCTCTGGTGGCGATGCCTCATGTTGGCTCCCCCAGTCCCCTCCTACGCTCGCAGCATACCCCTCCAGCTGTCCCATGGCTTGCCCCCTGTGGTGGGGTGGCAGGGATCCCTCAACTCACCTAACTCCAGATTCGGTGCTGGAGGAGTTACTGCCCATCACAGGGGTGGCACCTGCGAGGACCAACCATCATTCTTTGCAGTGCCAGTACCTTGTTTTTCCACCAGTGATTTTGTCCCCGTAGGTGAGCCATGCAATGACGCCACAAGGAGCAAGCCGGCAAGCTCCCATATGCGCTCCTCTGAGCATCTGCCTCATTTACCCCCACTCTACAGCGATTCTGTACACCAATCCCTATCCTCCGCCAGGGGCCAGTTCTGCAAAGAACTGCTGATGTCCCCCCTCCCCAGAGAGGGACAGCAGTCCTACGGACTCTCGGTCCCTCTCCTTCCTGCCAACCCCCGGTGGCCCATGCTTGTTCCTGAGCATATGTCACCAGCATAGCACGAGGTAAGGCAACCAGCGCCTCAGCCCTCAGGGCTACCAGGCCGGCTGTTCATAGGGCTTTTGATACAGGCCATACACCATTTTGTTCGCCCTTCTCTGTACTGCCGCCACCCAATCTATGTCTTTATGGTGATGGGACTTCCAGAACTGGACACAGTACTCCAGGTGGGGCCTCACCATAAATCTATACAGGGGTAACACTACATCCCTCTTTCTGCTGGTGGTACCCCTCCCTATGCACCCCAGCATTTTACTAGTCTTCCTCACTGCCATATCACACTGCTTTTCTACCTTCAGGTCATCAGTTACGATGACCCCCCCCCCCAGGTCCCTTTCCTCTTTTGTGGTTGCTGCCACCTCCCCCCATAAATGATACATTACCCTTGGGTTTCTGTGTCATGTGTGCATAATTTTGCACTTTTTGGGCGTTGAAGCCTAGTTGCCAGAGTCTTAACCAACCTTCCAGCTTTTGTAGATCTTCCCTCATTTTTTCCACTCCCCCTAGTGTGTCCACTCTGTAGCAGATTTTTGTGTCATCCATGAACAGACATACTTTTCCTTCCAGCTTCTCTGTGATGTCACTAATAAAGACATTGAATAGGACCAGTCCTAGTTCTAACCCCTGTGGCACTCTGCTGGTCACCTTGCCTTCCTCAGAGTGGGCCCCATTTCCCACACTCTCTGAGTCCTGTTGCTTTGCCAACTTTGTACCCATTTTACTACCTTCAGGCACACTCCCAAATTGTTCAACTTGTTTGCCAGTTTTCTGTGTGGAACGGTGCTAAAGCCCTTATTAAAATCCAGGTATGCCACATCCACTGCTCCACCTGTCTAGTAATGCAGTCAAAAAACTTCATCAGGTTCATCTGGCAAGATCTCCCTCTTGCTCCAATAAGGCTGATAAACAAGCAATGTAAAGCAAGTATAGTAATATGGTACATGACCTGACAGCCAGAGTCTGGCACAGTTCAAAGTGTACACCAGGAAGGATGTAGTTAGGATAATTAGTGGTTACAGTTGCATTGAACTGTTAAAGTTGCCCATAGTGCTCTCTCAAAATGGGATTTATCAGTGTTTCAGGCAGTTCATTTAACCAGCCAATGGTCCTAACAGTGAATGACCGTGTGGCCAGCTGAGTATGATGAAACGGCAGTTCAAGGGCATTCTGAGCCAAGCTCCTGGTGTAAACACTGGTGACAGGGTGGAAACGGTGAGTTAGGGCCTGGCGAGTTAAGACCTGTAGCTCCTTCTTAGCTAGCAGACATGTTTGGAACTTAATTTTGCTAGGTAGCGGTAGCCAGTTAATTTGGGTATAGAGGGTGAAACTATGGGTGCGCTTGTCTGCCCCAAGTACAAAGCAACAAGCCTTATTACAGATCAAATTCATTCTACTGAGAATTGAGTCACAGGCAATGCGTAGAGAGAGAGAGGCCATCATCAACTAGTGACAGTACCGTACAAGTTATCATTTGAAATGTTTAAATCAAGCCAGTATTCATTGTTGTGGAACAAACAGTATCTACTGTACACATGACTCATGGGGAGAGGGCAGTGCAGAGTGCACCGGAATGTAATGGGTCAACTAGGTTTTCTCACCATCTCTCTTGTTCTAGTCTGTCATTGCCCATCTAAAACAGTGAGGTACAATGCTGTACAATAATAATTTAATAAAAGCCCTATCACTGTTACAATTTTACTTCATACATACTGTACTGTAGTGCTTGGGTAACTTGGTCAATCACTGCCAATGTGATGGAGGCCTCTCCTGAGCTACCAAACTGGGAGAATCTCCCTCGATCATATTGGGAAAGGGAAAGTTAATTCTCAGATGATAAGGGTTAATGTATATTGAAAAGCTATGCTCTCATGTCTCAACCTTAGAGCAACAGATGTTGAGAAATTAAGTAGCCACTGCAGGCATCCTGTGCTACAACTGGCTCACAAAGTTTTCATTACTACGAAAGCATACATAGGGGGAATACAATTATGTGTAAGCTGACTAATGATCTTGGCTTAGATTGTCAAATAATAGTGTTCGTACTACTGAAGAACAGGAGAAAGCGCCCTCCAAACCCTCCCCTTTTGTCTGCACGGCCATGTTAAATTTGAAAGCAGTGAAGGCATTTTGCAGGCTGACATTGATACAAAAGAGATGGCATGCACTAATATCAAGGATGAACAATAAGAAGAGAGGATGAGAAACATAATGCACTGTCCCAAGATAGACAAAAATGGAAATTTTCATTTTCAAGCACGTACTGCAGAATAAATCTAGCACTGTAATTTAAGTCTGCAAAAGGCTCCAGATCAATGATGTCTGTCCCCCTGCTGCATATGTAGGGGTGAAATATATTTTAAGTATGCTCTGCAAACAAGAACCAATTTATAGTGATTCCCTGCACACTCTTTTACCAAGGATGATTGGTGATTCCCTTGGCAACACAAATGTGTCCAGCCTGACCATAAAGACCTGTTCTGTCTTTATGTACACTGCTTTCATGTTTTGACTGTTTCATTGATTTACAATCCTCTGGAAGAAAAAGTGCCTTCTAATGTTACACCTAAATTTACCACCATTGAGCTTCATGGCATGTCTCTGTGTATTTCTACAAGATATTTCTGCAAGACACCCAGATGAAACATCTCTGATTCTTTGATCTTAATGATAATCTAATGTTAAAGACTCAGATTACTTCCTCCCTCAATGCCTTGTATTCTTCACGGTGAGCATGTTATAGGCCCTTAGCATCTTCTCATAGCTTTTGATCCCTAAACCACTAATCATTTTGGTGATCCTGTGTTGCACCATCTTAACTGCCTCAATGTTCTTCTTGTACTGGGAAGTTCAGAACAGCATAGCAACATAGTAATATACTGTCTGCCAGGACTCTACTTGCATCATGTCCATCACCCCTGCTTCATAATCAGGATAAAAAAAGAAAGTATTCCCCGTAAATATGAACAAATTTACAGGGATTCCATATTCACTGTACTATGCAGAGTACACTTTGGTCCTCCTGGTAAACAGACATTTTTTGTCCAGGCTTACCTTATAGAGCCTACTGACGCCATTGTGACAACTTTGGATAAATGTAATATTTAGACACAGTTCAGCTTATATTTAATATTTTTTCTGTCATTCTCACCTTTACTCCTTTTTTTAATAAGTACATTTGCATGTAAACAGGATTGTTGCCCTATCTGTCCTGGCTGCTTGTCCACAACTGACATCACAGTTTTGTTTATGACATCACAATCTGTTACCATGGAGATAATTATGATGCCATAAACAGGGGATTATGATGCCAGATCTAGGCAAGCAGAATGAGTAAATAAAGTCTATTGGACAACAATCCTCTTTCATACAATTGTCCTCAGTAATAAAGGAAAAAAGGGAAATAATTATAGAAAATATATGATATATAAACCAAATTACGTCTAAATCACACCTTTTTTAAAAGTTTTTCAGGGGAACTTCAAAGGCCAGTACTGTCACAGTACTATAGGTGGGGCCTGGCAAAGGCCTTATAATTTGACAGCATGCCCCCGAGTAACCCAGCACTCTGCTGGCCCTTTTGACAGCAGCTGCACACTGCTCATCTTGCTTCAGCCCCATGTCTATTATGACCCCAAATCCATTTCCTCTTTCACTGCAGCAAGAGGAGTCCCACAAGGTGTGTCTCCTTCCTCTGTTTTTTCCTCCCCAAGTGTAACAATTGCTTTTGACTACACTGAATCTGAGCCTCCAGGAGTCTGACTAATCACCCAGCAAGTCAAGGTCATCCTAAAGTTTGTCCATATCCTCAAGGCAGTCCACAACCCTGGCCAGCTTAGTGTCATCTATAAACCTACCAGCCTGATGGCGACCACAGCTTCCAGACTGCTGAAGATCATGTTCTTGTCATAAGTCTGATCACCCACTTCAAAACCAATTTAGTAATACGCACTTGGTTGCATTGAATTTTCTTAGTTACTGTCAAATCATTCTTTATTCTTTATATCTAAAAAGCACTTTTCCAGAAATCAGAGCGCTTTCACATAAAACCACATAAATAGAGCAATTAAAAGAATCATAACCAACCAGAACATATGTAAGTAAATAACAGACTGAAGATCATATACCAAAATGTAAGATCATACAACAGTCTGGAAATGCCAAGCTAAATAAATATGTCTTTAATGCTGTTTTGCTATTATTATTATTATTACTTTTTCAGTAAACCCCCTTTGATCCAAAATAGCTACATGCATAATATCCTGACCTGCGACAGCATTTGTTTGTTTTTCAACTCACCTGGCAAAATGATACGAGAGATCATAGAAGCCTGTGTAGCCAATTCTAAGGCTATTCAGAGAAAAGATAACGTGCTCTGGAATTCAAAACTTGTGTTTGTCATGTAGAGACCACAGGCAAACCAAGAAGCTTAGATTTTAATGGTGGAAGAAGGCATAATGGCAATCCAGTCTGTCAGGTACCTGGCTGCCTCTGCACCCAGTCGAATGCTGAACCAGAGTTAGTCTACCAATGGATCACCTCACTGTGTTTATCCCATCTGAGTTTGTAGCTGGGATGGACCCTGAAGTGACCACCAATTCTGGCAATGCAGTCCACATATCCACCACTCATTCTGTAAAGAAGCACATCCTTACATCCCCCGAAGAGGAATTAAATGAACACACACCCCCTCCACTAGTTTCCATGCATGGCCTCTCATTACCTTACCCTTGTTTCTTGTAAACAGGACACTGCTGTCCACTTTATTAATACCTGTTAGGTACTTAAAGGTCTCTGTATTGTCCCCCTCTCCTCTTGATCTTTAGTGTGTACATACTGAGGCTTTCAACCTTTTCTCATACACATCCCCCTGCTGCCCTGCATCATCTCCATGGCCTTCCTCTGAAAAGTTTCTATGAAATACTTGTCCTTTTCTGGTGCAGGCTCCAGAACTGTGCACAGTACTTCAGGAGAGGTCTCACCAATTAATTTTTTCAGGGGCAGAAGCACCTTCTTCCTTTTGCAAATGAATCCTTCCCTACAGTATGCAGCCCAACACAGAAACGTAGACAATTATTTATTTATTATTTATTTATTTACAAGATTTACCAGGCAGGCATACTGAGCGGGGGACCACTCGTTTCCAGATGTGACCTGGAGAGTTACAGGGCTACAGCAGGATGGGTATTTACAAAGATATAACATTGGTGCAGAGTATTTACAGGCAGAGAGCATGTGGGTATAAAGGTATTTACAATAATTAACATAGGTACAGAGTATGACAAAACGGAGATCATGTAGGTACTCAGGCATGTGCGAACTGGCGTCTTAGGCACAGGAAGCGAGCAAGTAGCAAAGGCTTAGAGCATTTCTGACCCTGTGGTGCTGCAGGTGAGAGTAAACGATGCATCACTAGCGGGGGCACATGGGTTTATAGTTCAGGGTTGGTGGTAGCAGTTGCATGTGTCTGAGAAATGAGCATGGAGAAGCGGGTTAAGGAGTCTTAGGTTAGAGGTGATCCTGATGTCTGCAGGTGGATCATTCCAAAGTTTGGGCAAGCAATATCTGAAGGCTGATTGATGGCAGAAAAGACCAAAGGTCCATCTAGTCTGCCTGGAGCTCAATATCTGACATGAGACCTATTGTCCACATAGGTTTTATCACTCCTGGCCAACTTTACGGTCTTGGACCCACTACCTCAACTGGCAGACTGTTCCCCAGCACCACCACCCTTTCCATAGAAAAGAACTTCCTCACATCCCTATTAAACTTTCCTCCCACATGCTTCTACTAACCATCTTAGGTTCTTGACTCTGTTACCCTGTTAAATATTACCCTGCAATTCACCTTGTTTATTCTCTTCAGGAACTTGTAGGTCTCCATCATATTCCTCCTCTGTCACCTGGCCTTCAGTGAGTACATGTTTAGTGCCTTGAGACAATCTTCGTATGATCTGCCTTTTTGGCCATAAATCATCTTGGCCACCCTGCACTGCACTGCCTCCATCATGTCCTTGTCCTTCCATAGGTCAGGATTCCAGAACTGAGCATAGTATTCCTGATGCAGCCTCACCAGTGACCTATATAGAAGTAGTACTATTTCCTTTTTCCTGCTGTCAATACCCCTTCTGATACACCCCAGCATCCTACTAGCTTTACTATGGGCCTTGTTACACTGGCTTGATTGTTTTAGTGTGTCACTAATAAAAACATAGACATTGTCAGCAGATAAGGACCTCTTGGTCCAGCTAGTCAGCCTGTATTTTCCCTACCTATACTGATACCTGTGACCCTACTCAGTCTCCAGGACCCCCCCCCCACCATTTCTAATATCGATCTGTGCCTATGCCTTGCATTCTTGAATCCTGAAACCATTTTACCCCCACCACCTCCGCTTGATGCAGTTCCATGCCTCCACCACTATCTTTTGGAAAAAGTACTTTCTCCCATTACCGCTGAGCCTTCCCCTAATAATGATTCCCAGGCCCCTTTCCTCTGCCATATTGCTCAGTTTAACTGCGGTCATCCAGTACTCTGTCCTGTTTTTTTTTTTACCTTGAATTTCAACTGCCAAACATTAGAACAACTTTCTAGTCTTTGTAGATACCTCTGCATTTCCCTCATCCCATTGTCACTATTTACCCTATCACATAGCATCTTGTCATCTGCAAAGAGACACAACTCACCCAGGATGCCCTCTTCAATATTACTAAGGAACATAGTGAAGATGACAGGAACCTGGACTGATCCCTCCACCAAACTTGTGACCTCCTTCTCTTCTGATTTGACCCCCATTTACCAAAGCCCTCTGCTGTCTGTCCTTCAACCAGTTTGTTGTTAATCTAACTATATCCTAGCTGTGCCCTGGTACTACAGCTTCATCAGCACTCTTCTGTGTGGCACTGAGTTGAAATTCTGGCCAAAGCTGCAGTAGAGTAAATTCACAGCATGGCCCTTATCTACTACCTTTGTTACCCAATCAAATTAAAATATAATCTTAGCTTGAAAGACCTCCCTGACACAGACCCATGCTGTATACTATCCTGTAGACCACTGCTCTCTATGTAGTCCACAACGTCCTCTTTGATCAATGACTCCATCAATGTACCTACTACAGATGTGAGGCTGACATGTCTGTAACGATCCAGTTGCTCCTTGTCCCCATCCCCTTGTGCAGCAGGAGTATGTCTACTAATCTCCAGTCCTTCAGAACTACCCCATTCAGCAATTAGCAGTTTTATAGCCCTAGTAGAGGGTAAACCAGTTCTACAGCCAATTCCTTGAGCATCTTTAGGTGCATCCCATCTGGCCTTGGGGCTTTATCTATCTTTACAGCTTAAAGTCTCTTCTGGACCCTTCCTCCGGTATATCCTGGTTAATACATTTCAGGAATGCTTATGAAAGCTGCCTTGCTGCAATTTTCAGTCAGGGGTCCACTATCTTCCCTTGTGAAGACAGAACGGAAGAAATGATTAAGGTTGGCAGCTTTTTGTTCATCTTCCTCTAGTA
Source organism: Neoceratodus forsteri (assembly GCA_016271365.2). Classification (NCBI taxonomy): domain Eukaryota; kingdom Metazoa; phylum Chordata; order Ceratodontiformes; family Ceratodontidae; genus Neoceratodus; species Neoceratodus forsteri. The sequence continues at coordinate 854,924,578 of CM057450.1, forward strand.
TCCTCCCCTGTAGCCTAACAATACCCCTCCTTGCATCTTTTTCCCCTTAACATATCTGAAGAATTGTTCCCCCCCCACACTTGACCACCCTCTGCAATTCACAGCTCCCTGTCAGCCTTTGCATCCTTGATCATCCTTTTTGCTTTCCTAGTTTTTGTTCGGCATTCTCTCCATTCCACCTCTCCCATTTTTCCTTGTACCTGGTGAAAGCCTTTTCCTTGGACCTCACTGCCTGTCTGACCCTTTTTGAGAGCAATATTGGTCTCTTATACCTGTTCTATTTTGCAATAATTTTCATACTTGACTTTGTTGCTTCAAAAATTGTCCTCTTGATTCTAGAATTGTCCCCTTGATTGTGCCCCATCTGTCCTGAACACCTCTGATGCTTTCTGCCCTGATCAATTTATTTCAGACCAGCTCCCTCACTTGGCTGAAGTCTGCTCTTCTGAAATCTAGTACTAATTTTTGATAGGTGCATTTTGATCCTGAGGTCCAGCCTGAACCAAATAAAGTTATGGTTGCTGAATCCCAGAGGCTTCCCTACCCTCACTTAACTCATCATTTCCTAGTTGATGAGCACCAAATCAAAAATGGCTGCCCATCTAGTGGGTTCCTTAACCAGCTACACCAGCAGGCAGTCTTGCAATTTACCCAACTCAACCTAACTTCTGGTGCATCTGACATCTGGAATGTCCCAGTCACTGTCTGGCAGGTTCAGATCATGCCAAAATCCAAAATTCCAAGAGAAATTCAATCTGTGTAAGAAATCTTAAATGTGGAGCTGGTCATGAGGCATGATTTCTTGAAATCCAAAAATTATGTTCAACCGCTCTTGGTAAATGCCAAACACGCACAAAATTCTCAATTTCTTGTATATCTTTTATTTATTCATTCAGTAGATGCCCTATCATTTTGCCAAACAATGGCTTCTTCTGGGAGACTGTAAAAATATTTTGTTATAAATCAGTATCAGGATCATTATAATCAAATCATATTTCTCATTATATTTACAGCAGTTTCAAACATATTCGTACCACTAATTAAATACCAGATTGTGAATCTATTAATATCCAGCGCTTCTAATTTCATAAATATCTGTGATAATTGTGCCCAGAGACTACCTACTCATCACTACTGCAAAAGAGTGCCATTGCCACCACTCTGTAATTCTTTCCATCATTTTACAAAAGTTCAACAAGGCTATACCTTAAACAGTGCTTAAATTATAATGCTGGTAGATTCTTGAAGTTTTAAAATGCAAATTTCAATCGCAATTTGACCTAAAGGTCATAAAAATAGTCTTCAGTTTCTACTTGATATAAGCACTATAGATACACACTTTATACATTATCAAATTGGGGTGTATTGAACCCTTCTAACATGTGTAAAAATATTAACCCTTTAAAGTTTTTATTTTCTAACCTGTAACTAGCAGGATAAATATAAACATATCTTTTGTTCACCCTATGCTGATGTTAAAATTTTTAAGAAAGATGGAGTAGAGTAAAGTTCCACACTCACACATATTTCAGCGTGTGTCACTTGCAACTTTAATAACAAACTTTCTTCTGGCTACAAGACACTGGATTGCAAAAAGTCTGCAAGCTTCTCAAAATGTAGCCCTTGCCACATTAATCTTATAGACATATAAATCACATATAAAACAACTTTGTATTTCTGTAACAGTATTTCTTTGTTAATGGCAATACTCTTACGCCAGATTTAAATGCATACCTATTTCAACATGTCTGTTTTAAACTGCATGGCGGATTTGTTTCTCAGCTTAAAATGCTAGAATGTGAATGGCATAGGTTAAACTTTGTCCTGCCAGGACCTCTGCCAACTCCTTCAGGACCCTTGGATGCACTCCATCTGGTCCTGGCACCTTATCCACCTGTAGGGACCTAAGGCCCTCCAACACCCTGTCCACTGGGATCTCCACATCTGTTACCTCCTCTCCTCCTGATCCCACCCCACCTTTCCCCTGTGGCATAGGCCCATCCTTGTCCCTTGTAAAAAAACAAGCAGAAGTACTTGTTTAATGCTTTTGCCTGCTCTGCCCCCTTTTCTGCCCATCCTCCATCTTTCCTAATCCTTACTATCTGATCCTTACAACTTCACTTCTCCCTTTTTTACCTGAAGAAATCATTTTCACCTTCTCTGATCTCCTGTGCCAGTCTTAGTTCTCTTGAAGCCTTAGCTGCACTTATTACTCTACTCACCTCTCTGGATTGCTTCCCATATTCCTCCCTGTCCACATTACAGTTAAATCTCTTGTACTTTCTAAAGGCAGCTCTCTTTTCTCTCACCGTCTCCACTACCTCTCTGCTCAACCAACTCAGTTTTTTGATCCTGGCTTTTTTACTTTAGCTCTTTGTACACAAGTTTGTGGCCTCTGCCAGACCCAGCTTTATGATGGCCCATTTCTGTTCAGCATCTATGTCTGGTCTGATGTTAACTAGGTGCCCTTCCAGTATGATTCCTATCCTGCCAAAATCTGCTCTTTTGAAGTCCACTACTTTTGTTTTTGTATTGGCTACCTCCTTCCCTAGATTGAGGGAGAACACACTGTGCGGTGGTCACTTCCTGCCATGGGGTCTTCCATCCCTGCATCCTAGACTTGTTCACCATCCATCAGCACCAAGTCCAGAAGGTTCACCTCACTGGATGGCTCTGTTACTTTCTGCATCAGTAAGCTGTCCTGGAAGGACTCCAGTAGGACTTGCTTTCTGGCACTCACAGCACCTGGCATTTTCCAATCAACCCCTGGCAGAGTGAAGTTCCTGACCACCACAGTATTGCCTTTACCACTAAGCATCCTTATTTGCTCTCCCAGCTCCCTGTCAATCTCTTCAATTTGAGAGGAAGTCATATACACAACCCCCAATCTAACTATATTACTGTTCGAGTTCTGGAGATGGACCCTTAAGGCTTCGGCTGGGCCCTCATCCCCTGTCTCCCTGTTGCACAATATCCTTCCCTTAACATAGATAGCCACCCTTCCCCCTTTCCCTTTACCTATCCCTACAGTACAGTTTGTACCCAGGAATCACTAGATCCCAGTCCTGGTAATGGGAGTCCATATTTCAGTGATGGTGGCTATATCCACCTCCCCTTCTGCCATCAAAGCCTACAGTTCAGTTGCCTTATTACTGAGTCTTCTTGCATTTAATGAGACCACCTTCCAGCATGAACACTTCCCTTCCTTGCCCATAACCTCACCCCAAACCCCTCCCCTTTTTGAATTCCACTTCTTCCCCTCCTGTCTAGCTATGGGGAGAAGCCTAATACACTCCCTCATCTGATGGCACTGTTTGCTACCCAACCCCCCCACACTTAGTTTAAATTATGCCTAGCTTCAATGTACTCCCCCAGCTTTTGCTTTAGGACCACTTAACCTTCCTTACTCAAGTGCAGCCTCTCCAGTGCAAACAGGTCTTTGTTGTCCCACGTCCTACCCCCCCAGTCCTTATCCCATGGATTCACACCATGCCCCCAGCCATTTGTTGAACTCTGAAATTCTTTGCTTCCTGGCCATACTAGCTCTTAGTACCAGCAGAATCTCAGAAAATGCAACTGACCTTCCCTTTCTACTGTATATTCTTCCTACTTCCTTGACTCTCTCCTGCACCTCTTCTCCCTTACTCTCTTCCAAGTCATTAGTACTCAGGTGTACCACAATATGAGGTTCCCCCCAGCCTCTGCACACACCTATTAATAAACTGTCACAGTTTCCCTGCTGTCATGCCTGACACACACTCCACCCAAATGTGGCTTTTCCTGGTGCCCCGACACCCTATCCTACACCCTTTAGGATTGAGTCCCCCAGGACAACGACCCTCCCTCCTTTATCTTGCTCACCTCCCTGGTGATTCCCCTTCCTCTGCTCGCAGTCTCCATCCTTTTCCCCTAATACCACTCCTGTTGGCCTCTTTGTCCTACTTGATCCCTACTGATCCCCTACACTTGAACCCCCCACTCCCCCTTACTACTGCTGCATCCAATCCCTTACCATTCCCTACCTGCACTCATCCACCCCTTCCTGAGAAAAAAAGGTCAGGCAGCAGTTTCGAAAGCTCCTGATTAGCATGAGTAACTTCATTGTTGGAGTGCCAGGTCCCTTGAATCAAAATTTGTAGCCGGGCCAGGTACTGCATCTTAAAGTGAAGACCCATGGCAATAACCTTAGAAACAATGGGATGGAAGGAGGCTCTCTTTTGCCATGTGGCTGCCGACAAATCTTGGGTAACCCATGATTTATGGCCATCCCAGATAATATCACAGAGCTCTGTTTTTTTATCAGGATGTGCTGTTTATTAAGGAAATCATGCAAGCGCATAATCAGGAGTCTAGGCGGGGACCCCACTGGTGGCTTCGGTCAAAGGGAGGAGTGAGCTCTCTCCACAATGTAGCAGGAATTATTAGGAGTGGGGTCCGCAATCTTTTCTAAGAGTTTCTGTGCTAAAAGGATAGGGGAGGCACCTTCAGCATCCTCCGGTAAATCAAGGATCACCAGGTTATTCGGTCTAGACTTCCCTTTGAGATCTTCTAATTTGGCATCCACCTTTTGCAGTTTTTGATGAAGGGAGGTGATGTCTGGCTCCACTCGATCTCTCCAGTGCTCAAGGGAGTATGTTTGGCTCTCTGTGTCAGAGACTCAGAGGCTCAAATCCCCTAACTCTGTACAGAGGGCTATCAATTCATCTGTCAGCAATTGAAGGGAATTTTTAAGAGGTGAGATTTCTTCCAGGAATTTCTCCTTGGATAGTGGGGTCATGGAGGATGTTTGCATGGGGCTCTTAGTACCAGCCTGGCCCTGGCCTTTCATTATCTTGGTTGACTTGTCTGGTGTCGGTGGCAGCGTATGGTGTGGTAGGGGTGACTTCTTCTCTGTCTCCATTTTTAGCCAAAAGCTTGACACAAAGCACAGCCTGAATGAATAACAGGGTGCTAGGGAGAGTTAACTGAAAGGTATGGCAAAGACTGCCCATAAAATGTTAAATTAGAGTGCATAATCCAGCCGAGGAGTGGGAGCTCAGGAGAGACACAGCTACTCCTGAAGAGGCATCACGTGACTCCCCGTGTGGTCCGGCTTAAAGGTAATTTTGCGCAGGGACTGCAAAATCAACTTTTGGAATGCAAAAACACGTTTTAGATAGGGACTGAATAAAAACAGCTGTCACATTCATAAGGTGCTGTAAAGAAATGGCTATGTTGAAAATTTGAGGTGAACGAGCTTGCACTACAGTTACAGTAAGAAAGCTTTACAGCCTCAGATAGACGGCTGTCATGATGGAAACAGTGGCATGTAATCATGTGTGAAAAAAAAACAGGGGGAGCGTGCTGATGCCAACAGCAATACAGCTGTTGACTGGGTCTGCACTGTGCTGCTCCAGGACTACACTCCCGAGAATGTGTACAATGGAGATGAAATGGGGCTTTCTTACAGAGGCTACCCTGACCATGGACACATGCACAAAGATCAAGAAGTTTTGCGGGGGGGGAGAAGGCCAAAGACCGTACTTCCCTTCTTGTCTGTGAGAACTTGAATGGCTCAGACAAAAGACCCCTACTGTTGATTGACAAAAGGAAATGGCTACGGTGTTTGCTGAAAGATTTTAAAAGTTTGCCACTCACATACATGTCATCATCCAACGTCTGGATGACAGGCTGAATTTTCGGAGAGTGGCTTGCCTCCTGGGAGCAGCAGTGAATGCAGAGGAGGCAAAAGATTTTGCCTCTGCTTGACAATTGCTCTGCACATGTACAAGAGCTGATCGGCAGATTCCCTCACATCAGAATTGTGTTTTTCCCCCTCAACACCACCAGTCTCATTTAGTCCATAGACATGGGGGTCATTAGAAAGCAGTCTAGAAAATCATGGAACTCATCCCTGGTATATGAAATAACTGCTGTCCACATTCAAAATAAATACAAAAATAACAGCAGTTTACTGAGAACAGCAAAACAGAGCAGTGTACCTCACGTAGGAGGCAAAGTGACTAACATTTCAACCCTTCTGTCTTTTTCAAAGCGGGGTCATTAGAAACCTTAAAGGACATTACAGGTCCCTAATGGTCACCCATATAGTCAGAGTCATTGATGAGGGGGTGAATGCACAAGCTTCTGCCATTGCCAAGGCAGTTACACTTCTAGACACTATCTACATGGTTGCAAAAGCATGGAATGATGTCAAACCAGCAATGATAGAGAATTGTTTCAAAAAAACTTTTCCCCCATTGACATTCCTGACACACCTAAAGCTGACAACCAATCAGCTCTTGAAGATGTAATGACTCCGGAGTTCATGTCAGACATAGAGTTCACAGAGTTTGTGGACATGGACTCTATGGTTCTGACAGACAGTGAGCTGACCACAGAAGAAATTTGCTCCTCTGTGAAATGGGCATGCCTGGGTAACCAGAAGAGGATTCTGCAGTAGGCAAGGAGGACATGCAGTTAGAAGCACCGGCCAACCGGGAGGCACTCACACACCTGCATTTGCTGATCTCCTGGTGTTGACAACATGTAAAAACTGGTGAGTGGAATATGCTGCAGTGTGTGGAAGTGACTGTAGCCCGTAAGATGTGTTCCAGCTCACATCAGAGCACAGTGACTGACTTTTTACTTCGCTTTGAGTGGAGTTGTTTAGATTTAAAAGTCCACCAGTACAGTGTAGAGTGTACAGTGCTTGATTTATTTTATTTTATTTTATTTAATGCGCTTGATGTTTGCTTTCGCTACACTATCACTTTTATTATTTAATTTCCATTTCAATAAAGATTGTAGGAACAAATATTGAGCAGTGTCATCAGTCTGAAATGGGATTAGTGTGCATAGGAGTGTTTCTGAGTGTTTACAATGATTCCCATCTGGGCTTTTAGTATACTTCGGTATGTGGGGCGGATGCTGAATATGGACAAACTGGACACAACAGAGTCATCCCTATTAAGCAGCTTCATATGTATTACCAAAGTTATAATCCTAATTCAATGTAGGCTCATGACTTTCTTGTTTTTAATATTTTTACACCAAATTTTTAACATAGCCTTCTTATGACCCCACCTCATGAGCAAGGGTAGAGAACATTTTCAGCTCCTGCCTGAAAGGTGATTTGATGCAGGGACCACAAAATCACCTTTCAGGATATAAAAAAAAATCATTTTGGCCAGGATTTGAAAAATTACAGCCATCACACTCATGAGGTGCTGTAAAGATATAACTATGTTGCAAATTTGGGGTAAAAATATTGAAAATTACCAAAGTTATGATCCTGCATTCACAAAATTCAATGTAGGTGCATAACTTTGTTGTTTTTTAATATTTTAACACCATTTTTTCAACATAGGCTTTTTACGTCCCCCACTTCATGAACAAGGGCAGATAATGTTTTTAAACTGCTGCCCAAAAGGTGATTTTTTTTGCAGGGACCAAGAAATCATATTTTGGGACAGATGTGACTAATGATGGTGCAAGTGTTCATGAGGTGGAATACCAAAGAATGCATGTTGAAAATTTGGGGCAAAAATGAGTAAGAATATCCAAGATATGGCACTGAGTTCAAAACCCCATTGAAATACATTGAGCCACATATCTGTTTCCTCAGTTCACGGTCCAGCCTTGAAGAATGAAACCGTGTCAATGGTCTACAAAAGATTAAGGTGCTGGATACCACTGGGTAAGTATGGGCTAGGAAGGGTGTAGAGTGGTTAGTGCTGAGTGAGAGGGTTGGGTGGGGGTCACTACAGGCCACAAAAGACATGGATGGATGGTTTCCTTTTTTTCAGGCTAAAAAAAAAAGGAACGAGGACTCCCGATCGTGACATTGGGGGACTGGGCACCCCCAGTGTCTTTCTTATGTTTCTGAGGGGGGTGCTGCAATGTCCAAGATAGCTGCCCACTGTACTGTGCATGCCCTAGTAGTTGCACATGCGCAATACAGTTTGGTGGCCATCTTGAACGCGGTGGAGTTTGCTGTGTTCCGCTGTGACCGCCAATACTAAAAATAGTGCAGTGTTACTTCCAATCCAGACAATAAGTAGAGTGCTTCACCGTCATGGAGGCAACTGTGGTGCAACTCCAACATGTTATTCAGTAGAAAGGAATGTGCTAAGTCCTTTTCTCATAGCAAGAGGTCTCCAGGGCTCTTCCCACTGCAGCCCTAAAAAAAGCTCAAGCAGGTAAGGCTAACACAGTATGTATCACAACTGTTTCAACTCTTGAACTGTCTCACTCCTGCCCCAAACTAAAAATACTCCTGATTAGTGCAGAAAATGTCTCTAAAAGAAATATGCAGCCATGCCAACACTGTGACTATTCTGTTAACTTTAAGCTTTAGTTGCTGCAGAAACCTTTCCCAAAAGGAAGCAAACAAAGCAACCTTAGCAAACAAACTGTGTAACAAAATAACTGTATGTTTCAGCTAATTACCATATTTACACCCCTCCCAGTTAATGCTGCTTCCCATTTGAAAGCTTGCTCAAAATGGCACTATCCTCCAGGAGCACACCAGCAGAAGTTTCTCCTTGGAGCTCTCACTACCCTCTCCTGCCATCTGCTGTGGGCTTCATAGTGCTGGTGCTGGTTTTCCTAAGAGGCAATATCTCTTTCCAGAACAGCATTGCCAGGTCATTCCCTTGTAGGTGCAGGAGGCAAGGCAATGCACATTTATTTTCATACTGCCAACTCTGAATGGTTTGGGGGCACCATAGAAATGTCTGGTTTACAAAATAAACATACATTATCTAAGTAAAGTAGCAATATAAAATAGAGGATCAAATCCAAGGCTTGTTTTTTCTTTCTGCTTCCCTCAGAGTGTAGCAGAATCTGCCAGTTCCTTACACCCAGGATCCCCAACCACTCCACCCATTCTGCTCTCTAGTCAATGACCAGCAGTATCTGCCCACGTTGCACTGCTACTATGACCACAGACTAGTGTGCAAAGTATTTGTCTCATATCCAAATGACCTGTTACTGTGCATAAACATGGGGGTACAAAAATGGAAAAGGTTAGTCACTGGTGCAGTTGCCTGCTATATGATTTGTACCTACTTAAGAGCCACATGCCAATGCCCATTACACTCTGCACTCCCAAACCCATACCTGTCATTTTGGATGCCACCAAATCCAGAAGGAATGTGATCAGTATCATGCTGGGTAGCCTCTTGGATGCCTCTACATCTTTTACTGTATTTGGTGACCAAGTCACAGCCCGGCCCACTAGTGCAAGCAGTAGCACTCATGCTTGCAGCACCAACAACCCTGGTTAGGGAATTAGTCTGGAGCATCAGAGGGTCAGCAGGGAGAGGTGAATTGAAAGTTTCAGGGATTGCTCTCCTCTCTGAGGGGGTGGGCTGTGGACTCCTAGTGGATGGGTGACATCCAGTGGAGACTGAGTTTACACCAGACCTGGACCACATACTGAGGGGTGGAGGTGATCGTGGGCATCTGCAGGATATGTGTGGGAGCATGCATGTTCCACACTGATGCCATTGCACGTCTGCCCATCCAGGGGAAACAGAAAGCTGAAAAACCCTTGGGCCAACTGAAAGATGATGCCCCAGGATGCCCACCTAAATGACACCCCAGGTGTAAGGTTTAGCTGGAGCCTAAAGGTGATTCTCAGTGTCTCCCTTCAGGGTGCCCCACAGCAGGGGTAAGCTGTAGGCCACTCAGTCAGGATAACCTGTGGGGATGTCCAGTGGGTGGTCCAGGCACAGAAAGAAGGGATACATCCCTGCCTGTCACCTGAGTAACAAAAAAAGAGTTGGAGAAAAGAAATCTCTTGCTGCCCATTCTCCCACAAGTGGGTTTGGAAATAGGGGCATTTCTGGATCATCATGTCGGTCTGTAGTAGCTCTGCAAACCTGGAAAGTTGTAAGTGAGACAGAGCATCATCAAATGTTATTACTGTAACTTTCAATGGACCCTGTTCAGAGCGGTGCAGGCTATACATGCAAAATATGGTAGCCTGTGACAATGGCAACTGTGATTGGGTGCTTTCAAAAAGAGTGACTCAGTCGTGACACCTGTAGACAGGGCTACCGAGCAGGGAGGGCAACAGGACTGGGGGGCTTCGAATATAGTGACAGGATGTCACTATATGTACACATGCGTGGGGGGGCTGAGCACACTGAGAGACAGGCAGAAGGGAAGGGAGGGTTTGTGAGGTGTGGTGCAGTGGTGGGCTGCTGAGCTGGCTCCATGGTGTGGTGGGTGTGTGGCAGGCTAGGGTTGCGAGGGTGCCAGGTTTGGGTCCAGACACTCATGCATTTTGTTGGGCCCGGCCTGAAATTTTTTCCCCCCAGTTTTGCACCTCCCCAACATGCACCCCCTGAAGTTGAGAATCCTTTAGTAGGGGGCTGCGGAGGGTGAAGCCACCCACAGGGGGGTACGGTGGCTGTGGCACCCTTTTGCTGTACGCTGGCAGTGTACATCACCAAAATCGATTTTCGGTGATGTACACTTGCCCTAATGGCGATCACCTTTCGGCGATCGCAATTGTCACATGGAACCAAATATGCACATATAATGCCCTTGTAGCTATGTGGCCCTGGACAGGTGCAGGGTGCACAATATTCACAAACATAAGCACCCACAGGGCACCTGTCCATGGCCCCACCCCACCCCCGGTGTGTAGATATGTGGGGATGGATCACAGCTGCTCAGTTGGTGGATCACAGGGTGGAGGTGGGCATCCAATAGAATGCCTGGCCTGTGTCCCATAGTAAATCCCTGCTCTACATGAACCTGGGCAGGTGGGAGTGCAGGGAAATACGTATGTATGGGTGAGTGCCTGAACAGTTGCCCCCAGCACTATCATACAGCTAGGTGGGTTTGGGCAGCATGGTGGGGAGAATCCATGCCCCACAAGCACTGGCAGGTGCCATCAGTGGGGAGAATAACAGTTACAGCAGGGTCTTCTCTGCATAAGTGAGACCTCCCCCACCCAGCACTCCTTGCAAACTCTGCTCCTTAGTGAATGGTGTGGAGTGCTGGCATATCCCCTGACATGCCCACAGACCGCCCGTGGCACATACCTGCATGGGCAGCCAGGAGATCTGGTGTGCAAGGTGTACGTGCACCTGTAATGAATGCCGCCGGGGGTCTGCTGGACCCCCACCATGCGGCTTTCAGTCATAGGGATGTCTATGTGCTACATATATGCAGCGTGTAGGCTTTTGTGAGTAGACCCCAATATGTTTTGCCCTAAAGAATAAGTTTAATTCCAGGCAATGCAGAACTATTGCCCAAAGCAGCCAGGTGTCCTGTTTTGACTTGACCAACTGCCTGTTGATGTCTTCTACAGTGCCACTGCAGATCAGAATTGTAACTATTTGCTCCCAATAAAGTCCCCCAGATACATGGGGGCCACCCCTGTGGGAACTAGCTAAAGGCAATAATTCTTGCCAAGATCATTGCTGAATTACTCCGATGACTCTTATGACTGGATGGAGTCCAGGTATCTGCACCAGAGGAGAAGATGATCCTGGGAGTGATCATCACTAGTGATCTGAAGCTCTGCACACAGTGCAAGAATGCAGCAGCAAGGGCAAACAAGATGCTGGGATGCATAGCTAGGGGGATTAGTGGTAGGAGAGAGAAGGTTATACTACCCTTGTACATGTCACTGGTGAGGCCACATCCAGAGTGGAGTTCAGTACCGGTACTGACACCTCAAAAAGGACATTAACCTGCAATAGAAGGTCAATAGGAGAGCTATAAGGATGATAGTGAGTTAGCAGGGTAAGGCATTTGAGGAGAGGCTGAGGGCACTCAACACGTACTCCCTGGAGGAAAGAGAGAGAGAGATGGAACATGATTGGGACTTTCATGCACCTGCAATGGATAAATAAGGTGGAGAAAGAGGATCTTTTTAAGCTGAGTGGCAACCATAACATGAGGGGACACAGTCTTAAGCTGGAGGGGTGGATGTTTAGGAAGGAGGTCAAGAAGCACTTCTTCACAGAGAGGGTGGTGGACACTTGGAATTGGCTGCCAGAAGAGATGGTTTCATTGAAGACATTAGGCAGTTTCAAGAGAGGCTGGGATAGGCATGGGGGGAGGTAAGGATCAGGGGTAGGGAGAATGGGAGGAGTGGGGAGGGGAGTGCATGGACAGTAGCTCATGCTGTGGACACTGCAGTAAGAGCAGACTAGATAGACCAAATGGCCTTCTTCTGTTGGCTTCTTCATATGTTAGTATGTATGTTCATGTTATAGGGGAGGTGCTCATTCAGAATTGGTGGTTGCCACCCAAAGGTGCCACTGTAGGACTAGTAGTTTACTTATAACAGGACAAGAGAAAGATGGGGGCAGCAGATATCATGTTTAGCCCTGGTAAGGGGGAGCGTTCAAGGGGATGGGGTGGGCAGTATGGAGCAGGAACAAGCTGGAAGGGTGGCAGGAGGTCAGGTAGGGGTACGAGCAGGGCAGTAAGCTGCAACAACTGTGGGGCAGTTATCCTGTTAGGAGTTGCATGAGGAGCAGGGGGTTGCCTGGTATGCCTGGTATTACCTCAGTCATCTTCATCGACTTAGCCAAAGCTTTCGACAATGTCTCCCTCCGCCTGTTGTTATCCTGCCTCTCTGATGCTGGTTTATCCATGCCTGCCATCAACTGGTTCAGAGCATATCTGGAAGGCAGAACTCAATCCTTACGAATCGTTGATTCCACCTCTCCTCCACTCCAAATAGATACTGGTGTCCCCCAGGGCTCGGTACTCGGCTCCATTCTCTTTTCCATCCTCCTAAATGGCCTGCCTCAAACCTGTTCATCTACCTCTATTCACATGTATGCAGATGACACAGTCCTCTTTACCTCTGGCTGGACCCCTGAGGAGGTTGCTACCAGCTTACAGGCTGATTTCAATAAAGTTCAGCTCAGGTTTAGCTCCCACCAACTCTCCTTTAATGCCAAGAAGACAGTCTCCATGACCTTCCGTCACTAGGCAGAGACTTTACAGACTTACCTCACCCCTGAACTTCCACAGCCTTGACAGGACAGTCCTTGAGAATGTGACAGCCTTCAGGTACCTAGGTGTCTGGCTTGACCAGCATCTATCCTTCTCTGCCCATGTGGATGCTATCCTGAAAAAACTGCGTCCAGAGCTCGGCGCTCTCTACAGGAACCGCGGTTGCCTCCCACTACCGGTGAGACGCTAATTTGTGCAGAAAATAATATACCTACTTTTGACTACTGTGATGTAGTCTACAGTGCCGCTCCCAAGTCTACTCTTTCCAGACTGGACCCCCTTTTCAATGCTTTCTGCTATTTTGTCCTCAATGCCCCCTCTCGCACCCACCACTGTGACCTTTACCATTCACTGGCCTTCCCTTCCCTTTACAGCTGGTGCCAAATCCACAGTGCAAAACTTGCTTCTAACCTTTGGCTTGGGTCCCTTCCACCCTACCTCACCTCTTCTCTATCTTCTCCCCTTACCCCCTCTCATACCCTTAGATCTACTGACTCCCAGCTGTTGGTAATCCCTTACCGCCAGACCACTGCAGGCCAATCGGCCTTCTCCTACTACCTCCCCGAGATTCTGGAATGACCTGCTGGTCCAAATCAATCACTCCTCCTCTAGGCATTCCTTATCCTCAGCCCTGACAAACTTCCATGCAGTAAACTGCTCATGTGGCTGACCTCCTCCTCCCCATCTCCACTTGCCACTGCCACATCCTTGATCCCTTGCGGCTTGACCAGCGGCGTTAGCTATGGCTATAAATGATGGTTTATATCCATCAACTTCCGCACTTACCCCATCTGCACTTCTAGCATTGTTTTCGTTTCTCTGCACTTTGTGTTACCTGTAGATTAACAGCTGACATGTACAGTATGTGGTTACCCGTAGATTAGTAGCTGACATGTACAGTATGTATTCACACTTTCTGTATGATATTTTAATTCCTTGTACAATGTTACCCTCCTTCCACTGTACCAATGTGTAAATTCCAAGTTGCAATGTATCCCATGTTACTCCTACTACATGTTCTAATGTGTAACTTAATTCCATGTATCGTTGCAATCAGTTGCTCTCCTCTGTACTCCCCCCCCAAGGTCACACCGGGAGATGAGCATCTTTTTGCTCAGTGTGCCTTTCCTGGTGAGACATTTCAATAAATAAATAAATGTCATCAGCTGGAACAGCTCAGGAAAGAGATTATGTTGTTAAGGGCAGAGATGGGTAGATTGGGAGGAAGGGATGGGGGAAATAATTCAGGCTTAAGAGCACATGTGGGTGCCCCAGAATATTACTGGTAGCCCATGCCTGGGGTGGGCAGAAGTGATATATGGACCAATACGGCCACCTCAGGAATCACCGTGTACAGATGAAGGGGGGTGGAGGACAATAGGCTACAGGGGCAGGAAGGGTCCAAGAGTAGGTTTCAAATGTGGACCTCTCATAAGCATGGCAAAGAAGTCTCCATGTGGTGGGGAGACATAACAGATTCTCAGTGTTGGCTTCACTAGAGGAGAAGAGGCAGGAGGAACAATTGGGCAAGGCTGGAGAGGATGGGATTATTAGTAGCCCAGTGAGCAGGAGAAGCGTGGCTGAAGGGGGGCAAAGCTTCAATGGGGAAGGATACTGGGGTGGGGGCTAGGAAACTGTACAGAGGGTCAGTAGCTAAGGGGAGGGTTAGGGGATATGAGAAATTAAAGGGAGGGATGCATCAGGGAGGAAGGGCAGTTGAGGAACAGAGGAGAATGTTGAGGATATCAGAGGAAGATGGGTGGGGGGATGGCAGAGATGGGGGTGGAAGATGAAACATCTGAGCTGCACTTGGGAACAGAAGACCTGACAGGAAAGGACAAGGAGCAGATAAGACAGGCTGCACAAGAAAACAAAGGTGGGAGTCTAGTGGTGGGGGATTCAGTTCTGAAGGGGATCAGATGGGGAAGCAAGGGGAGAGGCATAATAGAATATGGGTGGAGGCCATGCCAGGCATGACAGCGGACAGGATGGGGCAATCCATCCTGAAATATGCTAGTAAGGGAAGGGAGAAACCTCACATAGTTTGGCATGTGGGAACCAATGACCTGGCAGGTAATACAGTTGATGTAGTCCAGGAGAGGTTTGTTGGACTGGGGCAGATTTGTGAGGAAGTGGGGGGATCAGTAACCTTCTCAGAAGTGCTTCACGAGCCCAGGGCAAACACAAGAAGGAAACTGAGGATTGAGGAACTTAAGGCGTGGCTAAGGGATTGGTGCCCATCCAAAGGGAATGGGTTGGTAGTGGGGTGGAGAAGCACATGGGGGGGCAGGGAGTTCTACACCACGGACAGGCTTCACTTGAGTGGGAATGGTAGGAGGGTCCTGAAATGGAAGCTGGAGGAGTACTTGGAAAACAGTGTGAATTTAAACTGGTAAGGAGGGTTTGCAAGAGGTCAGAAGCCAAGCAGGATACTCAAGCAGGGAGGCCAAATGAGCTAACCCCCCATGCTGGTGGCATGGGACTTGGGGAGGAGTCAGGAGGGGAGGCAAAAAAGGAAGTGGGGTGGAGGGTGGTAACATTGAAAGCTAGGAGTCTGGGGAATAAGGTAACAGAATTACAGGTCCTCATGGCAGATGGGAAGTGGATATTGAAGCCATAACTGAGACATGGGCCACCTACTACCATGACTGGGACCTGGCAGTACCAGGATATAAGCTATTTCAGAGGGACAGGGTAAAAGGAAAAGGAGGAGGGGTGGCACTGTATGTGAGGAAAGGACTGAAATCTATCAGGCAAGAGGGGGAGGAAAGCAACACAGAGGATTTATGGATGCAGATCCAGGTTTTCAAGCATAGGACCCACAGGATGGGAGTGATTTACAGGCCACCCTCTCAGAATGAGACGTTAGATAGGGAGCTAGCAGGGCAGGTCAGAAGGATCTTTGGAAAGGGAAGTACAGTGATTGTAGGTGACTTAAACCTGCCACAAGTAGATTGGGGTACCCCAGCTACAACAAATAGTAGGGAGCAAGTACTTCTGGAAGTCTTCCAGGACAGCTTCCTATTGCAGATGGTCAATGAGCTGACCAGGTTAGGGAACACCCTTGACCTCGTACTGGCTAATAGTGAGTTTGTGAGGGAGCTGAGAGTGGAGCAACCACTGGCAGGGAGTGACCATCACTCAGTGTGGTTTAGGATAAATAAGAGGAAACAGGGAGTTGGATCAGTCACAAGGGTGGTTGACTTCAGAAGGGCTGACTTCGGGAAGATGATGGCTATAGTGCAGGGTGCTCTAGCAGGGATCATCCCAAATACGGACACTAATCAGAGGTGGGAGATCATTAAACAGGGGATTGGGGAGGCAATAGCAACATGTATAAGAGTCCAGAGTAAGAGGGAGAGGGCAAAGAAGCATAGTTGGGTGAACAGAGGGGTCATGGAGAAAATAGGAAGAAAAGGAGCCCCCTTTAGGAGGTACAAGAGTACGGGGAGGGAAGCTGGACAGAGAGGTTTACCTAAAGGAGTCAAGGGAAGTGACGAGGGCAGTCAGGGCAGCCAAGGCATCCTGGTAACTCAGGCTAGCACAGGGCATTAAAGAGAGGGAGAAGGACTTCTTTAGGTACATCAAGGAGAAAAGGAACTGCAGAGACCAAATTGTGATCATTAAAAAGGGAGGGGGGTTGGTGGACACCAAGGCAGAACAGGAAGAAACATTAAATGAGTACTTCTGCTCTGTATTTACCGAATAGAAAGGAGAAGAGGTACCCAAAGTGGTTGGGGGGGGGGAGCACGGTGGGGAGGTGAGGAGACAGACAGGGAAATCACAATGGGCAGGGTACTGGAGGGCTTGATGGCACTGAGGGTGGACAAGGCACCAGGTCTGGATGACATAAACCCCAGGGTACTAAGGGAACAGGTGGATGTCCTGACTGAACTTCTTTCAGACCTGTTTAATGCCTCTCTGGACTCGGGGTGTGTACCACAGGACAGTAGGATGGCACACATGGTGCCCCTCCACAAGAGTGACTCCAAGGATGAGCCGGGGAACTACAGACCAGTAAGTCTCATATCCATTATGGGTAAGCTGATGGAGACAATCTTGAAGAAGAGGCTTGTTTCTCACCTGGAGGCAAATGGGCTGCAGGACAGCGGGCAGCATTGGTTTGTCTCAGGTAGATCCTGCCAGACTAACCTGGTGGAGTACTTTGATTGGGTAACTAGGCAATTGGACAGGGGCCATACAGTTGATGTTCTGTATCTGGACTTCAGCAAGGCATTTGACTCAGTGCCACATGGGAGGCTAGGTAGTAAGCTGGAAAGCACAGGGGGGCAAAGCTGGTGGGATGGGTAGGGAGCTGGCTGAAGGGGAGGCAGCAGAGTGTGGTGGTGGGAGGGGAGCTCTCATTGCCCAGGGCAGTGACAAGTGGGGCTCCACAGGGGTCTGTGCTGGGCCAGTGTTATTTGGGATCTTCATAGTAGACATTTCAATAGGCATCAAGAGCAGGATCAGTCTGTTTGCAGATGACACCAAAATGGGAGCAGTAGTGGATGACCTAGAGGGGTGGCAGTGGTAACAGGATGATCTGATGAAGTTGGAGGCCTGGTCAGACACTTGGCAACTGGGTTTCAATGCTAAAAAATGCAAGGTGTTGCATTTTGGAGCAAGGAACCCAAGAAGGAGCTACCAACTAGGGGGTATTCAGTTGACCCAGATGGAGGAGGAGGAGAAAGTTCTAGGGGAAAGCATGGCAAGAGCAATGAACAACTATGCACAGTGTAGAAAGGCAGCTGCCATGGCTAACAAGATGCTGGGATGTATTGCTAGGGGCATATCCTCCAGGAGGGGGGAGGTGATTCTGCCACTGTACCACTGGTTAGACCACACCTGGAGTACTGTGTGCAGTTCTGGAGGCCATACCTGAAGAAGAACATTAGGCTGCTGGAGGCAGTGCAGCACAGGGCAACAAAAATGATCCACAGGTTGGAGGACTTGCCTATGAGAGTAGGCTGGAGGAGCTGAACATGTACTCCCTTGAAGAGAGGAGGGACAGGGGGACATGACTGAGACCTTGAAATACATGAAAGGGATCAATAGGACTGACATGAGAGGGCTTTTTCAGTTAAGGAGGGGGAGGGACACCCGATGCCACAGTCTGAGACTGGAGGCGGGGAGGTTCAGGAGGGAAATGAGGAGACACTTTTTCATGGAGAGGGTGATGGAAGGCAGGAACATATTACCAGAGGAAGTGGTATCCTGTAAAACAGTGGGATGTTTCAAAAGGGTTGGGACAGAGTAAGAGGGAGAGTCGCTGGATGGGGAGTGGGATGGACAGTTGCAGTGTAAGGGCTGCTAGCGGCACATTCAAGCAGACTTGATAGACCAAATGGCTTTTATCTGCTGGCAGGTTAATATGTTAACATGCTCGTAGGACCAAGGGTCAGCCACAGATTTATGATTCAGATATGTCCCACACCTGATACTCCCTGCTGCACTTATGAACAACTCTATTTTACTGTGCTGCACCCGTTCTTCCTGCCGCATAATATACCCATTGAATCCTTCTAAAAATTTACACCAAACTCCCAAATCTGTTCTAACCTCAACAGGGTTTTCCACCTAGTGATATGGGAGGTGGAAGCCCTAGGTGGTGGCCCTGCCGAGGGACTTCTAATGATTTTTATTGCTGTCACTGACAGGCAAGCAACTCTGAGCAACCCCAGCAGTTGCTGCATTTCCCAAGTCCCTTAACTGCAATCTTTTGGCCAGTGTGTCTCAGTTCAAAAAGACTTGGATCTTTGAGAGCTTATTCTTCAGCAGCCAGCACTCCATGACCATGGAGTTCAGCTTCATGCATAGGAAAGTAAGGGTCATTAAAGGTCCTTCTGCTTTATCTGGGGACAGGAAAATGCATAATTCTTGCACACTATCCCAAATTCTTGCATCATGGTCTCACATTTACCTGGAACTGTGCCTATCATAAACACAAACAAGCATTTGTCAATGCCGAACGTTCGCTTGCAGGTATTTGCAGTGGTGTTTGGCATTGATGCAGCCATCACCCCCCAGTTGTATCCATGTCCTTTCAGCAACCATGTCCCAACAGAGTACCTCTCTGCAACTCCTCTTGCATCTGATTTACACTTCAGCATCATATGTCTTAACTGTCTTGTCTTAGGAAAGCTAACACCCCAGACATTCTCAATGTTACGAGCCTGTGTGGGAACTGCGCAATGCACGCTGGTAACACAGTCATTTTTTGTGGAATTTTCTCACCAGATTTTCAACACAGGCATTTTGGGACCTCTGCTCATTAACCGTATCACTATGATTTTGTTAACCTGTCCTGAACATTGATTTCCCACAGCAACTGCGACATTGTGCGCCACATGTGTGGAAACACATTTAGGCCAGCGTGTGAAAAATGACAGAGGTACTGTTCATAAGGAGGTGTGACAAAATGACAATGTCAAAAATCTGGAGTGGAAATATTATAAATTCTCGTAGTTAGGAGCGTGTGTGGAAACTGCGCAATGCACGCTCGTAACATTGTCATGTTTTGGAATTTTCTCACCAAATTTTCAATATAGGCATTTTATGACCTTCTGCTCATGAACAGTCACTGTGTTTTCATAATCTGTCCTGCACATTGATTTCACATCGACCATGCCATTGTGTGTCGGATGTGCGAAAACACATTTTGGCCAGGATATGGAAAATGATAGCTATACTGTTCATAAGGAGGTATGAAAAAATGGCAATGCTGAAAATGTGGAGTGAAAATATTACAAATTTGAGAAGTTATGAGTGTGCGTGGAAACAGTGCAACGCACGTTCATAACACAGCCATTTTGGGGAATTTTTTCACCAAATTTGCAACATAGACTTTTTGGGACCCCACCTCACAAACAGCGACACTGTCGTTTCAGTAATTGGTCCTGAAAGGTGATTCCATGCAGTGACAAAGAAATCACCTTTCAGGACCAAATAATGTCATGACATTGACTGGGGTCTCAAGAACCCCATCTTGAAAACTTGGTGTCAAAATTCACAAAAATGGGTGAGACATGCGCCAAAGTTGAGAAAAAAAATGTATGCCACTATACAGCTTACCAGCTTTGTTCAGTTCGTGGTTGGCTTCGAGTAGTGCAGATGTGTTCCCTGTGCACAGAAGATCATCGTACGGGGCTCCAGAGGTAAATATGGGGTGAGGGGGGTATGGGTAGCTGAGGTGCGCAGACGGTGGGCTTGGGTATGGGAAGGGGGCACGAGAGACTGCAAAAGACCGTTTCCTGCTTTCACAGGGAAAAAAAAAAGAAAACAGCAATGTGGGACACTTTGGGTACACTGGGATGGGCTCCCAGCATGGCCGCACACTTGGGTGTTTCTTTGAGGGGGCTGGAATCAAGGGATTGGGCACCCCATTGGCCATACAGTGAGCCGGGAGGGTATGAGCACACTGGGGTGGGCTCCCAGTATGTCACCTGGGTGTTTGTTTGGTGGGGGACTGGAGCCAACAGGGATTGGGCAGGCCAGAAGATGTCCTCATTCTAGACTTTTAGCAGGGCATTTGACTTGGTGACACATCCCAGGCTGCTCAGGAAGCTGGGGGATATGGGGATGGGGGGCAGATGGTCAGGTGGATAGGAAACTGGCTACCGGGGATGTACAGAAGGTGAGGGTTTAGGGGGGTGTCATCCCCCAGGAGAGTCATTACTGGAGTCCCACAGGGATCGGTACTGAGCCCACTCCTGTTCTATATCTCGGACATCAGAAGTGGTATCAGGAGTGGGATGAGCCTGTTTGCCAATGACTCAAAGCTGTGGGTGGTGGATGGGGAGGAGGGGAAGCTGGCTTTCCAGGAGGACCTGGAGACTCTGGGGTGGTGGTCACGTGCCTTGAACATAAAGTAAAATACTGAGAAATGCAAGGTTCTTCACCTGGGGGACAAAAATCCATCTCATGTACACACCTTGGGGGGAGGCACTGCAGCATTGGAGGGAGGAGAAGGACCTCGGGGTGGTGGTGGATGCTGAAATGAAT
This sequence comes from Neoceratodus forsteri, assembly GCA_016271365.2. Classification (NCBI taxonomy): domain Eukaryota; kingdom Metazoa; phylum Chordata; order Ceratodontiformes; family Ceratodontidae; genus Neoceratodus; species Neoceratodus forsteri. The sequence goes on from CM057450.1 coordinate 854,945,551, forward strand.
AACCTGGAGCCATGTAGGAGGGCTGCAGCCCAAGCAAATAAAATACTTGGGTGCATAGCCAGGAAGGGGATGACTTCAAGGAGTAGAGAGGTGCACCTTCTGCTGTATAATTGCCTGGTTAGACCACACATTGAGTACTGTTTGCAGTTTCAGCATACTTACTTTAAAAGGGATATTGCTCTTCTGCAGAGGGTCCAGAGGAGGGTGATCAGGATGATGCAAGGACTAAAGGAAAATCCCTGTGGGGAAAGAGACTTGAGGAACTCAAACTGTACTCACTGGAGGAGAGAAGAGACAGAATGGATATGATCAAGGTCTTCAAATATCTCAAGGGAATGAATAAAGGTAAGCCTTGAGGGGTGCTTCAGCTGAGGGAGGTAGGGCCAGCAAGGGACACTCAGTGAGGCTAGATGGGGAGAGTAAGGGGGGGACATGGAGACGCTATCATTGAGAGGGGGGAGGTTCTAATGGTTGAACATGGAGTTTGTGGGTGGTACAACTGTGGAGGGGTTCAAGAAGGCCTGGGATAGGTATAGGGAAAAGGTGCATCCTAGAGCCCCACTGGGGGTTGGGAATCCCGTAGGGAAGGGAGGGGGGGTTATAATGGTGCCCTGGGTAGGCTCCAATCCCCAAGCAGACTCGAAAGACCATAGGTTATAATCTGCTGTTTGTTTTTGGTATGTTAGTATGTGTCCTCCCCCACCCCAGATGCATCTGAGCTATTGCAACTCTGTATGTTCTCCCTGGTGAAACTTTTCAAATAAATAAATTTAAGCACAAGGAACCCTACGTGTACAAAGGGACACCCATGAAAACGAGATACTGCATGGGGCCATACTGCCAGCTGTATGATATGAATTTAAAATACTTTTGAAAAAATCAGTACCTCTTCAAAGAAGTGAAATTGCACAACCCCCCCACACTCAACACGTTTCCTGTAAACTTCGCAGCCTCACAGCAACGCACTGCTCATGAGTCAGTGTCAAACCCTGCTATGCTTTAAACTGTGTTGACACAAAACAGGGAAATGTGAATCCCTTCCAATATCGGTACGTGAGTTACTCATAAATGTTCTGCATACTGTTCACTGTGGCATTATAATTTTGGCAGTTCAGTACAGTAAATCACTGACACCCCGAACTATACAAAATAAATAAATGTTTAAAACTGAAACCTAAGCACATGCAACTTCTGTACTTTTAAGAATAAAAAAAAAAATTTACTCAAGCCCAGGATGGCAGGAAAAGATGCTGCCATGGAGGGTAACAGTGTCCACAAGGATGCTGTCCTCCTGGGAGAGTCTCCTGATAGTAGTACCCTGAGCACCGTGGGTGACCATGCATTGCTCAGCACCCCCCAGGACACCGACGCAGACAAGCTGCATTTTGGAGGATGGGTGAACTGAGGGATAACATGGCCCTGGCTGAGACACATTAGATGATGTCCCTCTGTCCTTACAAGCCACTGTGAGCACTGCCATGATGCACCCCCTCAGACCCCCAGGTCAATCAATGCTTTCCCTCCTCCCCCCCTGACCTGTCAAAGGGGGGACAAGATCCCACCAAAGATAAGGATTCTCTGCATCATGGGAGCAAATCATCAGACCCAAGGGATCATGGAGCCTGTGAACAACAGTGGCAGATGAATCCAGCCAGCAGTTGGGACTTATGGGGTCCAAAGGAGTGGGGTGCCGCAAGGGTCTTGGAAGGAACAAAAACAATAATGTCATCATTAACATGGGGAAATACCCTGCCATAAATGGCCAGAAAATGTAAAAATACAGTTTCTTTGAGGTCTTGCCTCTAACAGGAACAGACTGATGCAGGGAAGTAAAGGACTTGCACAGGGTCATATATAAACCAGAGGCTGTGGTGGGAGTAGAACATAACAGCTCATGCTTAAAAGGTCCACCCACACTGGCATTGCTTGCATTTAGTTGACCTATATTAAACAGATACTTGTGACCCAGTCCCACATTGATACTCTTGCCTGGTACCTGAAACAGATTTAAGAACATCAGCATCTGACTGGAAATCACACAGAACATTTCACACACTCAGTGCACATAACGATTTTTTAACAGATCACTTCCTTAATGATTTCCATGAAGTAAGTTTTGTTTCTTCTGTCTCTCTTTACCTGTTGCCAGATTGCTGCTCTGTCCTCTTCTGGCCCTGTGAGTTGCAGCACAGTCCCTTCGGTCCCTGTCACGACTCCTCCTTTTCCTACAGCCAGGCTTTGGCCATCAGTGGGGCAAGAGTGGGAGGGTCAGAGGCCAGCAGATCAACATGCAGTGACTGTAGCCAGAGGGACTAAGGTGGACTCGGCTCCACACAACAGTGCGGTCTCACAGGCATGCCAACAGAGGGAGATGATGGGATTTGTTTGGATGGCGTGTAGTCCTCTGGCTACAGCTCTGAAGATACCTACGGTATGCAGGAGGAGTATGAGAATGCATGAATAATGGCCAGATGGAAAATCCGAGGCAGGAAAGTGAAACTCTAGGTATACAATTAAATGTTCCTTTCCAAGTTCACATTACAAATATTAGCGGGAAGTGAGCCCGACCTCCAGGCCGAGGGTGGGAAGAACTCAGGTATGCTGGAATTTAACAACTCTAGCGCTGCCTTCCCAACACTTTTCTAAATATTCCGGTGTCAACAGGAAATGTAATAACTGCTGGGAATTCAACAAAAGGAGGAGGTTCCTGGGCTTTCGAACTTGGGAGGGAAATCTACAAAGCAGACAAGTGTGGGGTTTGTTAGCTTTGAGCAGGGAGATACTACAGCGTGTGAAGTTGAACTGTGACATCGAATGAGTTCCACGGTGCTGGCATGGTGTCCCGTGCCTTTGAAGTTTTATTCCCCAGGCTAGCTGTGTAACCTCACCAGAAGATGATCAAGGCATCAGTGCGGTACAAGCCAGTGCTAGACACACCAACTAGAGATCAGTGTCATTGAAGCAAGGTGCAAAGAAAGTGTCAGACAAGGAATGCGCGTAAAATATATTAAATACATACACGTTACCACTGCTGATTAGCGGACGTTTTCTTAGATGTGAAGACCGGGGCAAGAACTGCTGTCATAGACAGCTTGCCCATCCATTGGAGCAGTACTGTCGCGCCTGCTAAATGGAGCACTGGATTGCACAGGAGGGTCACACACCTCCAAAAAGTCATACTGTTACAAAACATTCCTTGCGCATGCGCGCAAGAAAATGTAAAAAACGGCATGGTTAACAAATACGCTGCTTTAAGATGCCACTAAAATTCCATAAAGACATCTCTTGTGGCACATGCAAGCTTATAAAATATTAAAAATAAGTATATTTAAAATTGGGAGGGTTTATTTTATGAGCGAGCATCCTCTGCATTTAAAAAATGAGTTGTTTGTTGCAGTCATATGTTTTTATACTAACATTTATAATGTTCAAAATGTGAAAAATATGCATCATTAAAAACAAAACAAACAAAAAAAATCTAGGCGTAGCGCTAAAAGCAGTTGTATGTTCTACAAGGGAAACATTTCTAGCCAATACCTCCTTCCCCTGGTAAGTAATATCAGAACCTCATCTTTCAGTAATTAAGTTCCGTTGGTCTTTAATTCTACCCCAAATTACTACCTTTCATTGCAGAATTTTGATGATGTCAGCAGAGAGGCTTGTGTGGCAAATGTATGCGGTATGTCAACTGCAGCATCAGTTTTCCAGATTTCTTCACAGTGACAGAAAAAGTGTAACCAACTGCAGTGGAGTAACCAGCCTTTTAAAAAGTGTATGCACAAGTCAACAACTCCACCCAATTGGCTGGGGGTTTGGGGGCCACCTAGGCCCCCAGAAAATTTTGCCATTTTTGATGCTTTATGGTGCATTTTAGACCAATTGTGGAGTATACTGCACCTTCTACCATAGCCTTTTACATACCAGTCCCATTGTTCTGGCCCCTGGTGCTGCATAGTTTCATTTGGCACCCACTGTTGATGCCATCCTTGCAGTGCAGGCATACAGTTAGGTAATAAGCACTTAAGAAAATGATGAGTGTTATAACTGAGCACTGAGGCTGTTTAAACTGTCTAAATTATGATATATAATAGCAGTGAAAAAAGCCTGAGGTCGGCCCCCAGAAAGTTTTATTACTTTTGTTGCATTCTGGTACATTTTGGGGACAATTGTGGGCAGTGCCCCAGTACCAGAGCCTGACATACCACTACAGTTTCACTTTGCTAGCCACTGGTGGCTGTACATGTAGACTAGAATGGTAGGAACACTGGCTGGTTGGCTGACTAGCACTCCCCTGGTTCTACCGGGCAACTGAAGATGCAACTCCAACACCAATACTTATCTAGGAAAAATAAGAGGGAGACTTGACAAGACAGAGATACTGAATAAATACTTCTGTTCACTATTCACTAAGGAGGGGGAGGGCAAGGACCATAACTGGGTAGCAGAACTGGGACCAGTCCTGTTCAATGTATTCATTAGTGACATTGCAGAAGGGCTGCAAGGGAAGATCTCCCCATTGGCAGATGACATCAGGATCTGCAACAGGGTGGATATTCCAGACAAAGTGGAGAGGATGAGGAGGGACCTGGAAAAGCTTGAAAGATGGTCTGAGATATGGCAACTGGGGGCTGGAGAAAATGAGAATCAATCTTATCTAGGTGGTGATGCTTGAAAATGTTTTAGAGGCGGTAACTGAGGAGCAATGCAAAAGCAAAGAAGTCAGTGCAAAGCAATGCACCTGGGGAGAGCAACAGAATAGCATTTGGAGGGAGGCAGTCAGCAATGAGGAAAGAGACACACACACACACACACACACACACACACACACACACACACACACACGGAACCAGACAAACAAAAAGCCTTGCATGATGTCTCATTTCCCATTCCTCTGAGAAATACTTACCCAGAAGACAATGTTGAATTGCAGCCTGTGGTGGACTTACTGGACTGACTGGTGGCATGAGATGACACTCATATCCACGAGAGGTCCTCCATCCAGACCATCTTAAAATCCACACAACCCATCAAGGTAAAAGTGCCAATGTATACAACTGAAAACATTTTAAAACCAGGGTCAGTATTTAGTGGAATTCAGAGTCATATTATATTTTTTCCCAGTCAGTTTGTTAAATATGCCAATAGAATTCAGTATTTACCACATCTTTTATGCATAGTCACATGCTTGTTGGAGAGCAGCACAAGGTGATTTATCAGTAAACCAATACTACTATCGCCATTCACCAAAGCAACAGAAAACTGAGAAAGAGCATTACATTTCGGCAAAGTAAAAGGGCAGTATGTGACATGCTCCAACCAATACAAGTGCAGGTAGGAGGCACTGTACCAACTGACCCAAAAACACCTAGAGTAGTATCAAATTGTCTAATGGTCTGAGCAACACTATGCATATACTGGTTAAAATGCATCACAAGAGTGGGTTAGATTCCACCGCTCATTGCACCATCCGAGGCCCCACCAGTTACATTCCAATCTGTGGAGATTTTAATACCAACATCAGCAATGCCTCCAGGTCCTGAACACACACTTGTGTCAGAATATTGAACATTACTCTTTACACTGCTAGAGCTACAGCCATATACTGTATGTCTATTTATATTAATTCACTACAAATAACATCAGATTCAAACAACAGCTAATGTCTGGCCTGCCCTGTCTCTCCACAATGCAGTCTGGATTATCCTCAGTAATATTTCAATCAATCAATCAATCAATCACTTTATTTAACCAGGCATAAACACCATTGAGCAAGCTCATTTTCAAAGTGGTCCTGGGTCCTGGATTGCTGAGGAAGACAAAGATGAACCCTAGTCTGGATAGCAAATATTAATAAGGATGTTGGTGCATATTGTGTGTGTGTGTGTATGTGTGTGTGAAGTGTGTGTGTGTGTGTGTGTGTGTGTGTGTGTGTGTGTGTGTGAGTGTGTGCTATGCATGCGTGTGTGTGTGTGTGTGCATGCATGCGTGTGTGTGTGTGGGGGGGTGATGTGAGCTGCTTGTCCTCCTACAGTCTCCATGGCAGTAGTCATCAGTCAACTGGTCTGCAGCTCCTCTCTGCTCTATAAAATAAACTAATTTTAACCTTTCATCCTTCATTAACAAAATATTTTTGTAAGTGTAATATTTATGGTTTATTCTACCTATGAGGAAATAAAACTATTGGTGGGGAGAGGAGAGAATTTTTTTTCCGCATGTTGCTGGTCACAGGGATAACTTCATTTGTAGGGAGAGGAGAGAAAATTATTTTCTGTTGTTACTTTAAGATGGAAAAAAGGTGGCACAGCAAATGTTATTACAAGTTTATCATTGTGAAGACCAGTGGTTTGAGGGACATCTATAGAAAAGGTGAGAAGAATGATTTTATCTAAATGTTTTAGCTCATAAAGTGGGAACAAAGTACTGGGGCACCAGCATGGGAGTGAACTGGAGACAGTACCAGGGGTATCAGAGTGTCTGGGGATCAGTAGTGATGACGGAGAGACAGTTGCTGGTGTGTAGTTGTGTGTAGGGTCAGTACTGCTGGCCATAATACTGAAGGTATCAAGGAGGGAGAGAGGGAAGATATATATAAAACACATAGTCCCAGACAAACAAATCCAAACTCCTAGCAAAACCAGATTCAGATGCATTCTGAATTTGGCAAATCCAATACCAAATCCAAGTCCACCCCGGAGTTGGCCATCCCTAGCTCTACAGTGCTCTAAGTGCCAGGCCATAGGGAGCTAGGAGAGGCCGGCCACTGACAGCAATGTTTTGGAGTTTTTTGTTTATTTTTTTACAGTTTATCTACTCAGGGTAACACCACTGAGATGCACCATCTCATGTCCAGCGTAATCCTATTTCTACCCATTTCCACAGCTAGGGTAAATTAAGTACTGTGAGGCTAAGTGATTTGCTCAGGGTCAAACAGTGAGCATTTGGCTTCAGCAGGGTTTGAACCTGCAATATCCCAGTTCCCAACAGTGTTCTAAGCACTAAACCACACTGCCTTCACAGCCAGCCGGAGGGGAGAGGGCAGGAAAGGCTGGCAACTGCCAGCAATTTATTTTTTACTATTTCTGTACCCTGCATAGCCCAGCTGATATGTAGCCTCTCATTTCCTGTTTGGTCCTGCTTCTACCTGTTTCAGTAGCTGGGTGGGCTGCAGCACCGGGAGGTTACATGACTTTCAGGGTCCCATAATGAGAACTTGGCAAGAAGAAAATCACAGTGCAACACTGGTAAGAAAACCCCCACAAAGCATAGAAGATGCATAGGGGCACACACCTCTGCACATGCACATGCAATATGCTGCCCACAGACCAATGAAAATGGGCCCTCAAGCACTGCTAGTAAAATGAAGAGGGTTTCTTTATTAGAGTGATGGTGTTCAAACAAGGCCATAGCCAGCTGCAACCCTGTCCCATACCTCTCATCAGGCCCCTTGCTAGGAGTTCTCAGTGGCTGCTCTCTCACTCTGTGCTGCAGCAATCAATGTGCAGAGTTTACTCACAGTAACATGATGCAACCTGCAACAGAATGACCATCAGTCACTTGAATTCACTACTGACTAGTCAGCTGCCTGCCATCAGACTCAGGACCCTCCATTCCACAACAGTAGAGGGGATAAGAGGTGAACAGTGTCCGTGTGGTATGATCGGGGCCTACTACTATACTCACTCTCTCTCTATCTCTCTCCCCCGTATCACAGCACTGACTGAGTGGGTGAGGCCTCAGCCTAGCATGCCACACTCTGCCTCTCATATTCCAAGTCCCAACTCTCAACTATCTTCTAGGCCAACAAGTGTCACGGCACAGGCACACAGTCTGCAGAGTTAAGCATCATCCATGCAAACCCTTGAGACTCAATATATCAAAAAACAAAATGAACACCATGGAGAGGGGAAGAGAGCTACAGGAGCGACAGCACTGGTAAGAATCTACAGTAGCAAGGGGAAGGAGACAGAGCAGCATGAGGGACAGTAATTGTAGGAAAACAAGCACTTATCCCACCTGTCTTTCAGGCACACTGCTGGAGCCTTGTGACAGATATGCATGTTGCAAGCATGCCACTCACCAAACTAGTACAGCAGCCACAGGGCCAACAACTTCTTGGAGTCCGACCGACTCTGAAACCTAACAGATGGAGTAATCTCTCCCATGTCCCATCCGTGGCCGCCCACCGCCTAACACTTAGGGAACATAAGAAGACTCCCTCTCTCGTGGTGGCTCTAACGAGTTCACTTTCAGTTTACTAGACGATCCCTCTCTGAGTGCAGGTGGGAAAAACTACCATAGATTAGTGGTCGTCGGAGCAAAGACATAGGTGAACAAAACTGTCCAATTGCTCAGCCGGATGCTGAAACTGCAGCTGCTGCCTCTGAGTGCTGCCAGTACCCCCCCAAGCACCGAGGACTGGCGGTGAGGACCAGGGTTCCGGACCATTGGCCAACATGGAAAAAAATGAATTAAAAAAAAAAAGGTGGCTTTTTCATGGATTTTTTTCTGTACGCACGGGTGTACAATAAATATGCATGGTTATGCCACTGACCAACTGTAGAAGTCTCTAGCTCTGCTCAACCCCCCCCCCCATCACCTCCTTTTCTCAAACATTACTCCAGAAAACCATACACTAAATGTGTAAATCGCAGAAGTCTGCTGGGTGAGGCGGTGCTTTGTACGAGTGCGCGTTTCTTTCCATGTCTCCTGTTATATCCTGGTTGGATCGTGAACCTCAGTGCATCCAACTCAGACTGCCCAACCTACACATGGATGTAATTATACACAGTGCATTCCACTACAGCCAGGACTGGCAAAAGAAGCAGTTTGATCGCGCAGTCTGCAACTCGGCAGGAGAGCAGGGGCATCGTATCCGCTGAGACTTCCTTCCATGGGATTCACTTTGGAGCTGAGTGCCGCTATGCCTACAACTGTAGCATTCTTTCTAGGTAAGAGCAAAGGTTATCAAGTGTTGTTGTCACTGTGGGGTTCCAAGTCCAGAGAAAAGCACTCAGATAGAGCTTCAACCTTAAATTGTCACCTTTTTTTTGGAAGTTCAATAATGTTTGTGTCATTTCGTAAAACACATGTTTTTGCTCAGTACCTAGGTAAAGGTAAAAAAATACATACACGTTAGTAACGTGTATGTATTTTTTTACCTTCACCTACATAACGTGATATTACCACTGCTGATTGCGGCGGACGTTTTCTTAGATGTGAAGACCGGGGCAGCCGAACTGCTGTCATAGACAGCTTGCCCATCCATTGGAGCGCTACTGTCGTGCCTGCTAAATGGAGCATTGGATTGCACAGGAGGATCACACACCTCCAAAAAGTCATACTGTTACAAAATGTTCCTTGAGCATACGCGCAAGCGAACGTAAAAATTCTCCCAGGAAAGGGGATCACCTGCTCGTGCCCCATCCTCTCAATGCATAGCCATTGAAGAAAAGTTCTCAGTTGTTTGAAGGCATAGAATGGTACTATGCAAGTGACAGGCATGACTATATTAATTTTTAATAATAGCTCCTTTAAAATTTAAAGCCCGGCAAGTCCCAACTCCTGGGTGGACAGGGAGGACGTGGAAGGTGGACACAAGATATACAGTACATGTACAAGATTTATTTTAAGTAATTTAACTCTTCTTTTTCACTGGTGTTTTCAAGACAGGAGCAAAGTTAAACAGGGGAGCTGTATTTTTTTATACTGATGAGATTTTTTGTATTAAAATCTTTTAATGAAGTTCCAGTGAAGCTTTTAATAAAGTTGTGTAAAGTGAAGTACTACATTGTTCACTGATTGTTCACTAATGGTGATCTATGGTGTCTCAATGCTGGGGGGAATTTATACAATGTTGCCATTCCTCTGACATCCCCCCCCCCAAAGAAGGCTCTTGGTGAGCTGAATCACTGGGACATTGGTTGTATGTAGGATGGGTGAACTGCATCTATTTGTAATGTAAATATGAGACACTGTTAAAGATTTCAAGTGAATAAACTACGTGGGTTTGCATCAAAATGTGTAGTCTGTTGTATCTGTACTAGTGTGCACTATCGTTTTGGACCTGTGTTTAGAAAACTGTCAACTCTGTGGCTTGTACCTGTCAGCCATTGATATAGAAATGTCAACTCTTTCGAAAATCTCCAGTTCAGCATATCACACATCAGTGTTTATCCCCAGCAAATGATTTCAGCAATTTAAGTTTATTGTTATATTATTAAAGTGGCCAGAACTGGGTTGAACAGGCTATAACCAGTTTTCTTATTTTGCAAGTGTTTCAAGGACATAGCAAAACTGTATTTATAATTAACCAGCCCCCACTCCTTTATAAAACAATCCAATAACTTTGTGTGACTTGGGTTTGCATTCAGAAAATTTAATTTCCAAGAAATAAATAGGTTTGCAAGAAATAGAAAATGTCTTAAAATGGATTACATTTTCACCTGAAGCAACAGTCTCAGCCATTCAACACTTCTGTGAGTCCCACAGAAACTCAGCACTGACTTATACACAGCATCTGACATTTTTTTTTAATAATGAAATATTACAGGTAGAAACATTTAAAAAAATGAAATTAACAAGAGTTCATTTTATTTTAATGTGTATGTATTTCCTAATTCTGACATGACATTTGGTAATAAAAAGGACCAGTTGTGTCATTTAAGAGACCAACACAATTATGTGCAAAAACACAATTCTAGAGGAAAAAAGTTGACTTCACACAATTCTCCTTACTGGAACACATTGTAATGTATGTAACATCAGGTATGAATTTGTCTTTTTTTTTTAAATGTAACCATTTATTTTTCCAAAATATTTTGTGCTGCACATTTTTTTTACATTGGCAAATGATGGACTGCTTATTGTACAGTATGTACTTCCTTAAAAATATGGCACAAAGCTTGTATGCTCATTTGCCTTGGGGGTGGGGAGACCAATAAACATTTTGGCACCTAGTCCACAAAAGGGTAATCTAGCCCTAATGATTAAATGTTTCTCTGTTGTCTAGTGGCACCCCCACCCACACCCTACAATTGCTGTCGTGTCAAATAGTGAAAAGAGACCCTTAATGTCTTTTTTTATCTGTAAAAAAAACAGTGCCTCGCCAATTCAACCCCCCATGCCGACTTCCCACTGAGCACCCACCAACCTGCACATCCCGCACCCCCCCCATACACACACACACACACACCGTCACTCACTGAACAGGTCTCAGGGTAAAGATCCACTCTCCAATAAAAAGTATATCTTGCTGCTTGAACTGCCAACTGCAAGTGTGGTTCAATGTATTTCAATGGGGTTTTTAACTTTGATGCATAACTTTGCCATTTTGGCATATTTTGACATCAAGGCAAGGATATTCAAACGATCGCACCACACACAAACAGGTTGCACCAGGATAGTGGCAGGTTAGCGCAGGATCACCATATTCAAAACAAGACATAGCACCAGTGCAATGCATTAGTGCTGGTGCAAACACATAATGTATGAAAGGGGCAAAGTGAGGGGTGGGAACCTGCATAGAGGTGCAACAGTATATTCAAAGTTATAGTACGGTGCAAGGACACTCTGTGCAACACACATCACTGCACTACTTACCGCCTATAAAAGGCAGGTCTTATCCCAAGGCAATCCACAGAGGAAGGTGTGGCCAGTGTAGGAAGCAGACATGGAATTTTTCAGCAAAGCTGTGCTGATGCATCTGATGGAGGAAGTAGTGCAGGAGGAGGAGAGGGACCAGGCCCACCTTGGCCCACATCACAGGCCAAAGAAGAGATATGCTGCACACAAGCTGTACCAGCCCAGAGTCTCCTTTGAAACCCTGCCTGATGACTACATCATTGGCCAGTACAGGATGAACAGGCACATGTTGAGGCAGTTTTGTGAACTCCTGCATGAGCAGCTGCAGCCCAACACCAGACACAGCCATGCCATGACAGTAGAGGAGAAGGTGACGGCAGCGATGTGCTTTCTAGCCACAGGGGTATTCCAAACACCAGTGGGAGACACCATTGGGGTATCACAGACTGTCACATTGTGCCTCCTGACCCAGTTTCTAGAAGCTTTCCTGCTGCATGCTGTTGAAATCATAGTATTCCCCAGCACGGCAGCTGAGCTCAGAGCAACCATGCAGCAATTCTATCGAGTTGTGCACCTACCAGCAGTACTTGGTGCCATTGACTGCACCCGTATTTCTATCCATGCACCGCCTGGTGATGGCAGTGACATATATGTGAACAGGAAGGGGTCCCACTCCATCAATTGCCAGGTGGTATGCAATGCGACACGGTACATCAGCAATGTCTTTGCACTGTACCCTGGCAATGCCCACGATGCCTTCATATGGCACCAATCAGGGCTGTGCCAGGCCTTTGAGGAGGGTCACCTTGTCAGTGAGTATCTGCAGCCAGTACATGCAAACACATAGTGGGTAACAGTGCCAAGCAACTGTAGACAGGGTGGAGAGGGTGAAGGGGGAAATGGAACAGCAAAACATGTGACATACATGGGCAATGAGCAGACAGCAGGACAATGCAGCTAACATGTACACATATGTTCACAGGGGACAATGCCTATCCCCTCAGACCCTGGCTTCTCACACCAGTACCCTGGCCAACCACAGTGGCCAAGGAGTGGTACAATGAGGCACACGCTGCTACCAGGAACTTCATAGTGAGGGTCTTTGGCATGCTGTAGATTTGGTTCAGCTGCCTATACCATTCAGGCAGTGGCCTACAGTATAGCCCTCAGAAGGTATGCCGTATATTTCTAGCATGTTGCATGCTGCACAACATGGTGCTTAACCGTGGTATACATGCACCGAACCCAAAGTACAGCCAGTGACCCAGAGTCAGAGGTCCAGGAGACAGTACAGCAACTCGAGAGGAGAGACCATTGAATGTCCCACAGGTCCCTGGAGCACCACAGCAGCATCATGGAAACACTAGCCCAGAAAGGTAGGTGAGTGAACACAACACAGACAAACAGCATGTCATGACCTTTAATATGTGTGACAAACAATTAACAGTACAGAACAACGAGAACAGTGCAATCCTCAGGTGTACCACACAATGTAACTGTTCACATGCGGACTTTGTGAACAAGGGTAGTGTGTTGTGCATGTCTCGCATAGGTGGGTGGCTGAAGGATGTGTAGTGTGCAGGGCATAGGTCTGAGGGTGTGCATAGGTAGAATGCATAGGCAGGATGTGTAGTGTGGTTAGTGTGTGTGTGCCTGTGTGCGAGTGAGTGCATAGGTGTGTGAGTGACCTCATGTGTGTGAGTGGCTATGTGTGTGTGTGTGTGTGACCCAATGGGCCAGGTAGCATGAGAGCAGACAGTATCACAGGCATGTACCACCTCACACTGACACATCCCCTGTAGGCAGGACACAGTGGTGGGTGTGCTTGTTGCCAAAGACAAGGGTGGTAAGGACTGCAAGGATGACCAGCCAGTAGCACATCTGTGACCATGGTGAGATGCAGCACCAGACCTGGAGGGTGGGTGGTCACGACGCCATGTCTGACCTGTGGAGGACTAGGGTGCAGGGGTGGAGGACCCAGTGCCCACACTCCGTGCACGGGACGCACGATGGGGTATGGTTGTGGACCGCCTGGACTGCGTGGTGTCTGAACCCTGCCGACCACCCCTGTTCACAATCCGCATCACCTCTGCATGCTCCCTTGCAGCAGCAGTGAGGTCACCAAAGCCACGCCCAACAGTGGCTAGGATAGGCATCATGTGCTCCTCTGCCCACTGCTCTGCATGGAGCATGGCCAACGCAATTGTCTCCCACAATTGGCCCAGTTCATGCTTCACCTCCCTGCGGAAGTCATGCAGGTCATGCTGTGTGACATGCTGGGACTCCAGTGTGGCCTGGAGCATAGGCCGGGCACTCTGGCCATCTGGGCCTGAAGGGGAACACCCTGCCTTGTCCTGCAGGTGGTGGAGATGGCAGCTGTTTCTGTTGAAGGGTTTGCTGATGTCATTGATGTAGATGTTGGTGTTGTTGTTGATGCTGTCATTGCTGCTGCTGCAGTGGCCTGGCAGGGGGATGTGTTTGCTGCTGGGCCTATGCTACACCCTTTGGCTGGCAGCTCATGTCCAATAGTGCATGCTGGACAGCTGGATGCCCAACATCCTGCTGCTGCACTATGTTGACATGGCCCTGTGTTCCTCCCCGCTCGCCCTGCACCTATGTGTGTTGCCTCCGTGGGTCCTATTCCACCCACCCCCTCCCCGTCCACAGGGCTGCCCACTGGTAGCTCATCCTCTGTCTGGGAGTCACCCCAACCATGTTCACTGGTTAGTGTGAATGTGACCACAGGGCCACATGTGAGGTCGTCGACCTGTGCATCATCCAGGTCATCATCATCATCATCATCATCATCATCTTCCTCGTCATCACCATATGCAACGATGCCAGCCACTGCCTGAAGGCTACCACGCCCCAATGCCACTCGCTGTTGTGCAGCCACAGCTGGTCCATAGGCAACCCCCATACCAGATGCTGAAGGCACTGCCTGTGTTGCATCATCATCCTACTCTTCCACAGGCCCATGCCCCTCTTGTCCCATGGCCAGATTACCACTCTGCACTGTGAAGTAAATGGAACAGTGTCAGTGCCCTGTACTGAACAATGTACTCCAAGGCCACCACCATGACCTGCAACACCCCACGGTGATGATCCTGCAGATAGCCCATGCACCCCCCCATGCAGACTGTGTGTGTGTGAGGATACAGCCCCCATGCACACACCCCAACCAGGGCCCACAGCACATGTTGCATCCATACACCACTGACCACTGTATACTACCAATACATGCACACTGCTGTGATGTATGTGCACTGCCAACACACAACGACCACCTCATGGGTGTGTCTGGCAAGTGCCACTTGGCCACTAGAGTGGAATGGTGACACATTACGCCTATAGGTGTCATGCAGACAATGATGTGGTCATGGTGTGTACATACCTGCCCTGGGAGGTGTCAGCTGTGTCTCACATCCACCACCGCCAATCCCCTCCACAGCCACTGGCCTCAGGGTTGATGCGACCATTGCCAGGATGGGGTCCGAGTCATATTGCTCTATGGTCTTTGGACCTCCACCTGTCCGCAGCCATTCCCTGAGCCTTTGTGCCTGCTCCTCCTTTGTCCATCTCAGCTAGTCATTCCAGTGCTTCCGCACAGACTCTGTGCCATGCACACGGCCACCCACTGCATTTACCTCCGCTGCCATCTCAACCTACATTTTCCTGCTGATAGCATTGGTGGGCTTGTTGCGCTGCATCACCTGATCCCTCACCTTGGAGGCATGTACCAGGGCCCTCAACTCATCCCCAGTGAACTTGTGTGCATGGAGACATTCCTGCCTGACAGTATCACCTGTAAGGTGCAGATGGAATGGTAGTGGTTATTCACAGGGTTTGACATTGTGCTTGCAGCCGGTACTGTACCTGATTAACATGGCACCGTATTCACCAGACAGGCCATGACAGGCTCTGTGTGCCTCAGGCATAGGACTGTATTGTCACACTGTGTAACACACAGTACAGACATGGCCACAGTGTACTGCAGTGATGACTCCCTTGCCTGTGCCTCTGAGCCAGATGCAACACTGACACACCATGCGTGTGTGTGTGTGTGTGTGTGTGTGTGTGTGTGTGTGTGTGTGTGTATGTGTGTTACATGCACATAGTAGCCATGGCTGCACACAGTACGGGTGTCCCATGTGGGCTGTGTGGCTGTCATGTTTGACATTCGCACATTGCTGGGGACATGGGGCACGGTGCATGATGTTGCATCCTGTCCCCATGACACAACACATGGCCTGTGTCACACACATACCCCTGCTGCTGACCACCCTCCACAAGCAGTGCTGCCACTTTATACTTTCAACACATCCAGCTCACTTTGTTGGGCATACACCAGTGACACAGGCATGTTGCCCTGACATCCCACTTCACTATTGTGCATGTCACCCACCAGCAGCTGCATTGGTCCCACCTTGCCAGATGACAGGCTGATGTCCCATACAGTGCAGTGGTGTTGCATGTGTTGCAGCACCACTGAAGCACAAAGGCCTGTAGGCCCACCACTGCCCCACACTGCCCCCACCTTGCTGAACCATCCTTGTAGGCAGAGTGCATGCAGCCATGCCTCAC
Organism: Neoceratodus forsteri; assembly: GCA_016271365.2. Classification (NCBI taxonomy): domain Eukaryota; kingdom Metazoa; phylum Chordata; order Ceratodontiformes; family Ceratodontidae; genus Neoceratodus; species Neoceratodus forsteri. The sequence goes on from CM057450.1 coordinate 854,961,715, forward strand.
AGTGTGGTGTCACAGAATCCCCTACCATGCCACACAGCATGCCCACTGTATATGGTTCAGACTGTTACAGTGTGGCCTGTGCTGCCATCCTGCATAGGTGTGGCCTACAGTGCCGTGTACATGTACTCCCACAGACAGCACAGCATCAGGCCAAACATCTTCCATGCATGCTGACTATTACCCATTTGTCCTATGTATTGCCATTCATAGCGGCAGCAGGGCCGGACAATCCACCTTGTTAGACATGCAGATCAGGCTGTAATGATATGGTAATGTGTCTGTTTGCCTTGTGATTACACAAGTAACCTAATTTACATACTTACATACTATTTGCCAGCAGATTAGGCCTTATGGTCTATCAAGTCTGCTCGAACCTAGATCCTTTGTTGGGTGCCGAGACCCTCCCATCCCTTGTGCTCCAGAAACCCCTATCATCCATCCCAACCCCCCCCGGGACAGGCCATCATCTGATACATCCACTTTCTATGTCTGTCCCACCCTCTCTTAAAGCTCTCCACTGTGGATCTCTGAACCAGCTCACCAGGCAGAGCATTCCAAGGGTCCACCACCCTCTCAGTGAAAACCTCCTCCTCTTTTCCCCCTCACGTTCCACCTTCCAACTTCAAACCATGCCCTCTGGTGATGCCTCCCTGCTTTAGTCTAAAGATCCCTCCATGTTTACCCTATTTATTCCTTGAGGTACTTGAAGACCTCAATCATGTCCCTCTGTCTCCTCTCCTCCAATGAAAACAGGCAGAGCTCCTCAAGTCTGTCCTCGTAAGTCAAATCCCTAGCCCTCATATCATCTTTGTTGCCCTCCTCTGTACCCTCTCCAGGAGCTGTATGTCCCTCTTCAAGTGTGGTCTCCAGTACTGTACACAGTACTCAAGGTGTGGTCTAACCAGTCCATTGTACAGCGGCAGAATCACTTCCTTGCTCCTAGAGGTGATCCCCCTTGCGATGCATCCCAACATCCTGTTTGCCTTGCTAGCTGCTCTCCTGCACTGCTCAGTGTTATTCATACATGTATCCACCATGACCCCTAGGTCTTTTTCCCCTGTTGAGGCTTCCAGCACCTCCCTCCAGGGTGTACCTGTGTTTAGGGTTTCCACCAAGATGCAACACCTTGCACTTGGTGATATTGAAATTTACCATGTGTGAGCCCAGTCCAGGGTGTCCAGGTCCCTTGCAGGGCCAACCTCCCTCTCCTCAACTACTGCTCCCATCTTGGAGTCATCCGTGAAGAGACTCATTTCACACCCTATACCATCCCTGATGTCTGATATGTATGCATTAAACAGGATTGGACCCAGGACCGAGCCCTGTGGTACCCCACTACCAACCTCTGTAGGTTCAGAGCTCCCCACAGACCACTACTCTCTGAGTGCGCCCAGCTATCCAGTTTTCAATCCATCTGACCATCAAAGGGCCTACTCCTAACCCCATCAGTTTCTCCACCAGACCATTGTGGGGGACAGAGTCAAACGCCTTGCTGAAGTCCAAGAATAATACATCCACAGGCTTACCTCTGTCCAGTTCTGATGTTACCCATTCATAGAACTCCACAAGGTTGGTTTGACATGATCTACCTGGCACAAACCCATGCTGACGACTATCCAGACCTCCCACCTCCTCCAAGTAAACCCCCAATCGTTCCTTTAGTATACTCTCCATTAATTTTCCCACCACCGAGGTTAAACTGATGGGTCTATAGTTTCCTGGTACTTCCTTTGACCCCCCTTTATGGATTGGTACCACATGTGCCTCTCGCCAATCCCTAGGTACCCTCCCTGTCTCAAGTGACATGTTGAAAAGCTCCGCCAGGGTGCAGCCAGTATGTCCGCCAATTCCCATAGTACTCTCGGATGAATGCCATCCGCCCAGGAGATTTGTCTTTTTAGGGCCTTGAGGACAAACCACACCCTTTTGGTGGGATGGCATCATCCGTCCCTCCACCTTACTGGTCTTTTATCCTTATCTAGATGTGACACCCCTGGGGTACCTTTCCTCCTTTTGCTCCATTTCTGTTGCCCCCTGATCCCACTCCCTGCCGCTTCTATCCCTTTGTGCCTTGCTTTGTAGATATCCCATCCCCTCTCCCTAGTGAACACAGAGGCAAAGTACTAAGTATACCTCTGCCTGGTCCCTCGCCTCTTCCACCCACCCTCCTTCTGATCTCAATCTGCTGAGATGGCCCTTAGTTTTTCCACTCCCAATGTACTGGAAGAACCCTTTCCTCCATGTATCCCTGTGCCAGCCGTTGCTCTTTACTGGACTTAGCCCTCACCATACCGGTGACTTTTCTAGATGCAAGCTGGTACATTTCCTTATCCCTATCCCTCTTGTTGTTTTATATTTTTGTAAGCCGCCTTCTTTCTCTGACTGCTACCTGGACCTCACTGGACCACCAGCATGGTTATATGGACCTTTCTCCCTTACGCTTCAACTTAGCGCAGATCCTGACTGCCTCATGAAGTCCCCTGCTTTATGACCTCCCATCTCCTTTCCACACTTGTTGTTGAGGTAATCCCTCAAGTGATCCTGAGAATATTTCCCATGCCCATAAAGTTCTGCCCTGAAGTCCACTGCCAGTGTCCTAGATCTCACCCCCACTCCCCCAATGCTTATTTGAAACCAGACAGTATTGTGGTCACTCCCAGTCAGGGGGTCCTGTACAACCATGTCCCTTACCAGATGCCCATCTGCCAGAACCACATCCAGGACATGCCCTTCCCTTGTGGGCTCCATCACATGCTGTGTTAAGAACACATCCTGGAAGCCATCCAGCAGCCTCTGCTCCTTGGCCACATACGTCCTTTGAATATACCAATATTTAGCACCGGGCAAATTGTTAGCACCGAACTAATCAGACAGTGTGTTGCGCTGCGCTATTGCATTAGAGCTGCGCTACAGGGCATTTGTGTGATGTCTTAGTGCATGTATGCAATGGCCTTCTGACGTAGGGGTCATGGTGGTGTCATGCATGTGCAGTGCTTGTGCATCCCATTCACGTGGCACTAATGCGATAGCGCAGTGCTACAGGGCAAATGTGCTTTGTTATTGAGCATGCACATTACAGTCTCGCAGCGGTTACTATGGGGTCATGTATACATAGCACATGCGCTTCTGGGTAGCATGGTGCTATTGTGATAGCATGGCATAGTCACACTGCAGCACCTCGCAATGCAGCTAGCACAGCACCTGTAAAGGGACCAGTACAGGGTGTGCCAGTAGTGCTATGGTGGTGCCCAGTACAGCAAACAGCATTATGTCAGCACGTAGGAGAGTGACGGCTGTTGTCCTCAAGGATAGGAGGTGGGGGGATGTGGAGACAGCTAATCTTGTGGAGCTGGTACAGCAGAGGCACAGGAGACTGGGGAGGTGAGGGAGGGGGACCTGCCCGTAGACAGGTCTGGGCATCCATTGCCCATCGCCTGTCTGGATGGACAGGGATAGCCAGGGATGGTGAGAAATACTGCCACCAGTAAGTAGATCTGCATCAGAGGCAGCCATGACAAGTGGAGCACTACAAGTGCATGGTCCGTGATGGAACTGCCATGCCAGGTAGGTGACATGCAATGCCATGGCTATGTCTGACATTTGTGCGTGTGTGTGTGCCTTCACGTGTGTCTGTGTGTTACAGTGTGCTTCTGTGTATGTGCATGTGTTCCGTTACATGTGCATGTCACTGCTGTGTGTGTTCTGACACTGGCTGACTCCATGGGGCCACATTCTGCAACAATAGTGCCATGCCACCATGACCTGTGTGCGCAATGTCTACAGAACAGGACATTTTAACTGCCTATCTCCAGGGCTGTGCATGCCACAGGTGCCACAGTGTGACTGCACACTGCGGGAAGGGGGGGTACATATGCTTGCACTGTGAGATGTCACATGTGGTGGGGGGGTGGCCTATGGTATGGGGTACTCTGTGTAACATGGCCATTGCTGGGGTGTACCATGGCAGTTCAATGTGTACTTACAGCGATGTACCCTATTCCCCCAACAGAGCACAGCAGAAGGACTGCAGATGGCAATGGGGACCAGCAGGCCACCAGGGGAGCCAGGGACCATGGTGATGGGCAGAGGGTGCCAGCCTTGCCACAGTGGGCAGAGGAGAGCAGTGATGGACAGCAGGGTGACTTGCGTAAGTACCATGCTTTGCTACACACTGTCTGGCATGTGCTGTGGGGGGTCTGTGCATGGGCTGCCAGTGTTGTTCCTGCCATGCACACAGCTGTGTACCTGGTACACTGTCTTGTGACGTGGTGGTGTCTTGGCCACTGTATTGGCATGGTTTTCAGTGGGTCTGGATGGGCAGATGGCATCCTGAGGGCCTGCCGGGGGGAGGAGGGCTGTTTGGCGCTGTGGGATTGTACAGGCCTATGTTGCTGTGTCCATCATGTGTGCATATGGTGTATTGCTGGGGGGGGTGTCACCATGGTCCTCTACTGGCTTGTGTTCCCATGTCCTTGAAGTGGCTAGTCTTTGTACACTTGTCTTGCTTGGGGGGGTGCTGGGCTTTTCTAGTGGCATGGTGTACTATGGGTCTGCTTTTGCAAATGGTGTGGTTCCATCCTGCTGGGGGAGGATGTTTTAGTCTTTATTTATTTATTTAGTCTTTATTTATTTAACCAGGCGATCACCGTTGAGCAAGCTCATTTTCGAGGTGGACCTGGGTTTTTTTTTTTTTCAAGTTCAGTATCTTTATTGAGTTTTAAAGAAGACACACCCACATTAGACACTGAGAGCATTGGCTGACTACAGGATCAATTTTATTTTCAAAGTTACATTTGGAATGTATCGTGAACCTACAATCTAAAGAAAACAAAACCCATGCCCCCACTATTATACCCCACTCACCCATAGACCCCTGGATGTGCCTTATTGGAAAAACTCTATTCGGAGATATACCAAGAACTAATCAATATACAGTAACCAACATCAGGAGAAATTAATACAAATCAAACAATCAGAGGTGTTCCCATATGAGACTTAATGCAAATAAAGATCATACAATTTGCCCCATTTCTTGTTAAAGGATGTCAAACAGTTCCGAGTACTCGCTATTAGCTTCTCAGTCTTGAAGTAAAGAGATATTTCTTTGATCCATTCCTCATACGATATGACTAATTGGTCCATCCAATGTCTAAGAACCAGTCTTTTAACTGTTATTGAGATTAAGGCCATATGAAATCTATGTTCCAGAACCTGAATATTAGTAAACTGTCCTAGAATACAAACTTCTATAGTAAACAAATCACTTAGTCCCAGCAGGGGATCCAGCTTAGATTGAATTAAAGACCATAAAGGAGCCACTTTGTCACAGTGCCAAAGAATGTGTACCAGGTTACCTTCAGCGATGCCGCACCTTGTACAGGTGTTCGAAGGCAATCTACCTAATCTGGCCAATTTGACCGGTGTATAATATAGATTATTTAGAATGTGGTGTTGAGTAAGCCTATGTCTATCTTGGGTGAGGCATTTATGCATGTATCCGCATATCTGACCCCAAATCGTGGGAGTGTCTGGCAGAAGAGTGTCCCAGATCTTAGAGCCTTTAAGGGGATCTGGATACTTAGTATCCAGTAAATAAGAATATATCTTAGATATACTATGGGGGTTATTCACATAATCTTGTATCTGGTTTAGAATAGGCCTGACTTGAGATGGAGTAAATATAGGGCCAAAAAAAGTAACCATGAGGCGTCTCAATTGAAAAACCTTAAATATAAGTTTCTGAGGTATATTAAACTTATTCATAATCTCTGTTGAGGAAAGAAGGCATTTCCTGAGAAAAAAGACTTTCCACACAACAATCTTGTAGCTGAGGAAGCCAGTCTGGGGAAATTGGAGAGCCACCAACTCTAATATTGGGATTTAAAGTAAGAGGCTGAGCCATATCTTTTTTAACTGAAATATTAAGGAAATTCTATCACTGAGTCAGCACCTTAATAGAAACCCCTATGACACTACTTTGTAAGTGAGGGGGTAGGATGGAAGTGGAATAATAGAAAGCTTTGGATAACTGAAGCTTATGCTTATCCAGCATCCTTCTTTCCAGCTGCAGCCATACAGGAAGATATACATCAGAGCTTACATCATACCACCTCCCCACTTTGGACAAATGGCTCACCCAATAATATAGCATAAAATTAGGGAGACGAAGACCTCCTCTTTCCTTAGGTAGGTTAAGCTTGGAAAAGGCTCGCCTGGGTTGTTTGCCCTGCCAAATAAATTTGATAATAGCAGAGTGGAGCTGCTGGAAGTAGGACGTGGAAAGGTAAATATTCAGTAAATTTAGCGGGTAGAAAACCCAAGGTAACACATTCATCTTAATAATACTTATACGATCCCACAGTGACAAAGGGAGGGCGGACCATCTCCGAAAATCTTGTTGTATCCTTGAGACTAGGTTGTCCAAATTAAGTTTCCTGAAGGCCTCAGGGTCTCTGGTAAGGTATATACCTAAATATTTAAATGAAGAGGAAGACCGTTTCATACCGAACTGAGTAAATTTGGCAAGAGGTGTGCTATCTTTTAATGGAAAAATAACTGACTTGGATAGATTAAGCTTATAGTTGGCCACCTTGCCAAATCAGGCAATAATTTGTAAAACAGATTTTAAGGAACATTCTGGATTAGCTAAGTGTAAAAGGATGTTATCCGCATAAGCCGAAAGGGTCAGAATTTGTTGATGTATTGAACATCCTGTAACCTGAGGAGAACTTTTAATACTAAGCAGAAGGGGTTCTAAATATAGATTGAACAAAAAAGGAGAAAGAGGACACCCTTGTCTAGTGCCGGTAAATAAAGGGAAATGGGAAGAAAAGACCTCATTACAGTAAATTCTGGCAGTGGGAGACTTATATACCATCTGAATCCACTGGATAAACATGTCCAGGGAACCCATTTTCTTAAGGGTAGCCCAGAGAAAATACCAGTGAACTCTATCGAAGGCTTTTTCTGTGTCTAATGAGACTAAGACCATGGGAGCTTGGAACTCTTGGGCAGACTCAAAAATGTGTGAGAGGGTACGTAGATGGTCAGCAGAGGATCTACCTTGTACAAACCCCACTTATTCGAGACCCAACAAGTTAGCCCAAATCTGCTTAATTCTGAGAGATAGGATTTTAGTTAGAATTTTCATGTCATAATTTAGTAGTGAAATTGGGCGGTAACTGGCTGGTTCATTCTGGGGTTTATCCAGCTTCAGGATCAAGACAACTGTGGCTTCCAACAAAGAGTGGTCTAGGAGGTCATAAGTAAACATATACTCAAACAACTTCAAGAGAAGGTGGGCAATCTCCTTGCAAAAAACTTTGTAAAATTTAGAAGGGAAGCCATCAGGACCTGAGGATTTATCCAGAGCTAGCCCCCCGATCGCTTCTTCCACCTCCGCCAGTGTAATGGGAGAGACCAAAAGCTCACGCTGGTGGGCCTGTAGGGAGGGGAGTTGGAGGCCATCCAAAAATTGTTCAATTTGGGAAAGGGAGGGCCTGGAAGGACCAATACTCTAAAGGTCCCAATAGAAAGATTCGAAAATTTGAGAAATATCCCGAGGGGAAGTCTTGAGCAAGCCATCCGGGGAAGACAAAGCAGGGATCCATCTTGAACCCTCTACCTCCCGCAATCGGAGGGCTAGCATCCTGCCTGGTTTGTCCCCTTGGTCAAAATAACGAGCCTTGGTCTTGAGGATAGCATACTCCACCCTTTCTCTTAATAGGTCTGAATATTCATTCCAGAGTTTCATTAGGACTTCTAAGTCTGTCTGGGAAGATGTCAAGGATAGGGTATTTTCCGCATGTCTGATCTGGCTTGAGAGCACCAGAATTCTAGCCTCTCTCTGTTTTTTCCTTCTGGACGTTAGCTAAATAAATTCTCCCCTAATGAAGCACTTAAAGGAGCACCAAATCAGGTCTTACCGATTGATTGAACCTGAATTGGTTGTCATAAAAGACGAGATCAATGATTTAATATGAGAGACTGTATGCTCCTCCTTTAAAAGTTGTGTGTTTAATTTCCAGGAGGAATCTCTTCGGACCTGTGAATCTGGTGAAATCGAGATCCATGCCACTGAATGGTCAGATATAACAATTGGCTCTATTCCCATCTGTAAAATACCGGACATAAGGGTGTTACTAACCAAAATGAAATCAATTCTGGACCATGACCGATGAACTTGGGAGTAAAAGGAAAAAAGTTGGCCAGAGGGATTAAACAAATGCCATGGGTCGCATAGCCCCAATAAGTCCATGAAGTCTCTTAGAGCAAGCTGTGAAGGGGAAGGTGGTTTTAGAGGCCTATAAGATCTATCCAAATCTCGAGATGGAGCAATGTTCCAATCCCCTCCGAGTATTATCGGGGAGGGCAGAAAACCACTCAGTTTGTCATCTAGGCTCATAAGGAAGTCCGAATCCCTTCCCACTGGGCCGTAGATAGCACCCAATACCACTTTAACATTATTGAGGGTGCCCTTAACTATAACAGATCTACCTTCTTGGTCTACTAGGCACTCTTCTACCAGAAATGGGACATGTCTTTTCATCAATATGGCCACCCCTGTACTCGCAGATGACCCACAGGAAGCAAAGATCTGAGAATACCCCTGCCGGCATAGCCCACTGATCTCTGAAGTCATTAAATGAGTCGGACCTGGGTTTGTTAACAAGGTATAAGGGACAATATACATGGGATGCAACACACAAGAAAATAGTAATAATACAAATAAAGTGAGATACAATAATACAGTATATACAAAGTATCTGCAGGTAGCATTGACAGTAGTATATGTTTGGAACAGAAGATACAGCTAGTTTTGGGTAGGACACAATTTTTCATAAAAGTAAAGAAATATACATATCAGGTGCACTGAACGCAAATAAAACCAAAAATAAAATGATATATAATGATATGGTATGGAGAATTTAGAGCTGGAACCAGGGTCAAAGGAATGAGGAAGGGACAGATATGGGGGTAGAAAAAGGGGAGAGGGAAGAGTCGATTATAGATGTGATCAGTCCCTAACAGTAGTAATTAGAGTGTGCTTGGACTTATAGGAGTCACTATTTAGGGTAGACAGGCACAGGACTCCTTATTATGATGTAGATATAGAGATTTAAAAGCTGCTAGGCTGATGGGGTGAGTTAATTTCAAAGTTGTTTTGGCCTGCCATATCTTGCCAGCATGTGCAACACTGTACCTGGCATGTGTACTGCTGTCCTGCTGGTGGTGGGCCATGTCATGTGTCCCTTTGTTACATGGTGTTGACAATGCAATGCACGTCCACATTGTGTATTGCTGCCTGGTGTGTGCTGTTGTTGTGGGTGTTGGCATCACCACATGCCATGCTCATCTACAGTACAGGCTGCATACCATCATACTGTGGTGGGGCTGTGGCCATTCCAGTGGTGGGTGGGCTCTGCTGTGTGTCTCATGTCTTTGTTCCTTTGGGCAGCATGTCCCAACTTGTGTCATACCATGTGATTGTCGTGCCCTGGCCCACTGTTCTTGTCACCTCAGGGACTGGCTGTCTGGTTGCACTGTGTCACTGTGTGCTCCACTGGGCTGTGTGGTGTGCACTGTGTCAAGGTGCTGCCAGTGGCCTTCCGCATCTGTCCATGTACATTGGGATGGTGGATGGTGCCTGTGTCATCGTGCCTCAGCATACAAGTGTGTGTTGGGTTGTGCGGTACGTTATGCATTGTGTCACCACATGGGCGTGGTTGTTGGAACATGCTGTCCACCCCTAGGCTGCTGCCTGAGGGTTGCATTTTACTTCCTTGTCAGAGTGCTATCCTGACATGGTCCACCTTCCTTCTGTAGGTCCACGTCGGTGCTCACTGTGGGCCACATGGCCTGAAGAGTCGAGGGGAGGGATGACCTGCTAAGACGCATAGTCCACCAGCAGAGGAACCTCATTGAGCAGTAGGCAGTCATCATTGCAGAGACACGGCGAGTGGCTGAAGTACTGGAGGCATGACTGCTGGACCCATCCAGCATGTGGTCATAGGACTGTTCCCTTCTTTGTTTGCTTTATCCCTCCCCCTTACCGGACAGCTGGACTTGTTTCTGCCTTTTGTTCCTTTCTTTTATTTGTGTCCACTTCCCCATTCCCTCCATTTTTATTGACATTTTGTTAGTAGTGTTTGTATGTACATATATTTTGCAAACTAGTTGGTTAGGTTGTAGTTGTAGTAGTAAAAGTAGTAGTAGTTTTTGTCTTAGTAGTAGTCTTAGTCGTAGTAGTGTTTGTAGTAGTAGTAGTAGTCACATTAGTAGTAGTAGTCATAGCAGTAGTAGTATTAGTAGTTGTAATAGTGGTAGTAGTTGTAGTATTTGTAGTCGTTGTAGTAGTAGTAGTAGTTGCAGAAGTAGTACTCATAGTAGTGGTAGTAGTTGATTTTGTGTTCATTTCATTGATGTTTGTTGTGTATATTGTTGTTGCTATTTTGTTATTCTTGTTGCCTTTATTCTGTCTTTGTTTCATTATACATTATACTTTCTTGAGTTTACTGTGTCCTGTGTTGTTTCTGGGTGCTTGGGTTTTTAGACGGGTTTGTACTGATCTTTGATTTTCAGTCATGGCCCTGGATGTTACTGGGCATTCACATGGCTGGTTGTGTGTCGTATTCTGGGTTCTGCACTGCTGTCTGCTCTTGGGATCACATTCAGGGCTGTGCTTCTTTGCATGTGTTCAAGGGCATAGCAGGCTCACCTCTGCACTGTGTTCCTGTGGGTGTTTGCGCTGCTGGACTGGGTGTTATATTCAGTGCTGTCTTATTTGCTAAATTCAGTGCTGTCTTATTCCCAGGCTATTTTTGCACTGCACTGCCAGGCCAGTTTGCCCGGCTTCCTTAGCATGCTATATTCAGCAGGTTTAGCACTGGGCTATTCCCTTTGAATACAGCAGACTATTTGCTCCATGCTAATTTAGCACACTGGGCAGTGCTAATTTAGCCATGGGTCAAAGTTTTTAATATCTGCCCCCAAGTTTTCAGCATGGCCTTTTTGAGACTTCATCTCATGAACAATGGTGGTGCAGTTATGCAAATCTGGCCCAAAAGGTGAGGTCGCTTGGCAAAATCATGTTTCGGGCAGGATTTGAAAATTTTCACTGTCCTTGTTGTTCATGAGATGGGGTCATAAGATAGCTATGTTGAACATTTGGGATCAAAACATGTAAAAATAAAAAAAATATGTAAAAATGTGAAAATGGCAACATTTTGTGCATTCATTAAAATTTTGCTGCGTTTGTTTGTAACTTTGGTAATTTTAAATATTTTATCCAAAGTTTCCAACAGCCGTATTTACACCACCTCATGAACATGACTGATGATTTTTTAAATCCTTTACAAACTGTGTTTTTGCACCTGTGGTGCGGAATGACGTTGTGGTGGCACTGAATAACATTTTGGCAGGGATTTGAAAATTCTCAATATTGTGTTTATGAGGTCGGGGAATAAAAAGGCTGTGCCGACAATTTGGTTGCTGTTTTGCTACAAATGTAAGCTGGGCCCAGCTCAGTAGTGGGGAAGATCATGGAGGCAATGCTTAAAGAAAGAATAGTGGCACACTTGGAATCCAGTGGTGCCCAGGATCCAAGGCAACATGGACTCATAGCAGGAAGGTTATGTCAGATGACTCCAATAGATTTTTTGACTGGGTGAAGAAGGTAGTAAATCAGGAGGGGGGGTGGTGGACGTCGCCTACCTCTGTTTCAGTAAAGCCTTCAAGAACATCCCACGTAAAAGGCTGGTTAACAAGATGGACAGCCTGAGCATGGGGCACAAAGTGATAAACTGGGTTAGGAACTGGCTAACGGACAGGAGGCAGAGGGCGGTGGTAAATGGGATCCAGTCCAGGGAGAGGGGGGTGACCAGCTGGGTATCTCAGGAATCAGTCCTTGGACCAGTTCTGTTTAATGTCTTCATTAGTGACACTGCGGAAGGGTTGGAAGGAAAGGTCTGCCTGTTTGCAGATGATCCAAGATCTGCAACATGGTGGATACTCCAGACAGGGTGGAGAAGATGAGGAGGAACACGGAGAAGCTTGAAAAATGGTTTGAGCTGTGGCAATTGAGGTTCAATTCAAAGAAGTGCAAAATAATGCACTTGAGATTAGGGAACCCTGGGGAGAGCTACAGGATGGGGAGGAGCTGCTGACAATCACCAGAGAAGAAAGAAACATGTAGATTATCATTTCAGATGACCGAAATGTGTCTAAGCAGAGTACAAAGGCTGCATGGAGGGCCAGTGGCATGCTGGAGGGCATTGGCAGAGGTATCACTAGCATAAAGGAAGAGGTAGTGATGTCATTGTATAAATCACTAGTGAGGCCTCACCTAGAGTACTGCATGGAATTTTAGAGGCTGCACCTTTGCAAGGACATTGACAGGGTGGAGGCTGTCCAGTAAAGGGCAACTAAAATGGTACAGGGCTTGCACCAGAAAACATGTGAGTAGAGATTAAAGGACCTCAATCAATATGCACTATCTGGAGGAAAGGAGGGATCGGGGGACATGATAGAAACATTTAAGTACCTTAAGAGCATAAATAAGGTTCAGGGTGGAGACATCTTCCAATGTAGGAGGAGTACAAAAATGAGGGGGCATGATATGAAATTGGAAGGTTGCAGGTTAAAGGGAAATGTGAGGAAGCGTTTCTTCACAGAGACGGTGGTAGACACATGGAATAGTCTGCCACAGCAGGTGGTGGGAGTGAGCACAGTGGAGGGATTTAAGCATACCTGGGACAGGCATATGAGAACCTTAGAGGTGGGAAGGAGTTGCAATAAACCATTGACCAGACAGGTTCGGAGGCCGCAAACAAGTGTAGGGCTTATGGGCAAACTGGATGGGCCTGGTGGACGGTGTCCAGTCAATTCAGCCCTGTGAATTCAGTTCCATGACAATTCAGCTCGAGTCAATTCAGCTCCTCTGTCAGTTCAGCCCCAGTTATCTCAGCCCGAGTCAATTCAACTCCATGTCAATTCAGCTCCTATGTCAATTTAGCCACTGTCAATTCAGCCTGAGTCAACTCAGCTCCTATGTAAATTCAGCCCCTATGTCAATTAAGCCCTTATATAAATTCAGCTTCTTTTGTTTCTGCACTAGAATAAATATAACAACATATGTAAATATATTTAAGTTCTATTGAAAGCTTTAAAACATAGGGTCGGATTCACAGACATTTGCCACTACAATGGTAGCTTGCATCAATGGCCACTGCACCCTGGACCCTGTGCCTGATTCAGAAAGGAGCTGGGTCTAGGATCCTGCATACCGTGACTTGCAGTAGCAGTGCATGGTAAGGCACAGCCTCCATGTATGCTGCAAGCCACAGAACAGGGCAGGTAGCAGAAGTGCCCACAGAACAGTGTTGTGGTACCCCCATGCCCGCCCCGATCGACCCTCATCAGATGTGGACTTCAGCACCAACCCCTGTATTAGAACATCCCCCCCACTCTCATAACTCCCTGGTAGTCTAGTGTCCCCCCCCACCCCCCACTCAACAGTGTGAGCCCCCACGCCCCCCAATACCCCACCAGTGACTGGCACTGCCCTCCACTGTCATACCACAGGCCAGCCACCAACTGAACTGTGCCAAGATAGCGTACTGTAATAATACATGCTCTGAATGACAGCTACTGTCAAACGCAGAGTGAGTATTAGTACAGCACGCGAGCTAGGCACAGCTGAGTCTGTGGCTGGCTGTGGTGGTGAATGAAGGGCAGTGACGGTCGCCAGCAGGGTAATGGGGGTTGTGGGGGGCTCACACTGTTGGGTGGGGACCACTAGACTACCAGGGGGCTATGGGGACTGAAGGGGGGATCTTGCCCCAGGGCATGTGGGGAGGGGGCTTTCAACATGTGTGTGTGGGAGGGGTCTGGGCATTGGGGGTGCTCCACCCACCCATCCTGGCACAGTGCATGCCATGCCTGGGACTTGGAGCTTATGGGGGGTTGTAGCCCACAGGGGATGTAGAGCTGGGGCACAGTGGCACCCTCCAGTGAATTGCAAAGACCACTTAGACCAGCTTTTTGAAGGCGTAAATGGTCTTTGACATATGTTCACCGGTAGTTGTCTCTGAATCCCGATTTGTGGACACAGCAGCCACCCTACCTGAATAGGGTGCAAATGCTGCCATAAACCCCCTTAAGCCATGTCACAAGGGGGTTTATTGCACATTGGTGCGGTTGGACGTAGGCAGCCTGCAGCATGTCACAGGCTGCCTTTGTGAATCCCACCCTGATGCAACTTAGGACACAAGTGCTACTTGCACTATTTTTTTCTGATGCAAGTTGCCTTGCATCCTGATTTGCCTTTTGTGAATCTGGCCCATAGTTTTTTGCAATTAAGTACACTTCATTGAAAATGTTTATTTGCACATGCAGCAAACACCAATTGCATACACCAGACAGAAAAACAAAAGAACAGAACACAAATAAGCCTAAACATAACCTTCTAACCCACACAACACACAAACCACCCTGACTAACCCACCCCAACCCTCATGTGCACATTTCAACAGCTCCACATGTGAATACTAGAATGAACAGTGACTAAGGGTAGAACTGCCATTTGGGTTTTTTGCTTAATGGTGGGAAGGGTGGAGTACTCTTCCAACAGACAAATGTCCTCTGTAAAACGCATTTGTCAATGCCGAAAGTTGTCTCGCTAGCATTGGCATTGGTAGTGCCAGAGTTAGAGATGCATAATAGGAATGGCAATGAAGTATTGAAGTGATGCCAACCCCACCCCCACCCTGTAGAGACCAACAGGCATTGGGGTATGCCTTTGAGTCGTCAGCCATAAAGCTCATGGCATTGTACCTCACCCTACTCTACAGACACTGACAAGTGTTGTGGTGTGCTTTTGAGTCTTTGGGAGTTATGGGGTAAGTTATACTTACCCCATTCCATAAGAAAATATGCTGAGGTGGGTGCAATATAGGAGAATGGGGTGAACTTTGTGGCCAAACAGTGCAAGGCACACCACAATGCCTGTCACTGGCTGCAGGGTGGGGGTAAGGGCGGGGGTGGAATGGCGTGAGCATTACAGACGATGATCTCAAGTCACACCCCTGACACCTGTCAGTCTCTACAGGGTGGGGTGCTACAGTTGAAAATCCTAACACCACAGGTGTATGTTGGTATTTTCACTTCAAATTTTCAACATGGGCTTTTTGTGAACCCACCTCATGAAAAGCAGCACAATCAGTTTGTTAGCTGAAAGGTGGTTTTGCATAGCAGCTATGCCATTTGGCAACACAGGGATGAAAACACATTTTGGGCAGGATGTGGAAAATGACAACTGTATTGTTCATGAGGAAGTTTAAAAAAATGGCAACGTTGAAAATCTGGAATGAAAATATGAAAAATTGGTGAAGTCATGAGTATGCATAGAAACTGCACAACACAAATCTATAACCCAATTATTTTGGGGAGTTTGTTAGCCACATTTTTAACATAGGCATTTTGGGACCTGTCCTCATGAACAGTGGTGCTGTGATTTTCTGAATCTGTCCCAAAAGTTGATTTCCCACAGCGACCACGTCATTGTGTGCCACAGGTGCTGAAACACATTTTTGGGCAGGATATGAAAAATGACAGCTGTACTGTTCATAAGCAGGTGTGTAAAAATGCCAGTGTTGAAAATCTGGCATGGAAATATTGCAAATTTGCGAAGTTACAAGGGTGAGTGGAAACTGCGCAAAGCACGCTTGTAACACAGTAATTTTATAGAGTTTCAGCACCAAATTTTCAACATCAGCATTTTAGGACCTCTGCTCATGAACAGTGTCACCATCATTTCCTCAAACTGTCCCAAAAACTGATTTTGAACAGTGACCGCACTATTCTGCGCCGGATGTAAGAAAACACATTTCGGCCAGGATATGTAAAATGACAGCTGCACTGTTCATCAGGAGGTGTGCCAATTTAGAAAATCTGGAGTGAAAATATTACAAATTCACAAAGTTAGGAGCGTGCATGGAAACAGCACAACGCACGATCGTAAAACAGCCATTTTTGGGATTTTTTTCACCAAATTTGCAACATAGGCTTTTTGAGAGACCCCCTCATGAACAGTGGCACTGTCATTTCATTACTCAGTCCTGAAAGGTGATTCCATGCAGTGACCACAAAATCACCTTTCAGGACTGAATAACACCATGACAGTGACTGAATTCATGAGGAGGGGTCCCAATAACCCCATGTTGAAAACTTGGTGCAAAGATTCCAAAAAATGCCCGAGATATGCACCAAAGTTGAAAAAACCCTATTTATGCCATTACACAGGTTACTGGCATTTCTTCAGTTCGCAGTCGGCTTTGAAGCGTGCAGACGTGTTCCCGGTCCACTGAAGATTGTCGCACCATAATCCGGAGGTAAGTATGGGGTGAGGGGGGTGTGTGGGGAGGCAGGGTGTGCAGAGGTTGGGTGCGGGTTTTGGAAGGGGGGCAGGGAGATGGCAAGGGACTGTTTTCTTTTTTCACTGGGTTAAAAGAAAAAAAACATTGGGAATGGTTTTTATTTTTCAGGGGATATGGCAAGCTGGGGTGGGCTCCTAGCATGCCACCTAAGTGTTTTGGGGGGATGCTGTAGCCAACGGGAGATTGGGCACCCCTGCTGGCACACCACGAAAGCAGGGGGGCAAGAGCCGAGGGGGATTGGGCACCCCCCTCAGCACATAACAAATAGGGTGGTGCATTATGCCAACGAGGAGTGGGCTCCCCTGTTGGCACATACATTGGGGCAGGACATGCTGACAGGGGGATTGGGCACCACCGAAGTTGGCATTATGGCAGGCAGTGTACGGCCATGTTAAATGTTTTTTTTTCTCACCAGGGAAAGCACGTTGGGAGGTCTGCGGCATAGGACAAGCTTTGTTCACATTGCAGCTGACCTTTCCTTAGATATGCTCGCCACATTATGTATGCAGGGTGTGGCACTGGCATGCAGGCTCATTGGGGAATGAGGGACGCATCTACTGATGCATGACCTGCATTCGCCCAACAGTGACCACACCTCCAAATCTGCTACTACCTCAATACGTTGGCTGCGCATGCGTGAGCCAACATAAAAAGGAGGAAAGGCTGAAGAGTGGAGCATTAAAACATATTGAGAGAATTGTAAGCATCCGTTAAGTTAAAACATGAAATTGTTCAGCCTTTCCTCCTTTTTTTACAGAGGACATTTGCCCGTTAGGAAAGTACTCCGCCCTTCCCACCATTAGGCAAAAAACCCAAATGACAGTTATATCCATAGTCACTGTCCATTCTGGTATTAACACCTGGAACTGTTGAAATGTGCATGAGGGTCTGGGTGGGTTAGCCGGGGGGGGGGGGGTTGTATGGGTTAGAAGGTTATGTTAAGGTTTATTTGGGTTCTGTTCTTTTGTTTTCAGTTTGATGTATGTGATTGGTGTTTGCTGCATGTGATGTATGTGCAAATAAACATTTACAATAGAGTGTACTTAATTGAAAAAAATATGTTATAAAGCTTTCAATAATGCTTAAATATGTTTACATATGTTGTTAGTTATTTTTATTCTAGTGTAGAACCAAAAGGAGCTGAATTCACATAAGGGCTGAACTGACATAGGGGCTGAATTGGCATAGGAGCTGAATTGACTCGGGATGAATTGCCATGGGGCTAAATTTATCGGGCTGAATTGACAGGTGTTCCTGGTGGTCCTTCTCTGCTAACAATTTCTGTTTCTATGTTTCTATGACCAATTTGTTACCTAGATTAAGAAGTTCTCTTTAATACTGTCTGACAATAGGCAAACTGCTCTTTCTAGATCTGGTACTGGCAGCAAACCTTTGCAAGAACAGTTAATTAATTTCCTTAGAAATTCATGGGTAATGGTATCCTTTAACCATGTATGTTCTGATTTGTCAGCACAGAAAAAAAAAAGACTTGTCAATCACCACCATAAACATTACAGCACAATAGCTTTTATGAAAAATCCTTCATTGGTGGCCAACATGTAGAAAATGTTAAAAAGGCCCTCACATGGAAAAGCAGTGTCTACTAACAGATATCTTCATGTGAGGGCCTTCTTAACTTTTTCTGAACACTGACATATCAGTAAAGGATTTTGCACAAAATATGTGCTGTGGAATTTATAGTGGTGAGTGCCAGTCTTTTTTCCTATGTTGCATTCTTATTCTTGACTTAGAGCACCATGGCTCAATTTTCAAATTTTCAAAAGTCGGAAATTGTGCAAAGGGGCTTGTGTCAAGGAGAAACGGCACAAAGGACTATTTGCACTACAACTTGCACCAGTCACAATTCTGAAAAGGACCATGCACAACTGGAGGGGCCACCTGTTCCAGGTTGGCTTACAGCATCTTTGCAACAGCCACATTGGTGCGCCATGGCAGAAAAGGGCTAGCACCAAGGCTGGGCTACAGCATTATCTAAATTGGGAGTTTGAAAGTCCTGCTGTTGCTGCAACTCATGGCTGTGCTTGGATCAGCCAAGTGCTGGTTTAACAGCCCTTGCAGCAAAAAATGAACCTGTGTTCAGGGTGGCACCCTGCAACCAGCATGGGACACTGACCAGGGACCTGTTGGAGTTCCCTAAGAGGCACTTTGTGCACAGAGAGCAGTGCCAGAGCAAACAGTGGCACTGGGCAGGTGCACCTGCATCAGGCTCATAGATCCACAGATACTTAGATACATAGAAATTGTATGCAGATAAGAACTGCTAGGCCCATCTAGTCTGCCCATAAGCCCTAAACTTGTATGCAGTCACTGACCCAAAGGGGTCAATGGCTTTTCAGTACTCCTTCCCCACCCACTGTTTCCTTGTGCCTGTCTCAGGCACTCCTCCACTGTGCTTGCCCCCACAACCTCTTGTGACAGACTGTTCCAAGCATCAACCACCCTCTCTGTGTAGAAAAGCTTCCTCATGTTACCTCTTTATCTACCCCCCTTTAATTTCATATTATGTGCCCTCATTCTGATATCTTTTCTACATTGGAAAAGAGCCTCACCTGCACATTGTTTATGCCCTTGAGGTACTTGAAAGTTGCTATCATGTCCCCACTTTCTATCATATCCCCCCTTTCTCTCCTCCTCATCACAGATGGGCTACCATGTAGCCAGGCTTACTGTACAACATGTACAGTATGCCCAACTATGCCACACCATGTCTGTGGGTCTGTAAGCCTGATGTGGGCATACCTGCCCAGTGCCACCATTTGCCCTGGCATTGCACTCTGTGCACACAGCACCCCTTAGGGCACTCCCACAGGTCCCTGTTCAGTGTTCCATGCTGGTTGCAAGAGCCCCCATCCACTGTACTGCTGCTGGTTCTGCATCACGAAGGGTATGATGGCACCCTCCATCAGACCCATCCGGTACTCCACCTCTTTAGTGTGGTACCCCACCTCCAGCATATCTGGGAACGTTAGTGAAAGGGATCCCTGTTGTTTTAGAATCCAGCGCAGGGTCCCTGTTGCACCTGGGGTTGCCGCAGGTGGGGGTTTGGCCCAATTTGTGTTGCTCTATGAGCACTCTGAAAATTGAGCCCCCATTTTCTGATTGTAGCTTTTTATCCTGTTTTAAGTTCATGTTCTGATTTTGTGAAAAAAAGTCATTAATTTTCTTGGAGAGCCAGGTGTAATAGTGTCCTTTGACAATGTATATTCTGATTTGCATATGTTTGTTGCAGACATTGAGAATATCACTGACAAAGTATGCCCGAGCATCATCTACTGAGAAAATACGATTGACACAGACCCATCTTATGGTAGACAAGTGTGCACAGAAGTACTCCAGTATAAAATGCCTGTATGAGCAGGCTGATCATTTTCAGAGAAGATTTTTGTTACAAATTTTCCAGACCAAAAAGTGATGGAATGATCACTGAAGCAGTCTGAAAGTACTGTAGTAATTCACCAGCAATTGAGATTCTATCAGGGTGGTTAACAAGAATTCAATCTATAAGGCTGTTGTTGTCAGGACAAAAAAAATTCCTATCGTAAGAAAACAAAGAAAGAGTTAAATGTTTATAATCATAAAAACAGAACTGATACCATGCCATAGTAAGAGTCCCATTATTTGGGATTATGGAGAAGTAACACTATTGTGGAAAAAAATTGCATAAACACAGCGTATTTCATTATGAGCATTGGTAAACAAAAAGGCACTTCCAGGCTCACAAGACACTCATCTATGATAAAACAATACTGTGCAGAATGTTCAGATTCTGAGGGAATGGAATTCTATGAAATTTTAGAAAATTCAGTGGAAGTCGATTGTGGTAGAATTCCAACATTTTGCATGAGAAATGTTTTTCTCAGATGAACAATCCACAGTTTATATAAACTGCAGATTGTTTTTCAGCAATCTGCAGAAAATAATCTGTGGTTTACGTAATCTGCAGAATATTTTACTGTGGTTTACTCAGAAAGGCTTTTTGAAATTCTGCAGAATTTAAAAAGAATTTCTGAAATGCATTTCAGATGTGGAATCACTATTCCACACAAATTCTGCCAGCAGAATTCCACTTTCTACACAGCCCTACATTCATTAGGAGATAGTGCAAACTGTGTGCATTTCTGTCAAACTATAAACATTATCACAAAGTCTTAGATACCTAATCTTTGATTTCAATAGCCTTGCCAAAGCATTTTAATAGTTTTGCTGTCTGTTGCAATGACGCTGACTGAGCTCAGTATTTTCAACCTAATGAGTGTGTAATTTGGTAATAGGCAATCCCACAAATGATCATGAAAATGTGGTTACTAACTTGATTGTTTCATTACTTTTTACCTCTACATAAAGTTGATGTTCTGAACAAATTGCAGCCTCCTAAGGAACAGTCAGAGAGATTCAATACCTAGGTGATTTTTCTGGTTCTTGTAATGGCTGGTAAGTTCCATGTCTATAATACACATGTTTGTATGTTAATTCTGTTGTTTATAAAATGTTTACTAGATTTTTAGTTATCATGTGAACCAGTGTGTACTGCTTTTGTTGCTTTACTTTAATCGTGCTCAAAATACCTCGCCACTTACCTCCGCATCCATCCACCAGCTGAATGTCATTATAGCAAACTGCTGCAGCTAAACAGACTCACTCATTGCATCATTTTCTATAATGACATTCAGAAGGTGGCTTTAAGTAGAGTTATATGGAGGGGGTTGTGCTTGCTTGAATGTGGCACATGAGAATACTTATTTTTAAGGGAGATTATTTCAGGAAACCAGGGACAGGTTCTGCTGCTGCTGCATTAAATGGCGGGTTGGGGGTGGGAGAGTAATTCAAAGAGTAATTTTTTTATAACATATGTTGACTGACACCAGAAATGAACTTCTGGTGATACAACAGTACCTAGTGGGTAGGGGCACTAAAGTGACACTGGGAATGGGTTTCTGGAATTGGAACTGTAAGTAAAGGATAAGGACACTTTAGAAACTTTAGGGATTGGCTTCTGATGTTAAAAATAGAAGACAGGTATTTCAAGTTGGTTAAGCAGCATTGGTGATTGGCTTAGTTTCACAAAAAGCATTTTGCCAACTGGGGATGAGCTCCCAGTGCCACTCTGATGAGCACAATAAGAAAGGGGGGTTTTATTTACCAGTTGCCATGCATCATTCTCACACCTTAACTATTTCAGTTCATTTACAGTGGCATAACAATGCCTTAGCAAACAATTTTAGAACTGTACTGGATATTTGCTGTCTGTCATTTTTAATTGTAAATAACTTTATTATTTTTAATAAATGTGTTAGGAAACCTACAATAATAGCACAACACAGCATGAACAGTGGTTTGATGAATAAAATTAGAATTTACAAGCTCAGGGTGCACTTACTAAGGTGAGGTAGTTCAGAGAAACACAAAGCCACGGCCTTGGCAGGGTTGGTCAGCACTTCAGTATGCCCAGTTGTATATCAGCTCAATAATTCAAAATGACAATCATCACAAAAGGACATCGAGATAAATGTACTTAACCAGCATTGCTTTTTATTTAGCTAGAACAAAGCAACAATGCAGGTACTTCTTCTCAGGTGATACAAGTAAAAAAAAATAAGCAAACATAACTGTATCAAGGTGGTACAATGCAAATGTATCTGTCTGCCATATCTTTCATTGCTAACTGTTCCCTATGCACTCCTGAGAGATCACCTGACCACTTAACGGATGTTTCAACATCACACTAATGTCTTCCTCAGAGTGTGGGAGCTATGGTTAAGGTGCTTATCATAATGTGCATACTTAGAGGTGCAGTTTGCTAATACCAAGTCTCTATATAAAACCCAAACCAAACCGTGTACTCAGAAATGACTGCAGCTATGAAGCGTCCAGATGTTACCTAATAACTTATTGAATATCCAATAAATAGATGCTCTTGAATAAATAGATCTCACCTAAATATAGACATAAAATAGCAAAAAATAAATACATTAAGTGCATAGTGCTAAAGTACCCCCGATATACAATAATAAAAAGAGTTACTAATATCAGCATCCAGAAAAAGAAAGAGAGAAAAGAGATAGCACAGAGACATGTCCAAAACCTTAGAAATATACATTTATAACAAATGCAATGGTATTTTGTCATTAAGTCCATATGGCTGTAAAGTCTCCAAGGTTAAAATCCAATATGCTTCACACCTCAAAAGTTTATTGTTTAAGCTGCCATCCCTACAGTCTAGTTCTACCTTTTCTTTTTATGCTTCCATTACTGCTGTCCCTACCTCTGGAGGGAGCCCCCAGCATCCAGCAGCTGGTACTGACCCTTGCTTTCAGGGCTTACCCCCTCCTCCCCGGTGGGGCCAATGCTTCAGTATTATGTTTCCGAACACTTCTGCTTCAGGGAAGTGCTGAGTGCAGAATGTAGGGGGTGCTTCAGTGATTTGATCATTTCTGCCATTAAGTAGCTGGTCTCCATTTGTATCTCTGGCAGTCACATATGCTTTTTTAATGCCCTTGCTTTGATATTTTCTAGCCATAAATCTAGTAGCTAGATCTTTATAGTTATTTTCAAAATCTGAGTCACTTGTGCATTTATGCACCAAGGAAAGATATGGCAAACAGATAAGTTTGTATTGCACTGCCTTGTTACAGTTATGTTTGTTTAATTTCTTTACCTGTATCACCTAAGAAGAAGTATCTGCATTGCTGCTCTGCTCTAGCTAAATAAAAAGCAATGCTGGTTAAGTACATTTATCTCAGTGCCTGTTTGAAATGATTGTCATTTTGAATGATTGTGTTGATATACAACTGGGCATACTAGAGCGCTGACTGACCCTGCCACGGCTGTGGCTTTATTTTTCTCTGAATTACCTCAACCTGGTAAGTACATGCTGAGCTTGTGGATTCCAATTTTATTCATTGAGCCGTGGTTCATGCTGTGTTTTTCTATTTAACCATTTTGGTGAAGTGGTGATTCACCACAGTGTGCACCAAGTGTTTTGGCAGCAGCAGCAGGTATTTACTCTGGTGTACTCAGCATTCCAGATGCTGAAGGAGAACAAATTGTATTCTCTAGTGAATAAATCAATGAGCTTTTTAATGTAGTAAAAGCAACAGATTTACAAATAAATGATACAGCCTTTCTGGAAGACCTTAGAAAAAAGAATATAGGATTCCAGATGCATGCAGTCTCCATTTCATAGTATTGGATAGACAAGAGGATACCAAGAGACCTTAGAACACAGAAGCCTCCTTCCTTTGGTCAAGACAATAAAGAGTTCATGACTGACTGGGAAAAAGTACTTAACAAAGGAAGTTTCAATTTAATTTTGCTAGTAATTAAAAAAAGCTAAAAAGGAATGTGATTCTCTAACTACTGAAATCCAAGAATTAGAGAATAAAATCAGCACCACGTATACAGTGGGACAATTGCAAGAGCTAAAAACAAAAATGGATCAGATGATAGACAAATTAAAAAGATGCCAGAGACTATGCCAATGACACAGTGTACAAGTGATAAGGAAAAATTAAGAAATTCTATATAAAGCCTTTTCCACAGGAATTTAAAGATTATGATGTATCCTGTGGTATGGAGAGTGACTCTTCAGAAAATGATGACAGCAAATAGCAGGAACATAGAGGACAAAGGGGACCTTTCTTAGAGCAAGTGACGAAGTCCAAAGACATAGGTGGAGGTCAAGAAAGAACACGGGGTCATGGAGGTGGAAGTGGACACGTAGAGGCGAGAGCAGGAAGGAGTGGGAGAAGGAACAGAGAGGCAGAGGCAGGCAGCAATGGGGCACCAACTACCTGCTACGGAGCTCGCCCAGGAACAGGAATATGAACTGGAGATCATCAACTTAACTAACAAAGTACTTACTGAAGAGCAAATTGCTGTACTAAGATGAGGGCTGTCTTTTGGAACATCCAATATGATTAATATCAAGGCTGATTTGTTTAAAGTATTCCTAACATTACAGTTGAAAGACTACTTTGCTGATACAATAAATACTATAACAAATGCTGACAGCGGGCATGAAAATTCAAACTTCAGGACTCAATCTACATTTTGTACAACTACAAACAGTCCTACATTGCAGACATATATAAAAGTAGTAGAAAAAGAGGTTGATGAATTATTGAAACAGCCATATAAAACTCATGAACAAAACATCACAAGTAAAGAGCGTGACACATTGAAAGAACTTAAAAAAATATGACTGATATTATCATAAGGCTGGCTGATTAAGGCGAAGCTGTCTGATTTGGGGGTACACAGAATATGTTCAAGGGGCAAACATGCAATTGAGTAATGTAACGTTTTATGTAAGACTGGATACAGCCCCCACCCCAAGAATACAATAGTGGATTTCTACACTTATAACAGAAGCATCAACAAACAATTGGATCACTCAGCAGGAAGCAGACTTTAAGTCTGTAAAGGAACCATGCAGACCTGCCCTGTATCTGTTGATAAAAATCCATAAAAAATGGACTCCAATACCTGGCAGACCAATCGTGTCATCAATTGTATCAGCCGCTGAGCCGATTTCTAAATTTGTTGACCTTCATATAAAACAATTTGTCTCTGATCTCCCATCTCACATTCTGGACAATAATCACATGTGCAGATTTGTTAAAGATTTACAAGTTGATTGCTTTGGTATGCTTAATGCTGAGAGCCCCTATGCAAATATAACACATGAGAGCAGCATAAACACAATTATGAAGGCTTTCTCTGGAAGGTCAAGCGATGTGATCCCATCATCTGAATTCATTGGAAACTGTGCCCATCTGGTATTACAGTGCAACTACTTCATTTATATCAACAAATATTACACACAAATAAAAGGCACCAGTATGGCTACAACTTTTGCACCAAACCTCGCAAATGTGTACATAGGAGAATGGGAGAATCAGTATATTTTCAACTCACAATTCATCTTATTTTTTTCTGCATATCTGTGCCTGGAAATTATATATTTATGATTGTTTTATGGTCTGGAATGGTACTGTGAAACACTTAAAAAATGTTGAGGAATTTATGAAAGATACAAAAGGTCATCTGAAGTTTATCACAGATTGGTGTAAAGAAAATATAAATTTCCTAGACCTGACAATTTTCAAAGAGGACAACAAACTAAGCATCAAGCTCTACAAGAAAGAAACATCATGTAATATGATTCTTCAAGCAGACAGCTGTCACCCCATACCCCTTGTGAGTAACATCCCTAAGGGACCTTAAGGGACAATTTTTAAGAATGCAACAGATATGTACAAATGACTCAGATTTTGAAAAGAACTGTAACGATGTAGCTACTAAATTTACAGCTAGAAAATATCAAAACAAGGTAATTAAAAAAGCCTATGTGACTGCTAGAAATAAAAATAGAGACAAACTACTTTGTGGCAGAGATGATCAAATCACTAAAGCACCCTCTACATTCTGCACGCAGTACTTCCCTCAAACAGAAGTGATCAGGAACATAATATGGAAGCACTGGGGAATTCTTAATGCTGACAACAAGTATGATGACATAAGTAATACAGCACCAAGAATCAGCTGCCGCAGTGGAAATAACCTACAAGAGTCACTCGTCCATGCTATTTTGCCAGAACAAGTAACCCCCAGTCAAAGGCTACGAAAACCGCCAACAGGAAATTTTAAGTGTGGACATTGTGTCCACTTCAAAAGTACTAGCAATTCCAGTTCTTTTATACACCAGAGAAGTGGAGAAAGATTCCAGATAAATCAGTTCAATAACTGCAGTACTGAAGGGGTACTTTATGCATTGTTTTGTCCCTGCAGACTTATGTACATTGGACAGACAAAACGAGCCCTTAAGTTGCACATTGCAGAACATAAAACAGCCATAAGGACTATTAATGAAACTTAGGCAATGGCTAGACATTTTAAAGAGGCACAACATGGATCCCCAACTGCTCTAAGACACTTGCAGATTGAAAAGGTAGAACTGGACTATAGGGGTGGCAGCTTAAAGAATAAACTTTTGAAGTGCAAAGAATATTGGATTTTAACCTTGGAGACTTTACAGGCATTTGGACTTAATGACAAAATACCACTGCATTCTTATAAATGTATATTTGTAAGATTTTGGACATGTCTCTGTGCTATCTCTTTTCTTTCTTTCTTTTTCTGGATGCCGATATTAGTAACACAATTTATTATTGCATATAGGGGGTGCTTTAGCACTATAAACGTTGTGTATGTATTTATTTATTTGATATTTAATCTCTATACTAAGTGAGATTTATTTATTCAAGAGCCTCTATTTATTGGATAGTCAATAAGTTATTAGATGATATCTGGATGATTCATAGCTGCAGTTGTTTCTGAGTACACATTTTGGTTTGGGTTTTATACAGAGACATGGTATTAACTCACTGGACCTTTAAGTATGCATATTATAATAGGCACCTTAACCATACCTCCCACACTCTGAGGAAGACATCAATGTAATGTCGAAATGTCAGTTATGTGGTCATGTGATCTCTCAGGTATGCACAGGGAACAGGTAGCAATGAAAGATATGGCGGTCAGATAAGTTTGCATTGTACCGCCTTGTTACAGTTATGTTTGCTTAATTTCTTTACTTGTATCACCTGAGAAGAAGTACCTGCTTTGCTGTTTTGTTCTAGATAAAGAAAAAGCAATGCTGGTTAAGTACATTAATCTTGATACCCTTTTGTGACAATTGTCATTTTGGATTATTGTGCTGATATAAAACTGGGCATATGTGTTAGCCGACCCTGCCATGGTTGTGGCTTTGTGTTTCTCTCTCTATAATAATAGCACCTCTGGGTCAGGATCTAATAAAACCGAAAGTTTTAAATTTGAAATTTTTATAGTTTTAGCAGAAATAATGTCTCAGAATTGGTGAATGTTGCTATTTTGACCTCCCTCTAAGTAAAAAAAAACAACTGAACTAACTTTTTGTTTCTATGGAGCTTTTTCAAGTTTTGGGTTGCAGACTAGCTCTTCAGTCCATAATTCTCCATCTCAGCTGGCCACCATCTCCCTCCTGGTGTTACCTGCCTTGTTCCCCCATGGCTCCCACCTGCCACATGGTAGGGGTTGGTGGAGGGAAGGCTGTCCTCATTACCCTAGAGTCTGGATATGGTCAGCAGGACCTGGAGTGGTGGTGCAGGTCGAGGTGGGTGAGCAGAACCTCCTTGTTGCACAGCCCCACTTTTCTCATTTTTTGGTCCCTACCCCTAAGGTTGGCATGCATGCAGTGCCATGGGTATGCAATGTGGAGATGCTACACTTGCTGGCATGCCGGCACCCAGCCCTTATAGAGGCAGTCACCTACCATGCCACCCAGCCTCCACTGCCTGGCAATCAAGCAGTAGTATTTGCTGCCTCCCTCCATAAAGGAGGAGAGTCATCAATGGACACTCAATGCTCCTTCTCCCAGCAGGCCCCAGAGTGACCTTAGTCCATACCCAAACCCGGGCAGTTTGGCATTGTAGTATGTAAGGTTCCCAGTGCCTCAGTCCTCCACACCAATGGACTGGCCAGCTGAACTGATTTTGACCACATTTATCAGATCTGTGGTCCTGCAAGAAAGGGTGTCTCTGCCAATTTTTCAAGTCCCTAATTAAAAAGATTATTGGGTGAAAAGTGAATAAATATGATTGGAGAAAGGAGTGCCAACTCAGTGCTTTTGGGCACTCTAGAAGGCCCTCCTTGTGGTCAGATCTGTGGCCTGTCATTGATGCAGAACACTGCAGCTCACCATTGCTCCAGCACTTATCATCTAATTGCTGTGAGATTGAGGGGGAGAAAATGGGGATGTTTTGTGCAAAGATGTCAGGTACCAGGGTCATGCCCTGCTAGTTGCAGTGCGCCACTAGAATGACTCAATTAATTGCTACTTGTAAAGAATACCTGATAGCATTTTTTCATTTGATTGTGCTTTTCAATTAAAGCAGCGGTATATGTTATGGTGAAAATGCTGACCGATACTTCTTTTTTATTTTCAGTAGTGCATTATTTCCTGCTTGTGAGACAACTTCCCTGCCCCCATTTTTATTCTGCTTTAGATTTTTTATTACATTTCAAATAATAAAAAAATGAGTGCAGCTTTCAATACTATTTACACTTGTTCATTACATTTTTTTATTCTCAGCTGTATATAAATACCCACTGTCCCATAAAGTCAGGAAACAGTTTATATTGTGTGCCAGTTCACTTTAGACACTACCCAAGACATGTTAAACAATGTGTGTTAAAAAAATGTTGAAAGCTGATAAAAAGTTTGGAAAACCATATAGAAAGGAGTGTTCTTTTTATTATTCAAATGTACAAAATAAACACAAAAACAGGCTTGGAATAAAGGTACCTTACAAGACAGGAGATAAGTGGCAATCTAAAATAGAATGCAAAAGTATATATCTTTTCTATATAACAACTTTGTAATATTAGAACTATGTAAAGCAAAGTTGTTTCTGTTGAATGCTATTATGAACAGCTCAATAACATTGTTCAAGTTAAAAAAGTATAGGTCAAACAAATTTATTACCACTAACATGCACTGCTGCTTTAAATTGCAAATGTTATTTTCTTCGGCATTATAAAGTGTGTAGACCCACCCCTGGCCTGAGGATTTAAAGATGACACAAAATCATTTTCAGGGCAGGGACTCACACATACCACTCACTTGACCTCCCAGGTCTGAGGTGACATCCAACAGCTCAAGATGCTTTTAAAGCCAGCCAGTGCAGGGCTGCAATGCAAGAGAGGAAGTAGGAAAATATCTCCAAACAAAAACTCAGTGTCCAAACTGTAATACACACAACCACAGATCCCTTTCTTCCAGTTCATGAGCATATGATGGTCAGGAAGCATGCTTCAATTAACCCAGTACAGCATTCCCCTGTCTAAATCACTTAATGACTCACCAAGTCTCAATGGAGAGGTACACTTTGCAGTTATATACACTCTAATTTCCATTTCTAAAACAGTCCAGAATCAAGGCAGGGGTCTGCAAGCAAAGCTCAGTGGGGTACAACAGTTGATCTATTTTGCTAATTTGGAATATTACAGACTTTATACTAACTCTGTCCCAACCAGACCTTCCTTAGTCTAGATGAGAATTATGTGAGGGAAAATAATTATTACTGTGACCCTCCATTAACTCCTTGGAGATTCATCCTGTCCCAATGGAGGGTACTAACACAGGGGCATCTTTTACTCTTTTACACATTTATACTTTTGCTCATTTAGTGTTGGGCTCATTTATTCTGTCAGACTCCAGACACAGAAAGAAGCATCTGGCTCTGTGAAGCTGCCCAAGGAATTCAACCAACTAGCTATCCCCTACACACAGTACACAGTCAATACACTTCCTGCCCAGAGGTGACATAGGGTAGTAGCCTCCAGGATCATAGATCTACTGATGCTCCATAAGTAATCTTACACAGAATTAAAGCTAATGCCAGTGGGTCATTGCCTCATAATTTACATGACAAGGGGAGGTAGGCACCCTCTGAGGTTCCCAGGTTGCCACTGGTGCCACCTCCCAATCTTTGGCAAGTACTGGCCCCCATGGGCAGAGAGCCAAGGCCTAATAGCACTCTTCTAGGGTTTATCCCCACTTCTGGAGATCTATGTTGGTTACCAACCCAATTTAGAAGGGCAAGGAGAGGCTGACACCCCTTGGGGGTCCGGGGCTGCCACTGGTGCTGACTCCCACCCTTTCCCAAGACCTGACCTCCTTGGGTAGTGTGTCCATGGCTAAATTCATTTACAAAATCATTCTTTTTCCCTCACCTACCTGTTGCAGGAAGGGGGAGACGCATCTAAGTACCTGAATCAGTCACTTATTGTGAATAGCATTAAAGTTCACCTCTGCAGAAAGATTCAGTATCCATGTCTTTAGATGTTCTTAATTGTCCTTCTTTAAAGCAGTAGTGTCTCAGTGGCTTCTTTTGCATGGAGATGGGTAGGGTTCCTCCAGCATTAGGGCTCTCAGTAAATGGCATGCCACTATTCTTGGAGTTTTGTCTGAATTACACTCACTGGAAAAGCGGTTCGAACAGGGGAGCAGGCACTGCAGGCCTGGCAATCATCTCCGTCAGACTGACTCCAGCTCACAGTTATGCTCCAGCTCCAGACAGTTGGCCCTTCTACCTGGAGTTCTGGATTAAACCAGCTGGCTCAGCCCTCCAATAGACCAGATGTTAACCCTTTGATGTCTCGTACAAGGGCTGCTTATATGGTCAACAAGTGTTTGTATCATTTTGATTTTCTGCATTGTGTTTTGTGGGAGTTTACGTAGAAGTGCTCCTACAAATGTTTGTTGTTTGAATTCACATGTCTTTTCAGATCTGAATCCTTAAAACAAATCTCAGTGAATACTAAATTCACAGATATTCAGTTAAAAGTGAGGCAGTGCAAGGGGTCCTAGTCACAAACTGTGTCAATATACAGTATGCATGGTTTGTGTATAGCTACAGTATCATATCCTGCTTGATGGCCTGATACCCTGATATCACTTCTTCAGCAAGGTTCATGAGGGACTTTAATAGACTTTAACTACAGAGGTCCTTGAAAAGTTAGAGGTGGATGAGGCAAACATTTTCTAGACACTTGGCTTCCAACAGAAAGTCCATATGCAACCACTGGCAAGGAATTCTGGGATGTGGCAATCTACAGATCAGAATATCCATATCCTCTTAAGTTATGAGTTTAAAGGGCTAGATACCAGCAAGGGGACGAAACTCCCATCAGTGCTGGAAAGTGCACAGTATAAATGCAAACTCTTCCCTACCTCTGTTTAGCCTTCCCTACAGCAGGACACAATGAAGATGACTTCTTGCATGCTGTATGTAACAGTTTTACTCAAAACATGTCCCTAGCCTATCCAACCATATACTGTAGCTGCTCTGGAGCAGTGGAATCAGGCTGGTGTGACAGCACTAATTTAGTGAGGTTAGTGGAGGTTAATATCTCCCCCTCTTCTTCTAGCTTTTTTTTTTTGCTTATTGCAGTTTTAGTGTCACATTAATGTGTTGTATATGCACTGTGCATAATGCCCATTATTAGTAAATTGTACCTATTGTTTCTGGTTTTGTTTGTTAGTTATTTGGTGTTTAAAAGAAAAATAATAAGGAACCACTAGGATCTACTGACTGAACATTATAACTTGTCAGCAAGGAAGCAGTGAGCTGTTGGTTTTTGAAAAAAATAGTAGCCAGGAAATATGACTACAAATGTTACAGTGATTAGAATTATTACTTTAAATGAAGTTCAAGTAGCAGTTCGGTTGTCAAGTTGTTCCAGGGCTGCTGGTAGAGTGTTTGACAGTGTTTAATTAAGGATAAATAAAGATAAATGCTAATCTAGTAGGTTACAGTTAGGGAAGGCATTTGATGGGGATATAGGATGCAGACAGATCAATTTGTACCACAGTGTACATGGGGAAATAAGTTTTTTTTTTCTTTTTTTATCAGAAACACATTTGTTTTGAAAAACTAGTGGCTATAATTTCCTTTAATTTTCCACTTGCATGCACACATTTTTTAAATCCAGATTGGATAAGCACTTTTCTTGGTTTACTACTGAAAGGTACTTCCTAAATAGTGTGTGACCAATTTATCAGGAATTGACAACATGGTGAATATACAAGCCTACAGGTTTGCAGCAACCCTGGCTCTGTAAGACAGATAAGCACCAGTCAGATAATTAAACAGACAGGTATTGGCAGTTTTGAGTACAAATAAATAACTCTTTATCCATGAATTTACTCTAGGGGGTGTGCAGTTGCCACTTGGTAGCCAATATTGCATGTGCAAGTCTGACATTAAAAAGAAACACACAAAATATATACTGACAAGATAAACCTGCAGCACTACTTCTGTGTTCAGGACTCATCTGTTGATATCTGACTGAATCCCAAAAAGAGCTATTAAACAGCTCATTACAGTCAGGGGTGGTTCTGAGGGATTAGAGGATAGCAGACACAGTGCCGGTCCACAAGGGAGGGAACATGGAGGAATCGATAAATTACAGCTCAGTCTCACCTGCATTGAAGGTAAACTGATGAAGGCACTAGTCAAAGAATACATTGTGGACTATTTGGAGAGAAATGGGATGCAGAATAATATGCAGCATGGGTCCGGTGAAGGGAGGTCTTGTCAGGTCAACCTGTTAGCATGCTTTGACTGGGTAACAAGAGTGGTGGAGAAGGAACAAGTCCCCTACCAACTCTGCCGCAATCCTTCCCACCGATTTAGGTGAGCAGCTGTCTCCCACTCCCCTGCTGACACTCTGTCTCCAGCACTGTGTCTCCCCCACCCGTTAATTACCTCCTAGCTATTTTAATTATGTGCTTCTCCTCTCCTTCCCTCTAAAGAAGATACCCCTGACCAGGCACTCTCAACAGGACCAGCAGTGTGGCTTTCCTCTCAGCAGTCACTGTCCACCTCCGTGAACCTGCCAAAGGCACTAGTCAAAGAAAACATTGTGGACTACTTGGAGAGAAATGGGATGCAGAATAATATGCAGAATAATATTGGGCTGGCAGTATAGCCTAGAGGTTAGAGGAACGAGGTGTCAACAAGCTTGATACATCCAGCAGTCCAGACCTGAGTTTGATTCTCACAACCTCCATTTGCATACTGTGTGACTCTGAGCAAGTCACTTAACTGCCAAGTGCTCCCAGGTCACCCCTGAAAACAGGCACTTGTGCCTAGTGGGTCTTACCCAGTTACCAAAGACTAAAAATAAAAATAAATAAAAAAATGTTTAAAAGTATGCAGCAATGGTTCATTGAAGGAAGGTCTTGACAGACCAACCTGTTAGTATTCTTTGACTGGGTAACAAGAGTGGTGGAGAAGGGACAAGTAGTAGGCTTACTTTACTTCTACTTCAGGAAAACATTCAGTGAGAAGCCACACAGAAAGTTGCTGAAAAAAAATTAGAGCATCTGGGAGCAGAAAAGGATCTAGTTACATAGGTAAGAAGTTGCTTAAAGGGGAGACAGCAGATAGTGGTAAACAGGGTCAAATCAGGGGAACGGGAGGTCACAAGTCGGGTACCACAAGATTTAGTCCTGGGACCAGCCCTTTTTAATATGTCCATAAGTGACATAGAGAAGGAATACAAGGCAAGCTATGCCTCTTTGTAGAGGACACTAAGCCCTGTGGCAAGGTAGACAATGGAAGGTGATAAGGGAATTACAGAGAGACCTGCATAAGTTAGACAGATGATATAAGATCTGACAGTTAAAACAGATGCCAAAAAGTTCAAGGTGATGCAAACAGGAAATGAGAACCCCAGCACAGAATACTGATGAGATGTGTTAAACTGAGCACAACTTCAGAGGAAAGGGACCAGGGTGTTATCATAAGTGGCATCCTAAAACAAACTAGCCAATGTAACAAGGACTACAGCAAGGTAGTCAAAATATCGGAGTGTATTGGAAGGGATTTTGATAGCACGAAGTAAGATGTAGTACAACTTCTTTATAGATCACTAGTGAGACACCCATCTGGAAAACTGTAAACCAACCACTATGATTCAGGTCCAGCAGGGTAGATACTATAAGGATCATCTCAGGGCACTGAACATATACAGTACTTAATGGA
Organism: Neoceratodus forsteri; assembly: GCA_016271365.2. Taxonomy (NCBI): domain Eukaryota; kingdom Metazoa; phylum Chordata; order Ceratodontiformes; family Ceratodontidae; genus Neoceratodus; species Neoceratodus forsteri. Next base: position 854,995,763 of record CM057450.1, read on the forward strand.
GGATAGTCGGAAGATGAGTGACATGATAGAAACCTTCAAGTTCCTGAAAGGAATAAAAAAATTAAGTTGCACAGACATATTTAGCAGAAATGGTGAGTCAAAAACAAGGGGACCTGAATATATGCTGGCAGGGAGGAGATTCAAGAGGGAGGCAAGAAAGTTTTACTTTATGGAGAGAGTGGTTGAGCCATGAAAAAGCCTACCTGTAGAGCTGGTGGGAACAAAATCCATTAAAGGGTGCAAACATGGCTCGGACAGAGTAAATGGCTTAGTTACTTGGCGGGGGGGGGGGAGGCAGGTAGTGAGGGAGGAAGGCACAGGCAAAAACCTGTCTAGACAAATAGTCACAGGGTAAGGTAGGGTAGAATAAAACTGGACAGACTGGATGAACCAATGATTTTTTTTTCCTGCAGACATTGTTTATCTTTTTATATTTCTACTGATTTTTTTGTCAAAGAAGAATTGAGTAGTTAAGAGCCACAACCAGGGTAAATGTGATGCAGCCAATACAAGGCAACAGTAGGAAGTGAAACACTGGCACTGCTCATCAATGCAGAAAACAAGACACTAGACAGCTACTGCAGTTGCATCAAGTTTATCTCATGGGCAGACAGCAAACAAGGAAAACAATGAAATCTGGGGAGGCGTGCAGTGACGCGCCACGTTTCTCAAGCCTGCACTTTGTCAAGAGACTATCGGCTGCCAGAAAATGACCAAATTTTAAAGGCAGTTCTTAAAGTGACAGTAGCGTCACAAGGAATAAAAATGAACAATACAGTAAGTGTTACATATTTGTTAGTATTACACAGACTTATTTGAATCTGGTAGTCAAAATCCACTGTATACTTGCCAAAACTCAGAATTCTCCCAATATAGCAAATGGACTGCTAGATTTGTGCACTGCCTAAAACAGCTATGCTTAGTTATTGACAACAATTGAAAAGCCATTACTCATAGCGTGAAAAGTCATCAAAGATGGAGGTGGTGTGCTGGTAGCTGGCAATGATTTTCATAACCTGCTTGGCCTTTTGCAGCAGAACCTCCTAGGTGTCCCTGGAGTTGGTCACTGGTTTATTCTCGTTGTTCTCCAGGTGAATGTGCCACACATGGCTGTTAGCAACATCCTTTACAAAAATATACCTCACATCAAAATGTCCCTCCCACTTCTCCTGGGACCAAACCCCTGCACAAATGTTGTAGTCCACAGCAGGCATAATTTCTGCCACACCACAAAAGTGTCTGCTACCATTAACAATGAACAAAAGGTAGACCTGGCCCTTATTGTTAATGGAATGATAAGCTGCATCCAGTCTCTTGTTACCATGCTCTGTGCTGTACCAGATATGGTTTTTAATAGACAGGTGAATGTCATCATCCGAGTAACTCTTAATAATGAAAATGAGCCTATGCTTAGGGTTCCAGTTAAACTCCTTAGGGTTGTAGTTGTTAATGCATCAGAGTTTCTTCAGATTTGGATGAGTTTCAGAAGGAGCAGAACCAGAATTCAACTGAGACTGTCTTACTCCATTGCTTTCCTCTCCATTTTGGCCAAATCCATTTCCACAGTTATAAGGTGCCACCCAATGGGTGGGCTGTGCCTGCTCATGCTGCTGCACACCTCATTGTGTCAGCAGCTGTTACCATTGAGGAGTAGGCTGGGGGGTGACTCCCATTGACAGTTTGCTGGCCCACTGACTGCAGAGATACCTGATTTTGCTGTTGACCAACATTCTGAACTGGGGCATGAGGTGAAGCCTTCACCACTGTTCCTTTGTTATCCCAAGTACCAATATTCATACCATGTTTAATGAGTGATGGAGGAAGGTTAGAACTGCCATTACCACTCTTGGACTTTAACTTGGGTTGTGATTTTGCTGGCTTGCTGGCAATATCAGCCCAAGATATTGGTTTTGGAGGGGTTATGGTAGTTGGCGGCATATTATTAGAAGCCACAATAGTATTAGTAACTGCTCCACTACCCACAGCAGAACCAGCAACTTTAGGGGTGCTATTGGCCACCTCTGAATTGCCCAGTTTTAGGGCTGCCATTCACTGGTCAATAGTATTCATATGAGGGGCCTTGTTAAGTGTCTCATTGGCTAATGCAAACTGTCCATCAGTTATGGCACCACCAAGTGAGCTGGGTGCATATGCATAGCTGCTGCTATATTCAGAACTTTGAGTGGACTGTCCCTGAGAGCTGTTTGTCTCCCAGTCCCAGAACTCTATTCCACTTTGAAGGAAGTTAAAATCATATTGGCCAAGACTGGGTTTACTCCCCAGAGTCCCTGGCTGACCAAACATTACACATGGAAGGAAGTGGTGTTTTCCATTACTCAGCTGTCCATATGATGTCAGGTAGGCTTTGGAGGGGTCATCTTCTGTAGACCACACTGCTTCCTTCATGGAGTAGGAGAACCCAATGGAGGGATTGTAGTAACTTGGCATGTATGAGTCCGACATGGCAGTGTAAGCATTATTCTGTCTAGTTGGAGTGCTAAGGTGAGGCTCAAAATCGTCATCATTTAATGAATCCTTCTGGTATACAGCTCCATTTTACACTTTACTTACTTGGCCTTTCACCTCTGTTCCAATAAGCTACTGGCAGACATCTCTTTCTATTTGGAGCAGTCTTCATCTTGTACAAAGCATTGTTTGCGTAGTTAGAAAGAGCGGTGGAGGCTGGCTCTCCATTCTCATGTTACATGGTTCCTCAGGCCTCTGCTTGCTCAATTTCACTTGCACAATGACTCACCAGGACCTGAGTTGTGTCTTTCCACTCAGCAGCCATTGCCTGCCTCTTCGGGACCTGCTGCAAGCCTTGCTCATTCCCAGACCAAAGATGAGAGGCCCCTGACTGGGTCTTCTCACCAAGACCTGCAGCACCGCTTTCTTCTCAGCAGCCGCTGCCCATCTTCTTGGACCTGCCACAAGCCTAGCTCATTCCCAGAACCAAAGGTATGTGTTCCTACAGCCACATCACCTTTGAAATTTGGGTGCTTTCCATTGTACTTCTTCGATTGGCTCCCTGAATTTGGCCAAAGCCAACTGTTGGCTACTGCCAGAACTCTTCTACTCCCTGCTCTCTAGCCTCAAGAAAAGTGATTTGTAACTCTCTAGCTTAGAACTGTTTACTTTTGTAAAGTGCCTACAGTTATCGTTAAGAAATAGTGCTTTTTTGCCTAAATTGTGTACTAGCTGTACTAAACTCCTTCTCACTCTCTGTTCTAGCTATACTAAACTTCCTTTCACTCTTTATTTTTACTGCTGACCCTAACCTCTCCCTTCTCACGCATCTTTCACACTGTCCCCTACCAACACTGCCGCAAACCCTCCCACTGATTAAGCTGAGCAGCTGTCTCCAACCTCCCCTGCTGACACTCTGTCTCCAGCAATTTGTCTCACCTGCCCCCGATCACCTCCTAGCTATTTTAATTGTGTGCCTTCTCCCCTCCTTCCATCTAGAAGAGAGGCCCCTGACCTGGCACTCGCACCAGGACCAGCAGAGTGGCTTTCCTCTCAGCAGTCGCTGCCCACCTCCTCGAATCTGCCGAAGGCACTAGTTAAAGAAAACATTGTGGACTATTTGGAGATAAATGGGAAGCAGAATAATATGCAGCATGGGTCCACTGAAGGGAGGTCTTGTCAGACTGACCTGTTAGTAGTCTTTGACTGAGTAACAAGAGTGGTGGAGAAAGGACAAGTAGTAGGCTTACTTTACTTCAACTTCAGCAAGGCATTTAGTTAGGAGCCACACAGAAAGTTGCTGAAAAAAAAATTAGAGGATCTGGGAGCAGCAAAGGATCTAGTTAGGTAGGTAAGAAGTTGCTTAGAGGGGAGACAGCAGAGGGTAGTGGTAAACAGGGTCAAATCAGGAAAAAGGGAGGTCACAAATGGGGCACCACAAGATTTACTCCTGGGACCAGCCCTTTTTAATATGTCTGTAAGTGACATAGAGAAGGAATACAAGGCAAGCTATGCCTCTTTGCAGAGGACACTGAGCTCTGTGGCAGGATAGACAATGGAAGGTGGTAAGGGAGTTACAGAGGAACCTGCATAAGTTAGACAGGTGATCCAATGTCTGGCAGTTAAAACAGATGCCAAAAAGTGCAAGGTGATGCATATAGGAAATGAGAATCCCAGCACAGAATACTGATGGGATGGGTTAAACTGGGCACAACTTCAGAGGAAAGGGACCAGAGTGTCATCATAAGTGCAGTGCTTAAATTGCAGGGGCTGAGGTGCTGGGCCCCTTATGTTTTCGGAGCCTCCTCAGTTCTATGTAATTGAAAGCTGCGGGGGGCATGTTTTGGCCGTCTTACTTCTCACTGCTGAAGCTGCCAGTCTCCATTCAGGAACACAAATTGCAGTGCCCTGCCTGGGTGAAAAATAATAATTAACACATTGTTTGCCCTTTTAACAGCCACCTAAGAAAACAGTTGCCTCTCTCCAACCCATAGCCAAACAACTGGCATCAAAGTGAGTTAAGTGATACTTGAGACAGATATTTATCTAAAGCCGTGTTTACAGGGCTGCAGTGCTGTTGCATTTGTGCTGCTCCCTCTCCACTGTGCTGGCTGCTACTCCATCAATTTAGTTTTTACACAGTCCACCCTCACAGCACTGCATGTCATTCTGTGGGGGGCTGTAAATTCAGCGGAGGATGCTGGGAGACACTGGGACAAAAGGCTTCCCATGGGAGTGAGAGCATCAAATAGTTTACAATGTTGGTTAATGCGCTCACTTTTATACAGGTACCCACCAATTTGTATAACCCCCTGACAGTTACACCAATACGGCGACCTACATTGCTTCCAACAAAATCTACAGTTCGTCAACAGGTCACAGTATTGGAGTGCCAGAGACAGGGGCACACTGTCTGTAGGTCCTGCACCCCCTCCCTGAATCAACTCTGGCTTACAGTTGATTATAATTAGAAGAGGGGGTAGGGAAGGCAGACCCCCCACATGGGGGGTTGGGGGGTGAAGCCCCTGATAGAAAAATGGCCCGATAGTCCATCGGGATTTATGTCGACTGCAACTTGTGAGTGACATAAATTTTGTTGCTGTGATGCCGGTCAATTAAATTGATGTTGAACTGGCATCGTAGAGCCCCCACAATTGAGCTGCAGCAGAAAAGGGATCCAAAGTTCACTTATGGAACTCTGTAAAGTGTCTACAAAGCTGACTTTGCAGCGCATCCACCTGTGCGCATGGGATGATGCACTGCAAAATCGGCAGTGTAAACAAGCCTTAAGTGATAACATGCCATTGCTTGACTGCTTTGATGGCAACCTTCCAGGAAAACAAACAAACAATAGCCTCCCACAGCTAAAAGTACTATCCACAGCTGGCACCAAAGTTAGTCCTTCACAGGTACTTTAAAAAGTGATAGTCAGAAATCCTTTTTTTAACCTTATTATTTGTAAAAGAAAATACAGCTGTACATGCCTTTTTTGATGTCCGGTGTGACACCTCCTTGAACGAGCATAGTTGGGGGTGTTCATCACAGTTCATACTATAGATGACTTAAAGATCCAATGCACATATTTAAGCAAAGCTTGAATTCACATGAATCCAAGTCCCTGTGTCATGATTAGTGTTTCCTGAAAATATCATGCAGTTTGGTTTTGTGGTTTTCCCTAAATCAGCACCTGTTAATGTTAACTGAAAACAGTGAAGATTTTTCTGTCCCTTTCAATGAGCAATTGCATCATTCTTGTCTAGCCTGCTGCTTCAGCAATTAAGTCCCTGATTGACTGAAGAAGCAGCTGCAGTTCCCAGTCACAGCAGCCTGTAGAGCTAATTGTTTTCACTCAGAGTTTGTTACTGACCTGTCTGGTTTGTGTTGATATAGATTAGCTTAAAATTTTTCATTCTGTTATCACAAAAAGTTGATCCATTTGAGTTTTAGTGCTGAACTGAATGTGTTATGAATGAATGTCTTTGAGAAATTTCGTTGTCTGTATTACAGCTGTCAGTTCTTTCTCATCAAAACTCTACGTTGTTTTCCGGCTATATACTGTAACACAGGGTTTGTGTAATGGACACGAAATAAATCTAAAGTTGTTTTAATTCATAAGAGCAATATGTCTTTGTCTTTGATGTAGCCTCCATAAATAGGTCCATGTGAGAACATCTTTGTTTTTATGTCAGATTGACAAATAGGTGTCTGCCACTCTCATTTATGTCAGGAACATGTACTGTACGAACTCACAAAATTCAGTTCTTTGAAGGTTTCTGTGTGAATATACATCCTGTATGTGTATAACTAGAAATACTACATGGTATCCTGATGCCCCTGTCTCTTGCCTGACAGTTGAGGCAGAAGCAATCTGCTGCCCTTTTCCCTGCCCCATAAGCCCCCTTTCTCCTGCCCCCCATTTGAGGTTGCTGCATTCTGCCACCCACTGTCTTCTCCACACAGTCAGGGCTGCTGCACCCTGCTGCCTCCTGCACAAACATTTGTGGCTGCTGCATCGTGCTTCCCTCTGTCCCCCACCCCTTTCAGTGAGGGCCAATGCACCTTGTTGCCCCCTCTTCCTGTTTCCACAGTTGGGGCTGCTCTACTGTGGTAAGCCTTGGAGTCCTAGGTCCCATGCCTTCAGAGTTGGAGCTGTTGCACAATGCTGCCCCAGGTCACCAAAGGTGGGTTATTTGCTGCGCCTGTTAGCCATCTCCATTGCCCCAACTCAGCAAGGCTGCTGCACCACATGCACCCTGTCCCACAGTCAGGGCTACTGTTCTTTGATGCCCTCTTGTATTCTGCCACATGGTCAAGGCATCTGCACCATGCTGTCCTCTGTCTTTGCCATCACATCCAAGGATGCTGCACCCTGCACCTGTCTACACAGTCAAGGCTGCTATGGCCTGCTGTGCCCTAGAGTCCCATGCCTCCACAGTTACAGCTGCTGCTTCATGCTGCTACTTGTCATAAGACAAGCCAGGGCATGTGCTGCGCCCTGACCCTGCCACTACAGGTGGGGCAGCTTCTCCCTGTTGTCACCTGCCACCAGAGATAGATCTTTTGCTACACCCTGCTGCTCATGTCCCTTGTCCCAAACAGGTGTGTCTGCTGAACCATGTCCCACAGTTTGAGCTGTTGTACCCTGATACCTCACCTGTCTCCTGCCCAAACAGTCAGGGCTGCTGCACCCTGCTACCTTCTGTCCCCCACCCTGTAACACAAGATGAAAGTATTTTTTGGTTTTTTCATTTGAGCAGCTCAGGCAGCATACAAAAGGATCTGACTCTGATGACAGAGAGCAGCAGGGTGCAACAACCCTAACTGTGGAGACTAAAAGCTCTATGGTGCAATAGGGCACAGTGGTGGAAGGGGACAGAGGGCAGCATGGTGCAGAAGTCTTGACTGTGGTGCAGAACACAGTGGAGCATCACAGTACAGCAGCCCTGAGTGTAAGATGGGGTGCACATGGTGCAGTGGCCCTTCCAATTTGGGGCAATGGAAGTGGATAGCAGGGTGCAGCAATAGCCCCAATCTTTGGCCTGGGGCAGCAAGGTGCAGCAGCCCCGACTGTGGAGGCAGATGCCTTGAGACTCTAGGGCTTAGCAGAGCAAAGCAGCCTGTCTGCAGAGAAAAGAACAGGGGACACCAGGGTGCATTGGCCCTGACTCAGGGTGGGGAATAGGGGGAAGCAGGGTGAAGCAGCTTCAGTTGAGTGGCAGAAGACAGGGACATCAGGATGCCATATAGTATTTCTAGTTAAACACATACATGATGTATTTTCACACAGAACCCCTCAAAGAACTGAATTCTGTGAGTTCATACAGTACATGTCCCTGAAATAGCAGAATGCGACAAACACCTTTTGTCAATCTGACATAAAAAATAAAATTATCATATGAATTGGAAAGGCTTTGCTTGGAATTCAGAGGCCAAGCAGCCAGCCACTCCCACTTCCTGAGCTATATAAGCAGTTCCTCCCAGTCTCACTGTGAAGCATTTTTTCTTCACAGCTGAAGGCTCTGTTGGTTTGTCATCTGAGCTGGTTGGGCCTCCCTGGCTGGCTGGGGCCTGCCTCCTCCACTCCTGCTTGTCTCTGCTGGGCTTCTATGTTTATTTTCCTGCTACTGGTTTGTATTTTGCCTTTGGCTGTGTGTGCTTTCTTCTTTTTTTGGGGGGGGGCTTTTCTAAGCTAATGCATACTGCTACTTCAGAGCTCATACTGCTTGCTTTCAGTTACTCACAACTCTCAAATTACTTGCACTGCAACTGCAAACCTGATCTGTGTGTTTCAGCTCTACTATAGCTGTTCCATGTGTTCCATAGGGAGGCAGTTTAGCCAGGTGGTTTAAGGCTCTGAGCTGCAAATCTGGTGACATCCACAGACCAGACCTGGGTTTGAATCCCACAGCTTCCATCTGTATACTGTGTGACCCTGAGCAAGTCACTCAACTTCCCTGTGCTCCCAGGTCACTCTTGTAAAAAAGCTTTCAGCTGAGTGTGCTACTCCTGGTTAAACTACATAAAAATAAATAAATAAAATGTGGCATACTCTATTACCTTCACCTGACTCCGATTTACTTGAACCTAGCTATACAGCTCACTCATGCTTTTCCTAATTACCTCATTGCAGCAGTCTCATTGCACTGCTGGTGACAGTGCTTTAAGAACATTATGCCTCATTTTATTTTTTGCAGTTACAACTCAGTGTACTCACTTGTTTTTACTACTGCTGCGCAGGCCTACTTGCTTCCTGCTACTGCTTTGTTTACTCCCATTGCTATTGTACATTGTTTTACTCTGAGGTTAGCTAAAGTTCCTACTGAGGCTATTAAATTATTAGCTTTTATATCAGCATGTGATTCTCGGCCCTTCCATCACGTCCTTGTTTGTGCTATAGCGGGGACTGGGAGGTGTTTGTATGGTTGTGGCCTATGTGACTACTTAATTTTGTTCTAAATCCTGTCTTCACCACAAAAAGTCCTCAGAGTTTGTCACCTTGATTTGGCTTTGAACTGCCTGGCTGGCTTGCCCCACTATTCAGTGTTGTTTGCCCTATGCTATGCTGACCTGAGTGCAGATCCAATTATTACTGCTCTGTTTACTGACCTCAGTGCAGGTCCACACTGGCATATGCAACTGATGCTCCTTGCTTACACAAACCATTACTTCTTGCCTACTGCCATCCCCTGGGCTTCAGCCTGGCATTTTGCAGCAATCATTCTGCATTTGACCTTGCAAAGTCTCAGCACTCAATGCTCATTACAATCTCAGCATGCTGTGCTCATTCAGCTCACCAGCTATTCAGCTCTTAGTCAATTTCTGGGGCATGCCAGCCATTCTATTCTGGTGCAGAGTTCCTGCAGCTGATGGTCTCGCTCTTCATTTAGTCCACATCTCGAGCGTGTCCAGCTTGGGGTGGGATCCTTCACACCTGGCTCATAGATGGGAATGTTCTTGCCCCAGGCTTAGCATTAGCAGCCTACTATGCCACAGCAGTGAAGGGTGGAAAAAGTTACCTCCTTTGGCTCTAGTGTTCCACTATAATGGTTAGCCATTGACTTTAGTGGTTTCCCTAACAAGGCACCTTCACCGCATTCTTCCTACTACTGCCTCTGGTGCACCTGGTTTGGTTTAGGTCTGGTAGGCCAGGTGAGTGCCTCAGCAGTTGTTGCTCTCCTCTTGCACCTTGGATACACATATTGTTGCAGAGTTTTCTTGCAACCTTCCATGACATTCCCACTAGAGGGTCTGAGTGAGAGCATTCCTCCAAATTAGAATATTTTCCACCTCCCTTTAATTTGGTTTCCCAAATTGCAGCTGCAGAGCTGTCACTAAATATACTATCCCAAGCCTGGAGGGAGGGCGACCTAGGCCTTGGATCCCAAGAGATTTCCACCACATAGGGTTTTTTTTCTCTCTTCTGTTTCCTTAGGTCATAACACTTAGTTAGCATAGTTGTTTCCCCCAGTTTCTTTAGGTAGGTTCCACTGTCAGATGGAGGTAGAGGATGCCCTGTTGTTCTCTTTCCTTAGGAGATCCCCTAATCTAAATGCAAATCTTCAGTATCATGCTATGCAAACCTGGGCATTCATTACGTTATCCAACTAAGCATCTCATTGCATTATCAAACTGCCTATGCTTCTTTACTCCTACATTACAGTTACTGTGCCTGTGTCACAGTTACTGCTTGCTCATATGCTTCATGTTGCCTCCTTTTTGGGGATGATGCTACATTTCTTGTGGGGATTCCTAAGGTACTTTTAGCCATGGGAATCATCCTGTAGCACCTCTAGGGATGGAACCCTCTCCAAGAGTTCCTTGCATTCGTACCCCTACAGGGTGGTAATTCCTCTGGAATAGAGTGCGAACAGACAAAACCAAAGTAACACAGTTGCACAAGCATAACACTATACTGTCTGCGTAGGTCAGTGAACCTATTTATTGAGGCTACACCAAAGACACACTGCTTCTACGAATTAACAAACTTTAGATTTATTTTATATCCATTAAGTAACCCTGTGTTATATAGCCAGAAAACAATGCAAAGTTTTGATGAGAAAGAACTGACAACTGTAATACAGACACGGTAATTTCTCACAGACATTCATTCATTTCACTTCAGTACAGCACTAAAACGCCAATGATCAACTATTTATGAGAACATGATGATTGATTTCAGGGGTATACCATCACTATGGTGACAACTTTACCATGACTGACATTACAGCTGCAACAGCACCATGTTGCTGTAGTGTCGGCACAGGACCCAGGCACTGCTTTCTGAGGGTATTGCACCCCTCCCTGAAGTAACTCTGACTCAGAGTTGAATAATTTAGTAGTGAGGGCAGAGCCCCCTACATTGGAGGTTCGCGTAACAAAGGCCCTTGAAGAAAACACAGTCTGAAGTGACTCCCTTTTTGCTGACCGCAAATGCAGTCAACATAAAGGAGTCACTGTAACGTCGGCCGACAACGAAATTGTCGACCAACTGTCATAGATCCAATTTTGGGCTACACTAACTAAACACAGACCAGATGTGTTAGTAACAAACTTTGAGTGAAAACAATTAGCTTTATAGACTGCTTTGACTGGAAACTGCAACAGTTTCTTCAGTCAGTTAGTGACTTAATTCCTAAAGCATCAGGCTAGACAAAAATGTCATCACTGAGTGATAGGGACAGAAAAATCTTCATTGTTTTCAGTTACTGCAGAGCACGTTAACAGATGCTGATTTAAAAAAACACAAAACCAAGCAGCATGAAATTTTCAGGACACACTTATGACACAGGCACTTGAATTCAAGCTTTTATTAAAAATGTGGGAAAAAATGGTGAATTTGATCTTTAAACTAGAGGTAAATGTCATAGTCAGTAGCCCATACACTAAGCCCCTGGAAACAACTTATTTATTCACTGTCAATGAGTTGTCAGAGAGAGAGGGAGAAAGAAAACAAGCAGTTTATGGAGCCCAGAGGACTAGTGTGGCAGCTCAGCTGTACTGTCTGTTGAAATAAAATTACTACTCGCTGTTCTGTGGGAGGAGTCTTGTTATTTTAGACAAGATAAGAAAATCAGAAGCACACAACTCCAGATGGCATGTAAATATTTTTTTTCTGTATAAAGGCAGGGGAATAGGCAGGAATTAAGATGAGTAAGTGCAGAATCAGAGGAACTTGGGGTGGGCAGGCAGTGCTAGCTGGATAGGGATGGAGTATGGGGTAAGGCATAGGCCAGATGTAAAGCTGCAGTAGATTATAGACCTCTAGCAGTGTCAGAACAATCAACCACCATAGAGAGAGCTGAGAGACAAAGAGACAGAGAGAGAGGGAGAGAGAAAGTGAGACCCTGAATGGGCCAGGACTATACTCTTTTAGACTACTCAGCCTGACCTCACTTGTGGGGGGGGTACTTTACTCTCTAGAGGTAAGGCAAGCTTGGGAAGGGGTACTTCTCTCCAGTGCCAATGTGTTTTTGTCTCAAGAGCCCATGTAAAGTAAGGCAAGGCTAGTTGGGAAGGGGATTGTGTCTCTGGGCCAAACGTGAAGTAAGGCTAGGTTGAGGAGGGAGCATTTGTCTCCTGAGCCCATGTGAAGTAAGAAAAGACAAGGCAGAGGTGTATGTTTGTCTCCAGACCACATGGGAAGTAAGGCAAGTTAGGGGGAGAGGTGTTTGTTTCCAGAGCCCATGTGAAGTATTTATTTATTTTATTTAGTTTTTGTTAACCGGGTTAGGTGCTCTAGCCAAAGTTAACTATTTTCAGGCATGACCCGGGAGAATACATGAATAAAATGAGATGAGATTATACAATTGCATAGTATATAGTTACATAGTGTATAGTACATGTAAGTAAGAATACAGATCAATTTAGACAGTACGTGAGATTATACGTATGGCTAGGCAGAGATGACACAAGGTGACAGTAGTACATGCAAATAACAACTGAGACTGAGCTAAGTGGCAGTTATAAAGACAATTTAAGGCAAAGCTTGTTCAGAAGTGTAGCAGTGTCCTGGACAAGGTAGGGTGACTAGCTGTGAGGCCTCAAGTGGGATCAAAGCATGTGCAAGGGTCCCGGGATAGGTGGCAATATAGTTCTTTTTTGAATATTGAGTGGGAGTTTTCCTGTCTTAAGGCAGGAGGGAGGGAGTTCCAGTTAGCTGGGGTGGTGCAGTGAAAAGCTCTGGAGCCTTTAGGAGTAAGACACCTGGGTATGGAAAGTAGAAATTTATTTGCCAAGTGTAGTCCATGGGCAGGTGTCAGTGGAACAAGTAGAGCTGCAAGGAAAGAGGGTGTTTGGATATGGATTACAGAGTCTGTGAGGATCCCTAGGGAGTAAAGTCAGTAGGCAGAAGGGGAGAGCCAGCCCAGTTCTCTATACAGTGTGCTTGAGGTGATGTGAAGAGGAGGCATACTGACATATGTTGTTCTATGCGACATCCCATTTATGGAGAGCAGTCTTATGGGCATTAGCAAAAGTGGAGACACCATATGTCAGTACGGGAAGCAAAATACCCTTGGCAATAGACAGTTTAGTGGATGGTGTTAGCAGGTGACTAGTCTTGTAGGTGATTCCAAGTTTGGCATTTGTAGCTTTGCAGGTTGACTGTATGTACAGACTGAAATCAAGGGATTTATCAAGGAGGATTCCCAGGTATTTGAAGGATGTGACACAGTCGATGAGAGACTCCCCAGAGCCCCTGGAGTCATGGACTAGGAGGGGTTCCTTACAGGCTCTGAGTTTGGGGGCAGTGCCAAGTAGCATGGCTTGGGTCTTTTTAGTGTTGAGGATGAGCTTATTTGTATTTAGCTATGTTTGCACATTCCTGAAATCTGAGGAGAGGTTTTCGTTGATGATGTTGACTTTGTCAGTGCTGGAGTAGAGGACAAGATCATCAGTGTATAGGACAGCTGAGCAGGATAATATGGTAGAATCTATGTTTTTGATGTAAAACGAGAAGAGAAGGGGTCCTGGGATGGAGCCCTGGGGTATTCCGATGTCAGTGTTGGTCACACCCGAGAGAACAGAGTTGAATTTAACAAGTTGTAATCTTTTTGCTAAGTAGTTGTTAAACCAGTCAACTACTGAGGATGAGAAGTTAAGTCTATGCAGGGTTAAGAGAAGTAAGGGATGATCAACAAGATAGAAAGCCTTGGTAAGGCAATAAATACTGCTCCAGCGAGTAGGCCTTTGTCCATGTTGCAGAGTACATCGGTAGTGAATTTGAGAAGGACAGTTGAGGTACTGTGCCCTTTCCTGAAACCATGCTGAGTGTCTGAGAGAAGGTTGTTCTTTGTGAGGTAGGCAATGGTTTGGGTTGCAACAAGCTTCTCCAGTAGCTTGCTTAGCACAGAGAGAATGGCTATGGGCCTGTAGTTGTTAATATCCTTTGTGTCACCTTTTTTCAGGATGGGTGTAACTCGGGCAATCTTCCAGAGATCAGGAACAACACCAAGAGAGAGAGAGACAGAGTGAAGATCTTGGTCAGAGGTGAGGCAATCAATGGTGCCGCTAACTTCAGGAGTCATGGCTCAAGTGACTCAGAGCCAGGGCTAGTGTTGTCAGATATGTTTTGCAATAGCCTTTGGACCTCAGACCTAGATATAGTTTTAAAGTAGAAAAGGGGGTAGTAGTTAGTTGGCAGTGGTCAGCACCTGATGCAGATCTCAGGGGTGTGCAGTAAGGCTGAGATGTTGTGGTTGGTGAAGCGAAGGATGAGGTGTACTGAGACATGTCCGTGAAAAGTCTGTTAAAGGCATTCGCTATCAAGTTTGAGTCAATGCAATGCACACCATTTAGGATCATATCCCCTGGGGTCTATGACTGGGCTGCCCAAAGAAAGGTCTTGATGTGAGTCCAAAAGTATGTCAAGGCAAGGAGGGAGGTGAGGGTTGCTTTGTGTCTCTGGATTCCAGGTGAAATATGTATATTATAGAAAACAGTATGTTGCTTACTCCTGCTCAAGCAATGCATCCCAAGTGATTTACATAGTGCAGCCGAGGCATATCCACAACATTCTTAGATTTTGGACTAGTAAATTAGGGAGAGCTAGCCTGTATGTGTTTAACATAACAGAAATTCAGTGCTAGATCCAGTAAAAGAAAAGATCCTATGAGTTATGGATATTTTGGATAGTGGTGTGACTGTGTGAGATGTGTGTGGGGGTGTGTGGGGTTGGTCAAAACAAGAGGGCTCCTAAAAATAGGTAGAGCTGGAAGGAAATATTGCATGTGTTAGGAAAGACAAATGTTAATCTCACCATCTTCTAAGGTGGGACATGCCATCAGCCAGGGGCTTTATTTAAGCATTTCAGGGGGGATGTATTTGACTCCTAGCAGTAAAAAATGTAGATGACTTTGAATTTTGCAGGCATGAAAGTCAAACAGTGGTGTGATATTTTTCTGAATGAATGGGGGTATAGCATTATGTGTATATTACAAAATTCTCTGACAATATTATATCGGCAACCAAAGTTTTAACCTGGGAAGTATTTTGAGTTCTCCAAAACTGGAATGACTTTCAAATTTTTACCACTCAAGTTTTTGACATCATCCAAAATTAACTGAACCTCAAAGACTATAATGTTTGACAATCTTATTTAAGAAAAAAAGTGGGTGGCATATGTGTGTGTGTCGGGGGGGGGGGTATTGTTAACTGGTGCAGGATTTAGCCACAAGTTTAATTTAATCTTTTTTTAATACTCTGCCCATCATCATAATGCACAAATCATTCTTTGGTTGTCCCTTAACAGTAGTGGACTGGGTCCCCACCCCCCATCTATTTTCATTGCCTACTGCTCTAATGCTCTGCTACTGTGTCACTTTTTATGTTGGCTTGCACGTGCACAAGCAACATCTTGTGGCAGTAGTGCATTTCAGAAGTGTATCAGTGTTGTCGCCAATGCAGGGAATGCTTTAGAGGGTGCGTCCCTCAGCCAACAATTAGCAAGCATGCTGCCAATGACAGCAGTTTCAAAGAGCCACAGAGCTGAAAGAAATATGCCACTCCAATGAGGTGCAGTTTTCTCATTGGAGCATCAGATGACAAGACTCCATTACGTGCCTTTCCTGGTGAAACATTTCAGTAAATATGGGGGCTCCTGCCATCTTCCACACAATCCCAAGAAAGCCGACTTCGTTGGTGCCCAATCCCCATGTCAGCATGCCCCCCCAAGTTCAATTTGTTTGCCAATGAGGATGCCCAATCCCTATCAGCATAATGTTCCCCCCACAATGTAATTTATTTGCTGATGGGGGTGTCCAATCCCCATCGGCATCAGTCCCCCTGGTCCATAACTGATGTGACACACTGGGAGCCCATCCCAGTGTGCCCAAAAGTACTTTTTTTTGAAACCTGTAAATAGAGAGAATTTCTCCCAACATCTTTTTTTTTGTCCCTGTAAAAAAGAAAATGGTCCCTCATCATCCTGCCACCCCTCCCCCAACCCGCACCCACCCATTACACACTCCATCTCCCCTCACCCCAAACTTACCTCCGGAGATCCGATGCTGAGATCTTCGGTGGAGCGGGACACATCTGAACTCTTCAAAGGCTGACTACAAACTGAAGAAAATCGCAGTAAGCTTTATAATGGCATCAGTGTGGGGTTTCAACTTGTACTGGGTCATAAAGTCACATTCATAATAGCAGATGACATTACGGCGAACCTGAACCTTTGCGCTCTCCAAGTTAGACCCCCCTCCGGAGTTGAGAATCTTTAGTGGAGGGGGTCCAGGGGTGCAGCCCTCATAACAGGGGTGGGGTGGATCCTCACAGAACAAAAACAGGCAGAAATCGCACAACACGCTTATGCCTTGTGGTATTCTGCCGCATGGACATAATGACCCGCTGCCATTTCAACTTAGGTGGGTATCTCAGTCATTTATTTTAATTTTGCTCCATTCAACATGGGGTTCTTGGAACCCCACCTCATGATTGCAAGACTGTCATTTCATTACTTTGTCCTGAAAGGTGCTTTCTCCGTCACTGCATGGAATCACCTTTTGCAACCGACTAATGAAACGACAGTGCCACTGTTCATGACATGGGATCCTGAAAACCCATGTTGCAGATTTGATGAAAAAATCAAAAAAATTACTTCATTATGAGCATACGTTGCAAAGTTTGCATGCACACTCGTAATTTTTCCAATTTTTAGTATTTTCACTCCAGATTTTCAACATTGTCATTTTTTTACATCTCCTTATGAACAGTGCATCTGTCATTTTTTTACATCCTGCCCAAAATGTGTTTTCACACCTGTGGCACACAATGGTGGTCGCCGTGGGAAACCAACTTATGGGACAGATTAACAAAATCACAGTGCCACTGTTCATGATGAGAGGTCCCAAAATGCCTATGTTGAAAATCTAGTAAAAAAATCCAAAAAATGATTGCGTTATGGGCGTGCATTGCGCAGTTTCTACACACGCTCATGACTTCAATTTTTCATATTTTCACTCCAGATTTTCAACATTGCCCTTTATTTACATCTCATCATGAACAGTACAGCTGTCATTTTTTGCATCCTGCCCAAACTGTGTTTTCACACCTGTGGCACTAAATGGCACAGTCGCTGTGCAAAATCACCTTTTGGCTAATGAACTGATAGTGCCACTGTTTATGAGGCGGGGTCACAAAAAGCCCATGTTTAAAATTTGGAATGAAAATACCAACAAATGCCCAAGGCATTAGGGTTTCCAACCATAATGCCCTACCATGTAGAAACTGATAGGCAGAGGGGTTGTGACTTGTGATTGTCAGCTGTAATGCTCACGCCATTCCACCCCCACCCCAACCCTGCAGCCAGTGATAGGCACCAAGGTGTGCCTTGGACTCTTTGGCCCCTAAAGTTCACCCCATTCTACTATACTGCACCTGTCTCAGCATATTTCCTTATGGAATGAGGTGAGCATAAGGCCCGAAGACACCAAGGCACACTGCAAGACCTGTCAGTGTCTACTGGGTAGGGTGAGGTGAAATGGCATGATTGTTATGGCCGATGACCCAAATACACACTCTAATGCCTGTCAGACTCTGCAGGGCGGGGGTGGGGCTGGTGTCACTTCAATACTTCACTGCCATTACTAATATACATCTCTCTAACTCCTGCACTACCAATGCCAATGCCAGCAAGCCAACATTCTGCATTGACAAATGCTTGTTCTTCTTGTGCTCAGATCAGAATAGCAGCTTGTATGATAGTCCTTTACATATGCTGCCTTGCTTGTCCACTTCCTGCATTTGGGGTATGGTGCCTAACTTACAGGCAGTGGGCTAGCAAGAAATCCTGGGGGGGGGCTGGTGTTGGTGGAAGAAAGGGGTAATTAACAAAGGGGGTAAGTGATCTGGGGGATCTGTTTTACAGAGTGTGATAGAAATGGAGAGTGAGAAGGAATCCACTTTACAAATGAAGCAAAGAATGCAATTTCATAAACAGTTTAATTTTTAAAACATTCTTGCAGGAAACGGTAACATCCTTGTCACAAAATGTTTCACCATGGTGGGCTTTAACGTATCTTAATTGGCTCTAAAGTGAAGGAAAATGCACCATTTACAGTGATGTATTAAAACATTTCCTGGGGAACAATGCCCCCAGATCCCCATAGCTTTGTGAAAAATTTTGCACCCTCTTTTCACTGACTCTGCACACACCTCTAAATATAGGCCATTGGACCACCCTATGTTTTTCATCATAATTTGAGTACTGCATAAGTGACATCCTAAAAGAAAATAGCCAATGTAACAAGGACTATGGCAAGGTAGTCAACATATTGGAGTGTACTGGAAGGGATTTTGATAGCACGAAGTAAGATGTAGTACTACCTCTTTATAGATCACTAGTGAGGCACCCATCTGGAAAACTGTAAACCAACCACTATGATTCAGGTCCAGCAGGGTAGATACTATAAGGATAATCTCAGGGCACTGAACATATACAGTACTTAATGGAGGACAGTCAGAAGATGAGTGACATGATAGAAACCTTCAAGTTTGTGAAAGGAATAAAAAAGGTAAGTCACACAGAAATATATAGCAGAAATGGTGAGTCAGAAACAAGGGACCTGAATATATGCTGGAAGGGAGGAGATTCAGGAGGGAGGCAAGAAAGTTTTACTTTATGGAGAGAGTGGCTGAGCCATGAAAAAGTCTACTTGTAGAGTTGGTGGAACAAAACCATTAAAGTGTCAAACATGTCTGCCAGCTAAAATTAGCTTGGGGGTAATGAGGAAGGCAGGTAGTGAGGAGGAAGGAAGGCACAGGCAAAAACCCTATCTAGATAATTGGTCATGGGGTAAGGTAGGGTAGAAAACAATTGGACAGACTGGATGAACCGATGATTATTTTTTCTGCAGACATTGTTTATCTTTCTATATTTCTATTGATTTGTTTTTGTCAAACAAGAATTGAGGAGTTAAGGGCAGTAACCAGGGTAAATGTGGTGCAGTCAATATAAGGCAACAGTACGGAGTGAAAAACTGGCATTGCTCATCAATGCACAAAACAAGACACTAGACAGCTGCTGTAGTTGCATCAAGTTTATCTCATGGGCACACAGCAAACAAGGAAAACAATGCAATCTGGCGAGGCGTGAAGTGACGCTACATGTTTCATAAGCCTGCACTTTGTCAAGAGACTGTCAGCTGCCAGAAAATTACCACATGTTAAAGGCAGTTCTTAAAGTGACAGTAGCGGCACAAGGAATAAAAATGAACAATACAATAAGTATTACACATTTATACTAAGGTAGTATTACACAGACTTATTTGAACCTGGTAGTCAAAATCCACTCTATACTTACCAAAACTCAGAATTCTCCCAATACAGCAACTGGACTGCTAGATTTGTGCAGTGCCTAAAAACAGCTATGCTTAGCTATTGATAATAATTGAAAAGCCATTACTCATAGTGTGAAAAGTCATCAAAGATAGAGGTGGTGTGCTAGTAGCTGGCGATGATTTTTATAACCTGCTTGGCTTTTTCCAGCGGCACCTCCTGGGTGTCCCTGGAGTTGGTCTGGTTTATTCTCATTGTTCTCCAGGTGAATGTGCCACACCTGGCTGTTTGAAACGTCCTTCACAAAAATCCACCTCACATCAAAACGTCCCCTTCCACTTGTCCTGGGACCACACCCTATGCAAGTGTTGTAGTCCACAGTGGACTTCATTTCCACCACACCACAGAAGAAGCCACCACCATTGACACTGAATAAAAGGTAGATAGGGTCCTTATTGTTCATGGAATGATAAGCTGCATCAATTCTCTTGTTACCATGCTCTGTGCTACACCAGGTATTGTATTTAATAGACCGTTGAATGTCATCCTCTAAGTAACTCTTAATGGTGAAAATGCACCCATGCTTAGGATTCCGGTCAAAATCCTAAGGGTTCCATTTGTTAATGGATGAGAGTTTCTCCAGATTCAGATGAGGTTCGGAAAAAGCAAAGCCAGAATTCAACTGAGACTGTCTTACTCCATTGCTTTCCACTCCATTTTGGAAAATCCATTTCCACGGTTACGCGGTGCCACCCAATGGGTGGGCTGTGCCTGCTGGTGGTGCTTCTGCTGCTGCACACCTGACTGTGTCATCAGCTGTTGCTGTCCAGGAGAAGAATGGGGGGTGACTGCACATTGACAGCTTGCTGGCTCACTGCTGAAGGGATACCTGGATTTGCTGTTGACAAACATTCAGAACTAGGGCCTGAGGAGGAGCCTTTACCACTGTCCCTTTGTTATCCCAAGTACCAGTGTCCATATCATATTTAATGGCTGGTGAAGGAAGATTAGAACTGCCATTACCACTCTTGGACTTCAACTTGGGTTGTGATTTTGCTGGCTTGCTGGCAATATCAGCCCAGGATATTGGTTTTGGAGGGGTTATGGTAGTTGGCGGCATATTATTAGGGGCCACAATATTATTAGTAACTGCTCCACTACCCACAGCAGAACCAACAACTTAAGGGGTGCTATTGTCCACCTTTGTACTGCCCAGCTTCAGTGCTGCCATTCCTTGGTCAATAGTATTCATACCAGGGGCCTTGTTAAGTGTCTCATTGGGGAATGCAGACTGTCCATCAGTCATGGCACCACCAAGTGAGCTGGGCGCATATGCATAGTTGCTGCTATATCCAGAACTTTGAGTGGACTGCCCCTGAGAGCTGTTAGTCCCCCAGGCTGAGAAATCTATTCCACTTGGAAATAAGTTAAAACCATGTTGGCCCAGGCAGGGTGTACTCTCCAGAGTCCCCGTCTGACCAAACATTGCATCTGGAAGGAAGTGGTGTTCTCCATTGCTCAGCTGATCACATGATGTCTGGTAGGGTATTGGAGGGTCACCTCCTGTAGACCACACTGCTTCATTCATGGAGTAGAAGAACCCAGTGGAGGGACTGTAGTAATTTGCCATGTATGAGTCTGACATGGCAGTATAAACATTATTCTATCTAGCCAGAGTGCTAAGGTAAGGCTCTTAATCATCATCATCATCATTTAACAAATCCTTCTCATCTACAGCTCCATTTTGCACTTTACTTCCTAGGGCTTTTGGTCTTTGTTCCAATAAGCTACTAGCGGACATGTCTTTCTACCTGGAGTGGTCCTCAGCTTGTGCAAAGCATAGATCAGGCAGTCAAAAGGGGGTCTATGTGATAACGGTGAATGCCTAAAGGTGATCGCTGTTATCGCTCAGTCAGAGTGCTAAACACATTTTTGGCACTCTGACAACCCCGGTGCACCAGAACAATGGTGCTAGGACAGGTTTTTACTGCTTTCTGTGTAGGGGCTACGCCCCTCCCCACACCACCACCTCACGGGGGGCTTCGCATCCTGCCCCCCCAAAGGATTCTCAAGTCCAGGGGGGTGCATGTCAGGGTGGAGGGTGGAAGCAGTGAAAAAGTTAGGGCCTGGTGCAATAAAATCGCACCAGCGCCCGGACCCGAACCCAGTACCTCAGCCACCACAGCCACTAGCCAATCCCTGATGCCATGATGCAGCTCGACCAGCAACCACAGCACCACCCCCTACAGCCCCTCCACCCCCTCCCAGCCCACACTCTCCATGCTTGCTCCCACCCCACCAGACGCTGCATATAGTGACATCCTGTCGCCCAGTTTGCCCACCACCTTATCCGGTCACCCTACCTTTCCATCGCCATGAGTGGATTGCACCGGGAAAGGAGTCGCCATAACATTCGGCACCCTTCCTCATGTGCCCACTTCACAGGTTACCGTCAAAAGGAGCTGTGGCAGCTGGCTCTCCATTCTCATGTTACTTGGTTTCTCAGGCCTTTGCTCGCTCACATTCATATACATAATGGCTCTTACCAGGGCCTGTGGCGTGGTTTTCCTCTCAGCAGCCACTGCTTTCCTCCTTTGACCTGCCTTAAGCCTAGCTCATTCCCAGAACCAAAGACAAGAGGCCCCTGACTGGGCACTCTCACCAGGACCTGAGGTGCAGCTTTTCTCTCAGCAGCAGCTGCTCAACTCGTTGACCGGCCACAAGCCTAGCTCATTTCCAGGACCAAGGGACTCTTTCTTACAGCTGCACTTACAGCTATCATTAAGAGATATTGCTGGATTTCTTTAGCCTAAATTGTGTTCTAGCTGTACTAAACTCCATCTCACTCTCTGTTCTAGCTATACTAGACTCCCTCTTGCTCTCTACTTTACTGCCGTTCCTAACCTCCCTTCCCCCGCATCTTTCTCACTGTCCCTTACCAACTCTGCCGCAAACCCTCTCAATGATTAAGTTGAGCAGCTGTCTCCCACCCCCCTGCTGTCATTCTGTCCCCAGCTCTATGTCTCCCCCACCCCCAATTACCTCCTAGCTATTTTAATTGTGTGCCTTGTCCCCTCCTTCCCTATAGACGAGAAGTCCATAACTGGGTGCTCTCACCAGCACCTGCAGCATGGCTTTCCTCTCAGCAGCTGCTGCCTGCCTCCTCAAATCTGCCACAAGCCTAGCTCATTCCTGCCTTCTCTTTGCACTGACTCCCAACCCCCTTCCACCCCCGCCCTATCTGGGCATTTACTTATATAGCAGGTTGTGGTCACATGACTTCTGGGCTTTCCTTACATAGCAGATTATGGTCATATGACCCAGGTTAGAAATTAATCTAATTTCCCGTTGTCCCATTATATTCTGTAACTACTAGGGGGCCAGGAATCCACAGCATTCATTTCTCTCCTCCCTCCTTCTGCAATCCTGTACATTGAACACTCCAGCATGCTTTCATAGTACGATGTGTCAAACTATTTACCTTCAAGAATATTGACCTAACTCCTCAAGACTATGGAAACTGCATATCTGACCTAATGCCTGTTTGTCCTGCTAATAGTGCTTACCCCATCAGGCTTGTTATGATCCTGGAAACAAACACAGGCTCATTACTCAATCAAAGGTAATGAATAATGTGCCCTTGGTACAATAACCATCATCTTTGCAGCAGAAAGTAAAGGCTTCAGTATTCCTGGATGGCTGCCAGCCCCTCTCCAGGGGTGGCTGTCCTCAAATATCAAAACATCCTATCCCCCACAGTTACTCCTACCTGGCTTTACTATCTTGCAACAAAAACACTGCTTGAGATCAATTCTGAGATGGAAGAATGCACTAAGTTACAAGCAACTAAAGGTATACCTGCTAAGGCTCATATTAATGTTACTGCTACTATCTGGAAATGTACACCCTAACCCAGGACCCACAAGACATACATCATCCAGCAGCTTTAAAAAGCAATGGATGCTCATGTTGTCATCCATCAACATCTGCAGCCTTCTCTCTAAATTTGATGACCTCCAAGTCTGGGTCAACCAGCATAATCTGGATGTTCTCTCTACCGCAGAGACTTGGCTGTCACCCAAAATCCCAGACACCACAATCACTCTGCCAGGTTACACTATATTCAGGCAGAGCAGGTTAACCAAAAGAGGTGGTGGCTGTGCAATATACCTAAAGGATACAATCATGGGACATGCCATGCCAACGCCCAATGTAATTCCATATGGGTAAACTGCCATTAAAGTACAGTTAGGAGCCCATAATAAAGGTCTTACCATGATCTCTGTGTAGATACCACCAAAGGAGCATGCTGTAGGCTTTACCACATTCATAGAATATATTTGAAGCATGCACCATAGCTCTAAAACAATAATAATGGGAGACTTCAATGTTAATTGGCTCTCGCCTGATGCACCTTCTTACAAGGATACTATCTTCGCCATCCACCTTACCCAACTAGTCGACTCACCAACGAGAACCAGCTACAGGACAAGGACAAGTACCCTACTGGATTGATTACTCATCAGTCAGCCTGAGATCATCTCTAGTGTACCTGTCCTCCCTAACACATTAAGCGACCATTCTCCAATCATGTCACTGGTCGAATAAATTCATTAAGCCTTCTCCCAAAACAATATTTAGAAGGGTGCTAACTTGAGGATAGCTTGAACCACTAAAATTGCACCTAAGAAGGGAAGATTGGTTACCAGTCGACTCTGCTGATGATGTTGACACTGTGCAAGAGTATTTCTGCAGTTGCTTTAATGCTGCCTGTGATATCCATTCCCCTTTAAAAAAGGAAAGTCAAGGGCACTTGAAATCCATCAATCACACCAGAACTCATTGGTCATTTGAAAACCAGGGATCACCTTTGGCATCGTGCATGAGCCACTGACAGGCAAGCAGATATTCAAGACTATAAAAAAGCTAGGAAGGAATGTACCAGGGCTATCCACCTTGGGAAAAACAGCATTATTGGGAAGTGCTTTCTAACTCCTGGGGGGGTGGCAGGAAGTTCTGGAACAACATTAAGGACATTACAGGGAAAGACCCAAAACTGGCACCTTCAATGCTTAACATTGATGAAACCCTGACACTTGATCCAGAGATCATCACCAACTTATTTAACAACGCCCTTACGGACCTCAGTAGTGTCCTCCCACCTGAATTCTTTGAGACTACAATCTCTACTAATAATACAGTGAATGATGACCAACCTCAGATACATCATCCTTTCTACTTCAAAGCAGTTTCAGAATAGGAGGCAAGAAAATACATACACAAGGTACTTGGAAAATCAAGATACAGTGGGGATACATTAGATCTTAAATTAGTTGCCTCACCTAGTGGATCAATAATTGTATGGTGCTGTATCTATAATACTGTTATTGCTCACACTTGTTGGATGTGCTAACACTAACAGGTGTAGTCTCCCTGTTAGTGTCTAATTTTATTGGAGGGAAGGGGGTTGGGTGGTAGTGTGTGTCTGGGGTGTATGGTTAAGGGGGAGATTTATTTAGTGTATGAGTGGTGGAGTGTGGTGGGATATATTTTGTTTTAGGACTGATAAATATGTGTTGGGGTGTCTGGCGATTCAGGGTGGGCTAGGATTGTGTATGGGGTGTCCTGGCTCTATGAGCAGTGGTCCTTCACTGCCCTCCCAGTATCTAGCACTACAGCTCATCATTGCCAGGAGGTTGGGATTGGGAGGAGACGCTCAGGCAGGAGCTGGTGGGGCACCCCGTGCACGGTCGAGAGGAGCAGGATAGAGGTGGTTGGGTGCAGAAGGCACCCTGGGATTCGAAGGGGCTTGGAGATATGCCAGATGTGTTTAGTTCCCATCCCCAGGGTTCCCATGAGACCAATTGGGCAGGCAGCTAAAGGGCTGCACTGTCCACCAACTTGAGTAGGGAAAGGCGTACCAGGCCGATCAATAATAGGGCTGCAATTATTGTGAATATGATTTCCTTGGTCAACCTGGCTTGCATTATGGAGATCTGGTTGGGGGACAATGCTGGCCCAGTGTTAGAGGTCACCGTCCCCCCTGGGTACTCTGTTATGCACTGCCCCAGAGTGGAACTCAGGGGCAGAGGAGTGGCTATCTGTTTTAGAGCTAAGCTAAGCTTCACCATGCACCCAGTGAGAACACCGGGTTCTTTTGAGCGTGTGGCCATCCATGGGTGTTCAGGCACAGGTTGCAGGAGTCTCCTGATTTACCATCCTCCTGGGATGGCAGGAGAGTTCCTGCAGGAAGTAGGTGATTTCATATTTGGTAAAACATTGGAGTCCCCCAGGTGTTTGGTCCTGGGGGACTTCAATATTTGGGCTGATGACGAGTCATCTAGATTGGGTTATCACTTCCTCCAGATGATGACATCTCTGGGCCTGTTGCAGGTAGTTACTGCTGCTACCTACCAGGCTGGCCACATGCTGGACCTGGTCTTGTCACTGGGGCTTGAGATTGAGAATCTCAGGACTGATCGGGTCATTTGGTCTGATCACTGCACAGTGGAGTTCTTGCTCAGGCCCCCCCCAGAGATCCCTCCCCCTGAAGAGATGGTAAGCTACCTCCCTTTAAGGGGTTTGACCCCGGAGGTTTTTTTGGTGGAAGTAGACCTATCTAGTGTGGACAGCGCATGCAGGGGAGGTGTAGGTGAAGCCGTCACCACCTTTAACAGGAAGATGACTGAGGCACTCGACTCCCTTGCACCAGTCCATGTACGACCCAGATCTTCTCACTTGAGGTCCCCATGCTTTGATGGGGAGCTCAAGGCATTGAAGATCAAGGGTTAGAGGTTGGATTACTGCTGGCGGAGAGCCATGTTGGAGGTGGACAAACTAGCCCTGTGTACACACTATAATCAAGGCCACTGTTTCTCCGGGATTCCGTGAATGCGGACGGAATCCTGGAATCCTGATTGGCAGGCGGAATTCAAACT
Source organism: Neoceratodus forsteri (assembly GCA_016271365.2). Lineage (NCBI taxonomy): Eukaryota > Metazoa > Chordata > Ceratodontiformes > Ceratodontidae > Neoceratodus > Neoceratodus forsteri. The sequence continues at coordinate 855,021,940 of CM057450.1, forward strand.
GCACCCGGAAGTATCGCGGAAGTCACAATGCTGGCATGCGTGCGGGAACTGGGCAGCATAAAAGCCACTGTGCAGCAAGCCATCCCCCCTACTGAAAAACGCCGAAAAGAAGGAAGAACAAGAAGAGTGCAGCAGACACCCAGAGAGACCACGAGAGACCACGAGGACGCTGAGGACGCCACTTGTAATTTTACTCCAGTGACCTGCTCCTCTTGACCCTCTGTGCATTGTGCGATTTGGTTGTGGTCCACCCCACTACTGAGACTGAGCTCTCGGCCACAGTAAATTTGAAAAAAAGTTTTTAAAAAAACGATCATTGCTGCCACCGGGACAAGATTCATCACGATAGAAGGCATCGGACCCCTGAAATCTCCAGCAACCCTTCAGCACACTTCAGGTAAACTAAATTCCCTTGTTTGCCTGTAATATATTTATTTGATATGGGGGAAACCGACAATGCTCTTGGCCACAGCACATCACTGGCGATGCAAGTACACTGGGCACACCAAGACACAAAAGGCAAAGCAAAGCTCTGGTTCCGGGCTCCTCCTATCAATCACTCAGCAGCAGCCTAGTCGCAACGCTGCATCGGATCACTCAGTCCCACTGTGTCCCAGACTCAAAATTAAAACCCAATCCAAAGTCGCTGCAATGTTGATTTATGGAGTGAGCTGGGGGCGCATGGACTCGAGTTGTGTGGGGATGGCATTACAAATGGGGAGCGAGAAATCTGCATGCAGTGGTGGCCAGTTGGGAAGTTGCTTTTGCTTTTCACAGTTTTTTTTGTTTGTTTGGGAGCGAGCTGTGGGCGGGAGGTAGGCTGACTCTCGCAGCGGGCGGGAGGCGGGGGTGGCATGACTTAGTTTAGGTTGCTGCACCAATACAGGCCTACTGTAAGTCTACTGCTTGAGGAGCAAGTCAGACTTTATTTAAAGTTCCAGTAAACAGTTTAACAGAGGTTACCCAACAGAAAGATTTTGCAGCTGAGATCTTACATCAGAAAATTCACTGAAGGCTCTGTAGTTGAGTAGCTGCAGTTCTGGCCCAGTCACTTAGAAACAAGTTAACAGCATCTCATCTCTGGCATAGCTTAGCATTGCTTTTAGCCAGGTATCCATCGTTCCTATGTCAGCACTGTGAGCCCAGCCAAACCCTGTAACTCTAGCCGATTCCCTGTTGAAATGGCAAGATTCGCATTTATGCCTGTACCCCATTTTTGCACATGAAATCCTGTGAAATACAGGGATCCCATAAATCTGGGAGCACTGAGTCTAGCTTTTCCCATTCTGCTCGATCAAATTCACAGCTACACTGCTCTCTTCTTCTGCTGTGCCCTGTGCCGAGCTCACTCTCTCCCAGTACCGACACTACTGTACTGGGGCATGATTTGTCTGGCTAGGTGGCCCTGATGCAGACACGCCCCAAAGGCTTTTCGTCCATTGCAAGTTGCAGCTTGCTAAAGGAGGAGGCTACAGCGTTATGTTAGTGCAATTGAACAGGAAAAAGTTTTTCGACTTCGAGCACCAGCCGCATACCTCTCAACCTCTTGCCTCTTAAATCAGGGACAGGGCTTAAAAATCAGAGAAAAGACCCCAAATCAGGGACACATCTTAAAAACTGGTAATATTCATCCAGGAAGCTGACAGAATAAAGGAATTAGTGTAGGATGCATTTTGTGAAGAACAAGTAGTCTGTAACTTTAATGTCTGACATTATTTTGTGCTTACAATCTCCATTGTTCAGTCATAAAGCCATAAATTTTATAAGGGACAGAGGAAAGATCTGAGACATAATCAGGGACATCCCTGAAAATCAGGACAGTTGAGAGGTATGCTGAACCGCCTCGCCCGGACGCCATAAATGCAGGCTGCAAATAACCGGAGGGAGGGGAGCGAGTGATAGAAACATGTATTGCTGTCTTGCTTATCTGTGGCAGGAGGGGCTTAAGGACTGTATGTATTTATTTGTTTTATAAGTGCCTCTTCCAATCCAAAGTTGCTGCAGCGTTGATTTATGGAGTGAGCTGGGTGGGGGGTCACAACAGAGATGGGCACACAGGAATTTACATGTATGATTTTACATTCTGGTTCCTATGGGTGCTCTGGTTTCCCAACTGTGGTGCCCACCCAGTGCCCTGGTAACCAGCAGAAGCTGGAGCCACCACAGCCGCCATGAATAACGTGGTCAGTCGAATAATATGGGTAAATCTGTTACTCATTCATCCTTCATAAAATTCAGTGGTATTGCTGCGGTTACTGGTCATTTTACATAGAGGGTGAATTGCAGGGCAAATACGTAGTGTAGCAGTATGCTTCTGCACCTGATTCCCTGACCACCCATTTTGCCATTCTGAGGGCTCCTCTGCACTTGCTCTGACTGTGCAGCCGTGTCTTTCCGTGACTAAACTGGTAGGACGGGTGTTACAGTTGAATTTAACCCTGTAGCCCAGCTGGAGGAGCCATGGAGTGCTATGTTGTTGCAATTATGAGCGGGTCACCAGTCTAGTCACCACCTCACCGTGCCGCCACCCAAGAGTCTTCAACACTGTGTGGAGTCAGTGTCATTGACCACGGTGCAGTGAACATCAGGTTCTCCGACGGATCGGCATCTCTGCAGGTCGGTGACAGGACAGGGTGAAATGATTTGGGTAGTTGCTCAGACAGTCTTGCTGGAATGTGAGGAGAGAACACTAATTTTCAATACGGTAGTTCAGTACTGTCTCTCTTCTTACCCATGACTGTGCTGTGCTGTGCTGTTTTCTGCTGTCTCCTCGATGTGCGTCTGGTGTTACAGTAGTCAGGTGTTCTGTTTCTGTCTTCTCCCTTACTCTTGCAGACCCAAACATTTAATTTTTAACACTCCACAGCTCAGTATCCTCTCTGTACCCTATCTCTTAACGTCAGAGACGATTTTGAAAGTAAAATGGTTAGCTTACTGCTGTCTTTACTGGCAAACTACCATACACAAATGTCCCTTCTAAGCCGCTTTGACTGTATGATTAAAAACTAGCATTGCTGCCACCGACAATCGCCATAGAGGCATCAGACCCCTGAAATCTCCAGCAACCCTGCCTTGTCTCTGCACACTTCAGGTAAACTAAATTCCCTTGTTTGCCTTTGTGCTTTGATATTGGTGCAGTGAAATCAGGAACCGAGGGACAGTATAGGGGTTGTATTTTTTGCTAGCTGTATTTGTAATATGTTTATTTGCTGCTGCTGTGTTCTTTGGGGGGTACGAAAATGCCAGGGGAATAAACAGTGAGTGAGGACACCACTTTAATTTGATGGTGCAGTGAAATCAGGGAACCAAGGGCCAGGTTGTATTCTTTGCAAGCTGTATTTGTAATATATATTTATTTGCTGCTGCTGTGTTCTTTGTGGGGGAAGATGCCAGGGTATAAACAGTGAGTAAGGACACCACTTAATTTGTTGGTGCAATGAAATCAGGGAACCAGAGGCCAGTATAGGGGTTGTATTTTCTATATTTCTAACATGAGCTGCTGTGTTCTTTGAGAAAGCTAGGGTACAAACAGTCAGTGTTGCTCAGCTGAGTCGGTGTGTGTGTGTGTGTGTGTGTGTGTGTGTGTGTGTATATATCTATATATATGTATGTGTAATATATGTGTGTGTATTTAATATAAAATCTGAGTACTGAGGTACTTGTTGTAAAAACTGCAATTCCTTGTTTGCTTTGTTCTTTGAATCTTTTACAGGGACTGCTATATCTACAGCATGATACTGGGTTCTCTGGGAGGGGAAAAGTGGAAAACCTAGGAGTACAAAACAGTCTTGTAAGAGGTGGGCAAACCAGCACTCCAGCTATGCAGGACATTGTCCCAGGGAGAGTGTTTGTGTCGGAGAATTGCTATATTTTTTTTTTTGTACAAGACTACAGTGGATGTTTGCCCTGATTTTTTGAAGCCTGAGTACTGGTTTGCTTGATTTCTTATTTGTTCCAGCATCCACCTCATTTGGAGTGCACCCTGCTTTTTGAAAACTGTACAAAGTCTTGCTTGGTTGCTCGGCTGAGTCAATATGTGTGTGGCCGCCTAAGTATGTGTATGTGTGGGGGGCAGGGAGGCCTCGGAGGGGAATGAGTAACTTATCTCCTGTATGCCCTCAGAGTGGTGGTGTGTGTGTCTAGCATGGAGCCCTTTCATGGGGAGGGGGTCTGAGACAGACCAACTGTGCCCAACAGTCAGTATGTGTGTGTGGGGGTGTCATCTGGGCAATGGGGTTCTGAGTATTGTCAAGGGCTGTTTCTGTGAGAGTGCAAGCTCACCGCCTCCAACCTAGTCGGAGGCACCCAGAGAGAACATAACCTCTTGACCGTGAGAAGATGACTAGCACACTGAATCCTCTGGGAAGTCCAGGGCTGTGGTTCTGCTGTGCGCCCAGAGAGGGGGCGAGTGATTGGTGGCACAGCACACTAACACAGGCACGTTTCATGGCTGGATGAGATTTGTCAGTGCCGCATCCCTGAGCATGTCTGCAGGGGCAATGTTGGTTAAAGCATCTGACCCAATCCTCCTTCTGCAGCATGGTGCCCCAGCCCAATAGTGCTAACCACTAAGGATCCCTCCCAGAGAAGGAGAGCAGTTCATCGGATGTTCAGTCCTTTCCTCCCACCTGACCCCTGCAGCCCATGCACATTGTGTCTAACATGGGTCACCTGTGTAGAGTGTGGTAAGATGACCAGAGCCTCAGCCCCTTTGTGCCACTCAGACCGCACCAATGTGTGCCCTGGAGTGTAGTGGTGTGGGAGTCTGAGTAGTTGGGGGAATGTCTTGTTATTTCTGAGCTTTTGTGTCCATGTGGTCTGGGCGCCTGATGGTTGTAGTTCTAAGGTGTGCCCTATTGCAAGAGATTCTTGAAGATCTACTCGTTAATGGTAAGTTCTACAGAAGTGTCCTTTTTTTTTCTCGGGTGGGGAGCTGGAAAGCCCCTGAATCCCCACTGTGACCCTGCACTCCACATCTGCCTACCATGCTTCTGAGACCAACCTACAGTAGGTGCAGTGGTTTTCATCTTACAGTATGCAGGTGCAAGTTATTTCTGCTGGGGACATGTGAAATACCCCACTTCCCACTGCAACACTTGCCGTGCCATACTTGCCTACAGTGTCTCTTTTTGAGAGGAGATTGTGCTAAGTTTTCATTAAGTGCAGTTAAAGTCACCAGATTTGGCAACAAATACCAAAGGATGCTTGAGTCACACCACAACCTTGGCCTTACGGTCAAGTACTGTGTACATGGGGAAAACATCTTGTTTGATCAATGCAGTGATACTGGGGAATTCAAGGATAGTAGTATTATTTTCAGAGCAGTTTCAGTGTGGTTTTGGGCAAGTCATGTTGGGTATATAAATGTGGCTGTGCAAAAGCTCTGTAGCACCAGGTAAGTCTGAATGTTGCTTGTGTGGTTGACAGTTGAGAAGAAGGTTAATTGCTATGTAGTTGTGGGCAAGTAGGAGGATGTTTATTTGCTGCTGCCATTGTACATGGAGGATGGGAGTCGAGATTACTGTTACTGTTTAACCTGGAGCATGGGAGTCGAGTACTGCTGCCATCGCATCTGGAGGATGGAGTCGAGATTACTGCCGCTTAACCTGGAGGATGGGAGTCGATTACTGCTGCCATTGTACCTGGAGGATGGGAGTTGTAGACTGCTGCTACCATCTCACCCAGTGAATGGTGGATGTTGGCTGCTGCTCATTGTATCAGGCGGATGGAAGTCGAGGCTGCTGCTGTCGTCTACCTGGAGGATGGGAGTCTGGCTGCTTGCTGTCATACCTGGAGGATGGGAGTCGAGGCTGCTGCTGCTGTCATACCCAGAGACTGCGAGTCATAGATTGCTGCTGCCTTCACACCTGGAGGATGGGAGTCATAGAATGCTGCTGCCATTTTACTTAGAGGATGGGAGTCGAGATTACTGCTGCCATTGTACCTGGAGGATGGAGTTGTAGACTGCTGCTGCCATCTCACCTGGTGAATGGTGGTCGTGGCTGCTGCTCATTGTATCAGGCGGATGGAAGTCGAGGCTGCTGCTGCTGTCGTACCTGGAGGATGGGAGTTGTAGGCTGCTGCTGCTGTCATACCTGGAGGATGGGAGTCGTAGGTCTTGCTGCTGCTGCTGTCATACACAGAGAATGTGAGTCATAGATTGCTGCTGCCTTCACACCTGGAGGATGGGAGTCGAGAATGCTGCTGCCATTTTACTTGGAGGATGGGAGTCGTGAGATCACTGCTGCCATTGTACCTGGAGGATGGGAGTTGTAGACTGCTGCTGCCATCTCACCTTGTGAATGGTGGTTGTTGGCTGCTACTGTCATTGTACCTGGAGGATGGGAGTTGTAGGCTGCTGCTGTCGCATTGGAGGATGGAGTCGTAGGCTGCTGCTGTCATACCTGGAGGATGGAGTCATAGGCTGCTGCTGCTGTCATACCTGGAGGATGGCGGATGTAGGCAGTGGCAGCTGCCAGCTAGCCAGTGGATAAAAGTCATGGACTGCACTATCTAGGGATCTAATTCTCCCATTTTGTTACTTGAATTATCTCATCAAGCAGATTGGTAGACCACACTAATATTTTTTTCATTGTGATTTCAGTATTCATACTTTCTGCCTGCATGATGTCTGCTGCACCACTGAATAAGAAAGCCAAGCTCACTACACCTCAGTATGAGCCGAGCCCCTTCAGTTTAAATCTGAAGGCCTCTATGAGGATGGAGGAAAACTTTCTGTCCATCCTGCAACCATGTCCTGGACCATACCAGAAAAGATACAGTCAAAGATCATCTGCTTAGTAAGAAACATGCTAGGAATAAGGAAAGAGCTGCTAGTGAAGGAAGACCAGCAAGGCAGGTGACCCTGACCAGCAGTTTCAAACTGCAGCAGAATCATGATAGTAAGAAATGAGATGGTCATGGACACAGTTAAGGCAGGGGCTGCGAATATTCCACTGGAGAAGCTTGATCATCCACAACTAAGGAATGGATGTGCAAGTATGTGAAGGGAGTGGAGCGGTGCCAAAAGCAGACACCCTGAGGCAGCTCTATCTACCCAAGTTAAGAGAGAGAGATTGATGCAGACCTTAAATCAGCTCTGACTGGGAAATCATTGTCGGTGATGCGATGAGAGCACAGATGCACAGTCAAGGTGCATTCTTCATGTCATCTTTGTGTTGGAAGGGGCAAGACATATCTCGAAACAGCACAGAACTAGACTCTGTCAACCATTCCACAGTGGCTCAAGCTGTCTTAAAGACTCTCAGAGCTGTGATATTGAATTTATGAATATAGTTTCGTTTGTCAGTGACAGTGCTCGTTATATGATTAAATGTTTTAATGATGCACTGCAGGGGTTCTTGGGGACCATGTTGTGCATGTGTGTTGCTGGCACATGTCTTGTCCCTTGTTGGGGATACATGGCTGCACTATTTCAAAAAGTTAATGAACTGGTTTCATTGATAAAATATGCTTTCAGCAATCACCAAAACGCAAACGAGAATTTATCACATGTTTGCAGGATCTGGAAGTCCAGGAGAAATGATTGCTTTACCACCGTTCCTGTTTTAACTAGATGGAACACATGGTTTGCAGCAGTGGCATACCACCTGACACACCTACAATACCTGAGGGACTTTTTCAGGGTGGATTCTAGTGATGCCACCTCAATAAACAATCTACGAGCATTATTGGACGACTGGTACGATGAGCTACAAGCACAACTGGCATTTATTACAGATAATTCAGGTGACATTATTGCTGTGATAGAACTTTGCAATCAAAGGAGAAACTCTTACGTCGTCCACGTATGACATGCTAATGGCAATTAAGAGTCGCTTGAGGCTGGCACAACTAAAAATGATGGCTTTGGTGAGAAGGCAGACTTGTACCTCTCTAAACTGAGGAATAAAGTAAGGGATGAGAACATCAAACTGTTCAAAATGCTTTCAAGGTCAGTTTGGAGAAACTGACAAAACACCTGCAGTCAAATCCATCTGTACACTTTCTCATGGCCTGTCGAATTCTAAACCCACTCAACCTACCCAAACTCAGTAAGGACTTTCAACTGTACTTGCCCTATATCCCAATGTTCACATTACACAATAAGAATGCACTGTTAAGGGACTGGGAGATCTCATGACGGCAGGATGTGCGTGAACTACCAGAGATTGAATCATTTGATCTTCACCAGTACTGATCTCTATGTCCTCACAGGTACCAACTCTGGCAAAGGCAGCCCTTCAGGCCATCTTGGTCCCTGTTTCTAGTGCAGATGTAGAGCGGTCATTTTCAGCACATGGACAAATCCTGACCGACCAACGGAGAAGCCTGACTGTGGACAATTTAAAATTATTTTCAATGCTGCTATTCAATAAGTAGACTCTCCCACCATCTTGTGTAATTGCACTTTGATGCACTTTTGCAGAAAATGGTGCCTCCTGTGCAATAAAGTGTAGAAATGTAATATAGTAGTATCTCTGCATTATATATAGCTATGGTTAGATTCTACTGTCCTTCACATAGTATGGTTTAGTTCATGTAGTCTGGTTAGCATGTTTGTCTGGGTAGCGTATTTGTCTCGGTAGTGTTTGTTGACCCATGTTCAGTAGTCAGTACTTGTTTTTTGCACATATTTATCTTTGTAAATCTTTAAAATAAAACACATTAATTGCATTTTAGCTTTGAGAAGTTTTATTATACATGTCACAGAACACATTGTCAACATTAAAACAAAGTCAAGATTTTGGTGTTTATTTAGTATTGCACAGACTTCAGAACTGGTTAATCCCTGTGAGAAAATGTTACTGTTACACGAGACCATTTATTTTCACCGCTGCATTGATCTGAGAAGGAATATTTTAATAATTATGCTAGTTTAGCCAATGGAGTTCCACAGTCATTAGCCTTGATAGCTGGTAGATGCATGACTTGGATAGCTAATATAACATGCAATATGAGATTAAATGTTCTTGTTTTCTGCTAATGTGACTTAAATCTGCATAAAAACATGATAAAACACTGACAGACAAATTTATTACTTAAAATGAGTGAATAATATAAAGTTTTGGATTACCGGAAAAATCCCGGAAATTGGATTCCCAAACACCGGTAAAATCCCGGAATCCAGGATGGTCAAAACGGAATTTGCTTTTTCCAAGCACCGAAAAACAGTGGCCTTGACTATAATGTGTACTGGGGGCAATCAACCTTAAGAAGGCAGTGTTCCTGTCCAGGGATATTGCTGCCAGGAGAAACCAACTAGCTATGCTTTTTCAGACTGTGGACAGGCTTTTTCATCCAGCCTGTCAACAGCAGAAAAAAAGCAGCTTCTGAGGCCTTGTGCAATGAGTTTGCTCAGTTCTTTTTGGACAGGGTGTCCACCATTAGACAGGGAATTCCACCAGTGAGCCATGTTATGGCTGACAGTGGTCACCTGGATTGTCGACGAGACACTCCGCCTGCTTGGGTGGAGTTTAAACCAGTGGAGGTGGTTGATGTCATTGAGATGGCCCCAAACTGAAGCACACATATTGTGAGCTGGACCTGGTGATGACTCGTTTCTTAATGAGACATGTCGACACTGTTGGCCCGGTGTTCGCCTTGATTGTCCAGTGTTCCTTGTCTGAGGGGGTCTTCCCAGATGCCTTGAAGGAGGTGCTGGTGATACACCTTCTGAAGAAACCATCACTGGACTCTGACATCAAGGTGAATTATTGACTGGTCTCCAACCTGCCATTTTTGGGAAAGGTTGTGGAGAGGATTGTGGCGCTATAGCTGGGAGAACACCTTGTGGCATTTGATATCTATGAGCTGCTCCAGTTGGGTTTTCGTGCAGGACATTCTACAGAAACCGCATTAGTTCAGGTGCATAACGATCTTCTCAGGGTGTGGGATCAAGGAGAGGGGAAAATTCTCATTCTCCTTGATCTCTCCTCAGCTTTTGACACGGTGGACCGTCTTGTGTTACTTGACCACCTGAGGGACTTTTGTGGACTCACCGGCATTGTCATCAGTTGTTTTGAGTCCTTTTTGACAAACAGAAGGCAAAGGGTGGTGATGGGGAATTTTTCCTCCCCCCCCAGCCTTCTGTCTTGTGGGGTACCTCAGGGTTCAGTCTTGTCACCAATGTTGTTTACCATGTATATGTTATCCTGGGTGAGATCATTAGCAAGTACAGCTTGGGATTTCATTGTTACACTTATGATACTCAGCTGTACTTATCCTTTGCCCTGGGACATCTAATGCAGTGGAAGTATTAAACAACTGTCTGGCTGAGGTCAAGACTGGATGGCCTCTAGCTGGTTGCAACTAAAACTCAATTAGACGGAGGTACTGGTGGTGGAGTCAAACAGGAGGCATGATAGGATGGCCTCTGGTGCAGATACTGGACTAGTTCTAGGCTCTGTCCCATTGATGGCCTCCTCTTGGGTGCACAATCTTGGTGTAATTCTGGACAATGGTCTGACAATGGAACAACAAGTGTCGTCCGCTGTCAGGGTTTATTTTTTCCATCTGAGAAACATTGTCAGGATCAAACACCTGATTCTGCCCCTGGACCTCCCCACCTTGGTGCATGCTTTTGTAACATCTAGACTTAACAACTGTAATGAGCTCTACCTCAGGGTCTCTGGAGGCACCCACCATTGACTGCAGCGGGTGCAGAACACAGTTGCCAGGCTGTTGACTGGACAGTCAAAATACTGTCACATCACCCCGGGGCTGCATGAACTGCACTGGCTGCCAGTTTGATGGAGGGTACTCTTCAAGGTGTGCTTGTTCACTTTTAAGGTCCTACATTGACTGGGCCCTTGCTACCTGATGGACCTTCTTACACCCGCTACCTCGTTCCACTCCCTTCAATCCTCTTCGAGGGGACTCCTGGCAATTCCCAGGATGAGGTTGAAAACTGCCGGCAATAGAGCTTTTAGTATCACAGGCCCCACCCTGTGGAATTCGTTTCCACCATCTGTAAGGGAGGCCCCTTCTGTGGAGGCATTCAAAGCCCATCTTAAGTACCATCTGTTCAGCTAGGCATTCTCGGATACTGGATGAGAACACAGACCATCAGTCCTTTTAGAGTAAATAGGGTTATTATTTATATGCAGAATATCACCTATTTTGATGTGTAATTATTTATTATATTGTTAGATTATATTTTTTTTAACTTTTTTATATGTTTGTACGGCACCCAGAGCCTCTGGGATTGGATGCCAGAAAAATAAAATTTGCCTTGGCTTGCTGTACCGTGGAAGAAACGCTAGCACCGCTTACTAAGATTTTGAACTTATCACTAAGGCTAGCCCAATTCCCCCGAATGTGGAAATCTGCCTTTGGAACCCGAGTTCACAAAAGCAGTGATAGGGCTCAACGTGTGAACTTTAGACCAGTCTTCATTCTCACCCCACTGTCCAAAGCTCTGGAGCCATAGTTGCCAACCAGCTGGTTGAATATCTAGAAAAATACAAGATTCAATGCCTTCAACAGCTTGGGTTTAGAAAAAGGGCATAGCACCACCACTGTGCTACTTGAATTTACAGGTTTCATCCACAGTTCACTGGACCAAGGTCAGTTTGTGGGAGTGGCCTTTATAGATCTTACTAAAGCCTTTGATATGTTAAACCACACCATATTGCTAGAGCAACTGTCCAACACAGGGCTTGCAAAGGAAACCACTGACTGGTTCAAAAGCTATTTAGAAAACCAGACAAGAAGGTGAAGATATCTAATGTCCTCTCTGAAAGACAGCCAGTCCTCTCTGGTGTCCCGCAATGGTCCATATTGTGCCCCGTCCTGTTTAGCCACTTTCTGAATAATCTCCCAGGTTCATGCCATGAACTACTTTATGCAGATGATGCTGATATCCACGCAAGTAATCCTGATCCAAAGCTCCTTGAGAACCAACTACAGCTCAGCTGTGTGAGAATGGAGGAGTGGTTTAGTAGTCACAAGCTGGTACTAAACTACAGAAAGACCAAAGTTATGCTATTTAATAGCTTGCATAATAAGCATAGGTAACTATTGATAGCACTCTATTATATGTGCACCATATAGAGAATGTGGTCAAAGCTGTCAACATAAGGATTGGACTGCTTCACAGGCACAAGTGCAGCCTGATCCCAGAGGCATTAAAGCTGGCAATTTACAGCTCAATTATTTCTATTATTGACTATGGGCTGGTCATCTATGGCTCAGCTACAGATACGTTCCTCTGAAGGATCTCCCTAGTGCTCAATAAAGCATACAGTCTCATACGCACATACGAAATTGCTGACACAAGAGAAGGCTCACAGGTCTATCAAGTATGCCTGATAGTGCAACTCTCAGTTTAATACTACTGCAGCTACCCTCTCCTTCCAACCCCTCTCCTGGTCTTTCCCCCCATTGTGTTCTTGTCTGTACTAACCCTGCCCCGACTCTATCCCACCCCCGCTACTCTATACCACCACCACTGCTCTATCCCACCCCAAGTCACAGGAGTAGCTCATCTCTCGCATATGCAGGCAGGCTGGCTACAGCTAAAAGGTTGGATCTTGTACCAAACCTGTCTGCTAACTAAAAAAATAAGTCTTGGACTCACACCGCCAGGGGTTCAAAAGCTGCTAAGCCTCTTTTGTAACCCACAACATACATAAGGCTCAGAAAATCAGCTCTTCCTGGTCCCTCGACACTGCACAACTCAAGGGCAAAGATAGTTTACATATGGAGCACTTTTCTGGTTTAGCTCACTTCACAGAGACATCTCCACTGAAGCAAAATTGGACCTGTTCAAACTTAGGCTCTGGCAACACCTCACAGCTGATGACAGTTGTGACTGTTTCCCCTAGCCATCACTACTACCCCATGCTGTATCCATGAAATACTTTTAAGCATGCCCTAACCTGGGAACCTTGACCTCCCTTCCCTCCCCTCTCATCTTGCTCTCCCTTTTCTCCAACCCCAATGCCCCCCTTCCCTCCGCACCCATCTTCCCTTTCACCCCCCTTGCACTTTCTCTACCCTTTCCCACCAACTACCTAACACTCCCTTTTATCTATTTGACAGTCTTGCCAAGGCCTATTGGGCTGATTCACATAGTGTGTTCTTCTGTGTATCTCCTGTCTAATAAAACATGGAGTGTTTGCTGTATACCAGACATTCAATATACAAGTCCTGTCAAATTGTAACATGTTGCTCCTGTAATGTTTCTTAAATTGTGCTATTCTGTTTTATCTCTGATGTCTGTGCCTAAATATACTATCATGGAACCTTTGTAATAGAGTTTGCTGCTCAAAGATGTTGCACTCCAAAATGTAATAAATAAAAATAACTAAATAAATAAATAATGGAGATTATAATAACTAGGTTGATGGAACATATTGGCTTTACCTGCTCAATACATTGTGTAATGTAAAAGGTGAATAAACTAAAGTTAAAAAGTATTACTGACTGGTCTTCTGGATGCCTGTAAATTGATACCTCATATAGGCATACAACTGCTGAATGGTAATTCTGTGCTAATTTCACCAGCAGAATTCTACATTCCACACAGCACTACTTGCTATCTTTTCTAATAATCTCAAATGGTTGTCTGTAATATTTTAACAATATTATTACATATATTTGCAAATCAAGGAATCCCAGTTTCATATGAACAATTTCACATATTATTTTTAACCTCAGAGAAGAGAAAGAAAGAAAGAAAGAAAGAAAGAAAGAAAGAAAGAAAGAAAGAAAGAATAGAAACAGAAAGTGAAGCATGAAAGATAGCAGGGGGAAAGGGTGGGACCTTTTAGAGTGGATAATTCCTAAATGTCCCAAGAAAATGATGTACTTGCCCAATCAGACAGGAAAAGACAGAGAAGTGGCAGAAATAGGAGAGGACAGAACAGATAATTGTTTTTGACTCTTTCTGCATAATAAATGAGACATGGTCTTACCCTGCCTTATCACAGCCTGAAAGTGGTGGGACTCTGGAGACTCCATACAATGGAAGACACCCACAGCTGAAAGCTGCCTTGTATGCTATCCTCTTCTTCATGGTCACCCCTATAAGAAGAATTCACACCCTAGCCTCACTCTGGGGAGTACACCCTAGGACAGTTCTTCTTTTGTATTCAGAGTGCTAAGAAACCACCACTGATGGCACATAGCCCACTGGTCCCCCGATGTCTGTCAGCCCCACCTCACAAGGCCAATCACTGCTAATTGTTGGCATTTTTTCTCTGTAACAAAAAAAGCAACAACAGTGGACTTTGATTAATGTTGTGTTTTACGTTTCTTTTTATTCATTACTGGTCTGAAGTGGGAATTGATTCAGAGATTTTTAACCAGAAGGATAGTATCCTTTATCACCACAAATAGTTTGATTAGTTACAGTTGTCAATGTGTTATACTGTTTACCAACTTCAACCTTTTTTCAGAGTCTAACATATATGAAGGGCATACATGGCGTCAGATTAAACAATTGTTAGTTATAAGTCTCTTACACATATTACTGCTTGGGAACTATGAAGTAAGCACTATTGCAATCCTTATTGTACATTGTGACATACTGTCCACTGAATCTGCAAAGTAGACATTATCAGTAATGTTGCAATTCATGTCTCCAAATAAAAGCTGAGTTTAAAAAAGTGCCCTTTGGTTGTTCGTAAGAAATTAAAGCAGCAGTGCAACAAAATTGGGCAACAAATTTGACCCTTCATTTTGTTTTTTCACTAAACAAAATATTCCATGCCTTTTCCAGTTTTATTTGGTGGTAACAGTTTCTATTTCCACCAACATGTGAGTATTTTATTAATGTCTTTATTTAGTTTCTTCTTAAGTAATAAAGATGGCATAACATTTGGCTTAGGAATTGTATTATAAACATGGAAAAGTTTAGGGCCAAGAAAATAAAACGTACTCATGGTGCTCAGCAGAGGAGGTGCATAGAAAAGATTTGATTGATTTGCTAACATTTTTCATTACTTGTAGCTGACAATAGCTTTTTGAAAATACATTTTTCATTGCACTACAATTTTTGGTATACAGTCTATAGTAAAACTGTGTACAGTAGTCTGGCTGTCAGTTAAACTTCTTTTTAAGATAGGTCTGTTTAATGCCTTAGTAGGGTCTGGATAATAAGTGTTAGCTGTAGCAATACCAAGTGTTAAAGTCAGATTGAAAGATCTAACTTCCTTTATATTACATTATTTCTAGTTAGCCTCGTCTTTATGTTTGCTTGGAAAGCATGCAAACATATTGGTAGCAGTGTGGACTGCGACAGGGCCTTTCGAGTCATGTCACTCTTCCACCTATCAAACATTCAGTATATCAAATCTCCTCCCTAATTCTGTCCACTCTCTCTCTTTCGCTCCTCCTTTTGTCTTTGACGTTCCTGTCCAATCACAAAGCTGGAAAATGTGAGCTGCAAAGTGTTCTTGTGTAATTCCTAATTCCTGCTTGAAACCCATTTCATGCTTTTGGTTCCAATACTCTGCTTTTACATGGGGGCACTGAGACAGTGAAGTGAACTGGGCCACATCATGGGGAACACTCACAATGAGAATACTCTGGACACCATCACAAAGACAACACATTGGACGCCATTTTAAATTAAATGAAAACTGTTTGACTTTTGGTAACATATAAAAAACAAAGTGCTTGTATCCAGCTTCTCAAAAAAAGGTTCTTGCAGCTCAGCCTCTGCTTGTCTCCCCCATAACAGAAAATAAAACCTGTTTTTTCGCTTTGTTTACCCTCTTCCTTTATTGGGCTCATGTTATTTCTTAACCCTCTAACTGAGGAATAGCCAATAAGTTGAGCATGCAGTGCAATGAGGTTTTAAGGGGCAAAGGGTTTGGTACAAATCCCCCCACAACACCTGCCACAGCCTGTGTTGCAGGGTCATGAAGGGATTTGTGGGTAAAAGGAGTGTGATGGACATATACTCTGTCACAGGCACTGTCAGCTTATGTCATTTATTTTTGGTCCAAGGGGGCCAGTGTGCATGTCAAACATTGCTTCTTGACTGTGTCAAGGCTGCACATCTTGCATCATTCATTAGTTTATTATACTGTACGGTAAAATGCTCTTCCGGACAGTTTCCACTGCACTGTAAAATGTTGTTCTACTGCAGTAGTGATGTACATAGTGCAGTAGAATGAAAAGTCATTCTGCTGCACTACGGATGTCACACAGACTTGATAGTGAGTTTCAAAAGTGATAGTTTGATCTTGTCATCTAAATGCACAATGATCAGCATAAGTTTAAAATAAACAAGTGAAAAAACATCAGATACAAACTTAAGTGCCACATTTTACCAGCATTTACAAGTAGTGTAGTGAAGTCAGCTGTGGGGTGATAGTGGAGAATACCAGACCGCTGCAGTACATTCAAAGCCATCACCAGAAAAACTATTGTCATCAATGTCAGACACAGAAGCTGCAAAAGTAAGCTAAATAATCTTTTAATGGTATCTCCATTACTCTCTCGTTTTTTCTTTGTTACTGGCTTAATCACAAGGGATCGTCCATACTTGATATAGAACAGTATATGGCATCCCTCTCACAACACTACTATTCTTCAACCTCGTGGTTACTATGATGAATAATGGACCTCTCGAGCTTCGCTCTTGAGGTCATCAGTCATCATAGTTATCTCTTGGTTGAAGAATAATCTTGTTGTATATGGGATGCCATACACTATCCTATATATAATTTTCCAATTAAAATGTGGTTAACCTGGTGTGGACTTCTTATCCCGTACATCACCTGAAGTTCTGGCTGTCCAATGGCTCTGCATTCTTGAGGAAAAGAGAATGCATGTCTAAGCAAGGTGGCCCTCAACTAATGTGAACTTATGGATGCATGAGTTAGGCATATTAAATCACTCTCAAAAAACCATATGGCTTAAATGTAATATATTTTATATTGAAAAATGAGCATGGGAAGACTTACAACTATTGCTTTGAAAACTGGAACTGTGACTTGTGTCAGCTGCATCAGCTCAAGGCCACCTTGTTCAGATGCGCGTTCTCTTGTTTGTAGTTGTAGAAAATCATTTTATTACTCAGGAACAAGTAACTCCTCCTGGTTATAGTAAATGAGGGGGCTACTGGGTGTGAAGGCAGGCCAGTGATGTCATAATGAGGTGGACAGAGTGAGCAAAAGAGGAACTGCATATATACTGTATCAGCAAATTGGCTATAACACCTTTGCCTGCTGTTAGCCCAAACTCCAGCACTCCAGACTGAAAGACTGTCTCTTGATGAGAACTGTGTGTTTTGTGTTCCTGTGAGCTGACAGTCCCAACCCTCAGAAATAGCTACTGATGCCTGGACCCTGACAAGTAATTTCAACTAGTGCCAGTAAGTGAGGAGGGCGACTGGGTGTGGAGGCAGTGGTGACGTCAGTGGGGGGTCGTGGGCAAAGTCAACTACAAAACAGCAGCCACCTTTGAAACTGCCCACAGAGCAGCTTCACACATTAGTCACCCTGTGTAAGTCCATCTGGGGAGGATGTTGTAAATTTTCAGGTAAATTTAAATGGTTTTAAAACTTTAAGCATGAAATTGTTATTAGTGTGTAACTTTTGATGAAAACAGCAGTAGTGTCCCCAAATGGGTTGCATATTAGGTTGGTAGCAACCACCTTTACCTGCTTATGATGGTTAGTAACTGCCTTCATGTGCTTATAATGATTTCCAACCTTGGAAAGTCTCAATAATATACTGCTGTTCATTACAGTTAGGGATTCACCTGTTATAGATAATTAGTACTCCAGATGCACTTTAAATTGTCTTGTTCGCTCCGCTAACCAGATCTCTAACTTTGGCAAAACTCAAAGATTTCCTGTTGCTGATTATAATTAGGGATTCACTTGCTTTAGGTAAACTTGTATTTTGTGGTCCAGATATTCAAACTGCACCAGGCTGTGGCACAAGCCTAGGCGCAGCGCAACTTTGCTGCGCAGGGACATGGACTGGGTGATATTCAACAGAGCTGTGCCATGGCTCAGCAGCATTGAATATCGCACCTTGGCCACCCACAGTGCACATGGCGCAGTGATGCTGTGCCAGCTCCAGTGGCCAGGGTGGAGCATGGGGATGTGCTAGTGCAAGTTCCATTGTGCAAGGCACAGCAACCGCGATATTCAAAAGTTGACATGTAAATGGGGCCATAATTTATGCAAGGTGCACATGGGGCCATTTGCATGTCATTATGGCCCCATTTGCATGCAGGTGTGCCAATCCCCGACTACTTGTGCCTGGCACCCTGCCAGGCAGCAGCCATCGGGGACTGACGCCCCCTGCAGCATGGCACTGTGCCCCACAGCCCGATCGCGGGCTGAATCCAAATAACAGAAACCGCTATCCCTGGTGGTCCAGTGGACCTGACTGCCCAATCGCAGGCTGTAGTAAAAATAGAGGAAGTGCTATCCCTGGTGGTCCAGTGGACCGCTGCATGCCCGATCATGGGCTTCAGTGAATAAATGATAGTTCCAGTATCCCTGGTGGTCCAGTGGACTGCTGCCAGCCCGATCATGGGCTTCAGTGAATAAATGATAATTCCAATATCCCTGGTGGTCCAGTGGACTGCTGCCCCCCCAATCATGGGCTTCAGTAAATAAAAGAAAATTCCTATTATCCCATGTGGTCCAGTGGACCTGTCTGCCCAGTCATGGGCTGAAGTAAATAGAAGAAACTCATCATCCTGGTGGTCAGTGGACCCTTCCCACCACTCACCCACGATCCTCACCTCCTCCCCGGTCAGTGGCGGGTGGTAGCACCCTCTTCTGCCATTGCTGCCTGTCGACTGACACCGCCAGTAGTGCTGTACGCCAATTGGTCCACAGCATGAACCAATGGGCATGCAGTTCATATTATACTATACATTCTGATATGTGAATGGATCCCATTCACATATCTGAATGTGGTGACGGTATAGCTGCACTCATTGGCTCACGCCGGACCAATGGGCGACAGCCCTACCGATGGTGTCAGTCGGCGGTGGCGGGTGGCAGGCAGGTGCTGCCGCCTGCCGCTGGACCGGGAGGAGCGGGCGGTGGGATCAGTGGGCGGTGGGGAGGGGGTCCACTGGACCACCAGGGATTATGGGTTTCTTCTAATTCTACTTCAGTCCACGATCGGGCAGGCAGCGGTCCACTGGACCACCAGGGATAATAGGAGTTTTCTTTTATTCACTGAAGCCTGCGATCGGGCAGGCAGCAGTCCACTGGACCACCAGGGATATTAGAATTATCATTTATTCACTGAAGCCTGTGATCAGTCGGGCAACGGTCCACTGGACCACCAGGGATTTAGGATGTATCTTTTTATACTGATGCCTGCAATTGGGCATGGGGGGTGGTGCCACCACGGAGGTGCAGCCGGAGCTCGGGTGGCCACCGACAGGTGGCAGCTGCCGTGTTGCGCCTGCAATATGGCAGATCACCTGTGGGTGGCCAGCCCTTGATCCTTTTTTTTTGCTTAACTTTGTACTGGCGCAGATAGGGGTTGCACATGCATGGCTCTGCACATCCCAGGCTGAATATCAGGCTGTGCAGAGTATGCATGGGCACGCCCCTCCTACCTGCACCTGCATACATTACTGATGCGCTCCAGCGCATCGGGATTTGTGCCGCGCACTTTCCCCTTTTGAATATCGTGCCGGGGCGCATCAGTGGGTTGCACATGGCGCAACACTGTTGGCCATACACAACCCTTTTGAATATCTGGGCCCATATGTATGTTATATTATTGCATTTCATCTGAGAGCCATCTTTTTCTTCTTGATTCTAGAGTAAATAATTCACCGTTTTAATGTGAGAGTTTTAATCTCTTAAAATTTCCAGCATGAAATATTTGATGGCTTTCTTTAGTATCTTTCCAGTGACTGTTGGTGCATCCAGGAGCCTAAAAATCATTATTTAGTGTTGTTAGGACTGGGTCTTTGGGGTTGGGACACAAAATGTTTTGTCTGGGACCCCAAACCTTGTTCTGCACAGCCCTGCTTTTTTAATTTTTTTTTTCTTTTATTAAACTTCCTTCCTGATCCCAACCATTCATTGACCTGCCTTCAGCATCCCCTTGGTGCAATGAAAGGGAGGTGTTTGTGCATCCTCCAGCTGCAGTGAACAAGTAACAGCAGCAGCAGCAAACAGTGGAGTGGAGAGGTACAGAGTTTTCTCCTGCTGTGTGGGGACCCCTGAAAGCAAATGGTTATGCTTAACAAAAAAGGTACACATAATTATTGGTTCATCTGGTTGTTTAAGTTCCTCTGTACATTTTTAATGAATCTGCAAGGTTTGCGTGTTTTCTTTTAAATGGTGTGGCCGGTCGGTATAGTCATTTGGAGAACTGTGTTGTGGAACTGGAGTCCACTTTGTAGGTTTGAATCCGATCAGAAATGTTGGTAGCTAACCTGGGCTGCTGCTTATTCTTGCAGCTGTAAAACTGGTTATTAGTCTAATTAATTATTCATGAGCCCAGTGAGGCTCCTGATTGGATTACTCATTTACCTTTTAGAAATGAGTGATCCAGCAGCCAACTGACAGTGTGTGTCATGTACTCCTCATGCTGCATACCTAAAACTAAAATGTAAGTTCAAAAAAACAAAGCAAAAATAAAAATTGTTATTGCAATCAGACTTGTAATCTCAATAACAATCTTGAATTTATTAATTTCTTTGGATTAATGACTGGTGGGAAGGAGGTGGCTCTCAGCTGTGCCTTGTGCCACCCATCCCCCCAACCAGTCATTAAACCCTCAGAAATGACCAGCTTCTCAGTCGTTATTACTTGAGTAGTAGCAGGACTGAGTGAAAGTGAGGTAATGATACAGGCACACAAGTATATCAGCAAACTGGATGAATTTTTGAAGTTGTTCTTACTGTAGCATCTTTTTTTTCATTTTGAAAAACAATACACATATGAATTGAAACTGTGGTGTATTTTACACAATTTAGTAAAACCAGGGTCTTTAAATCTCACTTTGAAAGAAAGTTCAGTGAATGGAATGGCAGAGCAATCTAGTAGTTAGAAAACTGAATTGAAAACCGCCACCAAGTCCCACTGCAGCCACTGGGTCACATACTGTAGGTATGTGAAGCAAGCCATTGGTCTTCCCTATACTTCAGCCCCTCTTACTGTAGCTTTAAAACTGTGTATAAGCAGGACTGCACTGCAAGCCAGATGTTGCATCTCAGTTGGATTATCCTAAGTAAATACAAATTAACTAAAGAAAAATTATTCAAAAGTTGTACAGAATGATATTGTGTGATTCTTGCCTGCCATCACCACCAACCAGGGTGTACTGAACAGAACCACATTAGAGTTGCTGTATTCTTTGCATCACCTGTTGGTTAGTAGCTGGTAAACTTTATTTCATTTTTATTTAAAATTATTTGCTGAGAAAGACTTACTGGGGATAGCTTTTCAAGCATGTCCAGTATCGCAACAATAATACAGACCACTAAGTACACTCTACATTACAATAGAAATTCTATAGAAACATTAAAGCATAATTAAGACCAATACAGTGTTCTATTTGATACATTACTGAAACTGTTGCACCGAGCATTTGATCTCAGATGATCAAGTGGGGATGCTTTAAAAATATGGACAGAATCCAGTTTCCTTAAAAAAAAGTAGGTAAAATGTTCCACCTAGTTGGTGCAGCATAAGGAAATGATATAGAATCATGGTTTGAGGCTACATCAGGGTAATTAATTATCTGGAGATGTATAGCACATTTGCTATATGGTATGATTTGTTCCCAGAACAAAAAAAAAGTCAGTCTGGCAAGAGGGGACACAACTTTTGATGCATTTTTGCAAAAATGATGCTAAGTACTGCATATTAGTGTCTGTTAGGTAAATCTAGACCATTAACTTCAGAGAGCAAGCTGCAATGGTAAACATGGAAATTTGCAGCAAGAATAAATCTACAGTAAGAACTGAAAAAGTATCTTTTCTAAATATCAACATTCACATTTTTTTTAATGATATCCTTAAGCCTTCAGAGATACATAGAAGGATAGAATTTGATGGCAGACAAAGATCGCTTGGCCCACCCAGTCTGCTTATTTTTTTTCCCTGCCTATACTGTCACAACAGACACATCTTGGTCTCCGGCTCCCCCTTCCCTTCCCATTAAGATCCTCTTGTACATATTCCATGCATACTGGAAGCCTACCACTGTTTTCACCCCTGCTGCCTCTGCTGGAAGGTTTTGCCTGGCATCCACCACTCTTTCGCTGAAGAAGCACTTCTTGACATGTCTCTGGAATTTATCACCTTCCAGTTTCTTTGCATGTCCCCTTGTTCTCATATATCTTTTCCTCTGAGAAATGGTCCCCTCCTGTACTTTATTTACCCCGTGTGCTATTTATAGATCTCTATCATATTATCTCCCTTTCCCTTCACTTTTCCAGGGTGTATATATTAAGGCCCTTCATTCTTGCCACATAGTTCTTCTGATGCAGATCCCATACCATTTTATTTGCCCACCTTTGGACTACCTTCACTCTGTCTATATCCTTCTTGAGAGGGGGTCTCCAGAACTGGACACAGTACTTCAGGTGGGAATTCTCCAGTGATCTATGCAGTGGCAGCACCACTTCCCTGCTTCTGTTGGTGATGCCCCTCTATATGCACCTCAGCATCCCACTGGCCCTACCCGCCACCTTGTAGAATTGCTTCACCACCTTGAGATCATCAGATATGACTACTCCCAGGTCCCTTTCCTGTGTCGTGACCATCAGTACCTCTTCTCACATTTTGTATTCTGCCTCCAAGTTTAGAAACGTAGAAATATAGAAATTTGTTTGCAGAAAAAGACCCCATAGTTCATCCAGTCTGCCGAGTCCCCAACCCCCCGGAAGACCTCTGCGCTCCATTTTATGTCTGCCCCCTGCTGTTTAGGCTCATGTATGTATCCCTGGCTTTTTAAAATTTGCCCACTGTATCAACCCCCACCACCCATTTGGGCAGTCTCTTCCGTGACCCCACCACCCTCTCAGTAAAGAATTTCCTCCTGATGTCACCTTGAAATCTGCCGCCTTAGAGTTTTAATGCATGCCCCCTAATGGATTTTTTCTCACTCAAACTCAAGATATTTTCAACTCTAACCTTATTTATGCCTTTCAAGTACTTGAATGTTTCCACCATGTCCCCCTTCTCCCTCCTCTCCTCTCCTCTAGTGTTTACAGGCCCAGCTCACCCAGGCTCTCCTCATATGTTTTCTCCTGCAGCCCACTCACCATTCTGATAGCCCTTCTCTGGACCCTCTCCAGCCTGTCTTTAGCCCCTTGTTAGTAAGGCCTCCAGAACTGTAACCCATATTCCATGGTCTTCTAAAGTGGCATGATCAGCTCCCTTCTCCTGCTTGTAAAGCCCCTCCCTATGCATGCCAGCATTCTGAGTGCCTTCCCCACTGCCATGTCACACTGACTCTGAACCTTCAGGCTGTCTGAAATAGTGATCCCTGGTCCCTTTCCTGTTCTGTTGTCTCGAATTCCCTCCCCCCAAGCTAGTATTTTGTGTTCGGGTTTCTACACCCTATATGCATAATTCAGCATTTCTTTGCATTAAATTGCAGCTGCCATCTTTCTGACCACTCCTCCAACATTGCCAGATCCTTTCTCATACTTTCTACTCCCCCCATCTTATCCATCCTATTAGATACTTTCATGTCATCTGCAAACAGACTCACCTTCCCATGCAGACCCTCTGTAATGTTCCCAATGTAGTTTGCACTTTATTTGCATTGAAACCCAGCTACCATGCCCTTGACCACTTCTCAAGTTTTCTCAGGTCTCTGTACATTCTTTCCATCCCCTTTTGAGTGTCCACCCTAATACAGATTTTGGTGTCATCCACAAAGAGGTTGATCTTCACTTCCACTCATCAGCAATGTCACTTATAAAGACATTAAAGAGGACTGTAGGGTATTGAGACTATGACCTTTAATCTACAATATGATGTCTTTATTTTCCAAAGTAGCAAAATAAGGAGTAGAGGACATAATTTAATGAAATAGAAGTGGGGAATGGAACAAAAGTGGAGAAAAAACAAAGAAAAAGTAGTAGAAATGTGACATTTTGCACCAGAGAACACCAAACTTTTGACAGCTTCTGGTGGCCTAGGCAGCCATGCAAACCCCCCACCTGTTGTCTTGGGGTTCAATCCCTGAATAATATCTCCTGATACCAAGATCTGTGTCTTGCCTTAAGGTCCTCAGTAGTATCTTTGACTCACAGGGCACAATTTTCAAATGGTTAGAATGACACAAGTGACTTGGCTCAAAAGAGTTTGATGCAAGTGGTGAGTTGCATCACAACTTGTATCAAACATGATTTTTTAAACCAGCCTGCATCTGATCCAGACACTGCTGTGCCAAAGCCCCCTTGCACTAGGGTTAGATCAAACAAACAGGTGCACCTGGTCATAAGGAGACTTGCACCATGGTGGAGCTGCAACATCCCCTTTATTGGAATTTTGCAAGCCCCACCATGGATGCAGGAGGGGTCTCCACTTAGACCAGCTATGAGGTGGTTTAAGTGGGTTGTGCCAGTGGTGTGTGGGAGTACAGGGGGCAGTATGGGTGAATCAGAGGCATGGTAGATGGCAGTTGGGGTGTTGGGCCACAGTTAGGCATCAGCCACAGTTATGTGGTACCCGGTGGGGTGCCCTTGCCGTGTAGTGCAAAGAAAGAGATTAACTGCAAAGAAAGATTAATTTTATCAACACCATGCCTGAACAGTTATATCATCCCCGGTACTCTAGTGTCCCCCTCAATCCCCAATGTGTACTGAATCCTTGGTGGTGTAGTGCCCCCCCAGGATCCCTGATCACCCCCAAGTAAATTACTACAAGTGCCCCGATCCTATAGCTCCCCTTCACCCGAACATTGATCTTGCCTAAATAAAACTGTGTTAGTAGTCCCTGGTGGTTTAGTGGACCCACACGCCTCCCCACCACATCAGACATTGCCCAACAACCCTGCTCGCCCCCCCATCCATGCCCTGATCCTGCAACCGGCACAGCCCTCCACTCACCATCACTATGGCCAGCCACAGAATGTGCTATGAATTAGTGTGTACTTACAGATAGACTGCCAACAAGAGTGCCAAGTAGTGCCAGTTGTGTTGATGGTTTTGTGATGTGGACAACTGCCCATCAGTGATTGGTCTGAGACCAGAACAACTCATTTCACATTTTTATGTATTCTTTGTTAACCGGGTAAGGCCCACTAGGCACAACTGCTTGTTTTCAGGGGCGACCTGGGAGCTTTGCACTGGTTAAGTGACTTGCTCAGACTCACACAGTATGCAAGTGGAGGTTGGGGGAATCAAACCCAGGTCTGCTGGATGTACCAAGCTCATGACTCTAACCTCTAGGCTATACAGCCACATTGGCCTCAAAACAGCCCTTAGGTGATAATGGCTTTCAGCCACTATTAACCTGTGCTGGATTTAAACCAGTGACCTAGAGGGGAAAGTCTCCTTCATTTCCTAACAATCCACTCAGCCATCCAATTCCCCTGTATTCTTCCATTTAAATTTGAGGACAAAACATAGTCTATACTCTGGTAACTAGGGGTAGCTAAAATATTAAAAGGCAATGAAAGCCACATGTGGCATGCATTTTTATAAAACAAAAAAGTTACCTTTTTGCATTTTAAACCAATACCAGTATTTTACTGAAAATGTGTTCATAACTGGAAAGGCTTTACCTGGAGTTTGGTGGCCAAGCAGCCAGCCACTCCCACTTCCTGAGCTATATAAGCAGTTCCTCTCAACCTCATTGTGAAGCTTTTTTTCTTTGTAGCTGGTGGCTCTGTAGGTCTGTCCTCTAAGCTGGCTGGGGCCTACCCCCCGCCTGCTGTTTCTGTGTGTCTCTGCAGGATTTCAGTGTTTGTTTTCCTGCTTCTGGTTTGTGTCTTTCCTCTGGCTGTGTGTTTCTTTGTGTCTTGTGTGTCTTGTTTTTGTTTTTGGGCCTTGTTCCCTGTTTTCTGTGTTGCTGTGTTTTGGTTTTGTATTTTGGGGCTTTGTTTCCTATGTTCCTAGCATATTGCTACTCCAGAGCTCATACTGCTGCTTGCTTTCAGTTACTCACAACTCTCAAACTACTGCAATGCAACTGCAATCATTATTTGTGTGTTTCAGCTCAACCATAGCTGCTCCATTTTGTGTACTCAATTGATTTCACCTGACTCAGGCTTACACTGAACCTAGCTATGCAACTCAATCATGCTGTCATTCTACTCACCTCATTATAGCAGCTTCATTGCACTACCTGGCTACACCTGCTTCCAGAGCATTGTGTCTCCTTATTTATGTTTATTGCAGTTACAACTCCATGTATTCCATACAGATGTTGCTTTTATGTTTATTCACCCTGTTCTACTCTGAACTCAGCAAAGAAAGTTCCTGCCGAGGCTGTTAACCTAGCTTTAATATCTGCATGTGGTTCTTTGCCCTTCCGTCACTTTCTTGTTTGTCCTACTGCATGGACCGGGAAGTGTTTAGGGAGTCGTGGCCCCATGTGGCTAATTATTCTGATTTAAATCCTGCCTTCACTGCCGAAAATCCTCAGAGTATTTGTCACCTTGATTTGGCTTTTAAATGTCTGGCTGCCTTGCCCCACTATTCAGTGCTGTTTCATTGCTACTACGTTATGCAGCCCTACAAGCAGGTCCAGTTATTACTAGTTTGTTTACTGACCTACGTGCAGGTCCAGGCTTGCTTATGCAATCGTTGCTCATTGCTTATGCAAATCATTGTGTAATTCTGCATTCAACCTTGCAAGGTCTCAGCACTCAATGCTCATTACAATCTCAGCACACTGTGCTCATTCAGCTGATCCAGCTTTTCAGTTCTCATTCCATTTTGGGGGCATGCCAGCCATTCTTTTCTAGTGCAGGGTTCCTACAGCCGATGGTCTCACTCTGCTTTTAGTCCGCATTTTGAGCGTGTCCAACTTGTGGTGGGATCCTTCTCACCTGGCCCATAGCTGGGAATGTCCTCACCCTGGGCTAGGCTTTAGCTGCCTGCTATGTGACAGCAGCTCCTGGTGTAGAATTTAAGACTAGTGGTGAAGGGTGGAAAGTTACCTCCTTTGGCTCTAGTGTTCCACTATAATGGTTATCCATTGGCTTTAGTGGTTTCCCTAGTGAGGCACCTTCACCACATTCTCCCTGGTTCACATGGTTTGAGTTTAGGGCAGGTAGGCCTGGTGAGTGCCTGGTGAGTGCCTCAGCAGTTGTTGCTTTCCTCCTCCTGCCTTGGTTGCACATATTGTTGCAGAGTTTTCTCGCAATCTTCCATGGCGTTCCCGCTAGAGGGTATGAGTGAGAGCCTTCTTCCAAATTGAAATATTTTCCACCTCCCTTTAATTGGGTTTTTCAAATTGCAGCTGCAGAGCCATCACTAAATAAAATATCCCAAACCTGGAGGGAAGGCAACCTAGGCCTTGAATCCCCAGAGATTTCCTCCTCAAAGGGTTTTTATTCTCTATCCTGTTGCCTCAGGTCATAAGTGTTAGTTAGCACAGTAGTGTCCCCTAGTTTCTTAGGTAGGTTCCATTGTTGGATGGAGGTGGATGGTGTCTCCTGCCATTCCCTCTCTCCTTAGAGGCTCCCCCTACTTCTCAATGTAAACCATCAGTATCATGCTACACAACCTGGGCATTTCATTATGTTATCAAACTAAGCATCTCATTATGTTATCAAACTGTCTATGCTTCTCTACTACTACTGTACATCACAGTTACTGCTACTATGTCACAGTTACAGCTTACTCATCTGCTTTGTGTCACCTCATTCTTTTGGGATATGCTTGTAACTACATTTCTTTTGGGGATTCCTAAGGTACCTTTAGCCATGGGAATCGTCCAGTAGCACCTCTGGGGTGGAACCCTCTCTGAGGATTACTTGCCTTTCGTACCCCTACAGGTGGGTAATTCCTCTAGAATAGAGTGCAAATGGCCAAAACCAAACTAACACAGTTGCACAAGCATAACATTATACTGACTGCATAAGACAGTGAATTGGAAAGGCTTTGCCTGGAGTTCAGTGGCCAAGCAGCCAGCCACTCTCACTTCCTGAGCTATATAAGCAGTTTCTCTCAGCCTCATTGTGAAGCATTTTTTCTTTGCCCCACCATCTTCCCCTCATCCTCCAGCGGCAGCACTTTCCTCCTTAGTGAGATTCCTAAGGTACTTTTAGCCATGGGAATAATCCCGTGGCACCTCTAGGTGTGGAACCCTCTCTGAGGGTTCCTTGCCTTTCATACCCCTACAGGGTGGTAATTCCTCTGGAATAGAGAGTGAAAATGGCCAGAACCAAACTAACACAGTTGCAAAAGCATAACATTTTACTGGCTGTGTAGGACAGTGAACTGTTGCATATGCCAGGATGCTGGGGGATTTTTCCTGAAAAGGTATGATTCAAATACATGCGCTTTCATGAATTTCAGGAATTTTATTTAAGTAGTTTCAGTCTGCCTTTACATACAGTCTGTATGTGTTTTCCCCCTTTTCTGGCTTTGTTTGTATGATTGCCTCTTTTCCTCACCCTCTTTCAAACAGGAAGGTATACCAAGTAAAATAAAGGGAAGCAGGGAAGGCAGTGAGAGAAACAATGGTGCAGACAGAGGAAAGGATAGCCAAATGGTTATCTAAAGGAGGTAAGACTTTCTTCAGGTACATAAGTGAGAAAAGGAAAGCAAGTGGAGGGATAGCAAGGATAAGGAGGATGGCAGAAGGAGACTGTGCAGAAGTGGATTAAGAAATGGCAGACATTGTGAACAGGCACAGGCTCAGTCTTCACAGTGGAGAGAAGGGGAGATGAACCACCAGGGGGGAGCAGCAGGAACAAAGTCGGGGGGTGGACATAAGTCCATTTTCAGAGATAAGACTCCTGAAGGGACTTGCAGCTCTGAAAGTGGATATGGCCATAAGACCTGAGGATCAGACATGGTACACCTAAGGGTACTAAAAGAACTCAGGAAGATGCTAGCTGCCCCACTGATGACCTTATTCAACAGCTCCCTGGAAACAGGCATGGCTCCAGTGGACTGGAGAACAACAGACAAGGTCCCACTCCATAAGAGCAGCAGCAGGGAAGAGGACAGCAACTGTAGGTCAGTCAGTCTGACATCAGTGGTGGGGAAATCATTGAAAACCCCTTTAAAGGAAAGGTTGGTAGAGTACTGTATCGTTAATCCAATGGGCTACAAGAACAGCGGCAGCATGGATACATTGGGGTGGGGTGTCATGCCAGATGAAAACTATGGATTTCTTTGACTGGATGACCAGGGAACTGGATTAAGAGAGGACAGTGGATGTGGCCTATCTAGACATTAGCAAGGATTTCGAACCTGTGTCACATGGGAGACTGATAAAGAAAGTAAGCAGCCCAGTGGTGGTATCCAAAGTGGTGAACTGGGTAAGGAACTGGTTAATGGATAGGTGACATAGGGTAGTGGGTAATGGCATTAACTCTAATGAGGGGTGAGTGACCATTGGGGTGCCACAGGCCTCAGCACTAGGATCAGTCCTTTTCAACATCTCTATAAGTGACACTGCAGAAGATCTGGAAGGGAAGGTATGCCTTTTTGCAGATGACACCAAAGTCTGTAACAGGGTGAACACTCAGGAGGGGGTGAAGAGACTGGGTAGGGACCTTGGAACATGGCTCAGGAGTAGAGTCTCTTTGAAATGATAAAGAGCACCAAAACCAGCATTCATGAGATGAAGCTGGTGGGAAGGGGGGTTAAGAGGGATGTGAGGAAGAAACATAGAAACATAGACTTTGACGGCAGATAAGGACCACTTGGCCCACCCAGTCTGCCCATTTCCCTATCTACTGGATAAGCTGCACATTCTAGTTAACCAAGAGCCTACTTCCTGCCACCCCGCACTACAATTGCCTTGTGTCTGTCCCATGCATGTTTGAATTCCCCCACTGTTTTAGCCCCGACAACCTCCCCAGGAAGGCAGTTCCACACATCCATCACTCTCTCCATGAAAAAAGATTTCTTCACATTACCCCTGAGCCGTCCCCCCTCTTTCTTTAAATTGTGTCCCCTTGTGCTTACACATCTCTTTTTCTGAAAGATGCTACCCTCTTGGACTTTGCTGATTCCCTTGAGGTACTTGAAGTTTCTATCATGTCCCCCCTGTCCCTCCTTTCATCAAGGGTATACATATTAAGCTATCTCAGTCTCTCTCTTCATATGATTTCTGATGCAGACCATGCACCATTTTAGTTGCCCTCCTCTGGACTGCTTCCATCCTGTCTATGTCCTTGCGTAGATGAGGTTTCCAAAACTGCACACAGTATTACAGATGGGGTCTCACCAACTGTCTGTACAGATGGATAACCACGTCCCTTTTTCTACTTGTGATGCCCTTCCTATGCATCCCAGTATCCTCCTGGCTCTCCTCACTGACTTCTCACATTGCTTACCCACCTTTAGATCATCTGATATGACTACTCCCAAGTCCTGTTCGATTTTTGTTGTTGTTAGTACCTCCCCTGCTATTGTGTACTCTTCTCCTGGGTTTTTGTTTCCCAGGTGCATTACTTTGCACTTCTTTGCATTGAATCTAAGTTGCCATATGTCTGACCATTCCTCCAACCTTGCCAAGTCCCTTCTCATCCTTTCTACCCCTGTGTATCAACTCTGTTACAGATCTTTGTATCATCTGCAAAGAGGCATACCTTTCCTCCAGACCTCTGCAATGTCATCTATAAAGATGTTAAAGAGGACTGGACCCAGTTCTGAGCCCTGAGGCTCACTAGTGACCCCTTCGGAATGTGTGCCACCACTATTACCTCTGTGTCCTGTTGTGCAGCCAGTTTGCAACCCAGGCTACTACCCTGGGACCCACTCCCAAGCTGGCTAACTTGATTGTTAATCTTTTGTGCGGACTGTGTCAAATGCCTTGCTAAAGTCTAGGTAGGCCATATCCACAGCCCCTCCCTGGTCTATTACTTTGGTCACCCAGTCAAAGAAATCTATTAGATTCGTCTGACATTACCTTCCTGCTGTAAATACATGCTGCTTTGGGTCCTGTGCCCCGCTGGCCTCTAGGTACTCAACAATTCTTTCTTTCAGAAGTGATTCCATCAATTTCCCTACCACTGAGGTCAAACTTACAGGTCTGTAGTTTCCTGCTTCTGCCTTGCTCCCACTTTTGTGAAGGGGAATCACATCTGCCCTCCTCCAGTCCTCAGGTACCAACCCATCCTCCCATGATTTGTTAAAAAGTGTGGTCAGTGGTGTCACTAGGTCCTCCCTTAGTTCTTTTAGGAATCTGGGGTGAATCCCATCAGGCCCCATTGCTTTGTCCACCTTGAGTTTTAGGAGTTCTTTCAGGACTCTTTCTTCTGTAAATGGACTGGTGTCAACCCCCCTACCCAGAGTGCTTCTATTGTCTGGTTTAGGTAACTCCTCCTCATCTTCTTTTGTGAATACTGAGCAAAAGTATTCATTTAGTATCTCTGCCTTTTCACTGCCTCCCTCTGCCCACCTCCCCTCGCCCTTATTAATCTTCACTATTCCTCCCTTAACCTTTCTATGCTCCCTAATGTACCTATAAAAGGTTTTATCCCCCTTCTTAACTGACTTGGCTATTTTTTCCTCAGTTTGGGCTTTTGCTAATCTGACTGCCTTCCCCACTTCTTTCTGCTTTAATTGATACAGTTCCCTGTCGTGCTCCTTCTGTGATGCCTTATACTTTTTGAATGCAGCCTTTTTCTCCTTAACCTTCCCTGCCACCTCTTTTGAGAACCATAGTGTTTTTTTACTCCGCTTTGTTTTCTTTATCTGTTTCACACAAAGGCTTGTTGCCTCTATGATGGCAGTTTTGATTTTTCTCCATTGTTCTTCCACCCTTCCTTTTTTCCCACTTGCTAGTGTATTCCTCAGGTATTCACCCATTTTGCCAAAGTCAGCCCTTCTAAAGTCCAGTATGCTTGTTTTTGTATGGCTTGTCTCCATGGTTGTGCTTATTGTGAAGCACACTGTGCAGTGGTCGCTTGTTCCCAGATGTCTACCAACTTCTAAATTTGTGATACTCTCTCCATTTGAGAGTATCAGGTCTAGTATTGCTTCCTCCCAAGTGGGTTCCAAC
This sequence comes from Neoceratodus forsteri, assembly GCA_016271365.2. Classification (NCBI taxonomy): domain Eukaryota; kingdom Metazoa; phylum Chordata; order Ceratodontiformes; family Ceratodontidae; genus Neoceratodus; species Neoceratodus forsteri. Next base: position 855,054,040 of record CM057450.1, read on the forward strand.
ACTAGCTGTCTAAGGCCTGCCCCCTGCAGGGCATCAAGAATGACCCTGCTCTTGGATGCGGCTGCAGTACATGTCATCCAGTTAACATCTGGCATATTCAGGTCCCCCATTAACAGTATCTCCCTTTTTTCAGCCATTTTGAGTACTACATCACTGAAAGAGTGCTGCATGCCTGCAACAGACTGCCAGAGGAAGTGCTGGAAATGAAAACAGTGTGGGTTTTCAAGCATGTGTCAGATAGACACAGGGGAACATTAGTAAATTGGCAGGGAAACAGGGGTCACTGGAGGACCCCCACTGTTTCTGCCTCTACCACTTCAGTTGGCAGTGCGTTCCAGACATCTACCATCCTATCAGTGAAGAAATATTTCCTCACATTTCTCTTAAACTCCCAACCCCCACTTTATCACATGCCCCATGGTCCTGATGATCCTTATTTGAAAAAGGCTTCCCTCCTGCACCCTGTTCACCCTGTGTGGTACATGTAGGTCTCTATCATGGCACCTGACCTCTCACTACTCTTTTCCAGTGTGTATATGTTGAGACCCCTCAGTTTCCCTTCATAGGGCTTTTCATGCAACCCCAGCAACATTTTAGTTGCCCTCCACTAGACTGCCTCCACCCAGTCTATGTCTTTTCTGAGGTGTGGTCTCCAAAATGGGATACAAGGGTCTAGGTTGGGCCTCACCAGTGAGCAATACAGTGGCAATACTTCCTTCTCCAGCTTGATATACCACTTGCTGGGCACCATAGTACCCACTAGCCCTACCCATTACTTTGTCACAGTGCCTCTACCACCTTGTAGTCATCATATGATAACCACAAGGTTCTTTTCCTGTTTAGTGACTGTCAGTACCTCACCCCCTCTTATACTCATTGTCTTGGTTCCTATGCCCTAGGTGCATAATTTTGCAATTGTTGGCATTGAGTCCCAACTGCCATGCTTCAGACCACTCCTTGAGTATCCACAGATCTTTGTTCATTTTTTCCACCTCCTCCTGAGTGTCCACCCTCTTTCAGATGTTGGAATCATCTTTAAAAAAGCATATCTTTCCTTTCAGTTCCTCAGCAGACATCAGAGAGGACTAGTTCCAGTACTGAGCTCTGCATCACCCAACTTGTCAATCCTACATCATTCAATTCAGTGTACTTACCACCACCCTCTGTGTTGTTAACTAGTTTCTAACCCAATTCACCACCTTGGATCCCCCCCCCCCAGCTTCTCAGCTTCTGTTCAGCCTCCTGTATGGCACAGTGTCAAAGGACTTGATGAAATCCAGATACAGGGAGGTCATGCCCACTGCTTTCCCCTAATCTTTTTCCCTGGTGAACCAGCTGAAAAAGTATACCAGATTTCTTTGTCATAACTTACCTGCCCCCACCCCCATGAATCCATGCTGTCTGTGGTCTTGCAACCCACTGGATTCAAGATACTCTACCCCCCCACACTGTTCCCTCAATTCCCTGGTGATCCATCCCCTCCACTGTTAAGACTGAGCAGAAATACCTGTTTAGGGAAGTCTGCTTTTTCTTTTTCTTGACTTGGCATATTGCTTACAAACCACCCAGACACACTGGTTGCCCCCTTCGGTCTCCTCACACACATTCACTGTCACCCACAGTTGCTCCCTTACATTCACAGACTCTCCATGCACATGCATTGCCACCCTCAGACCCCCTCCGAACATATGTGATCTCACTCAAAGCGAACCCAAACACATTCATTGTCAAAACATACTGTACTTTCTCATACATTCAGTGGTACCAAAAGATCCCAAAATCCATAACTCCTCAACCAAAATGTTGTTTTTAATTCAACTTATTCTCTATATCATCTATAAAAATGAAGACTACAACAATAAATCCAGGCATCAAACATTCCTGGCTTATGCCAGTTCTTGTACTAGTTCATACAGAGAATCTGCTTACTTTTCTTTTTCTTTTCACTGCAGAAAAAGTAAGCCTGCCAGATGCTGCAAATAACATGGTAAATCCTAGGAGTATCAGCTCATTCAACAGCAGTTACTATATGCCTTTAGAGGGTCCTGTCAAAATATCAATGTAGGCAAAAATATGTTACAAATGGATTTTATCTTATGCTTTCTACTGTGTGGGAAGATAAACATTTCTTTTGTTAAAAGTTAGAAGGGGTAGGGGTTTGGCAAATAATCTGCTGATTTACATTTCTATCCTACATCAGCTTATTGGCTGCACCCTAAAGTGGATTCCACAGTAGTAATAAATCTAGACACACTAAGCTAATACCAGTTTTTTTAATGTTGAGACATGTGGATATTAGAGTTATGAGTTCTACACCTGTCAATTTCCTTAATAATATCCTATGTTAAATTCTTCATACTTGTATTTTCGTTTCATTATTTCCTTAGAACAGCAGATGTGCTAGAAGAAAGGTTGCAATATAATGCAGACCATTGGGGACTAGCAGGTGCAATGATAAATGGGATGAACTATTGGAGACGTCTAGTGCAACATTGGAAGTAGGCCAGCTAGTGACTACAGGGAGGGCTGAATTACTAGAGAACCCAGGATAATACTGGAGGACTGGCAGGCACACACCATGAGGGGTAATATAAAATAAAGCCAATAAAGGTATAATATCAGGGAACTAATAGGAAGAGAGGTTGAAATATTGAAGCTTCTCATGCAATCTGTGAGGCCTGGCAGGTGCAGGGGAGGTGTACCCCAGTTACTGTATGTGGGAGCCCACCTCAGCAAATGAAAATAAGGTTTTTGGAAAGTGTTTTTTGAAGCAAATGTTCTTTCTGTTGGGAGACATCATTTGTATTACATGTACTTTTCTACCTTTTTATCCTCAGTAATCCTTATGTTTATTTTAGGGCTTATCTGAAATTTCTATGTGTACAGCATGTTAGAAAAAAGTCAATAACTGCACAGAGTGAGCAGATCATTGTCTCCTTCCCAATTCCCAGATTTCATAAGACTGTAAATTACAGAGTATCCCAAAGGTGATCCTGAACAAAGATTAATAAACAGACCTCCCCGATCTCAGAGTTGCAGTAGAAACCAAAAGAACCCCTTCGAATATCAGCTTCTATAAATTAGCCATGTGAGCTCAATATCTAATAACTAGTTATTCCCACACAGGAAGGAATTACTGAACCTCTGTGAAATGCAAGTGATTGCAAACCTAAGACCTTTTCAATCATCCATGGTTAAAACCAGAGTGCAGTTTGAATTTTTAATAAGTAGCACAACCTTCATGTAATGATTGATTGGGGAAAATACCAGTTTTCCGGATGCTTATACAGTACTTGGAGGTATTAAGGTTATGTTAGATTAGGTAAAGTATTTTATTTTGTTTAGTGTCCCTGGAAGGCTTTCCAAGCATTTTACAACTCATTAGAGAACAAACAATAAATACAGTAGATATTAATTAATTAATTAATTAAAATGGTCACAAAAGATAAAATAGCACTGGCTTTAATAGACATGTGTTTCATATTCTAGGGTCAGGCAGGATGTACTGCACAGCCATTTCTTGACTTCACTTTTTCTTACTTACGAAGGTCCTAATGGAGGATGTGAGGGAGTTTAAAAGGACAGGATCTACAACACCCATCTCAGTGCCCACCATAGATTTAAAGCATTAGCAGGGGACTCTAAGTAATCCCTGGTCACTGGAATATAGAACATAGGACCTTTCCTGGGCAGTGATGGTCATAAGGACATGGAGGTAGAATGTACCAGATCCATTAAGAAATTTAAATATCAGAGTAATCACCCAGTAATTCGTAATGGGCCTTACAAGCAGCTGGCCCACTTTACACAGCACCAGAGTAATATGTTCTAAAGGAATTCAGAAAATTATCCACCATATTCTGTACTAACTGCAGATGCCAAATCTGCTCAGAGGGTAGGCTCTTATAGAGAGGAATACAATCATTAAAATGCAATGAAATGAATGCTCATAACAGTGTTCTGAGATTTTTCAGCTCTGGAAAAGTGTTCCAAATGGTGAAGTTTCTTAGGAATGATGGCCGACAAAGTCCCCTTGGCCAGTCCTGTCTGGCTGGTCATACCTATTTAATGTGGAATATGAAAGCTGTAGTGGGTTTCCACATCTCCTTTCCCCTTCCTCCACTTTTAATACCATATTTACCAAGCCCACATATCTGTTTCATCCATGTTTTAATCTCCCCACTGTTTTTGCACAAACCGCCTCTTTCAGCTGCCTATTCCACCCTTGCTGTGAAAAATTACTTTTTAATATCTCTCTTAAATTTAACCCCAGCCAGCTTTTTGGAGTTACCCTTGGTGTTTGCATTCCAACTCAGGTTGAAAAAAATTCCCTACTATCATTCTTTATATTCCATGAAGGTATTTACATGTCTCAATCATGTCTCCTCTCCCTCTTTTCACCTCTAGTGTGTACATGCTTAGGCCTTTCAATCTGTCCTTCTAAGTCATTCTCTGCTGTCACTTCACTGAATCATATTGCTTATCCTCCTCTGCAGTGCTTCCACTTTGCCTATCTCCCTTCTTAAGTGTAGTCTCCAGAACTGTTACAGTATTCCAGTTGAGGATGAATTAATGACCTCTTCAGTGGTAGAATCACCTGTTTTTTTTTTTTTTTGCACTGCTGATCCCCCTACCTATGCACCACAACATTATATTGATCTTTCCCACACTTTGCACTTTTAGTCATTACATTTTACTTTTATTTGATTTCAAAACTTCAAGGGCTAAATTCACAAAAAATTACAAAGGCAACACAAAATTTTGCATTGTTCTTTGCGATTGCCCAGGTGTCCAAAAGTGCTGTTCACAGTTGGGTATCGCATCACACTATTTGACTGTGAATAGGGCTAGTCTGAGGCAGAGGTAACCCCATTACCACCAGCTCTACCCCAGTAGCACCCCCCAACATGTAGCCAGGAACATGGTCCTGCAATGAATAGTGCAGGGGCGCCATTTCCAGTTCACAAAAGCAGCCATAAAAATGAGCCCATTGGGCATGCAAGGCACTAGGTGGCCATTTGCATGTCCATTATGGGTCCATTTGCATAGAATGTGGGGAGCATAAACTGACCCCCCCAGCCCCTGCCACAGTACTTGGTGCCAGTGGTCTCCCCCGCCCGTGAACATCGATCACTGGCCTGGGGAACAGAAAAAGTCTCCCTGGCATCTAGAATCTCCCCCACATGGTTGCTGATCTCCATACTAGGGAACAGTCTCTTTGACATCTAGTGTCCCCCTCTCAGTGGACACCAATCACTGGCCCGAGTAAAACCAAGAAAGTTTCCCTGGTGACTATTGGTCCCTCCCCCCACTCAATCCCTCCCCCCAATATATAAAAACACTTTTCCCTGGTGACTAGTGGTCTCTCCCCCCACCTGATCACCCACCCAAAAAGAAAATAATGTTTTCCTGATGGCTAGCAGTCCCCCTAAGCAATCACCCACCATAGATGAAAATAATGTGTTCCTGGTGAAAAGCAGTCCCACCCCACCTGATCATCCTCCCAATATATAAAAAGACTTTTCCCTGGTGGCTAGTGGTCCCTGGTGTCGAGTTGTCCTTCCCCCCACCTGATTACCCACCCAATATATAATAATGTTTTCCTTGGTATCCAGTGGTCCCTCCCCAACCCAATAATCCATCTGAGAATAACATAATGTTTCCATGGTGGTTAGTGGTCCACCCCCCACCCAATCACCTGCCCGATATTGCAGTCATATTCCCTGATGTCCAGTGTAACATTCTCACCAAAATATGATCCCCTCTTTAGGATATGTTATAATTTCCCTGGTGTTTAGTGGACTCCCCATCATTATCCCAAATCCCCTGTATAGTGAATGGTACCCTTTTCCTGGTGATCTAGTGGACTTCTTTTGATCCCCACCCTGGAAGACAGGTTCACCACCCCATCGGCCATCAGTTGGGATGCGAGGGAGTGGGGTTGTGGGTCACTGCCTGCCAGGGTGGGGGGTCCACTAGACTACTAGGGAAAGGGTTTCATTTACTATACAGGGGATCATGGATAGGGAAGAGGGCTGCTAGACACCATGGAAATGATAACATATCCTATACAGGGGACCAGGTTTGGGGGATTTACACTGGACACCATGGAATATGCAATGTCAGGTGGGTGATGGGGTGGGAGAGGGACCACTAGCCACCAGAAAAGCATTTTATTCTTCTCATGTGAGTGATCATATAGGGGAAGGGACCATTGGACCCAAGAAAAAAACATTTTTATATACTGGGCAGGTTACTGGGTGGAGGGAGGGATAACTTGACACTACAGAAACATTTTTATATATGGGGTTGGTGATCAGGTGGGGGAGGGACCACCAGCCACCAAGGAAAAGTCTTTTTATATATTGTGCAGGTGATCAGGTGAGGAGAGACCTCTAGCCACCGGGAAACATTACTTTCTTCTTGGATGGGTGATCGAGTAGGGGAGGGATCACTAGACACCAGTGAAAACATTTTTATATATCATTCAGGTGATCTGGTGGGGAGAGGGACTTCTAACCACCAGGGACATGTTATTTCTAGATTGGGCATGGGTGTGGGTGGGGGAAGGGTCCACTAAACATCATGGAAACTATTCTTACAGACTCAGGCTGGTGATCGGTGGGTGGAGTCACCGCAAAGTACCTCCGCCAACCACTAAAGTTGTGAGGGATTAAAGCAATGTCTAGGTTGGCAGTATTTGCTAAGCACAATGGGGCCAGCAAAAGACCCATGTGCATGCTATGCAGGTTCTCTCCCCTTCGTTCAAATTGTGGCCCCCTCCACAAACCCAGTTTCTGTGTGCAAAACAGGATTTTGTGAATATCAACTCAGCGCAAAACCCGATTTGTGCCATACAAACCAGGTTTGTACCTGATCAGTTTTTGTGAATCTAGCCCCTGTTGTCAACCACCACAAATTTTAGATCATAACCAACCTTTTAAGAGTTTATTATTGTCTCTCTTTCATGGTGCAGTGGCTAATCTAGCTATGGTTGAGGGTTATTTTTCTTTTGCTTTTGAAACACAGTATTTGTTAGGCATCAAATATCTCAAGTGATTTTCACTTCTTAGTCTTGTGACAGTGAGAACACAAAAGGCAGTACTCAGAAGGTGAGAATTAAAAAATCAGTACTCACTAAATGTGGAGTTAGAAGCCAGACCAAATTTATTTGTGCACAATGAGAGACGAGCACTTAGCCATGATGCTTCACATCATTAGCATGAGGTTTCATCGGTGGTGTAGCTGCAGTTACCATAGACTACACTCTCTTCATGACACTTTAAGGTACAGCACAATGACAAGGAGAATGAGGTGTTGGGGCTAGATGGGATTCATCTAAATGTCCTAGAGGAACTGAGCAAAATGCTTGCCGCCCCTCTAGCAGCACTTTTTAGCACCTCACTGGAGATGAGTGAAGTTGCAAACACAGATCGTCAGGCACTCACCACCTCTAAGTTAAAAGTGAACACTTAGTTACATGTAAAAGTTGAAATGTCTGAGTAACCGCATTTTCTAGTGTGCCTGACATGTTTCAGACATACGTGTCCTTTTTCAAAGGCTAAAACAAAGACATGCAAAGATGCAATAAATACATATCAGAATATGACATAAGTTTGTGACATCATAACTGATTTTTTAAAATCATTGGTTGAATACAAACGTTTATTGCAAACAACTACTTTTACCCCAATTCAATTAAAAATACAGTATACAAATACATCTCAGATAAAAATACTGACTAAAGTACATAGAACATATTTAGAAAAATGAGGAAAACAGTGAGCCATGCACTGCAAAATCAATGAATATATACTTAGGAGACACTATTTTGTTTTATTTTAAAACCCATAGTAAGGAAAAGGAAGACAAGGGAGGGCAAAAATGGGGAGTGGGAGTTGTGGAAAGGGGAAAGGAATAGGGAACCTTTAATGGATGGTAATCCCATAAAAATGAATGTCAATTTTTTTTTTTCTCAAAAAGAGACTGAAGATCAAATCCTATATTAAACCCAGGGAATTTTTTGGCCCCCAAATTCACAATCCAAAATGCATCTCTCTGCTACACTAAATTATTGTAAACACCCCCTCTTGGTTGTGGACTTACTTTGTCTATTGCCATGAACTTAAAATGGTGTTCTCCCTCATAATTTAGTGCTACATGTGTAGCTGTAGCATAGGTAAGGTCTTTTTTTTTTCAATAGCTCTCAAACACTCTCCCATACATACTTTAAAGTTGTCAAGTAGCTTTTCCTATGTAAGGCATCAAATGAACAAGTTGCCAAATATATTATGCCCACTGAAATACTTGTTGTAAGTTGGCAAATTTCAAATATGTTTTTGCCATTTTTAATGCTAAATCCATTACGTGTTTCTACATTTTTGCAATAAATGCATCTTCTACACTGATTACAGCCTGCAGCTCCTTTGGAGAGCCAAGTAGGTCTCTTTGTTTCTGTATAGTGACAATGAACTATAACATCCTCAGTAGTGTTAGCCTTTCTATAAGCCATCCTTGGTGGATCTTGGGTAAGTTCTGAAAGTCTTGGATCACTTGATAGAACTGACCAATGTTTTTTTATGATATTTTTCACTATAGGGGTCTAGGAAGAGAAAGTCATAACAAAATTGGAACATGTTGTTGTATCAGTTGTGTTTACTGTGTGGTGCAAAAGTATGTTTCTATCCTGATCTGTTGCAAAATTTCTAGCTTCAACAATGAGCTTATCACTATATCCTCTTTCATTTTAGTGGATACTTAAATCATCATCAGCATTTTCAAACTTTTCTTGTGTACTGCAATTTCTTTTCATTCGCAGAAATTGAACCTTAGAAATATTCCTGATTGGGTGACAGTTACTTGCCTGTAAGAGGGTGTTTCCTGCTGTGGCTTTTCTGTACAAGTCTGACACTGCCCTATCTCCATTATGCCTGCTAAGGTTTATATCTAGGAAGTTCACAGAGTTGGCATCTTTTGTATAGGTAAACCACAACTGGGATTTGTATTATGTAAAAATTCCACAAAAATTGCCAAATCTGCAACACTTCCTTGCCACAGCAATACCATATCATCTATGTATCATTTCCATAGCATGATTTTTATAAACGGGTTCATATCAGCATTAAAAATGTGTGTCGTCCCACTCCCCCACACACAGATTAGCTACCACTGGAGTGCACGTGGCTGCCATCGCAGTCCCTTTTATCTGTAAATACAGTTCTTTATCAAATGTAAACACTTTGTATCTTAATACAAATTCTAATAGTTCAATGAAAAAATCTGTAGGTGGAAGTTTCTCTTCAGTCCTTTAGTGCGACTAATAGGTTATTTCACCCAAAGCACCATTGTGTGAAATATTAGAATACAGTGCCTCAATGTCCATTGTAACAAAAAGAACATCTTCATTCAGTGTGAGGGTATCAAACACATTTAAAATGTCTCTTGTATTCTGTAAATATGATAGCAAAGTAGCAACATATGGTCTAAGAAATGAGTCTAAGTGTTGAGAAATAGGTTCTGTTAAAGAAACAATGCCATTGATGATTGGTCTCCCTGGGAGTTCTTGAGTGATTTATGCACCTTCGGCAGAATATAAAAAGTTGCACAGACTGGTGAAACATTTATTAGAAACCCTCTCACATTTCTATTTATGTAACCATTCTTCGAGGCCAGCTTGTATTGTCTCATCAATGAAGTACTTAAACTCTGGAGTTGGATCACTCTGTAGTTCTGGTAAAAACGGACGTCATAAAGTTGTTTATGCACTTCTCTGGTTTAGTCATTTCAATTCCTTAACACTACACAGGCCCCTTTATCTGCTGCTTTTATAATTATTTTGTGTTTTGTTTAAGATGTTCTAGGGTTGTGCGTGCTTGTGATGACAAATTAATAAAGTGCATTTTTGGAGAGTGTCTAAATGACAATTCCAAATCTTTTCAAATGAGTGCCTTAAAACACTTCTAGGGGTGCTATGTTGAGGCAAAAGTCAGACTTGGGTTTAAAGCCACCTCCAGTTGTCGTAGTCTCATTATTCTGTGGCTTCTTACTAAAAAAAGAGATTTCAGACTAAGTGTTCTACATGCTACTTTCAAGTGTATTATAGTTTGAAATTCATTTACTGGAGCCATAGTGGCAAATCCCAGTCCTTTGCTCAAAAGTTCTCTTTTAGGAAAAGTGAGTACATGATTTGACAAATGTATTACTTTAATTCATGGTTAATCAATCACTTCTGTCTCCCTCTATAGGATCTGTATGGTCTGCTGTTCTGAGCTGGTTGTTGGCCCTCATGTTGGTACATTTGTCATCCTCTGTTGTTACCGTCACCTTCATCCCCTTTTCTTCTTCCTCTTTCATTTGTGAATTAATAATTCTGGTAATTCTGGTAATGCTTTATCAACCTGAGGCTGCTTCTTGGAGGTAATGGTGGTTCAGCTTCTGGATATTCCCAGTGAAGGATAATGTGTTGATTGAACCTCAGTTTCTGAATCTCTGGCCTCAGAGCAGAAATGAAAAGAGACATGCCTGGTTGTTTTAAAAAAATGCCCCTTTGTTTGTTTTTCTTCGATCTTCTCCTAAACCCCTTCTCTTACACTTGTGCTCCCTCCATCTCTCACACGCCCTCTCTGGCTTTCCAATCTTCTCCTAAACCCCTTCCTTCCCCTGCTCTCACTCTTTCCCCACTCTTATATTTTGTAAATATGTAATTTATTGTACTATGTATTTTTATTGTGCTGTAACTTCTACTGGGTTAGCTCACCTGGTCCAGTACAACGGTTCCAAGCCTAATCTAAGGATTATTGATGCAGGACCCAGCACAAGCCTAATCTAACAATTATCAATGTAGGACCCCTCCGGCCCAGTATTTGAATCATCATCCTGCTACTGAGGGAACTGACTTTCTGCTCACAGCACACCTTGTGTGTGTGTGTGTGTGTGTGTGTGTATATATATATATATATATATATATATAATGGCCCAGAGTATTAAAAAAGGGTTGCACCATGCAATAGGGTTGCTCCAGTGCAAGTCTGAAAATGCTCCATTCTGTAATATTCAGCAGGAGGCAGATGTGCCCCCCAAATCACACTGAGTAATAGCACAATGATAATAAATGTATGTGCAACTGAAAGGGGAGGAACCATGCATAAATGGCACAGTGCGATATTCAACAACATGCGCCATGCGCAATAGGGGAGCAAGCGGAAGTTGCGTGATAGCGAAATGAGCCAAAATAAAAAGGAACAAGGGAGAGGTGCAAGAATGCTACAGGGAAGGCACATGAGGCTGAACTCTAGCAACACAAACTGGGCTGGAGGGACACACAGGGCAGGCAAGCAAAAGGGCACCTTGAACAGAGAGGCACAGGGAAGGTGTGGGGAGCCACAGCCAGTGCAGAAGGGGGAAGTGCCACACAGCACAGAGTCCATCACTGGAAGGTATTCCCAGTGCAGGGTAAGTAGCAGCCAGGATAGTGGGGGGAACACAGAAACAGCTGCTGGGGGGGTGAACACAAGCCAGAGACATGGCCAGTGCCACCATCCAGATGGAGGCAGTAATGAGGGGGGTGAGAAGGCAGGCAGCAGGGGGATACAGACGTGGAAGAGCCTGTCAGTGGTATGCCCCCAACAGGCAGTACTGAGCCCGCACCAGCTTCAAGCTGTACAGAGATACTGAGATTGTGGGCCGGTACCACCTGAATTGGGCAGTTCTGAGGTGGCTCTGTGAGCTGTGCAGTGTTGTGATGCAGGCACCCACACGACAGAGCCATGCTCTGTCAGTGGAGACTAAAGTGACAACTTGCATGTGCTTGCTAGCCATGGGTACCTTCCAGGGACCAATAGGGGACACCACAGGCATAACCCAGTTGGCCACGTCATGCCACCTCACCCAATTCCTCAGTGCACTGCTGCCACATGCTACAGAGTACATCAATTTCCCCAGCACACTGGCGGAGTGCACAGCAAACATACAGGAGTTCCACAGGGTATCACGTATGCCTGGCATGCTAGGGCAATAGACTGCAACCATGTGGCCATCTGCACACCACCTGGCCCTGAGGGGGCTGCATATATTAATTGGAAGGGCTATGCTAGCATCAACTGCCAGGTGGTGTGCGATGCCAGGCGGTGGATAATCAATGTCTGTGCCACGCACCCTGGGGGAGCACATGATGCCTTCATCTGGCACCAGTCGGCACTGTGTCACAGATTCGAGAGTGGGGACATCCCCACTGGCCACTTAGTGGGTGAGTATGCAAACCACATGGACAAACATAGAGCTTGAGAGGGCATGGTTAGAGGTGACATGGGTAGTGGCCTACATGGCCTGAGGCAGGGTGATGCTGATCTTCAAACTAACCTCCACTCTCTACTCACAGGTAACTGTGGATACCCACTCTATCCCTGGAAGCTCATACCATACTGGCAGCCCGTGATCCCATCGCAGCAATGCTACAATGAGGGACATGCCACCACATGCAATGTCATCGAGTGGGTTTTCGGGATGCTGAAGGCACGTTTCTGTTGCCTGGACACCTCCAGCGGTGCCCTACGGTACAGCCCCTCAAAGACCTGTGGGCTATTCCTGGCCTGTTGCATCCTGCACAACATGGCCAATGAATGTGGGATAGCCGTACAAGTCAAAGAGGGGGACAGTGATGGGGACAATGAGGACATTGGTGATGATGGTGATGGGCAGACCCCCTTGGGTGAAGAGACCCTTGACTGCTCCGGCTGGCACAGCTGCACCGGGACACCATCACGGAGGAGCACTTCAGCCAACCCAGGTAAGTCATGGGGCCATGTGCAACCACCAGTGGCAAAGGCACAACCCACAAACACGCATGGACACACACCAGGGGTGCATGCCATCATGGAAAGTGGCTGGGCATGGAACCGCACACACGCCAGGGATGGGCGAGGTATAACATGGCACGTGGTCATACACGCACACACACACACACACCTCACCAGACATGCATAAAGGGTAGGAGGCACACCGATCCAGACCGCCACCCCTAGCCACACACATGTCCACAGACCACTACGCCCACTGCCTGTCATTGTGCGTATGTCAGACGCTGGGCACCATTGCACAGTGGTGTACAGCACAACGCAGGCATCATTATGCTCACACAACTGCGGACAGCAGCCGGGAGGGTGTGCAGATGGACTGTGTGTGTGCGTGCAGGGCCGGGTACCCACCTATGCATTGCCCACTGAATGACACAATGCACACAGGGCAGCATCAGACAGTAGCCATGCTGGGAGACAGGTCAGTCACACGCCACAGTGCAACGGCAGCCACGGATGTGTGGGTGGCCCCGCCGAGACCCACCAGCAGTGACAGGCTGTCCACTGGCCTCATGGGGTTGCACCAATGGTCCCCCAGGGGTTCCACTGCGTGAATATGACCTTGCTCATGCAGGGGTCTTCAGCACACTGAACATGCCTGCGCCAGGCATGCTCAGGAAGCCCACAGCTGAACCCGGTGTCGACATGGATGGTGTCGCATGACGCCGGGAATGGAGGGGTGGACATTGCACTGCGTGGTGTCTGTGATGCATTGCCAACTAACTATGTGCCCATTGCGGCCATGACTGCAGTGAATGCCTGTGTCTGCCTATCAATGGCAGCGGTCACATCCTCCCGCAACTGGTCCATCCATGCCAGGAGCAGAGCGGTGTCTCTTCTGCGACGCTCCTCTGCCTGGTGCTGAGCCACACTCAGTGCATCCACCACCGTCACAAGCTGCATCTGCTGATTGACTGATGCTTGCAGTATGCAGGTGTGCTCATCCAAGAGGTCATCTGCCTGATCAGCATGCTGTCCCTTATGGTGTGTGCGGCCTTGATGCTCATCACCCCTTGAGGGTGGGTGCTGCACACCAGGGCCAGGCCTGGGCATGTCCACAGGCAGTGCACGGATGCCACCACCTGACACTGTACCCCCATGGTCATTGGCCAACTGCTGATGCTGCCCCTCCAGCTGCCGCTCCCCAGGGCTCAATGGTGCCACCAGAGTGGCTGCAACAGTCCCACTGTCCTGGACACACACCAGTGCTGCCCCACTGGTGCTGACAGGCACAGACTGGGACTGTGATAACACACAGGCCCCCATGGTGGCACCACCCACAGCCATGGCCACGATGTCACCTGCTGTGTGGCCATCCTGTGGCACACACGTGTCACTGCCCATGACGTTAGCTCCATTATCATCGGTGATGGATCCGGCACCAGCCCAAGTCTCAGCATGCTGGCATCCATGTACGCTGGCACACTGGGACACGGGCAGGGCCTCCTCCGCACCTGCTCCACCAACATCAGTCCGGACGTCGAGGCGGGCCCACTGTCACGCTGACCCCGGTATTCCTGTGGAGGTGGATGGGCCCTCCTCCATCTCCATGTGACTGGCCTCCATAGAGAAGCCCACCAGTGCTGACCCATGCAGATGCTCTGGAGCTGTAAGGGAAAAAAAGTAGCATTACTGCATGTGACCTACCCTGTCCCCCCCAATAGACAGACCATGACCTACCATGCAGTGACGGGCTACCACCCATCTGGAATTCACCACCCGAAACACCCTCAATGGCACAACACTGCATGCTGCCTGCAACCTGCTCTTCCTGTGTGGTCAGGTGTAGCACCTCCGGCTGTCCCCCACCTCTCGCAGACCATGCTGCCCTGATGGCAGCCACCTACTCTTTAATCCTCTGCCTGTCTGTGCCCATCTTCTTTTTGCACTCCTGCACGGAGTGCTGGTGGATGCCATGCAGGTTTATAGCAAGTGCCACCTCCTCCCGTGCAGCAGCATGGGCCTGTGGTGTTTCCTGGCATCCGCTGAGAAGCGGCTTCTGGTCTAGGTAGGCCTCGAACAGGGCATCTGTCTCGGCCTTAGTGAAATTTGGCCTCCTCTTCCTCCCATGACTCTGTTCCTTTTCCTCCACCACACGCTCAGTCATGATTCATCCTGTGAGAATGACAGGTGTTACCTGTGACTGTGCAGTCCCATGCATGTCCCAAACACTACAGTCCACACTCCCAAACAGCATGCAACTCACCGCAATAGACTGCAGTAACCGACTATGGCCAGTGCAGCCCAATGTCGCACTTTCCTAGCGCAACCCATGCAAATGAGGCGAGGCGCATCTTTAAGTGGATGCAAATGCAGTGGCTGCACCACTGAATGGCTGATTAGATGATTTGCATACGCCGGCTGACTATCGCGCTGTTGCACTTTGCGCAATTGTGTTGAATGTGCTGAACCAAGGGCGCAGTTCTGTGACATGTGCAGTACACACCTAACTGCGCATGCCCGGGTTGATGACGCAGGCACCTGCCATGCTGCTGATGTGCTCTGTGTGGGAGGCAATGCAGGACATGGCCACCAGTGTACCAGTGGCGCTACGTGGCGCTGTTCACCTATATGGCACTGTGGCACTGGGGTGTCGTAGGCACACTGGAGCAACAGCATGGTAGGCCACTACAGGAGGTGGCACACAGGCACTCAATCGCACTACATGCATTGGGCTCCAATCGTGCTGTGGCTGTCTGTGCGCCAGAGACCCTTGACCCTGTGCCTGACCTTTGCCCCCTAGGCGCCATGCATCAGGCATGGGTGCACCACTATCACGCTGTTAGGTGACAGCACGATAGGGAATGGCAGCGCTGTACTGCGTAGCATCTGCACATGGCAGGACCGTGCTGCAGAGCTCCATTTTGCTTGAACTGAGTAGCAGAGATGGCGCGGAGGTGTACTGTGCAGTGGAGCCAGATCGAGCTGGCAAACCTTGTTGCAATAGTTGAACCCCATGTTGGGGCTTTGTTTGGGGAGGCACCCCTGGAGAGGGCCATGAGTGTGGTATGGCAGGAGGTGGCTGACACCCTGGAGGAGGCCACCGGTATGGGGCAGATGGCGGAGCAGTGCCACCACCATCATGGGGACCTGAGGCACAGGGACCCTGACCTGCTTGCCCACCTGCGGGCACATGCCAGGAGGGGCATGGTGCTATGGCCAGGTAGGTGCAACATCCATACACTTTTATCGTCCATACTGGTATCACAGTTGCATGTGTCCGGCACATGAGTGGGGAGCCATCTGGTGTTGGCCATGGTGGTGGTATCAGGGTGTGGGGTGGGTGGGTCTGGCTGTGTGGGATTACACACACATGGGGTTGGGGGGACATTGCTACCGGATTGTACTGATGTTCCTCTCTCCATGTTTACACCTTAGGGCCAGAAGAACGGAGGCACAACTGAAAGGGGAGGCGCCACATGTTGAAGGAGAGGAACAGGAGGGATGAAGGTGTTCTGCGGCACGTGGACCAGCCTGCTGATGGTGAGTGCCTTACATCCATGATTACTATTGCATGCTGTATAACTGGGTGGGCAATTGGGCATGGCCACCATCCAGTAACACCACTGCCATGCACGCAGCTTGTTACAGTCAGCACTGTCCAGTGGCACTGCATGTTTGGGAGTGCGTCAACGGTGGTCCATGCATGTACCAGGCACATGGCTGTGGCACTGCCTTCACACCGCATAGCCAAGTCACTGTACGGCCATGGTGGTGCTGTGCAGGACATGGGCAGTAGGTGTGTACAGTGGTCCACATGGCTGTGGCTGCCTGGGTGGGCAGGTCTTGTGGACACAGTCACTGTGGGTGGTCGCACACCATCACAGGGGCGTGTCACATGGCTGTATGCCATGCACAATGGGTGGGCTGCAGGGGGATGGACAGTCACACCTATTGAATCTGCTCCCTTGTCCTAGGTTGCTGGACACTCATGTGGATCCAGCGGGACATGCAGGAGCTTCTGTGGGTCAGGAGGGAGACCTTGGAGCTCCTGCGACACATCCACCACCACAGGGTGAGGAGGAGGAGGCGGAGATCCCATCAGCGACAGGAGGAAGAGGACCCGGGCAGCCAGTGATGTCCCCATGCCCCAACTACCACCTTCCCTCCTTTGACCTACCTTCACACCCCTTCTTCCCTCTCCCATATGTTCACCCCTGCCCCTTACACTCCCCCACCTGTTATGTGGCCCTACCCCCACTATTGTATATAGTTTTGTATATAGTTTTACTGTACATAGTTTAATATATACATTTTGTTATAACAACTGTGGTGGTCTCTGATTTGCAGTGGGCTACAGGTGCTCAGCTGCAGTGGTGTGCATGGTGTCAGGGTGGTGCACATGGGACGTGTGTGTGTGTGTGTGTGCAGAGGTGAACCACCTATGGTGTGGACAGGGGGATCAGTCACTGTCTGTGGTTTGTGTGTTGTACTCTGTGCACTGCATGCCTGTGTGCAGTGGTCCACAGGGCCTGCACTGTGTGCATGGCACCCCTGTCAGACCATCCATGGCCTGTGCAGCTGACATCCTTGCATGTCTGTGATATGCATGGTCTGCTGGTGTGTCAGTGGTGGCTGTCCATGCTGGATAACATCTGTACCCAGCACAATGCCAGGTTGACCGCCATCACCAGTATGGTGCACTTCTGCCTCCGGTGGCACTGTGGCCTCCGCTGTTGTTGTCCACCATCCATGCTGTCGCTTGTGTCTGTTGCAGGGGATGTGCTCCAGTGTCTGTCACTTATGCTCCGGCAGCATGCTGGTGGCATGCAGCTTCACGATGCCTGTGCAGAGTGGCTGACACACCTGTGCAATGTAGGGGTGCTGGCCATGTGTACGCATCAGCAATGGCCACACGCCAGTGGCTTGGTTGACCCACTACTGTGTCCCTGTGCCCTTGGGTATGGGTGGGTGTTTGTCCATGCACTGTGTTGCATCCTGTGTGGTGCATGCCTCCATGTTACACTGTGCGTGTCTGTGCTGGCTGTTGTGGCCAGTGCTGGGATGGGATGTGTCCTTGGGAGGGTGTGCAGGGTGCTGTACCACTGGAGGTGGGGTCCAGGGCATGCCCTGTCGCATGTGGGGTACCTCATGTGCAGATGTATGGTTGGTCTCTCAGCTGTTCCTTGGGGGGGACATGCAGGGTGGCACTGTGTATGCATCAGTTGCATCACTGTCTGCTGCTGCCCACTGCAGGGTGCCCATGGTGGGGCTGCCTTGCATGGCTCCATGGTGCACAGGGTTGCATTGTCACAGTGGGGGTGGTGGCATGCATGGGGTGTCCTGCACTGTTGGGTGCTACTCCTGGGCAGGGTATATGGGGATCATGGTGCAGGGTGTGCTCTGCATTGGTGGGACGGTGTGGTACGGGGTGGTCAGCCCTCCTTGTGTGCTGGTCACAGCTTGCCAGGTCGTGTGCTGGGGCACCATGGCCCGGCTGTGGGTTGGTTGCTGGTATCCATGGGCTGGTGGTTATTCCAGCTCTCCCCCGGTTATGCAGTGCAAGGGGTGTGGGGGACGATGTCTGCTCTGCTGTGTGTTCCTCTGCCCATCTGTGGCATGGGTGGTGGGCCCCTGGGGCCCCTGCATCCCTGGTTGTGCTGTTGCATTGCTGCCCTGCTGCTGGGGGCATCCCTAGGTGTGCTATGGCGCATCTGGACTGCTCAGCTGAACATCCCTTGTTGCGCTATGGTGCATCAGATATGCTCAGCTTCACCTCCCTAGTTGCGCTATGGCACAGGTAGTGCGATATTTAGTCATTGGCCATAGGCACATCTTGGCCTGTGCAGTTTTTGAATATTGCGCTTCTTGCACACGGGCGCAGTGGACTTGCACTTCCTCCTGCTGTTGTGCACTTTTTGGGTGCAGTTTGAATATCTGGGCCAAAATATATATATACAGTATATAGTCTCTTACCCTTGATTGTACTCGTTCTCCTTATGTTTTACCTCCTGCATCCAAATGTATAGTGTACCAACTTGTGGAATTGTCTTTATTCCCCGGGTCACTCCTGAAAAAGGGACATGTCTGTCTCAGTGGGCCTACCCAGTTATCAAAATTCAAATAAACAAATAAAGACACAATCATTTTCATAGTCACCCCATCCCGTTGAAACTTTATATGTTTTGTTGCTTTTAATTCCTGATCCAATTTGAAAAACAGAATGTTTTAATTTTTCATTTTCAATGTCAAAGTCCAAGTGATTTCTAAAAGTTAAGACATCTTTTTTAATAGTTTTTAGCTCTTCTCTGAGTTTTTGCACTACTTCTTTACTAAGTTTTATAATTAATTGCATCAGCTTAAAATTTGCTTCAGTGAGTATCTCCTCCCTAGTTTTCATAAATGTAGCATTCTCTTGACCAAAAGTAGGATCTTTTAAAAGTCTGAGTTCCCTGGGTATTCTGACCACTTGACTGAACAGTATGCCCTTAAGTTTAAAATGTTCCAAAGAATATTTCATAATGGATGAGTGACCTTTTCTAATTTTTTAAAAGCACCATACAGAGACTGAGCATCTCGTGCTAGGTCACGTACTGCAGTATTTTCTCGTAGGAACGGATTAGCTGCGCTTGCTGCTGCCATAAGCTGGTTTACATAGTCCAAAGGATCCATTGGCATTTCTGTGAACTGCAAGTTTGGAGTAGCTTCTAGCGACATTCTCTAGAACTTGGGCCAAGTTTAATGTCCTTCCGTTATGTTTTACACAGTCAGTTTCAAACCTGCAATCTGTACAGCAATTCAATGAAAAGATACAAACAAGAAAGAAGCCACACAAGGCTGTTAATGCTCCAGACAATTGTTCAAAGTAGAAAACACAGACAATCAGGCAGTCACCACCTCTAAATTAAAAGTGAATACTTGGCTCCATGTAAAAGTTGAAATGTCCTTTACTAAAAGATACAAACAAATAACAGCATTTTGTGATGTCATAATTGAAGATGTATTAGTATACTGCATTTTGTTAACTGAATTGGGGTAGAAGAAATCGTAATACATGTTAGCATTCAACCAATGATTTTAAAAAATCAATTATGACATCACACATTTACGTCATATACCAGTATGTATTTATTGTGTCTTTGTATGTCACTGTATTAGCCTTTGAAAAAGGACACTTATAGGTCCAAAAAACACTTACTTGCTTGTACCTTTTAATAATGACATTTCAACTTCTACATGGATCCAAGTATTCACTTTTAATTTAGAGGCTGTGAGTGAATGACTGTCTGTGTTTGCTACTTTGAACTTTTGTCCGAAGAACCACCAGCCTTGTGCAGCTTCTTTCTTGTTTGTAGATGGGTAAAGTTCCAGAGGACTGGATGAGGGCTGATGTGGTTTCTGTGCACAAAAGTGGCAGTAGGGAGGATGCTAGCAACTACAGGCCAGTTAGCCTGACATCAGTGGTGGGGAAGTTAATGGAGACTCTACTGAAGAAAAGACTCATGGAGCACCTGGAGGCAAAAGGGCTGCAGGACCACTGGCAGCATGATTTCACAGGAAGGAGATTATGTCAAACTAAACTCATAGATTTTTTTTGACTGGGTTACCAGGAAAGAGGATCAAGGGAGAGCAGTGGACATGGCCTATCTGAATTTGTGAGGCTTTCAACACTGTGCCACACACGAGGCTAGTTAAGAAATTAAGCAGCATGAGGTTGGGGGAGACAGTGACAATCTGCATATCAAATTGGTTAAGCGATAAGAGGCAAAGGGTGATAGTAAATAGTAGCCAATCAGGTGATAGAAGAGTGACTAGTGTAGTGCCACAGGGTTCGGTGCTGTGTCCTTCAATATCTGCATAAGTGAATTTGCAGAGCAGCTTGAGGGTAAGGTGTGTCTCTTAGCAGAAGATACAATAATCTGCAACAGGGTTGACACTCAGGAAGGGGCAGAGAGAATGCAAAGGGGTTTAAGGAACATAGAGGATTGGTCTGCGGGAGTTGGGTTTCAATGCCAAAAAGGGTAAGATTATGTACTTAGGGCTACGGAACCCAGGGGCTGTGCATAAGATAGAGGAAATGGAGTTTATAGTCACCAACCAAGAAAGAGACCTAGACATCATCATATCTGATGACTTCTGGGTAGCCAGTCAGTATAACAAAGTAATGGGAAAGTCTAGCAGGATGCTGGGGTGCATTAGGAGAGGGATTTCTAGTGGGAGTAACAAGGTGGTGCTGCTGTTGTACTGTTCACTGGTGTGGCCCCACCTGGAGTACTGTGTCCAGTTCTGGAGGCTGCACCTCTCCAAGGACATTGAAAGAGTAGAAGTGGTACAGAGGAGGGCAACCAAAATGGTGAGGGGGTTGCACGAGAAGACATAGAAAGAAAGGCTGCAGAAACTCAACATGTACTCCCTGAAAGAGATGAGAGTGAAAGGGGACATTACTGAAACCTACAAGTACCTCACAGGAATCAACAAGGTGCAAGTGGTGAGTCTATTATTAGAGAAAGGAAGACACTATAACAGGGGGGTATGCAATGAAGCTAAGAAGGGCAAGTTTAAAAGTGATGTGTGAAAATACATCTTCACAGAAAGGGTGGTGGATGGCTGGAACAGCCTGCCAGAGAAGGTAGTGAGGACAAAGACTGTGGGGAGCTTCATGCATGCATAAAAACAGAGAAACATAAAAACTAACAGTAGATAAGGCCCACTAGGCCCACACAGTCTGCCTATTTTCTCTACCTGCTGCAAGAATCATAGACCTTACTTGATCTCCAGCATTGCTCTCTTTCTTATCGCTAAGGTTCCTCTGTGTGTAGCCCATGCATTTTTGAATTCCTCTACCAAATTTACACCCATCAACTCTGCTGGGAGGCTGTTCTATACGTTCACCCATCCACCAACCTTTCTGTGAAGAAATACTTCCCCATGTTACCCCTTAGCTTACACCTTTCCAGTTTCATGCCATGACCCCTTGTTCTAGAACACCTCTTTTTCTGAAAGATGCTACTGTCCTGTACCTTATTTATGCCCTTAAGATATCTGAAGGTCTCTATCATATTCCCCCTCTCTGCTCTCCCCTAGGGTATACATACTGAGGTCCTCTAGTCTCTCCTCATATGAGTTTTGGTGCAGACCCTGCACCATTTTTGTTGCCCTTCTCTAAACTGCCTCTACCCTGTCTATATCCTTATGGAGATGCAGCCCCCAGAACTGGACATAGTATTCTAGATGAGGTCTCACTAATGATTTGCACAGAAGCATCACCACCTCCTTTCTTATGTTGGTGATACCTTTCCCTGTGCACCCCAGTATCCCACTGTCTCTCCCCACAGCCTTGGCACATTGTTTGGCCACCTTTAGGTCATCTGATATAATTTCCCCCATATCCCTTTCCTGTTTGGTGGAAATAAGTATCTCCGCCTTCATCATGTAAGCCTCCCCTGGGTTCTTGTGCCCGAAATGCACAATTCTGCACTTCTTTGCATTGAACCTTAGCAGCCATACTCTTGACCATTCCTCTAAGCTTTCTAGGTCCCTCCTCATTTTTTCCACCCCTCCCGGGGTGTCTACCCTGTTGCAGATCTTAGTGTCATATGCAAAGAGGCACATCTTTCCTTCTAGACCCTCCACAATGTCACTTAAGAAGACATTGAATAGAACTGGCCCCAGAACTGATCCCCGTGGCACACCTCTTGTCACCCTCCTTACCTCAGATTGATTTCTATTTATCACCACGCTCTGTGTTCTATCCCTCAACCAATTTCTAACCCAGTTTACCACTTTGGTACATATTCCCTGGCTGCCTAGCTTGTTTACAAGCCTTTTATTTGGAATGGTGTCAAAGGTCTTGCTGAAATCCAGGTAGGACACATCCACTGCTCCCCCGATCCGCTTCCCTGATCACCCAGTCAAAGAAATCTATCAGATTTGTTTGACATGACCTTTCCGCTATGAATCCATTCTGCCTCAGATCCTGTTCTCCACAGTATTCAAGATGTTCCACAATTCTTTCCTTTAGCAGTGATTTCATTATTTTCCCCACCACTGAGGTCAGGCTGACTGAGGTATATCATTATGTGGGTGACTCAAATTGACCAACTCACATTTGAGTGACTCGATTTGAGTGCTTGTGAAGAGAACAAGGCTGGATGGACAACAAATGTGGGAACAGCAAGTGTCAGGGTAGAATAAAGGTGATGGACGAATAGAGTGACTGTAGGAGGGACCAGATGTAAAAAAGGATATGGGAGCTAGTTTGGCCAGGCAGTTCCATGCTGGTCATCTGATGCTGCGGAGGCAGTGTATGCCTGTGGTACAAGAGGTCCCGGGTTCTGAGCTGGCTATGGGTGGGCTTATAATTTAAATTTTATTTTTTGTTTGGGACTAAAGTTTTTTCTACATCTCCCATTTCCAATCCCCTGGTTTTGTGCTGTATGTTCCCCTGTCCCCCTGTTCTGGTGTCTGGAGTCCCCCCCGCCCGAGTTGTCTACATTACCCCAGTGTTAGGCCCGCCCTCAGAGTTAATTATTTTAAGGAATGGTGGTGTGGGGGGCAAATGCCATATGGGTGTGTGGGGGTCATAGCCCCCAGCATAAAAAAATGTGTGACTCATTTTAGGTCGCATAGAGTATGTTGGGACCATCACTCATGGTGGTTTCATTGTTCATGCACAGTCACCGTATCTGTTTTCAGCCACTTGCACTCACTGAGATTTGTTGCATTGTTGTTCATTCACTAACGTGACATGGAACTGCTGACTGATCTATAGTTTCCAGCCTCCTCCCAGCTTTGTGTAGAGGGACTACATCTGTTCTCCTCTAGTCCTCTGGAATCACTCCGATTTCCAGCGATTCCTTAGCAAGGCTGCCATTGGTGTTGCTAGCACCTCCCTAAGCTCCTTTAATATTCTAAGTTGTATTCCCATCTGGTTCCATTGCCTTGTCCACTTTCAGTTTTGCAAGTTCCTTTAGAACTCTCCCCTCCAAAAATGGACTGGTGTCCACCTCCCTCCTCTTATTGCTCCTGTCACTTAATTGCTATCCCTCGCCTTCTCTCTCTTCTGTGAATACTGAACAAAAATATTTGTTTAGGATTGTTGCTTTTCCAAGTCCCCTTCTTCCCCATTAAGCCATACAATCCCACCTCTTGTTCTCCTTTCACTAATGTACCTATAAAAAGTCTTGTCCCTTTTTCATACTGCCTGGGCTATCTTTTCCTCCATTTGTGCCTTTGCGCTCCTGAGTGCCTTCTCTGACCCCGTCTGCCAATCCAGATACAGTACCCTGTCCTCCTTCTGTGTTTCCTTGTACTTCCTGAAAGCCAACTTTTTTGCACTTACCTTTCTGGCCACTTCCTTTGAGAACCACAATGGTTTTCTTTTTTCTTGCTATTATTTATTTGCCTGACACAGTTTAGATGGAATCACTATTCCTTGACTCCCTCCCCATCCTCCCTTTCTGCTATTGCTTTCCTGAGACATACCCTCAACTTTGCAAAGTCTGCACTCCTGAAGTCCAGGATCCTCACTTTCATGTGGCTTGACTCTGCCACTGTACTCATATTGAACCATACCATGCGATGTTCACTGGACCCCAGATGTCCACCTGCCATGACATCTGCAATTCTGTCCCCATTGGTGAGTACCAGGTCCAAAATCACACCCTAATGGGTGGGTTCTAGAACTAGCTGCCTGAGGCATGCCCCTTGCAGGGAGTCCAGTATGTCCCTGCTCCTGGCTGAGGCTGTGGCTGAAATGCTTCAATAAACATCTGGCAGTTTGAAGTCACCTACCAGCAGCACTGCCACTTTAGTCACCATCTTATGGATGGCTTTCACTAGAACCTTGTGTAATTCTTCCCCTTATGCTGGAGGTACAATAGAATGCATGGGATAGGCACAAGGGTATATTAAGTTATTAGGCAGAGTTGATGGAATGGGGGATGGACTGACACCTATGATAATTAAAGTCAGTGGTGAGGAAATAGGCAGGGACAAGGGGCAGACTGGATGGGCCTAAAGGTCCTTTTCTGCTGACAAAATCTATGTTTCTATGTTTCTACATTTCTAATGACCAAGGTAGGTGGATATAGCAAGTCAGGACAGACATAACATTTATAAATATTAATTACTTTAAAATGCTCTGGTTAAGTGGAAAGAAGTACCCAACACCCAAAGTATATTAAAATAAGTTTGAGCAATAAAGCAGTGAAAAAAAATACTCAAAAACACCAACAGGATTGAGTGAAGAAAAAAAGCAGGAGTGTGGTTGCCAAGGTGGTGTGACTTTCAGTTCTGCTAAACCTTAATAAACCATTTACTATAACAAATAATATATCAGAAACCAAAGCACAACACAGCATGTGTTTCCATTTTGTGGTTCAGATGACATCAGGGGCCTCTCAAGCTTTTCCCTTGTCCTTCCTATGATGTCATCTCAAGCCCTCCATGGAAACACAACCATACCACCTCAGAAATAGAAAAGGTAGATAAGCAGATAAGTAGAGGAAAATGAGAAAAAATTATGGGTTGGGGAATGTAGTTGAGCTAGGTTGAAAAGAAGGAAGCTGAAAGCCAAAGACCAACAATGCAGACAGACAAAATATTTTAAATAATCAAGATAATCAAGAACTAGAAACAGATATAGGAGGTGACAAGAATGCATAGTCTAGTCTAGATAAACATACTGTAGATATTGTAAAAACAGCAGTTACAGTACCATTAGAGACAATGACAAGACGGCAATGTAATGACAATGCCAGCAAAACAAATTTATAAAGCAGTAGTATACTATTAATCAGAACAATGCAACTTCAAAGGAAAAATAAGAAGAAAGTCATGCAAATGCTATGTAAAATAAACATTTAAGTAATTCCTCAAAAAACAGAGAATAAATAAGTAGGGTACTAACTGGGCAGACTCTGTCAGAAAACAGTCAAGTTGCAAAATGTTATGGAGTAAATAGAATAATGTATGGGCAACCATACACAACAAAGCTATGTTTCCATAAAGGGGTTTAGATGACATGACAGGTGGTGCAAGAGCAAAGCTCTAGAGGTCCCTGATGTCATCTCAACCCCAAGATGGAAACATCTGCCGAGTTGTGCTTTGGTTGCTGTTATATTATTAGGTACACCATGTGCATGTGCGTGCAGCAAATGTATTGCTATAATACTGCTTTTTGATAGGTGTGACACTAGTCTGTCCGATGCAGAGCAATGTTTTAACGACAACTCAGTGGCACACCAGTCATAAGTGAGGCTCATCATAACAGAGTTTTGGCTTGCTGGGTGGAGACAGCATGAATTTGAAAAGAAACAGCTGCTCCAATCATGGGTCAGCTCTTCCCTTTAATATATGCTTCCCAGCAAGTAAAGCTGATCTGTCAGGGTTAGAGTGGAATGACTGGAATGTCTGCCAGCTGTAAGAGGAAACGGTCCATCGATGTCTGTTACTAGTAGTCCCATGACTTTCCCCTGCACATGACCCTCCCTCTCTCTACCTCCCTCCACAAATATAACTCTGACACTGGAGGTGTCTAATCCCACAGTGTCACCACCTCATAAGTGAAACACCCAAAGTTCACTACCACTCCCCTTCCATTGCACGGTCACATCTCCTTCACTGTTTTTTTTTGTTTTTGTTGTTGTTACTCCGTGACTGTCCCACACAATCAGCCCTCCCTCTCAGCAACCCCCTATCCTACAATCATAGCACTGATACTGGGGGTGCTCAGTTCTCCAGTGTTGCCACCTCATAAGTAGGTTGCTGGCTAACTAGGATCTGCAGCTTATCTATTAAGTAGGGAAATGGGCAGAATGCGTGAGCCAAGCGGTCCTTATTTGCCGTCAAATTCTGTTTTTATGTTTCTATAAGTGAAGTCCCTGTGGTCAACTACCATGCTGTTCCCAATGCGGGGTCACATCTCCTCCATTCAAATTTTTTTTTTGCTTTGTTATTTTATAATCCTGCTCACCCAACCCTCCTTCTTAGCACCTACCACCCCCCCCAAACATAACAGTGATACTGGTGGTGCCCAATTCCCCAGTGTCATGAGCTAAAATAAAGAAAACCTACCATCATAGTTTTTTTTTTTGTTTAAAGAAACCCTGTCAAAAGAAAACCATCCATTTATGTATGTTGTGGCCATTACTGTACACCCACCCAACCCTCCTACTCAGCATCCACCCCCCACTCATCAAGCCATTACTTACCCACTGGGGGTCCAACACCATAATCTTCTGTGGACTGCAGACACTTCTTCACTTTTCAAGCCTAACCGTGAACTGGGCAAATACATATGATATTCAATGTATTTCAATGGGGTATTACATTTCTTTGCACAACTTGGCTATTTGTGCATATTTTTGCCACAAATTTTGAACATGCCTTTCTTGGGACCCCACCTCATGAATAACTATAGTGACATTAGGCAAATCTGCCCCAAATGTGATCAGGTAGGAGTTGAATAGTTTCTCTGCCATGGTTCAAGAGGTGGGGTCATAAGAAGTCTATGTTGAAAATTTGGTGTAAAAATATTAAAATATAACAAAGTTATGAGCCTACATTGAATTTAGCTAATGCAGGCTTGTAACTTTAGAAATTTTCAGTATTTTTACCGAAAATTGACAAGATACCCATTTTATCCACAGCACCTCAGCTCTCTAGCTCTCTTCCCAATGTCCTACCTCTGTTGTCCTGCTCTGCATCCTTCCTTCATCACCTAAGTACCTAGCGACCATTGGTTTGTGCCTCTATGCCACCACCAGTACTTAATTTCTCTGCTCTTCTCTATCTCCTCCACTATCATCTCCACCTACAGTAAGTATTTTTACTTTGTTACTAACCTACTAGTTTACTGTGTTGCTGTCTGTAAACCCTGTCAACTTATGTATTACAGCTTGTAACTGCTTTTTTCACTATTCTGTTTAACTTAAGTACTTTAACTTATCTGCTTTTAATTTTCTGTACCATTTACTTATTTTGCTGATGTTTGCATACATTGGAACTTGTGTACTACGGCTTGTAAACTGTGTTTCTTATTGCATTGTAAATTTATTATAATTTGTTAATCTGTGCCATTGTTTGTGGCCTGGGTCATGCCTGAAAATGATCTTTGAATCAGTGCACTTACCCGATAAACAAAGACTTAAATAAATAAATAAATAAATAAAAAGGTGACAGCTGTAATTTTTCAAATCCTGTCAAAAAATTTGTTTTTATATGACGGAAGGTGATTTTGCAGTCCCTGCATGAAATCGCCTTTCAGACAGGAGTTGAACATTTTCTCTGCACATGAGGTGGTGTCATAAGAAGGCAATATTTACAATTTGGGGCAAACATGTATAATCATAAACTTATGAGCCTACATTCAAATTTACAAATGCAGGCTCCTAACTTTTGTAATAGATAACCCACATCGTGTACCATAACGCATCCAGTACTCCAGGGCTTCTATACCAGTGGTCAGCATCCAGTATTGACAAATGCTTGTTTGTTATAGTATATGGCTTATTCAGGTTTAGCAGAACTGACAGTCACACCACCTTGGTGCACTAATCCAGTTCAGTACAGTAAAGTATTTGGTGATATTACATTTATTATGTAGAAGCGACACATCATTGAGCAACGACGCCTCTGTGTAAGTGTTTCTGGTGTTTAAAACAGAGACACATACACAAAAGAGCTAAATTTTGGTTCTGCATCATTTCTAACAAGTAAATTGAACTGAATTGAAAACAAAGAAAAAAATACTTAAAGTCTAAAATGTGAATGACATATTTGTATTTTGAATGAAGGTGGGGGCAGGGCAGCCACACAATGAAAGACTGTTGGAATGAACATCAAAGGGATAAGTTGTTGTAGTATAGTAGTGATGTCTCTACTATACCAAAAGATCTTTTTGTGACCATTGACCTGTACCATAACTTTTGGTGACCTTTGAATGGTCCTACAAGAAAATTGCATGTATGAAAATCCATACACAACACAGGCTAACCATATGTTATGCAAGTATTTAAGCATTTTTGCTAGCATAATTTAGTGTCTCAAAAACATTTTTTATATAACATAGTCTTTATAAAAAGGCATCAGGTTAAATGAAGGCAAATAATGTTAAGGTGCAAGGCAACCTTGTCATCCATTCCAAGGGAAGATCTAGTAGTCACCCTAGAGGAGTAAAGGTTTTAGGGTCCGCATCCACCTTGATTCAAGCTGGAGCAACTTGAGATGATCCCCCCCACACTGGTTTTGCAGGTATGTCTTCAATACCTGCAAAACATAGTAGATTCACATTGCTTTGATGGTGGTCTGCAAGAAGCAGTCTGACCGAGGTATTCAGGTCCTCTCTAGTCATAGAACATACATATTCCTGTACTCTTTTTTTAAGTGCACATCTGGTGATCCCAACATAAACTTTTGGCAAGAGCAAATGAGAACATAAATCACAAAAGGAGTGTTACAGCTGATGAACTGTTTAATCATAACTCTTGTGTTCAAACTCTTTTCCCTGTGTGCATAAGCAGCACATACTGAAGTGTCTGTAACAATGGCAGCCTGTGGGGTGCTGTAGTAACCAGTCTGGGCAGAGTGTAGGTGCAGGCTTGGAATACAAACTAACAGCAACCATACTGTGTAAATTGTTGCTTCTTCTGTAGGCAAAGCCCCAACTTCTCCATGGCACTGTGGAACCACGTACCCAGTTAAAATGGTGAAACAAGAATAGCACTGGTAGAAAGTGCACTGCAACAACAGTGAATGTCAAGAAATATAGAAACATAGAATTTGACACCAGATAAGGACTGCTTGGCCCACCCAGTCAGCCCATTTCCTTACCTGTTTTATAAGCTGCAGATCCTAGTTAACCAACAGCCTACTTCTTCCTACCCCCCACCAGAATTTCCTTATATCTGTCCCATGCATTTTTGAATTCCCCCACTGTTTATGACTGCATGACCACCTCATGAAGGCCATTCCATGTATCCACCACCCTCTCTGTGAAAAAATACTTCCTCATCACCCAACTAATTGAAGGATCCTGGCTTGCGGGGCCTATAAAAAACTGGCTGTGATCTGCCATTCATGTAAAGTTTCATGGTATACAGCCATGAATAACCAATCATCACTAAGCAGTAGCAAGCAAAGACAGAGTTTATGATGGCTCTTTAGGTATTAGCAGAAACACAGAGACGTTCTATAGCTTGGCATATCTCAATACCAGTAGGCTGATGCATTGCTTGTACTAACCATTACCAATGATGCAGCATGTAATACAAAATTGTCAAGCTTATAAGACAGCTGCAGCCATCCTTCTAGTTAGGGCACTTTAACTGTACACTTTGATGTAATCCAAGTACTTACAGTACATGCAAGTCATATCTTATGTAAAATGTAATGGGTGAATTTTTGATTTTTATGTATGTATCTTGTGTATTGAAAATACAATAACATTTTGAACTTTAAAAAAATACTTCCTCACGTTGCCCCTGAGCCTTCCCCCCTCTATCTTCAAATTGTGCCCCCTTGTTCTTGCAGTTCTCTTTCTGAAAGATGCTACCCTCTTGGACTTTGTTCATTCCCTTGAGGTACTTGAAAGTTTCTATCATGTCCCCCCTCTCCCTTCTTTCCTCGAGGGTATACATATTAAGCTCCTTTAGTCTCTCTTCATATGACTTCTGGTGTAAACCCTGCTCCATATTAGTTGACCTCCTTTGGACTGCCTCCATCCTGTCTATGTCCTTGCAGAGATGGGGTCTCCAGAACTGCATGCAGTACTCTAGATGGGGTCTCACCAACTGTCTGTACAGAGGGATAACAACTTCCTGTTTTTTACTGGTGATGCCATTCCCTATGCATCCCAGTATCCCTCCTGCCCTCCTTACTGCCTTCTCACATTGCTTGCCTACCTTTAGGTCATCTGATATGACTACCCCCAGGTCCCTTTCCATTTTTGTTGTTGTTAGTACCTCCCCCCATTGTGTATTCTTCCCCTGGGTTTTTGTATCCCAGGTGCATTACTTTGCACTTCTTTGCACTGAATCTAAGTTGCCATACTTTTGACCATTCCTCCAACCTTGCCAAGTCCCTTCTGATCCTTTCCACCCCCTCTTGTGTATCAACTCTGTTGCAGATCTTTGTGTCTTCTGCAAGTGGCATGCTTCTCCTTCTAGTCCATCCACAATGTCACTTATAAAGACATTTAAAAGGATCGGTCCAAGTACTGATCCCTGTGGTACCCCACTAGTAACCCCTCTTTTTTGGAGTGGTCTCTTTTTATTATTACCCTCTGTGTCCTGTTGTCCAGACAATTTTTTACCCAGACCACCACCCTCAGACCCACTCCCAAGCTGGCTAACTTGTTTATTAATCATTTGTGTGGGATTGTGTCAATTGTGTTGCTAAAGTCTAGGTAGGCCATGTCCACAGCCCCTCCCTGGTCTATTGCTTTGGTCATCCAGTCAAAAAAATCTATTAGATTCATCAGACATGATCTTCCCACTGTGACTCCATGCTGCCTTGGGTCCTGTGCCCCACTGGCTTCTAGGTACTGAACAAGTCTTTCTTTCAAAAGTGAT
Source organism: Neoceratodus forsteri (assembly GCA_016271365.2). NCBI lineage: Eukaryota > Metazoa > Chordata > Ceratodontiformes > Ceratodontidae > Neoceratodus > Neoceratodus forsteri. Next base: position 855,085,403 of record CM057450.1, read on the forward strand.
TACATCATTTTTCTGTCCACTGAGGTCAAACTAACAAGCCTGTAGTTTCCTGCCTCCATTTTGCTCCCATTTTTTGGAAGGAGAATCACATCTGCCCTTCTTCAGTCCTCAGGTACCACACCATCCTCCCATGATTTGTTAAAAAGGGCAGTCAGTTGTATCACTAGTTCTCCCCTTACTTATTTTAGAATTCTCCGGTGAATCCCATCAGGCCTCATTGCTTTGTCCAGCTTCAGTTTTAGGAGTTCTTTCAGGATCCTTTCTTCTGTGAATGTACTGGTAATGACTCACTGATCCAGAGTGCATCTATTGATTGGTTTAGGTACCTCCCCCTCCTCTTCTTTTGTGAATACTGAGCAGAAGTATTCATTCAGTATCCCTGCTTTTTCACTGTCTCCCTCTGCCCTCTCACCCTCCACTTTATTAAGCCTCACTATCCCTCCCTTGGTATTTCTCCGCTCCCTAATGTAATCCCCCTTCTTATCTGAATTGGCTATATTTTCCTTGGTTTGGGCCTTTGCTATTCTGAGTGCCTTCCCCACTTCCTTCTGCTTTAACTGGTACAGTTCTCTGTATTGCTTCTTTTGTGCTTCCTTACTCTATGCTGAAACCAAGACAGGTACAGGGATAACATAGCAAAAGTCATTACCACTACCCCTGTAGCTATCATAACACATAAGGAGAGGACAAAGCAGTTTTGCTGTGCTGCTCCCTTGGTGAAGGGTACTGAGACTATGAACAGCTATGGCGGACCGACAGAGACCAGGGTTCTGTTTCTGGTCTCCCAACTGTGGTGTTTTTTTCTTCAGCCCCCCAACATGTTTTTTTATGTTTTTCTCCCCCCATTCTGCACAGTTACAAAGTTTCTCCTCATCCCTGATATCCCCCCCATGGAGTAGATTAAAATTAGTTGGGGGGTGTGTTGGGGGGGTGAGCCCCCCACCAATATTTATTTTAGCTGGTGTGTTGGTTTCAGCATGGTAGTGCTAGCAGTTTTTATTGAGCGCTACCATGACTTTCACTGTTTTGGCATCTACAGTTTTGATTTTGGCATTATGACCTAGTGCCGTTGGACCATGTTCTATGGTGGGATTACCATTTGCCACAGAACTTCTGCAGTGGTGGTTTGTAATTTCTGTAGAAGTTCTACAACACCAGTTAATTGCCATGTTATTGCATCAGTTTGTCATCCTGATACCACGTTCATGGCAATGGCTATGATGAATAAGATGGTGGTACACACGTTACCACTAGTTCAACCCATAGACTTTTTAAAATGATATTTTTTTTAAAAGCTAAAACAAAATCTATTACTTAGGGTCCTATCCTATTGCATAAATGTAATACATAGAGAGGACATTGAGTGTAAAAGATTTATCTATATGCTTGCTGTAAATGTCACTTGTGAGCCCTCCACTGTATATCACTTATATATTTATATGCAATCTGTAATATAGTTTTTAAAAACTAAATTTTCCTTTTTGTGATCATGAAATTGTATCCTCATGTGTATAGATCCCATTGGAATTGGAATAAACAGAATAGTGGAAATATTTCCAGACCCATTATGCATGCCAGCCCACTTCTCTTGAAGCACTGCATGGTCTTTTCAGGCCATGGCACGCATGTAAACCCTTTGCCAGGGAAGGCTCCTCGGCCTGTCACTAGGTGTCACCTGTGCATCAGAAAACAGCATAATACCTTCCCAGTCTTGGATCAGTGGTGTGCAACAGAACTGGCCCCCATCCTTGCAATGTCCAGCAAACTCCTCAAGCTCATCTCTGAACTTGTGTCGCTGGCATGGGAACACAGCATACTATACTCTGGCCTATAGGCCAGCCCTGTACACAACATTTCTTCATAACTTTCAGGCAATTCTATCAACCCATAACAACAAGTAATCAATAACCCTGGCAAAAATATGTACAGCACAATTATTCATTCAACAGGTCTGTTCCTACAACATGTCTATACAGCATTATATTATACTTTTCTGATTATAATTATTTTATTTTTTTTTAAAGACAGGTTACTTTATTTTACCCGTTACTCATTTTAGAGAGCTTCCCTATACCTTAAAAGCACAAATAAATCTGTGCAAAGTAAGGTATTCATTTAACAGGTCTATGCTATTGACAAGTTTTGTTTAGGTTTTCTCCAGTGTAATAACTTAAGCACTGAAAATTGTATTAGGTTGTAGTACAGGATGACCAAGTATCACAGTGCTTGATGTGCTATGGCACTTCCTTAGGAAGGGGGAACAGTGGTAGATAAATGACTGTTCATTTCTGTGGCAGCATGCAGACCTGTCATTAGCAGAAATATGATGTGATGTCATTGATAACATTACGTGCTGAGCATAGATTGGTTTTGGTTATAAAAGGAGGGGAAAGGAACTAGGTGCTATGGAAAAACTGTAAATGTTAATCAAGAATCACCAAAAATGTCATCCCAGTGGCCTTGAGAGTTGAGGTACTGGAGATCACACCTCACATCAAGCTGGCGAACCAGGTTCAGGAGCCAACTCAGGTTGCCAGGGGTTGTCTGGGGGGGCGAGGAGTCAGATTGAGCAGCCACAAGGCAGCTGTCCCCTCCAGGGAGGAATGTGGGGTTTTCTTGGCTCTTGGCTGCCCCCCAATGGAGGCTATGTGGCAGTGCTAAGCCTTGGGGGGAACATGGTAGTAGGATGGGAGGCAAAAAGATGCACTCACCAGAGCCGCAGTGCACATGCATGCCTCCACTCACATAGGCAGCCGCAATCTGGGGTCCCAGGAATTAGAGGGTGAAAATACAAATCAATGTCTCCCCCATTGCCAAGTTAGGCGAGGTAACAATGGGTGAGCAAAAAGCAGTACAGAAGAAAAAAAAGAAAAAAAGAATCACCAAGAACAGTGAATTCTGTGGCACTGCAGTACTTTGGGGCAGGTTGCAAGTTCTGCACAAAATTCTGTGGTCGCAGAATTCAAGGGGCCTTGTCTGTAGGTTATAGTGGCCATTCACCCATTGACTTTTTTATAGGGCTGGATCACCATCATGCACTAACTATAATTTAGTTACAATCTGTGAAATTTGTGAAGCAATGTGATTGTATTCATTGACAAAAGTCACTGGTTAGTTGCTGAAAATAAATTTTAATTTGGGGGTAAGGAAATCCAATCTGTTAAGAGTCTAACTGTTTATATGGCCCCATCCAATATTACTGCAGCATAATATCTCTTAAGGAATTTCAGTCTGAGATCCCTTGCCTGTGACTCAAAACTCTCCGTACTCAATCAATTACTATGAATCTGGACAAATCATCCATAAGGGATACCTTGAATCAGATGGAGTGAATGGGTACTGGAAGTGTGTAAGAAAGTATTTCATAAAGTAGTCTTTTGAAAGGCTCCTGAATACGCAGTCTGTCCATCCATACCACTGAGGTGAATCTAGGAATGTTATGCTCATAGGATCAAATGTGTACGTGAAGCTGAGGCCAATTTCATTTTTCTTTAGAACATTTAGTGAGAAATAAACTGATTCCATAATACTGTAACAGACAATAATAATATCATCAGTAAATCATCTCCACATGTAGATGTGGTTAAGATAATGTTTCTTGTCATAGCTGAACACAGTGATCTACTCTCACCAAGCCAAAAAGAGGTTTGTGTAGGAGGGGGTCATCATTGTCCATATGGCAGTTTGAAGATAACACTTATGGTCCAAAGTGAAATTGTTGCTTGTAAGTATGAGCCTAGTAGCTTCAATAATGAATTATACTGGAAAATTACTGCCTAGGAAACAGTAAGTTAAGTAATGCTCAAGGGTCATTAAACCTAGGTCATGTTGGATACTAATGTATAGACTACTGTATCTATGCCTATTTATACCCAGCTAAACTCACAAGAGCAGATCAACCCTTCCAGCTGGGAGAAAACATTCATTGAGTCCCTTAGGTAAGAAGGTTGTATTGTGACCAGTTGCTTTAAACAAGATCTGTCAGAGCTGATATGGCTGTGGAGAGCTTTTGGGATGTTTTTACCCATTATTTCTAATGAATTTGCATAATGCAGATCTGCTGAGGTGCAGTTTCAATGTGGTCTTCCTTTTTACAAATTTTTATAATGGGTTTTCCTAGAATATGCCTGCTGATTGTTATATGTTTAACCTGGATAGCTCACAGAAGACATGGCAACTTACTTTCAGTGGAGCTCTACATCTGCACAATATAATGCTGCGTTGCATAAAATCCAAACATGCTGAAAACAATATTTTACATCTGGACTAGGGTACCCTGAATAAATACATTATAAAAATGGTAAAATCATGACCCCACTGATAACAAGATGTTGCATCTAACTATAGGGGCACAACAGTACCCCTATAATAAAAAAATATATATATATTTATTATAGGGGTGCAGTCGCACCCCTATAGTTAGGGTTGAGTAGGAACTTCAATGTTAAACTCAAAGTTTTGCACTTTAATGACTTTGCAACCATTGAACGGATTTGTATGGAATTTGGTATACTCCTTTCTGTAGTGTAAATCGCTTGACCTGGCAAGTTTTGTTCTGGTCAGATGTGCAGTCTCTTAGTTACAAAGAGGGGAAAAACATGTTTTTATCCATTGTCTTTGCTGGGATTTTTCTTTGAACTTGCCTACAGCCCAGAGGGTTTGTTTATTTGGTATGCAATTTTGAGGACAGAAAGGGACTACCCCACAGATGTGTCTTTTGCTAGTCTGGTGAAAAAACAATAAGCCGTTTTTAAGTTCTGCATTGTATGAGAAAATTTCTCTTTTGCATGACTGCCTTCTTTCTTCCAGTTTGCCTGAAATTCAAATTTGGAAACCTCCCAATATGATATTCTGGGGAGGAACCATCTCATGTAGCTTGCTAATTGTGACCCCCTAGGTACATTCTGCACTTTACTGTTTGGAAAATGCCCTTAAAATGTGTGTTATTTAACATTTATATTCTTTATTTGTATCGGCGTCATACAACTTAGGATCTTAGTTTGTGTGACAGTGCGAACTAGGATCCAACATTGTATGAGGCTGATACAAATAAACAATTTAAATGTGGATATCTCAGCCATTTTAGGGTATTTTCTCACCAAATCTTCAACATAGGCATTTAGGGACCCCACCCCATGAACAATGTCACTGTCATCTTGTTACTCAGTCCAGAAAGGTGATTTTGCAGTCACTGCACAGACTCACCTTTCAGGACTCAATTTCACATTTTGGGACTGATTAATGAAATCACAGTCCTAGTGTTCATGACGGGAGGTCCCAAAAAGCTTGTGTTGAAAATTTGATGCAAAAACTCAAAACAATGGCCGTGTTACAGGCATGCATTGTGCAGTTTCTATGCATGCTCGTAACTTTGCCAATTTTACATCTTCATTCCAGATTTTCAACATTGCCAGTTTTTCACACCTCTTCAGGACAGTACATCTGTCCTTTCTCACATCCTGCCTGAAATGCATGTTCACACCTCTACCACAGAATGGCATGTCGCTGTGTGAAATCAACTTTTGGGAAGGATCTACAAAATCACAGTGCCAGTGTTCATGAGGGGATTTCCCAAAAACTCATGTTGAGAATTTGGTTAAAATGTTTGCAAAAATGGCCATGTTACAGGCGTGCATTGTGCACTTTCTATGCACTCATAACTTCACCAGTTTTTCATGTTTTCCCTCCTGATTTTCAACATTACCCTTTTCCACACCTCCTCATGAACAGTGTACATCTGTCATTTTCACATCCTACCCAAAACATGATTTTGCACCTGTGGCACAGAATCGCCCATTCACTGTGTGAACTCAACTTTCAGGACAGATTAATGAAATGACAGTGACATTTTTTCATGAGGAGGGGTCCCAAAAATGGCATGTTGAAAATTGGGAGGAAAAAATCCTCAAAATGCCCAAGTTATGTGTGACCAATGAATTGTGGTACCCACGGCGCTGTTTGGTGCCCGTATATTGAAAACGATTTGAGATACAGATTTTTCACTCTCCGTAGCTTAGTCCACCTCTAAAGAAAGACTCTGGTCAAAAGTGCGACATTGCAGAATTAGAATAAACATATCCCCAATAAATCTCATACCAAACATTAGGTTTCTGTGTTACTTCATTTTAAAATTATGGGCTATTTTGCAACCCTGATTTCACTACCTGTTCAAAAAAGCCAGTTTCAGTGAAGAGGTGCTGATGATGTCATCTCCTGAACTCACAGTCTTGCCCTCCCTGTCAGCAAGCTTATAGGACCTGTTTCTTCAAAGTTTAAAGATCATTCTGCAGTGGTTTTCACAAGTAAAACAGGCAGCACCATTCTAAAAACAGTGCTATAGAATCTATGGCCCAGATATTCAAACTGCAAACAGCAGGAACAAGCGCAAGTCTATTGTGCCCATGCGCAAGAGGCGTGATATTCAAAAACTGCGCTGGCCAAGATGCGCCTACAGCCGACGACTGAATATGGCATGTGCCCGCAGGTAGGCAAGCAGGTCCGAGTTTCTCTGCCTCAGGTCCCCATATCTGTGGCAACACTGCTCTGCCATCTGCCCCATTCCTGTGACCTCCTCCAGGGCATTGGCCACCTCCTGTCACACCTGACTCCTGGATCTGTCCAGGGGTTCCTCACCAAACAGTGGGCCAACAAGTGGCTCCACAGTGGCATCCAAGTTTGCTATATTTCTACCTGGCTCCACTGGGAAGCTCTCCTCCGTGCCATCTCTATTGCTCGGTAGAGTCAAAATGGCACTCTGCAGCGCAGTTCCACCACGTGCAGATGCTGCATGGTACAGCGCTGCCTTTCCCTATCGTGCTGTCACCGAACAGTGCGATAGTGGTGCATCCATGCCTGACACATGGTGCCTAGGGGGCAAAGGTTGGGCACAGGGTCAAGGGTCTCTGGCGCATGGACAGCCACAACACAACTGGAACCCAATGTGTGTAGTGTGATTGGGTGCCTGTGTGCCACCTCCTGTAGTGGCCTACTGTGCTGTTGCCCCTGAGCACCTACGATGCCCCAGTACCACAGCACCATATAGGTGAACAGCGCTGTAGTGCCACTGGCACAATGGTGGCTGTGCCCTGCATTGCCTCCCATGCACAGCACGTCAGCAGCGTGGCAGGTGCCTGCGTCATCAAGCCGGGCATGTGCAGTTAGGTGTGTACTGCGCATGTCACAGAACTGCACCCTTGGCTCAGCACGTTCAACACAATTGCGCAAAGTGCAAAAGCGCGATATTCAGCCTTCATATGCAAATCAGCTAATCAGCCATTCAATGGCGCAGTCACTGCATTTGCATCCACTTAAAGATGCGCCTCGCCTCATTTGCATGGGTTGCGCTATAAAAGTGTGACATTGGGCTACGGTGGCCATAGTCGGTTACTGCAGTCTATTGGTGAGTTGCATGCTGTTTGGGAGTGTGGACTGTGGATTTTGGGACATGCATGGGACTGCACAGTCACAGGCAACACCTGTCATTCTCACAGGCTGAATCATGACTGAGCGAGTTGTGGAGGAAGAGGAAGAGAGTTGTGGGAGGAGGAGGAGGCCAAATTTCACAAAGGCCGAGATGGATGCCCTGTTTGAGGCCTACCTGGACCTGGAGCCGCTTCTCAGCAGATGCCAGGAAACACCACAGGCCCGTGCTGCTGCATGAGAGGAAGTGGCACTTGCTGTGAATCTGCATGGCAGCCACCAGCGCTCCATGCAGAAGTGCAAGAAGAAGATGGGCACAGACAGGAGGAGGATTAAGGATAAGGTGGCTGCCATCAGGGCAGCATGATCTGTGACAGGTGGGGACAGCCGGAGGTGCTATGCCTGACCCCACAAGAGGAGAGGGTTGCTGGCAGCATGCAGCATTGCACCACTGAGGGTGTTCTGAGTGGTGGATTCCAGATGGGTGGTAGCCCATCACTGCATGGTAGGTCACGGTCTGTCTATTGGGGGGGCAGGGTAGGCCACATGCAGTAACACGACTTTGTTTTCCCTTGCAGCTCCTGATCATCTGCATGGGTCAGCGGTGGTGGGCCTCTCCACTGAGGCCAGTCAGATGGAGATGGAGGAGGGCCCATCTACCTCCACAGGAATACGTGGCTCAGTGCGACAGTTGGCCCGCCTGGATGTCCAGACTGATGTTGTTGGAACAGGTGCGGAGGAGGCTCTGCCCGTGTCCCAGCATGCCAGTGTCCTTGGATGCCAGCATGCTGTGACTTGGGCTGGTGCCGGGTCCATTATCGATGATGATGTCGCTAACGTCATGGGCAGTGACACGTGTGTGCCACAGGATGGCCACACAGCAGGTAACATGGTGGCCATGGCTGTGGGTGGTGCCACCGTGGAGGCCTACATGTCATCACAGTCCCAGCCTGTGCCTGTCAGCACTGGTGGGGCAGCACTGGTGTGTGTACAGGACAGTGGGACTGTTGTAGCCACTGCGGCAGCACCAGTGAGCCCTAGGGAGCAGCAGCCAGAGGGACAGCATCAGCAGTTGGCCAATGGGCTTGGGGGTACAGTGTCGGGGGTGGCATCAGTGCACCACCTGTGGACATGCCCAGGCCTGGTCCTGGTGTACAGCACCCACCCTCAAGGGGTGATGAGCATCAGGGCCATGCACACCCTGAGGGACAGAATGCCGATCAGGCAGATGACCTCTTGGATGAGCACACCCGCATACTCCAAGCATCAGTCAATCAGCAGATGCAGCTTGTGATGGTGGTGGATGCACTGAGTGCGGCTCTGGAGTGGGCTGAGTAGTGTCACAGCAGAGAAACCGCTCTGCTCCTGACAGGGATGGACCAGATGCGGGAGGATGTGACCACTGCCATTGACAGGGTGACACATACAATCACAGCTGCCATGGCCACAGGGGTCACACAGTTATTTGCCCATGCGGCGCAGATACCATGCAGTGCAATGTCCACCCCCCGTTCCTGGCGTCGTGCGACACCCTACTTGTCGACACTGGGTTCAGCTGTGGGCATTCCGAGCACGCCTGACGCAGGCATGTTCAGTGTGCTACAGACCCATGCGTGAGCACGTTCACGTTCACACAGTGGAACCCTTGGGGGACAATCAGTGCCACCCCATGAGGCCAGTGGTCAGCCTGTCAGTGCTGGCAGGTCTTGGCAGGGCCGCCCATGCATCCGAGATTGCTGGGGCACTCTGGCGCATGACTGACCTGTCTCCCAGTGCGGCTACTGTCTGATGCTGCCCTGTGTGCATTGTGTCATTCAGCAGGTAATGCACGGGTATGTACCCGGCCCTGCACGCAGACACACAGTCCATCTGCACACCCTTCTGGCTGCTGTCCGTAGTTACATGAGCATGATGATGCCTGCATTGCACTGTACACCAGTGCGCAATGATGCACAGCATCTGACACACGCACAATGACAGGCAATGGGCATGGTGGTCTGTGGACATGTGTGTGGCTAGGGGTGGTGTTCTGGGTCAGTGTGCCTCCTACCCTTTGTGCATGTCTGGTGCATTGTGTGTGTGTGTTTGTGTGTCTGTCCGCATGCCATGTTAAACATCACCCATCCCTGGTAGTGTGTGTGGTTCCATGCCTGGCCACTTCCCTTGATGGCATGCACTGCTGGTGTGTGTCCATGTGTGTTTGTGGGTTGTGCCTTAGCCACTGGTGGTTGCACATGGCCCCATGACTTACCTGGGTTGGCTAAAGTGCTCCTCCATGATGGTGTCCCAGTGCAGCTGTGCCAGCCAGAGCTGTTGGGGGTCCCGTCGCCTAAGGGGGGGCTGCCCATCACCATTGTCTCCGGCATCCTCATCGTCCCCATCGCTGTCCCCCTCTTCGACCTGTACAGATATCCCACATTCGTGGCCATGTTGTGCAGGATGCAACAGGCCAGAAATAGCCCACAGACCTTTGAGGGGCTGTACTGTAGGGCACTGCTGGACATGTCCAGGCAACGAAAACATGCCTTCATCATCCTGAACACCTGCTCAATGACATTACGTGTGGTGGCGTGTGCCTCATTGTAGCGTTGCTGCGATGGGGTCGCGGGCCGCCGGTATGGTGTGAGCAGCCAGGGACAGAGTGGGTATCCACTGTCACCTGTGAGTAGAGGGTGGAGGTTAGTTTGGTGATCAGCATCGCCCTGCCCTGGGCCATGTAGGCCACTATTCATGTCACCTCTGACCATGCCCCTCCCAAGCCCTATGTTTGTCTGTGTGGCTTGCATACTCACCCACTAGGTGGCCAGTGGGGATGTCCCCACTCTCAAATCTGTGGCATAGTGCTGACTGGTGCCAGATGAAGGCATCGTGTGCTCCCCCAGGGTGCATGGCACAGACATTGATTATGCGCCCCCTGGTATCGCACACCGCCTGGCAGTTGATGCTAGCATAGCCCTTGTGATTCATGTATGTGACCCCCTCGGGGCCAGATGGTGTGTGGATGGCCACATGGGTGCAGTCTATTGCCCCTAGCATGCCAGACATACGTGCTACCCTGTGGAACTCCTGTATGTTTGCTGTGCGCTCCGCCGGTGTGTTGGGGAAATGGATGTACTCTGCAGCATGTGGCAGCAGTGCGCTGAGGAATTGGGTGAGATGGCAAGACACGGCTGACTGGGTTATGCCTGTGGTGTCCCCTGTTGGTCTCTGGAAGGTACCCGTGGTGAGCAAGCACATGCAAGCTGTCACTTTAGTCTCCACTGACAGAGCATGGCTCCATCGAGTGGGCGCCTGCATCACATCACATCACTGCACAGCTCACAGATCCACCTCTGAATTATCCAATTCAGGCGGTACTGGCCCACGATCTCAGTATCACTGTACAGCTCAAAGCTGGTGTAGGCTCGGTACTGCCTGTTGGGGGCATACCACAATTGGGCCTTTCCATGGCCGTGCCCCCCCCGCTGCCCACCTTCTCACCCCCCTCATTGCTGCCTCCATCTGGACTGTGGCACTGGCCATGTCCCTCGCTTGTGTTCACCCCCCTGGCAGCTGTTTCTGTGTTTCCCCCCACTGTCCTGGCTGCTACTTCCCCTGCTGACTGTGCTGGCCTCACTGCTATGTAGCACTTCCCCCTTCTGCACTGTGGCTCCCCACACCTTCCCCTGAGTCTGTTGATTCCAGGTGCCCTTTCACTGTCCTGCTGTTTGTGTGTGTGTGTGTGTGTGTGTGTGTGTGTGTGTGTGTGTGTGTGTTGCCTCTGTGGCTGGCTATAGTTCAGCAACTTGTGGCTTCCCTGTAGCGTTCTTGCACCTCTCCCTTGTTACTTTTTATTTTGGCTCATTTCCACTATTGTGCAACTTCCACTTGCTCCCCTATTGCGCATGGTGCATGTTGTTGAATATCGCACTGCGCCATTTATGCATGGTTCCTCCCCCTTCAGTTGTGCATACATTTATTATCATTGCGCTGTTGCTCAGCGTGATTTGGGGGGTGCAACTGCCTCCCACTGAATATTGCAGAATGGTGCATTTTCGGACTTGCGCTGGCGGAACCCTATTGCGCATGGCACAACCCTTTTGAATATCTGGGCCTATGTGTTTCAGGTTTTGTAACAAAGTTGACAAAGTTGTATTTTAATGTCTTTTGGTGGTGTTCATTCCTCCAGAGTTGCAGGATGTTGAGGCAACATGCCTCCATGCTGCTGATATCATATGGGGTGTTACTCTACAGTGCCTGTTTGAAAGTTGTATTGCTACATGTGTTGCAATGTTGGTAACTGCATTGCTGTTTGTCAGTGTCTGCTTTCCAATAAGTTTTAATAGGGGGCTTTATATGTGTTAATTCCTTCTAGGGGTGGAAGTGTTAGTCCTGGTAAAACAATCATTGCAATGTGAAGTACAACGCAGATGAACCTGAGTATAGCTTAAGTAACAGCCTGTCAATGAGAAAACAGAAAATGAACTCTGCTCAACTGAGCATCCCATCCATTCTTACTTTGACGATGAATAAAATATTGATTGATTGAGTGATTAAGAACTGAGCTGGCTACTGCATAAAAAACTCTTGGTAAGGTTTCAAAACAGCCCTACCTCTCCCACACCCATTTACAGGGTGATGGAATAATTGATTTAAAGTGCCATCCTGAGAAATCACCTGAATTGAATGATAGGTGTGAATGATCATAGCCTTTAACCACATCAGAGATATCCAGTCTGCAAATCTCACATTAGTGTGCTGTGACTTAGCATCCAGCAACACAGGAGAAAAGGACCACAACAAAAAAGCACAAAAAACAAAACTATGAATGTGTTAACTTTGTTACAAAACCTGAAACACACACATAGGTTTTAAAGCAATGTTTATTGAATGGTGTTGCCTGTTTTACTGGAGAAAACCATTTGCACATAGTTTTTAAACTTTGGAGAAGCTGGTCCTATAAGCTTGCTTACTGGGAGGGCTAGACTGTGAGCTCAGGAGATGACATCAGCAGCAGCTCTTCACTGAACCTGGCTTTTTTGAAAAGGCAGAGAATTTAGGGTTGTAAAATGATTTGAAACTTTTAAACAAAGTAACTGAGGGATCTCAATTTTGGCATTAGGGTGACTGGGGCTATGTTGATCCATACTCTGAATTTATTGATGCCAGTAATTTGTGACCATAGTCCCTGTTTAAACTAGGCACCCGTTGAGGTTTCAAAGTCATGATTACAACTGCAGTCATTTTTTTTCCATAGTTGCTACAGTTACTAAGATATTGCCAAATTAATATTACAAGGATCATGTTTCATGAATATAGGGCTGTGGTATGTCCGTACTTATGTGTAAGTAGAAGCGCAGGGCCCACAGGGCTCGCACTCCCACAACCACATACCAGTTACATTACACTTTCTCAAAAAGAAGGAAAATTAATTGCAAGAAACTATATTAATGCATTAGTTAAGGTTTTTATTAATGCATAAAAAGCTAGGAAATTTGATGTTAGGGTTACCAAACCTACCACCCCACACCCAATCCCTCTCTCCTCACACCAACAGGCATTGGGGTGCACCTTGGAGTTGCTGGGCCTAAATATCACCCCATGCTCCTATACTGAACCATCTCATCTTGTTTACACATGGAATGGGGTGAGAGTTAGGGCCAATGGCTCCAAAGCACACCCCAACACCTGCTGGTGTGTTGAGGGTGGGGTTGTAGGGTTGGTAACCCTAATGTCAAATTTCCTAGCTTTTTAAACTTTAATGAAAACCCTAACTGATGCATTGAAGTAGTTTTTTACAATGAATGCATATATATATATCTTATATAGGCACGGTAGTGCCGCTATAGTTAGGGCTGAGTGTGCAGTTTAATGTTAAACCCCAAATTTTGTACTTTAATAACTTTGCAACCATTTAATGGATTTGCATGAAATTTTGTATATGCTGTTCTATGGTGTAGGTCTCTTGACTTGCCAAGTTTTGTTTCAATCAGAAATGTAGATTTTGTGCAGCGCATAAGGAATAAAGTGTGTTTTTCACCTTTTTACGCTAATTTTTCCTGACTTTTCATCATCACCCTGCACCTACAAAGTTTGGAATTTTAGCCTGACATTTTCAGGGTAGAAAGAGCTTACCCTAAGGAGAAGGCCAGCATTAGCTTGGGGACAACAAATGTATTTTGTTCCAAAGTTATTCAATTTTGAAACTTCGAGTTCTGAGCATGCTTATTTCAGTCTTTTGGTTCAATGCACAGCTGTGAACAAGGATTTTGACTCATGAACAGGGATTTTGACAGCTCACGAATGGGGATTCATTAAATCCCAATTCGTGAGCCTCCATCTTGTTTTCATTTTTAGCCAAGAACAAAATGCTGTTAGTTGCCCCACAGATGCATTTTGAGTAAATAAATGCATAGGTTTTACTCAGGGTGATGCCTTCTACAAAACCATGTGTTTGGTTTCCATCAGATAATTAAAAAGAGGCTGTTTTTATATTTGAAAATCCCCGTTTGTGACTCTCTTCTGATCCCCATTCGTGAGGTGTCCAAATCCCCATTCCTGAGCTGATCCCCATTTGTGAGCTGTCAAAATCCAAGTTCATGAGATTTTGACCAGATGGCCCTATCTCACGAATGGGGATCGACTCTTGAAGAAGGATTTTGACAGCTCACGAATGGGGATTTGGCTCACAAATGGGGGTTTTGACACCTCATGAATGGGGATCATAAGAAAAAATTCCTCGTTCGTGAGTTGTCAAAATCCCCATTCGTGAGCTGAATCCCCATTCGTGAGCTATCAAAATCCCCATTCGTGAGATGCCAACCAGATGGCCCTAGCTCATGAATGGGGAATCCCCATTTGTGAGCTGTCAGAATCCCCGTTGGTGAGCTGATCCCCATTCGTGAGCTAGCAAAATCCCCATTTGTGAGAGGAAGATCAGTTGGCTATATCTCATGAATGGGGATTTTGTCACCTCATGAACAGGGATTCAGCTCACGAATGGGGATTTTGACAGCTCACAAACAAGGATTTGTAAAACTTTGCCAGTTCACTGCAAAGAAACGGTAAGGGCTTTTGGTTTGAAATTTGTAGGGGGCAAAGGGGGTGCCCCACAGGTGTGATATATTCTGATTTGGTGTAATAAATTGCATTGATTACATAGTTATGACATTCCCAAATTTGAGACATTTCCCATAGGATAACATTGCGATGGGGGAGTCACGTGATGCAGTACTCTTGCTAGCTGCACTCTCAAGGAGCTCTGCTTAACCCCTGCTCAAAATCGCTATATCCTGCATATTTTACTGGAATTTGCACTCAGACTGGAGCACCTATAGCCTGGATACACCGGAGCATCTTCCAGAGATGCCGATGGAAGCAGAAATGCCTAAGGCCCCTCCTAAACATACCCCACCAGCAACCCCCGAGAAGGCCCTGAAGAAATCACGGGCTTCATCGCAGCAGCATTCCCAGCCTTGTAGCCCTGGTACTGGAGGGGAGGAGCCGCTGACCATTACAAGATTCCTGGAGGAATTTTGCCCTTTCTAGGCAGAAATGGCTGAGATTGCTTCTGAAATTAGAAACATTACCTCTGCTTCGGATGATCTGGCAAGGAAAACTTCCAATATCGAAGCGAGGGTTAGATCCTTTGGACAGCCGAGCCGACAAGATGGATCCGGTGATTGCACACATAAACCACCGCATTGCAAAACTGGATATGAAGGTGGAGGACCTCGAAGGCAGAAGTCGACGTAACAATGTTGTCTTAATTGGCTTACCTGAAAAGGAGGAAGGAGGGCATCCAGTGAAGTTTTTCCAAAAGTTTGTGGAAAAAATAGCAGGCCCTTCACCTTTCGGCCCCTGCTACAGTATTGAAAGAGCGCATTGTGCCCTCCGACCTACTCCACCTCAAGGCGCACCCCCCCGTATCTTTCTGGCTAAATTTCTGAACTGTCAAGAAAGGCAGTTATTCTTAAAGAAAGTACAAGGAGGCTAAGGACCTACAATGGGAGGGAACAAGCCTTAGGGTAGCTCAAGATCTACCTTTGTCTGTCCGGCAACGGAGGGCCACCTTCCACCCGCTTGTTTCCAAATTAATTGTTGCGGGCATCAAGTTCAGAATGTCTTACCCGGTTAAGCTACACGTTTTCACAGCTGATACTTGGAAGGCTTACGAAGATCTAGAATCGGCATCGGCTGCACTTCAATCTGCACTACCCAGCCTATTTAAACCAAAATGAGAACTTTGCTTGTTTTCCCCTGTGGAAATATGCTCGCTAATTGTAAAATGGTTAAAGGACTTTCCTGTTTTTTTTTTTTACCCAATGGAGTGGGTGCGCTTTCTCCTTTTGACTTGCTTTGTAAGGGACTATTAGGGGAGATCCCTCTGTGACTGCCTGAATTTCTCGATTGTCCCTTCACATACCAGGGAACTGTGCTCTCAGAGGTTGTTTTGCCAACTCAAACCAGGCAGCTATTTACCATTCACACTCACATGCACACAATAACAGCACAATAAGTACAGCAAGCCAAAGCTTTATTATAACAAAATATAATACAAAAGGTTATACATCACCGATTTCAAAAGCTACATCCAAGCCTGTTCCAATGGCTGGGAAGCCCCCTTGTCAGCCTGGCTAGGAGTCTCACGAACCAGGAATTGGCCCTACAGCGATGCGTCCATCCTGCAGGTGAGGCTTCTAACCACAAAACTTAATACATCACCGATTTAATAAAGCAACATCCAAGTCCTCTTCCAATGGCTGGGAAGCCCCCTTCAGCCTGGCTAGGAGTCTCAGGAATCGGGAACAGCTCCTGCAGCAATGCGTCCACTCTGCAGGCGAGGCTTCTAACCAGGCATCTGGAAAGTCCCATTTTATATGTTTTATCTGGTATTTAGAAATGCTAAACCACCATGTCCTAAGCACTGGCCAGGTGCCCAGAATATCACGAGTTTAGCATGACAAACACCACTTATTTTTATAATAAATAGTTGGTATTCGTTACATCATCATGCCCTAAGCACTGGCCAGGTGTCCAGAACATCATGAGCCAAACAATGCCAGAGATTCCAAAAGAAAAGTACAAAACATCTTATATAACTATGATTAAGCATTAAGCATTTTAAAATGGAATAATATCATACAAAATGGAGTGACAATAATCAACACAACACATGTATATATATATATATATATATATATATATATATACACATCATTTGGTCCTTTGATTATTGTGAATACAATTTGTATGAAAATGGCATTATAAAAGGTTTATTCACATACAGTCTCCTAATTTTATAGGATAAATAAAAATTTTACACAGTTAAAACAAACAATATCACTGCAATTATTTAATACTTTAGTGGCAGAAGGAGATCATTTAGTAAATATGTCCCACCAATGGTGAGTAGTTTCAGTTTGTGTTTTTGAGCCTAATTTAATTATTTGGTCTGCCACTATCACGGTTTGCATTTGGGTTTGGATTAATGTTTTATTTTTAATAACTTTATTAGAAGATACCGATATTTAATTAGTGACTGGTATCCATTGCTTAAACACGGTCCTCTATATAAATTTATTATTTACTTTGTGCTTTGTTTTTTTGTGTTAATGCATATATATATATTTTTTTTTTTGCATAGTGCATCCTGTCTAATTAATAAACTGCGATATGTTTTGGAATGTGCTTAACTGCAAAGCTTGTGACATATTAAACAATTGCAAGAATTTTGCATTGTAATCGAACGTTAACTTTTGCAGATTAAAAACAGTAAGCATTTATTGCGCTTGTAAATTAACTAACTGTGATACATTTGTCCCTGCCACTTTTAACTTGTTCGCTAATGATTTTATATTTATGCTATTTAATATTTCCACACCAGCACCAGTGCCACCTAGTAATGTATTATACCAAGCTCGTCTATTTTTACACTTATGACTAGAAGCAAAGGTTATATTGAAATTAGCAACATTTTTTTGATACTGTTGCGCTACCGATATGCAAGTAGATGGCACTTTAACTAAGCTATTATTACTAACAATAGGATGATTTTTTAATACAGTAATATAGTCTACTCAAGTAGTTTTATTTTTTATTACAGTTGCATTTATGCAAAACAAAGTATTTACATTAATTAGTTTAATGGTTTTGTTAAAAATGTTTGATTGATTCATGCAACAGTCTCGTCCTCGGTGAGGAGTTATTATGCACATGTCTGATAAGTTGCAGCATTTAATAGCAGTCTTATTTTGCAAAAAGATTTTATTTGTTTTGTAGGCATATTGTACATATAATTGTCCTGGGCCACCAGTTGTCATTCAGAGATTGACCCCTGGTGAAAATGTCATGTTTAGTACCACACACTTCTGTCCGGATGGGCAGCTAAAGTTCCCCTGGGTTTTATTTTTGGTATTATTTTTTTAACTCCAGGTTTTTTTACAACCAGTGTCATTACAGTTAACCCTTTGAATTTTTTTTCCAGGGGTAACTAGCTCTTCCAAATGGACCATAAGACACACCAGCATTCCTTTTAAAATTCATTGCTGGACCTAGAAACACACAAATTTTATTATTTTTGAAGATAACATTTGTATTAAAAACATTATAACATACATACACAACTCTACCCTCCAGTGTAACTGATTACTTGCTGAGGGCAGAAACCCTTGTACCAATAATAGGTGTGAGATTTAACTGTTTGCACTAGAGAAAACAGAAGGGCTTGGGCTGGGTTATGCTGTTAAAATACCTTGGGTCTTTTTTAAAACCTGTAAATAAGACACAATTATTGGCAAATACACATTTTTTTTATACCCCTTTGGGGGAACAGTGATGTACCTTGCAACCTTTGTGGGTATTACACTGGAAGGGATGGAGGAAGGGTAGCTTACCCCCTCCCCCCAAGCTCCTACTGGTGGAAGAGACAGCTCAAGGTGCAAGAGACAGCTCAAATACTGTAGCAATAAAAAGGTTAGCTGTGGATGGTGACATGATTCCCACCTACTACACTTTAAATTATATGGGGAACTTCTTTTTCTCTAGAAGAAAGAGAAGAAACACAGACAAACAACAAAAACAAACACACACCAGTTTAAAAATAAAACAAGATTATTTTTATAGGATAAAAGAAGCCAAGCGTCCCTGGGTTCCCTTATCCTAAGCATGACAAAATGTCCCGATTGATGGTAATACCGTACGTACGTATTTTTTAGAATGCATTTTAAAAAGACAAAAAAAAAAATGATTACACCATGGTCACACATAAAAACAAAAGCCATTGTTTTTAACTGTAGATGGTAAACTCTCAAAAACAGCTGTAATAGTCCTTTTTTCAAAATTATACTATATATATATATATATATATATATATATATATATATAAAATAAAAATATGGGGAGATGATGAATAATTCTCCCTTCCAGCTGGAGTATTGCCTGTGTTGGCTGCAAGTCAGAAGCAGTGAGATGAGAAGAAAAGCGTGTTCCTCTTTACTTAGAATACTAGTTTTGCAATAAAAAGTCAAATTACATGGTTCACTCTTGGTGTGCTTTCATGAAAACATACATTTTGTATGAAAAGTTGTGCTTTAGGCATGGAATACACATCAAGTTTGAACTGGTAGTAACATAAAATGTTGAAACACAAGAAGGTCAAATAACGTGCAAAAGGTCACAGTGTGCATGCAAGGGTCGTTCAAACCCAGCCATTCCTGTAGTGTCCTTGAACACCACCAATATTAAAATATTTTTAAATAACAATAGAGCACACAATAAAACTGCTGGCCAAGACAGTACACACACATACACATACACAAAAAGAAATACTTAACACAAAATAAGACTGACATCGTTTTACACTAATTTGCTGAGGTAATGCCCATAGTTTTATTAGAAAACTGTACGTGTTTTAGATATATGTGCTGCCTCCTGCCTGTCTTGTAACACTGACAATTTTTAAACCAACACATTTATACATATTGCCATGCCAAATTTTTTTAGAACAAAATACTTAAACACATTTTAACTCCGTTAAAATGCAGTACAACATACCATCTGTAAGTGAACACATTTCGTATAACATGATTACACCTTTTGGCACATAACTAAAATATGGCACTCTGCCATTTTGCAAAAAGTTTTTGGTTTTAACTAGAAGTATGATAAAGCCATTTATAGCTGTTAACACATTACATTTTCACCTAGCAGTGGCTTGGCACGTTGCTTGCAAACTACAACTCTTTTTGCACATTGCAATTGATATGACGTCATAACTCTTTACCATCAACACTACCTGCTCCACCAAACAAAAGTTCTTCACTGACCCTATCTAGGCAGCACAAATGTTCCATTAAAAATAAAGCCAATTAAAACAGTCAGTTATGAGGCAAAGAAGCTTCTTCTTTCTTTTTTTTTTTACTGTAACATGTTGTGCACTGAAGGCAGTTAATCCTATCTTGCAACCTTGACAACAGAACATAATTACAGAACACAGATATAAGCTAGAAAATATGCACGAGAAAGATGGAGCATTACCTTGTTTAGTATATGTATTACAGAAATAAAACAGACAGACATAAAACAACTTTAAATAAAAAATTTAGACTTACCCGGTGCCAAGGTATTTTTCTTCTTCTTTTCCGATACACTAGACTGAGTAAGAAAACTGACTGCAGGACCTTCATGATAATTTCCAAACACTGCAGCTATTAACCCTTTCAAAGGTTTTCTTTTGGCCATTTTAGTAACCTGCCAAACCAAGTCTTTTTCCAGAGCTCTGGTTTGCAGTTTAAAAACAAAACAAACAAAAATCTCTAACAGTACTAGGTTGAGATCCATCTGGTAGAGGTTCCCAGTACTTGGGTTTGGGATCAAATGTTTCAGCCTCTATAGAAGGCAAGGGAACTTGAAATTGATACAGAAAAACTTGAAACTACACAGATAGGCAACATGGGGGATTTTCAAATCATCCGTCTGTAGTCACCTACTGTGCATCCTCCAGTGTTTATTTTTCTTTTCTAGATGTTGCTTATTTAACTTTCTAACCAGCCACTGCTTTTCTCCTAAAAGCAGCCTGAACTGTGAAAGCCATCATTGGCTCTAACAGTATATACTTGCAGCAAGCACAAATTACAAGTACAAAGGGCAGTGCAGTTGCTTGTTTGAGAGACTTTTCCTTAATACATCTTTCCACATATTCTTTCACAGTTTCATCAAAGAGAAAAGATAAAAAAAGAACTCATCCTGCCGACTACGCCAAAAATGTTCTGCCAACTCAAACCAGGCAGCTATTTACCATTCACACTCACATGCACACAATAACAGCACAATAAGTACAGCAAGCCAAAGCTTTATTATAACAAAATATAATACAAAAGGTTATACATCACCGATTCCAAAAGCTACATCCAAGCCTGTTCCAATGGCTGGGAAGCCCCCTTGTCAGCCTGGCTAGGAGTCTCACGAACCAGGAATTGACCCTACAGCGATGCATCCATCCTGCAGGTGAGGCTTCTAACCACAAAACTTAATACATCACCGATTTAATAAAGCAACATCCAAGCCCTCTTCCAATGGCTGGGAAGCCCCCTTCAGCCTGGCTAGGAGTCTCAGGAATCGGGAACAGCTCCTGCAGCAATGCATCCACTCTGCAGGTGAGGCTTCTAACCAGGCGTCTGGAAAGTCCCATTTTATATGTTTTATCTGGTATTTAGAAATGCTAAACCACCATGTCCTAAGCACTGGCCAGGTGCCCAGAACATCACGAGTTCAGCATGACAAACACCACTTATTCTCATAATAAATAGTTGGCATTCGTTAGATCATCATGCCCTAAGCACTGGCCAGGTGTCCAGAACATCATGAGCCAAACAATGCCAGAGATTCCAAAAGAAAAGTACAAAACATCTTATATAACTATGATTAAGCATTAAGCATTTCAAAATGGAATAATATCATACAAAATGGAGTGACAATAATCAACACAACACATGTATATATATATATATATATATATATACACATCAGAGGTACAATACCAATCTGAGAAGTTGATTATCAGAGATCTGTCACCGAAGAGTTCAACCAAAATACCAGTGGTGTTTTAAAGACTGGATTAGTTGAACTACAGTTGGGGTCATCCCCAGGGTAGATGCACAATACAAATGGTAGCTGGAAGGAGCATTTTCAGTAGTGGGACTTGAAGCTTTTGATGAGGATTTAGACTATGGGTCCCCCTATTGTTTGTTTGTTGCATTACTATGGTTCCACAATTAGAGGGAGCCAGAGCCCTATCTATGTGTATCCCTTTACCTTTACTTTGTTGTATGCATTTCCGGGTGTTGCAACCACGGGATGAAAGCTTTCATCCCTTTTCTGTTTTAAAATCTCTCCCATTCGGACAGGAGTACAGGCACTAATTGTGCTCAGGCAACCTCAAGACAACAAGGGAGAGCATTGGCCATTATTATGAGGGCTGAATCTGCTTTACGGGACCAATTCCAGGCCTTTTAGTTCCAGGACTGTAGTTCACCTGGGATGCCTTGGTGGGATGCATTTTAGAAGTGGACACAGGTCTGCCCGGAGTGCATAATAGCCCTAAGGGATACAGGTCTGGGTTTAACAAGGCATTTGCAAGGAGGGCCCAGGCTCCGGTTCACTGTTTCTTGTTTATTGTTCTTGGATAGTTGATCTATAACAAATGTTGAGTGCTTTCCTTAATACTTCACTTAAGGTTTAGCAGGTGTAAGAGTACATAATGGTTCGGTTTCGAAGTGGGGCAGGGGGGTGGCAGAGCAGGAGAGGATACAGTGGGGCGAGCTGTTGTCATGGACCGAGATAATGTGGGTGGGTCAGAAGGGTGGGATCGGCAGGGATTTGGGTTTAAGTTTGGGTTGATAGGTATTTTGCTTGTGGGTTTTGTTTGGCCAGGGCGATGGGGGGGGAAGGGAGCACAAGACTTTAAGATTAAAAGTTGGGGGAGACAGTCAAGGCCCAGTAGGTTAACGCATCACGTTACTATTATGGGTCATGGCATCACATAGAGTTATTAAATTCCTAAGTTGGAATGTCAAAGGGGCATGACAGAAATCCAAACAATACCGAATGCTGAAGCACTTAAACATTTTAAGAGCAGACATAGTGTTCTTACAAGAGACACATCTGCTTCATACCGAGAGTAATACCATGAGACGCTTACAAATGGGGCTAGTCTTCACCTCACAAGGC
Source organism: Neoceratodus forsteri (assembly GCA_016271365.2). Lineage (NCBI taxonomy): Eukaryota > Metazoa > Chordata > Ceratodontiformes > Ceratodontidae > Neoceratodus > Neoceratodus forsteri. The sequence continues at coordinate 855,108,029 of CM057450.1, forward strand.
AATACAGAAAGTAGAGGCATAATGGTATTAGTGCATAGGTCTGTCCCGTTTACCCTCCTCCAGGTCATTTAGGATAATGCAGGCAGATATATTCTCATTAGAGGGGAAACTACAAACTACAGAGATCCTAGTGGGATCAGTTTACAGACATAATACTGATACACAGGCTTTTTGTGTACAATTACTGGAGGCGTTAGCACCCTTTGTACATGTCCCTATGATTTTGGGGTGGGGACCTTAACCTTGCATTGGATCCCTTAGTTGACAGGTCCAAACCCTCTAACCAAGGTCTCTCACCGGCTCGTAGGGCTATGAGGGAATTGTTGGATCAACATGGCCTATCAGATGTTTGGACGGTCCTCCACCCAAAGTCTCGGGAATATACCTTTATCTCTCAAGTTCATGGTACAGCCTCCCGCATCGATTATATATTACTTTCTCGAACTCTCCTCCCAGGGGTTATAGGTACTGAAATCCAGGCTGGGCCTCCCTCTGATCATGCGGCAGTATTGGCATCAGTTTCCTTTTCATCCCTACCCAAGAGTGGTAATAAGTGGAAATTAAATAACCAAATTTTGAGGAATCATAATACAGTCAAATACATCTCATCACAAATAGAGGAATTTGTGTCAAATAACTCGAAGGACAATATCCAACCAGACATGGCTTGGGGGGTGTTTAAAGCCTTTATGAGGGGTATTTTGATAGGTCAGGTGGTTAAAAAGAAAAGAGAAAAGGAACGAATCATGTTAGAGTTAGTGACTCGGATAAGACTCAGGGAGGCTAATTTATCCCCCCCACTCCACAGAGAAGGACAAACAGGAGCTAGTTAAATTGAATGACCTTTACTTAACTTTACTAGGGGAACAAGCTGAATTAGCACTAATCAAAACTAAGGCCAATTATCTGGACCAAGGGGAAAAGGCGGGCAGGCTTCTGGCGAGACGTATTAAGCAGTTAGAGTCCTCTCGAATAATCCCACCAGTCCAGTCCATGGAGGATGGTCAGATTAAGACTTCCCCCAAGGAGATTGTATGGGAATTCAGGCAATATTTTGAATCCCTGTATAGTGCAATGGCGAACCCTCCTACTGAAACAAAAATATTATCCTTTCTGGAGGTCCTGAATCTCCCTTCTCTTGCAGAATCTCAACGTGCGTATCTTGCTACCCCTATTACTCAAGATGAAATTGAGTTGGTCATTAAGGGTCTCCCTCTGGACAAAACACCAGGCCCAGACGGATTCTCATCTAACTTTGATAAAATATTCTCCAAACAGCTTTCCCCACTGCTGATTTCTTTATTCTAGTACATTCTCAATTGTAAACCCCCGAGCAACTTGTTAGCTATAGGCCTATTTCACTGCTTAATTATGATATAAAAATTCTGGCGAAGTTATTGGCAGACCGAATAAACAAGGTTCTACCTGAATTAATTGGGGTGGAACAGGTCGGCTTTATGAAAGGTAGATTGGCCAATGACCACCTGAGGACATTGGCACATGTCTTCTCGGCGTCCGAGGAGATCAGTTCTGCCATGGCCCTGGTCTTGTTGGACGCTGAGAAGGCCTTTGATAGGGTCCATTGGCAGTTCTTGCTGACCGCAATGGAAAAGTTTGTTTTTTCAGAGGTGTTTCTGAAGTGGATCGGCTCTCTCTATCTAAAGCCCACAGCCAGGATCTCATGTAACGGGGTTATATCAGACCCTTTTGAGTTGCATGTGGGCACCAGGCAAGGATGCCCTTTGTCCCCTCTCCTCTTTAATTTATATCTTGAGCCCCTTATAAGAAGCATACTGTGCAATCAGGAGATAAACGGCATTAAAATTCAGGAGAATGTTGTTAAAGTAACCGCATATGCGGATGATCTCTTGGTGTATATTTCATGCCCGAATGAATCCATTCCGGCCTTACTGAAAACTATACAGGAATACAGTCAGTTGGCTAATTATAAATTAAATTTAGACAAAACTGTGGTGTACCCCCTCAATAAGAAAATATTTAAACAGGAAATTACTGAGCTAGGATTAGCCTGGAAGTCGGAGTCCATTAAATATCTGGGTCTCACCCTGGTCAGGAGCATGGCACGAATACGCCAGTTAAATTTGGATTCCTTGGTGCATACAATAGACTTAGATCTGAAAAGATGGGTGCAGCTTCCAATTTCCTTATGAGGAAGGATAAATTTAGTCAAGATGAATGTGTTTCCCTGGTTGTTTTATCCTCTTAGCATGCTAAACATCTGGCTCCCACTCTCATGGTTCAAGAAAATTCACGGGCTTATTGCCAATTTTGTGTGGAGTTACAAAAAAGCGAGGATGGCTTACCACAAGTTAGCCACTCCTAAACCATTGGGGGGATTAAGATTACCGCATTTTGCTCTCTATTTTTGGGTGGGTCATGTTAACAAATATCTTAGGTGGGTGCAGGGCACGGACCCTTCAACTCAAGTACCGTACGCTCCCTTATGGTTACAAATTGAGCTATCCCTCATCAGGAAACATGGTCTTACACCGGAGGCCTTGTTGTATCTCAGTCCTAAACTCCTCTCCCCTGCTCTTAAGAAATCTCTGATTGGGGTATCCATCAGGGCCCACTCGCAGCTTTGTGGTTTTCTAAAATATAATCACCTCAGTGACCCGTCACAACCCATAAGGAGCAATCCGCGTTTCCTTATCAAAGGTAAACCCCTCAGAGTCGCTTGGCTTACCCAGCAGGGCGATTGCCGCTTAAAAGATTTTCTCTCTGTAGATGGAAAGGTGCTTTCCTCATCAGAGATTCTGAACAAATTTAAACTGCCAACTTCTGTGATTTTTAAGGTCTATCAGCTTCATCATCTTTTACTCAGCAAAATGGGCAATATACCAGTTCAGACTCTGAAAGTAGAATTTCATGGGACCCTGAGGCCTTCGGTAGGTCTACCACACGCGGTCTCCAATTTATACAATATTTTATTTAATTGGGCTTATTCTCAGAACTTGGCCCGGAGTTCTTATTGGGCCTCTGTTTTTCCCAAGGAGGAACTTAACTGGACAGCACTGTGGCATAGCTGTCATAAATTTATCCTTCAAGATCAGCTGAGACTGATGCAATTCAAAATACTTCATAACATTTATTATTCTCCCCAGAAGTTGGCGAGTTTAAAAATGGTGGCGGTCCCATCCTGTACAAGGTGTCATCAAGGTGAAGAGGACCTGTTGCATATTTTCTGGAATTGTCCAAAGATAGTGCCTCTCTGGACAGCTATTAAAAATGGAGTGGACCCGTTATAAGGCTTGGGGGATCTCTTCACACCCGAAATATGTCTGTTGGGAGATGTAGCTCATATTCCAGTCAAGAATAGGAAGTTCCATATATCTTTAATCTCGGCATCTCTCAAAAAAGTGGTCCTCAGACATTGGGAGGATTCTGTCGTAATCAGCTATACTGAATGGCTAGAAGAACTACTTGCCAACCTTAGAGTCGAAAGGATGATTGCTATCCTTCAGAATAAACTCTCTAGGTTTAATAAGATTTGAGGTCCCCTTTTCACTATTTATTCATTATAGTTCAGAAGGGCCCCCATGAGATAAAGGGCATAATAAGGTGTCTTGTGCTGGGGTGGGTGGAGGGTGGGGAGAGGGGAGGGTGGGAGTTCTGGGGGCATGGCAGAGGATGGATCCAGCTGTTATCTGTGATATGTATGTATGTACATTCAATTGGATGTGTATGTTTATCTTGGATTCATTCTCTGTAATAATACCTGCAATAAATCTTAATGGAAAAAAAAAAGGATAAATTGCGATGCCCATGACGCTTTTTGGCACCCATATCTCAAAAACGAAACGAGATATTGACTTTTTGCTACCCACAGCTTAGTTCACCTTTCTGTAGAAACAAGTTTGGAAATCTTAGTTTACACCAGCAGTGGAATTTTTTTCCTAGGTGCCCCTGTTACAGAGATATTGGCAAATTAGTGTCACAAAGGTTCCAAGGGTGTGTTTCCAGCACTTTTCCAGTGGCCATATCTTATAATTGATGTTAGATATGGGTGCAGCCATTTATGGTCATATGCAGTGCTTGCTGTTATGATTACAATGACACTTGCATTTTATTTCTAGCTGCTATGGTTCCCGAGATATAGGAAATCAGTGTTATGAGGGTTCCTTGCCCTATAGAGCTGCTGTATGGCTCTGTAGATATGTGTAAGTGGGAGTGAAGGGCCCAGGTGGCCCGTGCTCCCACAGATGCATATTGTTATGCAGAAATGGGCAGCTTGGTGGGACCAACACTTGCTACTTACTACTTATATTACACTTTTTCAAAAAGTAAGCAAATTAATGGCAAAAATCTTCATTTAATGCATCAGTTAGGGTTAAAGCAACAGAAGTAGGGAAATGACACTTTAGGGCTGAGCCCCAACCTACTTACCACACCGGCACCCCATCCTCCACAGACCAACAAATGCTGGGGTGTGCCATGGGGTCGTGAGGCCTAACTTTCATCCCATTCTTCTCCTTTACTGTCACATGTCAACCTGTTTACACATGCAATGGGGTGAGAGTTGGGCCTTATGACCACATGGCACACCTCAGCATCTGTCAGTCTGTGGAGGACGGGGGTGGTGGTGTGGTGGGTGAGTTAGTGGCTCAACCCTAATGTGTCATTTCCCTAATTTTGTTGCTTTAGCCCTAACAGATGCATTAAATGAAATTTGTTGCTATCCGTGTATATATATATATATATATATATATATATATATATATATAATACTGGCCTGGTCGGATGTACGGTCGTGGAACTGTAGAGCATCAAAAAAGTGCAAAATACCCAGTTTTTGTGCATTTTTTTGGTCAGGATTAAAGAACTGAAGAATGCATCTGAGTGGATTCAAATGTGCATGTCTATATGTGGCCTGGGTTAAACTGTTGCCTTTTGAAGATTTGGTGAAAAAATCTTAATCCGTTCAAAAGTTATGCAAGTTTTTCATGTCCCATTTAAGCCTGTAGGAAAATGTATACATGCATTACAAAAACATTTGACAATCACATTTTTGTTGTCGTGCTCGCTAATTTTGTTTTTATGCTGCCGCCATCTTGTTTTCAGTTAGCGAGGGACAAAAAACATTGTAACTCAAAAAATAATGCCCTTTGGTAAACACCAACAGTTGTGTTGACCTAATCAGGCCCTTAGGAACATGACCCTGGCATTAGCTGTTCAGCAGGTGGTCTGGAAATATGTTTTATCAAAGTTTTCCCACCATTCTGACATTTTGTTGTCACAACAACATATTTTGTTGTCGCGGCACTGACTGCGGTCAAATAAAAATGTACCTCGACAACATTTTTATGTGTGTAAAAGCATTTCATTATAAGGTATAGGGTTATCATGAAAACATTTTTGTTTTCACAATAACAATGCTCAAAAACACTGCCCCACGTGTTGTTTTTTTTGTCACTTCATTGTGCCAAGGTGGATAGTGCTTTTGGGCTGAAATTTGCAGGCTGGCAAGCCCTAGTCCCACAGATGTGCCTTTTGGTAGTTTGGTCCCAAAACATTCAATGGTTCCATAATGACAGTGTTCAGAAGTTGAGAAATTTCCTATAGGATAATATAGCGGTGCCCATGGTGCCTTTCGGCGCCAGTATCTTGAAAACAATTCTAGATACAGATTTTTCACTACCTTCAGAACTAAGCCTGCATGGAGATTTTGAAGTCATGATTATAAGTGCAGTGGAATTTCTTCCATAGTTGCTATGGTTACTAAGATATTGCCAAATAAGTGTTACAAGGGTTACTGTGCAGTACTATGGGCTGCTGTATGGCTCCTTAGTTAAGTGGAAGTGGAAAAGAAGGGCCTGGAGGGCCTGTGTTCCCACATACACATACCATTAAGCAAAAATGTGCAATGTAATGGGAGCACAGGACCAGGAGGGCCCACTCTCCCACAAACACATACTACTAACCACTTACATTACACTTAGTCAAAAAGAAGGGAAATTCATTGCAAAAAAAATCTGTTAATGCATCAGTTAGGGTTGATGTCACAGTGACAACAGTTTAGAAATTCAGTGTTAGAGTTATCACCCCTACCACACCATGCCCCACCCTATGAGCACCAACAGGCATTGGGGTGTGCCATGGGTTCATCAGACCTAACTCTCACCCCATTCTCCTATACTGTAGAGTGTCTGTGCGGTCACACTCTGATATATGCATGCCTTGGGGTGCATTATTATGCACAAGGCCACAGGATGAGTGCATCAAATACCCAAGGCATACGTATATCATAGCGCAAATGCACACACTAGAGTGGGTTATTTATTTAGTTTTTGTTTACTTAGTAAGGTGTCGTAGCTACAAAATATGACCATTTTCAAACTCAACCTAGGAGGTTATAATACAAAATTGGCAGCCAAAACAAATTACAGGTATAGTTCAGAGGTAATCAACCATACAAGGAAAAAGCTACATGATGTTCTGTGATGTAAACTGTATTGCTAATATGACAGAGACAATGGCAGAAAAATACACAATAGAGCAAAACATAATAAGCATACAATCATAGTGCAGTAGAGTTTTAATACATAAACCATGGTAAGTGCTACATATAACAGTAACAAGGGATCAGAGCAAAACTGAAACATTTTGAGAGTTTAGGAAGGGGATGTCAAGCACCCTATGGGGGTTTAAAACAGGAACATAGGGCATGTTTGTCAAGGAGAGTGTGATGCATCTTTCTAAAAGCAATATGACTAGGTGCAGAGTGAACATCAAGAGGTAGGGTATTCCAATATTTTGGGGCCAGGCAGGAGAAAGCTGAGGTTCCTCTTAGGGTTCTGCACCTAGGGGCGAATAGTAGAGATAGTCCAGTAGAGCAGCGGCCATAGGTGGGGACAGAGGCACCAACATGCCTGCAAGAGAGGTAGGTAGATTAGTTCTAATGATGTTGTCCAGCAGAGTACCAAGGGCAAGGAGTTGATTGGCAGATGGAGAAGGCCATCTAAGTCTGCATATAGCAAGCAATAGTGCTTCAAACATGGGGAAGCCGAGGCATAACGACAGATACTATTGTATGTTGTATCCCACTTGGTTTTTGAAGTATTTATGTAGGTGAAAGCACCATACACAAGGGATGGAAGTAGGATACCCCTAGAAATAGCCAGTCTAGCTGAGGGGGTAAGCATCCGGCTAGTCCTGTAAACTGTTCCAAGTTTGGAGTTTACTGACTTGCAGGTGTCGATGATGTGTTGCTCAAAGTTGAAAGTTTCATCAAGCAGGACACCAAAATACTTAAATGAGGTTATTTTCATAAGGCGGGAGCCATTTGCACAGGAGACGTTGAAAAGGTTGCGGTTTGTTCTAAGTTTGGATGCAGATCCGAAGAGCATTCCCTGAGTTTTACTTATGTTTAGGATGAGCCTTTTGTTGTGGATCCATTTTTGCATTATGAGAAATGCAGATGTTAGTCAACTATTTATTTCTTGTATTTTTGCAGAGGAGGTGTAGAGCACCAGATCATCTGCATATAAGATTGTTGAGCACCAAGGGGTGTTAGAAGATATGTCATTTATAAAAATGAAGAGGCCCAAAGATGGAGCCTATCTGTCTATCTACCTATTATCTATCTTATAAAATGGCAACATATTTTACAGGGGAGTGAAAGTGCAGGTGTGCGGTCACTCTCTGATATATGCACGGTTATGTGATGTGTTTCAACCAACCAGCAGAGATAATTTTTCCTACCCATTTTATAAATATATCATACCTGCATGGTAGTGTAGGTTTAGGGTTGCACAGCCACTTCTATGTTAAACCCCAAATTTTGCACTTTAATAACTTTGCCACCGAATGACGGATTTGGCTGAAAGTTTGCATGTACAGTCTGGTACCATAGTTCTCTGGATCCAGTAAGTTGCATTATGGATGGATAAGCGGTTGTGGAACTGCAGAGCAGCCAAAAAAGCAAAAAAAAAAAAGTGTTTTTACATGTTTCTTTGCTCGTGGCTACAGCCTGCACAATTTGTCCGTTTGGTCTGAAATCTTCAGGGCACATTCAGTCTGGGTCTCTGATGTGTCTTTTAAAGACTTGGTGAAAACATTTTAAACCATTCAAAAGTGATTCAAAAAAAAAATTTACCATTATAGTCAACAGGAAAAAAAATACATGTGTCTTTCAAAAGCTGCCACCACATTTTACAGTCACAAATGGCCCTTTTACTGTTGTGCAGTGGCCATCTTGTTTTCAGTTAGCGAGAGAGAAAAATGCCTTGCATTTAAATTTGGGACCTACTAGGTAAAAACTGACTGTTGTGTTTACCTAGTTGGGTCCTGAGGATAACAGCCCTATCTTTTTTGGGGGGGGGAAGAAAACAGAAATGCCGTTTTAAAAATCAGAGCTCCAGTACTGTCACAAATTGTGACAGAAATGGCCGCGACACTTTTGAAAATCATGAAAGTGTTATGCTATCCCTGTGAAACTGTCGCAAATTTGCAACAGTACTTTGCCCAAAAACAGCAAAACTTTGCCATCCTCCTGCAGCAAATCATTTGGGGCTTTTGGGCTGAAATTTGCACAGTGGCAAACCCTGGTCCAACAAATGTGCATTTTGGTGGTTTGGTCTCAAAACATTCAATGGGCCCATTGTTACAGCACTCCAAAGCTGAGAAATTTCCCATAGGCTAACATAGCGGTGCCAGTGGCAACTTTCGGTGCCCGTATCTTGGAAATGATATGAGATGTGTATTTTTTGCTACCCGCATCTTAGATCACCTCAGCTTGTTAACACATGGAATGGGGTGAGAGTTAGGCCGATGACCCCAATGCACACCCCAATGCCTCTTTCTATCACCAACGAAGAGGGCTCTCCCCTGGAGCTAGTTCAGCTTTTTAAATATCTGGGGATTACTATTGACAGTACGATGACCTATGCCTATCACATTGACAACATTGCTAAGGCTGTTAACACCTGCATTGGACTACTTTATAGGTATAAGCAAAGTTTGACCCCAGAGGCTCTTAACCTGGCCATTCAAAGCTCTCTTGTCTCACTTATTGATTACAGCTTACCAATCTATGGATCAGCTACTAAAACAACTCTTTGCTGCATCATAGTTGCACTCAACAAAGCATGCCTGCTCCTTACCGGCTCAGCCCGTCTGTCCCATACCTGCGACATGTACACTCAGGCTAACTGGCTGCAATTCAAAGGTAAACTCATGTACCAAACATGTTTACTGTCCAAAAAAGTAAGCTTAGGCAAAATGCCCCCAAGAGTGCAAAAGCTTATTACCCCCTCTATCAACCGTCATTGCACCAGAAGCTCTACTAGCCAGATTTTTAATATACCCCACTGTCGCACTTCTCTGGGACAAAGGTCCTTTGCCTACCATGCCCTGCTATGGACGAACCTGTTGCACCATGACATCACTTCAGCATCCACCTTGGGCTCCTTCAAGGTTAAACTTAAGCAACAGCTAGTTGCTGATGCTAGTTGTGTCTGCTTCCAATAACCTTCCTTCTTGTGACCAGCACTTATTCTAACCTTATGCTATCCTGACCTTATGCATAACGGTTCTCAGCATGTAAATAACTGTTCTAAGTTGCTAATCATTCTCCTTCACATTTCCTCTTGATCGCTTCCATTCTTTCCCCTCACCCCTCTATGGCTTTCCCCCATCCCGCTTCTCCCCTGTTACATCTCCTGAGCTCCCTTGCTCACTTTAAAATGCCTTATCCCATACCTTCTCACCTCTGACGAGGTCCCTGGGCTGATGCCATCCCTTACCTTGTTGATTATTAGATATTAGGCTGAGTCTGTTCTCATTTTCCATAAAGGGTTGTTTCATAAAACCCAACCCCCTCTAATATGACCCTTTGAATTCCAGGTTTTAATCAAACATGCACCATGGCATACATTGTACAATGCCATGTGTATTGGAAATTCTCTAATTATACACTCTTGTAATGTCTTGTATAATTCCTTGTTTTGTTTGTTCTCCATTTCATACTTTCACAATATGTATTGTTCGTCTGATGTGGAACCTATGAAATGAGCTTGTTCTCAAAGGTGTCATCCAAAATTTCAATAAATAAATAAATAAATAAGTACCTGTTGGTGTGTGGAGGGTGGGGGGGTGGAGTGGGGTGATAGGGCTGTAACCCTAAGTCCACATTTCCAAATTTTGTCTCTGTGCTATTAACCCTAACTAATGCATTAATGGAGTTTTTGCAATATATATATATATATATATATATATATATATACAGTATATATATATACACACACACATATACAGTGCGCCCACCAGGATGAAGCACAGTGTCACAGGTTTACTGCATTACAAAAGGGATTAACTCATTGAAATTGCATTGTTTGCTGCAGTAACTCTACTGCAGAATTCTGCAGTGATGTGCTTCATCCTGGTGGGCTTTACTGTATGTGTATATATATATATATATATATATATATATATATACAGTATATATGGGATACATGATGGACGACTGTGGAATATGGAAAATATTTGCATGAGTGCAGAGTGATAATATCATGAGTGCCAAAGGCACGAGTGATATTATTGCAGTTTATTCTGCACAAGTGCAAATGTTTGCCATATTCTACAAGTTGCATATTATGTGTGTGATTTATACAATAGGGCTAGTATCCTTTGGGAACATTTTTTTCTGTATTTTCTCCCTGTTTACTCTGTTTTTTTTATTTTGGTAACTGGGTAAGTTTTGAGGGGGACCTGGGAGCATTGGGCAGTTAAGTGATTTGTTCAGAGTCACACAGTATTGAAATGGAAGTTGTGAGAATCAAACACTGGTCTGGGCTGTTGGATGTAGGAAGTTTGTTCATTGCTTGTTACTCTAAACTCTAGGCTATACTGACAGTACAGTTTGTGTGTGGTCTGAGTGTGTGTAAGTGTTTCTGAATGGGCTTAGCCTGTTAGACACTATGAGAAACAGGTGCATGTGATTTGCAATTATATTTGTGTTACCTGCAGCTAGGAGTGAGAAACAGACTGTTTATTCAGTAAGTTGCAGGCTTCACTGAGACAGAGAAACTGTTGCAGTCAGCACTCAGAAAGAGAAACTGGTTTATGAAGGAGGCTGGTTTAAAGATTAGAGCAGCACAGTAATGGGCTAGGATTGTTAGAATAACTATGTGACATAGGTGATTGTCTTTTACAGTGCTAATTGAGTTAGTTGCAGGATTCAGTGAGAAAGAGAAACTGTGAAGCTATTAAATGCAGGCTGCAGTGTAGATGGTTTCACTCTGGTGACATCACCATTGCTGTATATTTGCTGGTGATGTAGACACTGTGGGTTTATCATAAAATAAATCCACAGTGGTGATGTCATCACAGTGGTTATATAACGGCTGTGAAAATAACACCATTTATTCATAGTGTTATACCTTCACCCCATTGTGTATATATATATATATATATATATATATATATATATATATTCTTTGCAAAAACTTTGTTAATGAATCAGTTAGGTTATTTCCATACCGACAAAAGTGTGGAAATTCCACATTAAGGTTACCATCCCACCACCCCACCCCCATGCCCACTCCTCAAAACCCTAACTCCGCATTTCCCCCAGCCCCCCTCCCACACACACATGCAAGCAAGGCAAGGGCTAAGGCAAGACAAGCAATTGGTGACAAGGATGATCAGGTAACAGAAGTGACAGATAACTCTGTAAACATTCCAGAAGACAGAGGCATCATCACAGTCCACAAAGTGTATGAGTTCTGCAGCCATCATAGTGGCTTAGGGGTACACAGACATGCTGATGTTATCCAGACATAGGGTATTAGAAATGACAGTTTCTGTGAGCCTAGCAACAGTCTTTGGATGTTTGCATTTTGTTTTGTGATACAGTGAGTTAGTCCTAATAATGAATAGTGTAGTAATAAAAGTAATGCCTTGTAGCATAGTTTACAAGAAAGATGTAAAAGGAACAGTTGTAACATGCAACGGTAACCATAAGATACTGTTAATCAGTGTTTCCTGGTAACGCCGCAGCAGAACAACATGTGTTGGTGGTAGCATGCCACCGGAGCAGTATCTCCAAAGTACTGTGTATGTGTCAGGTGTATCTGTGCTGCTACCAGATGCCTGTGTGGTAGGGACGATACTTGCAGTGACCCAATTGTTGGAATATTACGCATATAAATCAATATTCTGAAAATCTGAACAGAGTAAGTGCAAACGTATTAGGAAGATATGCCAGCAGTAATGTGTGATCACACTGTGCTAGCAGTATAGAGTCACTGATACTGTATTTGTTTTTCTATTACGTAGTTTTACATGAAAGTAGTACAGTGTTGTGAATATTGTGCTTACAGATGTGCTGGAGTGGTATAGTGTTGTACAATGTTGCATGTGTCTTGCATGTGTGTGTGTGAGGGGTAGGGTTGGGGGAATGTGAAGTTAGGGTTTTGAGGAGGGAGCGTGGGGGTGGGGTTGTATCCCTAATGTGGAATTTCTACAGTTTTGTCAGTGTGGAAACAACCCTAACTGATGCATTAACAAAGTTTTTGCAAAGACTATATATATATGTGTAATAGATAACCCACTCTTGGGTGTGCGGTCGCGCTCTGATATTTGCATGCCTTGGCGTGCATATATCAGAGTGTGACCATACACCGTAGAGTGGGTTATCTATCTTATAAAATTGCAAAATTGTTTTCTAGGGGGTTAAAAGTGCAGGTGTGTGGTTGCGCTCTGATATACGCACGGTCATGTGATTCTGTTACACCAATAAATTCCAAGCAATTTCCTGCCCATTTTATTAATATATATATATGAATGAATGAATGAATACTTTATTTTTAAAAAGCGCCTTTCCAAAACCAAGGTGCTTTTACAACAGATCAATACATAAACTAAAACAAAATCCTAAAATCAATCTATATATCTATCTATATATATATATATATATATATATATATATATATATATATCTATATCTATATAGATATATATATATATATATATATATATATATATATTATAGTGGCATGGAATTAGGGATGAGGAGTAGTGGAGTAGTTTCTATGTTAAACCTCACATTTTGCACTTTAATAACTTAGCAACTGTTCAATGGATTTGTATGACATTTTGCATGCGTGGTCTCTTGTGGTAGATCTCTCTGATTTGCCATGTTTCGATCCAGTCTGATTTGTGGATTCTGGGATCTGGATAGTGCAAAAACCATAAAATTTGACTATTTTTGCATTTTTTTTCTCATCACGCTGCACAGAGACAGTGTGAAAATTTGGTCTGAAATTTTTTATGGTAGAAAGAGTTTGGGTTACAGAATAGGCCAGCATTTATTTGGTGAAAACGTATTAATCTGTTCAAAAGTTAGACCATTTTTCAGTTCCCATTATTTTCAATAGGATTTTCATTTCTCAGGATAGCTGCATGGTACAAACAAGGATCCTTGTCTGTGAGGGTCCAGTCCTTGTCTGCCAGTTGACAGTCCCTGCCTGTCAGAAAAAAAAATATTTGTCCATGAGCTGCCATCTTGTTTTTTTTTATTTTACTCCCAAAAATGTGTCATAACTCTGCCCAGGGACATCTTATTTCTGCTCATCAGGACTTGATGAGCTGTGTTGTGTGCTTTCTGGCAGGTGTATGCCCTCAGAAAGATTTTGTTTTATATAACTTAAATCCTTGGTTGTCACTCACTGACTTCCTTATCTGTCAGTCTTTGTCCATCATGGTGAACAAGAAAAATGACTGACAGACAAGGATTCACTGTCTGGCCATCTGGTAGTAACATTTGGATGACCAGATGGCCAGACCAGGAATCCTTGTCTGTCAGCCATTTTCTTTGTATGCCATGACAGACAAAGACTGACAGACAAGGAATTGTTCTGATGGACAAGGATTCACTTGTGTCCATCTGGTCATCCAAATTTCACTATCAGTTGGCCAGACTGGGGATACATGTATGTCAGCTATTTTCCTTGTATGCCATGGTGGACAAAGAATAACAAATAAGAAATTCAGCTGGTGGACGAGGAGTTATTTGTGGCCATTTAGTCATGAAAATTGGGTGATCTGCTCGGGAATTTATTTTTCAAATTTTTGTGCCCCTTCTTTATAACCCTGGTGTGTAGTGGCACCCTTCCCCCCAAATCCCCATATGTTTTTTCCTTTTTTTACTGGGACCTTCAATTAGGGTAAAACACAAACAAAAAACAAGAGTTACCGTGCTTGTCTGAGTTGGGGGAAGGGAACTGTTATCTGTGCTGTTAGCTAGGTGAAGAGAAGAGCTGTAAATAAGGGTCTGTGGCTTAGGCAACAGAAAGCCAGGTGTCTGCATTTAAAACTTCCCTGGTTAGCTTTTGACAGAGAGCAGCAAGAGGAAGGAGGCATCTGCTAGAACTCTTCTACTGGGACTAAAGAACTAGAACTCTACTACTGAGACCTTCAATTAGGGTAAAAAACAAACAACAAAAAATCAAGAGTCGGTGTGCTTGTCTGAGTTGGGGGAAGGGAACTGTTATCTGTGCTGTTAGCTAGGTGAAGAGAAGAGCTGTAAATAAGGGGGAGTGACTTAGACAACAGAAAGTCAGGTGTCTGTATTTAAAACTTCTCTAGATAGCTTTTGACAGAGAGCAGCAAGTGGAAGGAGGCAGCTGCTAGAACTCTTCCACTGGGACTATATAGACCTCCCTCCCCTCCACCCCACACCCTTAGCCAGTTCCACTTTTATAGGCATTGGATTTGACTGACAACAGAAACTTCCTGTTTGGGAGAAGGAAGGGAGTCAGCACAGAGGCACAACAGACTCACCATCCTAGAAGGAAAAGAATAGTTCTCCCTTATCCCCTAGCTGCTGGAGGTCTGTCTCAGAGCAAGTAAGTAGGAGACTACTGAGGAATACAGGAACTTCCTTTCCCAGAACAGGAATGGCAGGAGCTGTAAAGACATGGAGGCAGTAGGAAAGTTGGGAGAAAAAAAAGAAACAAACAAAAAAAGTTAACATAGAGAGGAAAGAGTAAGCATATAAAACAACAGTTGAGGGGCCACAAATAAGGCATGATGGGAGTGGCGCAGTGCAGTGGCTGTGGAGCAGCAGTCTTCCTGGAAATGTTCTGGAGGATGCAGTGTTGTACCATCTGCAGGCACCTCTCTGGGATGAGGGAGAAGGTTGCTTGTCTCCAGGCTGAATTGACCAGGATTTGGGGACCTCCTGTCCCAACCAGGGACCACCAGGGCTGATGCTGCTGCCTCATAGGTTGCCAAGAAAGAGGAATGGTTGGACCACAGTGGGCTCAGTGAGGGTGAGAGAGGAGGAACAGATGCCCATCCCTCCAGTTTTACCTCTCCACAATTCGTACACTGTTCTGGCAGAGTGTGGTTCCTCTATGGAGGCACCCGCGGTAGAGACCAAGGAGGATGCAGGGAACCTCCACAAAGGAGATCCACAGGAGGGCTGCACAGGACCTCACAGGAGAAGGAAACAACTCCTGGTGGGGGACTCAATTGTTAGGGGGGGTAGAACTGGGAGAGGGAAGGAAGGGGGTGGTAAGGTGCCTGCCAGGTGCCATAGCTTGGAAGGACAGGGAGAAAATCCTCAGGATCATGGGAGCAGCTGCATGGGGGAAGGAGCTGGATGTCATTGTCAACCTAGGGACAAATGACCTGGCTGGGAATAGGATCAGAGCAGTGCAGGAGGAGTTTGTGGAGTTAGGGAGTGGCCTTAGACAAGTAGCATGCACGGTAACTTTCTCAGAGGTGCTGCCTGTCTATGGAATGGGTGAGGTTAGGGTGCTCTAGATCATGGGATTCAATAAATGGTTGAAAAACTGATGCAGAGCTCAGGGTTTTGGCTTCATTGGGGGCTGGAGGTCCACCTGGAGGGATACAGGCCTATACTGGCATGATGGTCTGCAGCTGTCCAGGAAGGGAACCAGGATCCTAGGTGATAGGTTTAAATGCTTCATTGGCAAGCATTTAAACTAGCCAAGCAGGGAGGCACTAAAAAGGAGCAGGGAAATTCCAGCGTCCCCCCCCAAAAAAACAGGGTAGTTAGTGAAGTAAACACCAAGATAGAGAAGATGATAGGGAGAAGGGCAGGGATAAATGGAGAAATAGGCAAAGGCAATAAGGACAGGGATGGGCTAAAAGGGTAAGGCCATCAAAAATGGAGGGCAGCGAGTACCTATGCCCAAACTCTGGGTAACAAGCTATCTGAACTAGTGGCCTTGATGGAAGAGGGAAGCCTGGATATTGTGGCAGTCACAGAAATATGGTACACAGAGAACCATGACTGGGATGTCAACATACCAGGTTACACAGTCTACAGGAAGGACAGGGAGGGTAGAAGAGGAGGAGGAGTAGCTCTCAACATAAGGGTATGGATAAAAGCAACAGAACTAAAGGGTAAACAGGGAGGAGAGGAGGCACTATGGGACACCCTGGAGACAGAAAATGGCACCAAAATCCACACAGGTTTTGTACGCAGACCCCCGTCTCAGGGGGAGAAAAAAATGGACAAGGAAATTATAGGAGACATCCTTAGAATGGCAGAAAAATGGGAGATATTGTTGATGGGGCACCTGAATATGCCAAATGTTAACTGGAGCACCTTTGCTGCATCCACATCCAAGAGCAGGGTCATTCTCAATGCCCTACAGGGGGCATGCCTCAGATAGCTAGTGTTGGAACCCACTTGGGAGGGAACGAACATAGACCTTGTACTCAGAAATAGGGATGGAGAGAGGATCTCAAATTTAGAAGTGGGTAGCAATCTATGAACAAGTGACCACCAAACATTGTGGTTTATGATAAACACAGCTGTAGAGTCAAGCCATACAAAAGTGAGGGTACTTGACTTTAGGAGGGCTGACTTTGTCAAAACAGGAGAGTACCTCAGAAAAGCACTAGCAAACGGGAAAGAAGGAGGGGTGGAGAAACAATGGGGAAACATCAAAACTGCCATCACAGAGGCAACAAGCCTTTGTGTGAAACAAATAAATAAATCATAATGAAGGAAAAAAAAAAACACTATGGTTCTCAAAAGAGGTGGCAGGGAAAGTTAGGGAGAAATGATAGCATTCAGGAAGTATAAGGAAACACAGAAGGAGCAGGACAGAGAACTGTACCAGTTAAAGCAGATGGAAGTGGGGAAGGTGGTCAGAATAGCAAAGGCCCAAACTGAGGAAAAGATAACCAACTCGGTTAAGAAGGGGGATAAAACCTTTTATAGGTACATTAGGAAGTGAAGAAAGACCAAGGGACGGATAGTGAGGCTTAATAAAGGTGAGGGTGGGTGAGCAGATGGTGACAGTGAAAAAGCAGGGATACTGAATGAATACTTCTGCTCAGTATTCACAAAAAAAGAGGAGGAGGTACCTAATATAATCAATAAAAGCACTCTAGAAAGGGGGGTTGATAGTAGTCCATTCACAGAAGAAAGTGTTCTGAAAGAACTCTTAAACTAAAGGTGGACAAAGCAATGGGCCATGATTGGATTCACCCCAGAATTCTAAAATAACTAAGTGGAGAACTAGTGACACCATTGACTATCCTTTTTAACAAATCATGGGAGGATGGTGTGGTACCTAAGGACTGGAGGAAGGCAGATGTGATTTCCCTTCTCAAAAGTGGGAGCAAAGCAGAGGCAGGAAACCTGTTAGTTTGACTTCAGTGGTAGGGAAAATGATGGAATCACTTTTGAAAGAAAGAATTGTTGAGTACCTAGAGGACAGTGGGGCACAAGACCCAAGGTAGCATAGATTTACAGCGGAAGGTCATGTCAGATGAATCTAATAGATTTTTTTTGACTTGGTGATCAAAGTAGTAGATCAGGGAAGGGCTGTGGACATGGCCTACCTAGACTTTAGTAAAACATTTGACACAGTCCCACACAAAAGATTAATAAACAAATTAGACAGCCAGAGAGTGGGTCCCAGGGTGGTAGCCTGGGTACAAAATTGGCTAGACAACAGGACACAGAGGTTAATAGTAAACAAAGTCCACTCTGAAGAAAGGGGGTTATTAGCAGAGCACCACATGGTTCAGTACTGAGTTCAGTCCTTTTTAATGTCTTTATAAGTGACATTGTGGATGGACTGGAAGGAAAAGTATGCCTCTTTGCAGATGACACAAAGATCTGCAACATGGTTGATACATGGGGGTGGGGTGGAAAGAATGAGAAGGAACTTGGCAAGGTTAGAGGAATGGTCAAAAGTATGGCAGCTTAGATTCAATGTAAAAAAGTGCAAAGTAATGCACCTGGGAAACAAAAACCCAGGGAAAGAGTACACAGTGGGGGGATAACAACAACAAAAATGGTAAGGGACCTTGGGTTAGTCATATCAGAGAGCCTAAAGGTAAGCAAGCAATGTGAGAAGGCAGTAAGGAGGACTGGAGGGATACTGGGATATATAGGGGGGGCATCACCAGTAGAAAACAGAAAGTTGTTATCCCATATGAAGAAAAAAAAAGGAGCTTAATATGTATACCCTTGAGGAAATGAGGGAGAGGGGACAAGATAGAAACTTTCAAGTACCTCAAGAGAATCAACGAAGTCCAAGAGGGTAGCATCTTTCAGAAAAAGAGAAGTGCAAGAACAAGGGGCACAAATTGAAGAAGAGGGGGATGGCTCAGGGCAATGTGAGGAAGTATTTTTTCACAGAGAAGGTGGTGGATGCATGGAATGGCCTTCCTGAGGAGATTGTGGGGTCAAAAACAGTGGGGGAATTCAATAATGCATGGGACAGACATAAGGCAATTCTATTGGGGGGAGGAAGAAGTAGACTGTTGGTTAACTAGGATCTGCAGCTTATCCAATAGGTAGAGAAATGGGTAGACTGGGTGGGCCAAGTGGTCCTTATCTGCTGTCAAAGTCTATGTTTCTATGTTTCTCCATTTTCCTGGTGTCTAGTGGCACACCTTACCCTTCACTTTCTCTCCCTGTTTTCCTTTTCCATCTCCCTCATGTCTAGTGGAAAGCCCCAGCCTCCAATTTCTGTCCCCATTTTATTTTCCTCTTCCAATGGTGTCTAGTGGCACCTCCATCCTCCAGTTACTGACCCTGTTTTGATTTCCATTTCCTTGGTGTCTAGTGGCTCCCCCACTCTCTGATTGCTGTCCTCATTTTTCTTTTCCATTTCTCTGGTGTCTAGTGGCACCCCCACCCTCTGATTACTGTTCCCATTTTGTTTCTCATTTCCCTGGTGTCCTGTGGGGCCCCCCACCCTCCGATTGCTGTCCCAATTTTTTTTTCCTCTTTCCATGCTGTCTAGTGGCACCCCACCCTCCAATTACTGACCCTGTTTTGATTTCCATTTCCTTGGTGTCTAGTGGCACCCCCACCCTCTGATTACTGTCCCCATTTTGTTTCCCATTTCCCTGGTGTCCCGTAGGGTCCCCCACCCTCCGATTGCTGTCCTCATTTTTTTTCTCTTTCCTTGGTGTCTAGTGGCACCCCCACCTGCTGATTGTTCCCCAACCCTGCAAAAAAGGAAATGGTCCTCAATGTTTTTTATTCCCTAGAAAAAAGAAAATGGTCCCTCACCAATCTGTCCCCCCAACCCCAACTTCCACTTGCACCCACCATCCCAAACCACCCAGTACACTCCCACACACTGTCAGTCACCTGAACAGGTGACAGGGCAAAGACCCACTCTCTGACTTGAAGACATGCCTTGGTGCAGCAATCAGTGACTGCAATATGACAAAGAAAGGTAAATGCAGTTCAATGTTTTGTAATGAGGTTTTCTACATCAATGTATAACTGTGTCCATTTTATATGTTTTCACACCTAATTTTGAACATGTCCTTTTGTGGACACCACCTCATGGACAATGTCAGCGATATTTTGCAAGTCTGTCCCAAAAGGCCATTTCACAGTCATTTGGTGAAATCACCTTTTGAGCATGATTTGAAAAATGTCACTGCTTTTGTTCATGAGGTGGGGTCATGAGAAGGCTATGTTTAAAATTTGGGGTCAAATATATTAAAATGCCAAAGTTATGCATGTCTGTTTAAATTTTACTATGCTCACTCGTAAGTCTGGTAATTTGAAATATTTTGACCACAAATTTTCGGTATATCCATATTTTTACACCAGCTCATGAACCACAGAGCTGTCATTTTTCAAATCCTAGCCAAACTGTGTTTTTGCACCTGTGGTGTGGAATGCTGTTGCAGTTTTGCGGACTCACTTTTTGGTGAGAATTTGGAGATTTTCAGTACTGGATTCATGAGGTTGGTAATAAGAAGGCTATGGTGAAAATTTGGTTGCGGCTTTCCACAGCAATATACATATATGCCTCTATGGAGGGATGGGAGGGCAGGGCCTAGAGGGCCTTCACTCACACAGGAAAATAAGGATATAGTTACACTATCTGTAAAAATTATAGATTGATGGCAGTGCAGAGCTCGGAGGGCCCTGTGCTCCAACATGCAAATAATGACACGATTATACTATCAAATCAAATCAAGCTTTATTTTTAAAAAGTGCTATTCACAGATGATCAGAGCATTTGTACACTATTCATAAAATCCAAACTAAAATGTCCATAAATAATTAAAACAAATCAGAAACTACTATTCATACAACTTCGGGAAAAGCTAGGTTAAAAAACTAAGTTTTCAGTGCAGATTTAAAACTCTCAACAGTCAGGCACTCCCTTATCTGATAAGGAAGAGAATTCCATT
Source organism: Neoceratodus forsteri (assembly GCA_016271365.2). Classification (NCBI taxonomy): domain Eukaryota; kingdom Metazoa; phylum Chordata; order Ceratodontiformes; family Ceratodontidae; genus Neoceratodus; species Neoceratodus forsteri. Next base: position 855,128,708 of record CM057450.1, read on the forward strand.
GGGTTGGGGCTGCAAATGCAAATGCAAATACCTGGGCCCCAGAAGTCTTCAAAAGCACCCTGGGAATCTCTAGAAATCCCTCATCGGCAGAGCAGAGTGGGCAGAGGGGCTGGTAAGGACACAGAAGCTCTTGCAGATAACACAGTTCCAGTCCATGTAGGCTTTATAGGTCAGTAAGCCGACCTTGAAGGTGATCCACCACTGAATAGGCAGACAGTGCAGGCCGCGCAGCACAGGCATGACATGGCAAGAGTAAAGAAGCCCTGTCAACAGCCTGGCTGCAGCATTCTGCACCAACTGCAAGTGGTGGATATCAACCCCCGGTAGCCCTATGTATAGGGAGTTGCAGTAGTCATGGCAGGAGATCACAAAGGTCTGGACAAATTTTGGAAGATCATCAGGCAGAACCTGGTGTTTTGTCCAGGCAATATTCCTCAGATGGTAGAACAAGGTCTTGACGATGGATGACACCTGAGATCTAAGCATCGGACCTTCATCAAAAATAACACCCAGATTTTGTACCCTTTCAGAGGCAATTAGTTGGCTGCCTCCAAGCCAAAACCTGAAAGGCTGCCCAGCTGAAAGCCCCTTTACCCGATGACCTGGGTCCAACACCAACACCTCAGTCTTGCCCGGATTCAGCTTTAATCAGTTGGCACTCATCCAGTCTTGGATCTCAGTGAGGCAGTTGTTAAAGACCAAGGCAGCTCCATCTTGCTCTGGCACAAAGGACATGTATAGCTGATTATAATCTACACAGCAGTGAAAAATCAGTCCATACTGCCTCACAATCTCTCCCAATGGCAACATATACACTGTGAACAACACAGGTGACAAAACAGAGCCCTGCAGCACTCCACACTGGAGGGAGAATGAGTCAAAGGAATAAATCCCTGACACTACTCTCTGAGACCTGCCAGTGAGGAAAGAATGGAATCACCTGAGGACTGTACCAGACAGTACACAGATCAGCCACAAGCACTCCATCAACACACCAAGTTCCATGGTGTCAAACACTGCAAAGAGACCAAGGAGGACCAAGATGGAACTGGTCTTACGATCCCTCACTGTCAGGAGATCATTGAGTACCCAAACTAGGGCCATCTCAGTACTATGCTCTTCTGAAATCTAGACTGGAGATGTCATGGATGATGAGATGATCTTCCAGCTACAACGTGACCACCTTCTTGATAACCTTGCCCACAAAGGGCAGGATAGAGACAGGTCTGTAGTTGGAGAGACACTCCTGGTAGAGAGAAGATTTCTTAAGGAGAGATGTCACCACCGCCTCTTTCAGGGTGTCCAGAAACACACCTGACTCCAACAAACATCAGACTATCTCAGTTAGGAGCAGGCCGATGACCTCAACACACCACACAAGGAGGCAAGTTGGGGCTGCATCCAAACTACAGCAGATCAGCTGCATACTCCAGACAATCTTCACGACATCCACGATCACCACCCGGTCAAAATTGGACCAGACAAATCAAGGAGCTGTAACCTCCCACCGACCACCACAACACCCATTGGAGTGAGCTGCACTGATCTCAGACCTGATGTTGGCAACCTTATCTACAAAGAATTGAGCAAACTCATCACACTTTTTCTGTGACAATGTTCTTTGAGACTACAGACAGACTGGCTTGCACAGTCTGTCGACAGTTCTGAAGAGTTGAGCTGTTTGATTCTGCACAGCAGCGATCTCCCTGGACAGGAACTCTGCCTTCTTATGGGACACAACTGATTGACAGTCCTTATAATGGACCATCAAACTAAGTCTGTCAGTATCTAGGCCCTATTTTCACCAGTGCCACTCCATCCTTCATCCCACTCTCCTCAATTTCCTCAAGGTCCCATCAAACCAGAGGGACCAAGGGTGAAGGGAGAGGGGACGAACATAGATAGGAGCTATGGAACCCAGAGCCTCAGTCACAGCCCTATTATAATCCTGTAATGGTTTGTCTGGATCCAGGCTTACACTCAGAAAACCCAATAGGTCCAGCACCGCCACAAGGCCATCTGGGGTCAAACCCCTTAAAGGGCGGTACTGTACCATCTCCATTGGGACCTATAGGGGGAGCCTGGAATTTGAAACTTATATTGTGGTGGTCAGACCATCTGACTGGTTCCACCACCAAGTCAGAAGTCTCCATGCCCAGTAGAAAGACCAGGTCCAATGAGTGACTGTGATTATGGATCACAGAGGTAATCGCCTGTATGAAGCCCAATGAGTTCATACGTTGGAGGAAGTCCTATTCAAATTGTGAGAGTTCATCGTTGACCTAGGCATTGAAGTCCCCCAGAACAACCCATCTGGGAGACTCTAACACCATGTCGATGATGAAGTCCACAACTTCCTGCAGGAATTGCTTCTTACCCCCTGGTGGATGGTAGATGAGAAGAATCCTGCACCCCACACCAGTGCCCATGATACATTCAAAGGATCGGGTCTCCCCAACTGGCACATCTACAAGGCCCAGCTCCGATTTAAAACATATGACTACAACCCCACCCTATGATCCAACCTCGGGTGGTATATCACTGAGAACCCAGCCGGAAAAGCTGACTCAAGTATTGGGCCAGTATTTTCATCTAGCCAGGTCTCAGTGATGCAAGCCAGGTCAGATGACTGAACAAGATCAGCAATCACTGCTGTCTTGTTTTCAATAGACCTGGCATTGCATAACACCACCTGGGTAGGATGGAACACCGAGAACTGCAGTGTCATCTGCCCACTCATGGTGGAGCCCTTGGGTATGTGAATTAGACAGGAAGGACCCCTCTCCAGGACCCATTTTGCCCCAGGGTGTCTTCTAGTCCCCTCAACCCCAATCTACTCACCAACTTCCACTTTCCCGCCAGGTCCAGGGCCCCCCCATGCCTCCTTCCCACTATCCCCAGAGCCTCACACCGACCATACACCTCAGCGGGCAATGGTGGACAGTTAAAGGGGTGGAGGACCCGGGGCACAGAAGGAGAGTAGAACCTGATTGGGAAAGATCTCTGACAACACATATCTACACAAGCCTAATGCAACAGTCAAACAATCATAAAACAATATACAAACTAAACTAATCCACATACATAAAATAAAAATCAATACCAACAACCCTTCCCCCCAGGAAGAAACCAGTTACTTAAAATAAGGAAAGGTCCAAGTCCAGTAAATCGATGCAATCAGTATACAAAATAGAAAAAGCATGCCAGAGCTCCAAATCAGATGAAAGGAGAGATGGGGCTTTCACCCCAACCCAACTAATAAAGTCTTTGTGTCCACTCTGGTGCACTCCCATTGCAGCAGTCAATACAAAACTATCAATAGTTATGAAATGTTCAGTTTGGAGGCTCTCTCACCACATCCCCAGTTCCACCAAAAAAAAACTTTGGTTGTTTGTTTGCAAAAGTGTATTCCTAAAAAGAAAGAACTTCCAGAGGAATAGGATTGCCCAATTGAGCAAAAATGCTCATTTACAATGGGGTCCCATGTTCACATAGTATAAAATGCAGTAGTTTCAATAAATATAAATACATAAAATATCCTTTCCTATTTTCATATAAAAAGTACATTTGAGGTACATAGTAGAAAACATATACATAAGCTTTCACACTGTTCAAGCAACAGTACCAACTAGGCAAATCCAAAAGATTTTTGTCTGTAGTCACCACCGGTAATAGATGATCCACAGCTCCCAGTCTCAAGTATGGTCGCAAACATGCTACACCCAAAGAATGGTCAGCCCTAGGCAGACAACTCCCCAGCATCCACATGTGTCTCACTAACTTCTCACATATTGGTTCTCCTTCTATTAGCAAAGGCAGGTGATATTGAGCTTAACCCAGAGCCTCCAAGCCCTGCCCAGGTTCACAACTCTGTTTACACCTCCCATCCTCATTCTATAGGCCACACGAATCAGTCTCATGCTATCCTGAAAGCTTCAAAAGGCCTAAAGATAGCCCACATGAATGTTCAAAGCCTTCACCCAAAAATGGCTGAATTGGAGGCCTGGGTAACTCAAAAGACCCCTGATATTCTATGCATCACTGAGACTTGGCTTAAGCCATCCATTAAGCAACATGAAGTGGTCCTACCTGGCTTTAACTGCTTCAGGAATGACAGGTTAGGGAAAAGAGCTGGAAGTGTTCTTATCTACACCCGGTCTGACCTGGTTGCTGTTGAACTAACTGAGTTTAGTTGTAATTCACCTGTTATTGAATCTACATTCCTCTCCTTGACTCTTGGCACTGTTACAAAGTTAATCATTGGATGTGCTTATGTGTTTCCTAACAAAGTTGACACGAGGCTCCTCTCTTTCCTTACCTCCCTTACTAATCTCCCTCGCCATGACCTAGAACTGTGCAGGGACTTCAACTTCGACTGGTTCAATCCTTCTGTCGGCGAACTACACACTGTTTTTGCTGACATGAACCTTACACAACACATTCTGGGCCCCACACGTCTAAACAACAAGACTGAAAAGCATACATTGCTGGACTGGATGGTCACCATCTGCCCTCTCAAAGTCAGAGCTGTGGGAGTGCTTGCGGATTGTATTAGTGATCACTCTCTAACCTACTGTGTCTGGAGGAATAATTGCCCTAATCTTCCCCCCAAAAAAATCACCCTTGTCTGCGATATGTCCAGACTGGATGTCAATAGTTTTCTTTCCTCCATCAACAATACTGACTGGAGTCCTATTAAGACTCTTCCAGATATCAATCATGCCCTGGATTTTCTTTGTGTCTACCTTCTCTCAGATCGTTGATACCCTTGCCCCTAAAAAAAGATGCAGATCAAGAGGCATCAAGGCCCCTTGGTTCAGTAAAGATCTAAGGAACCTGATGTCCTCCAGGGACCATGCTTTGCAATCCTACAAGAAAAGTGGCCTGGATAAACACTGGCAGATCTATAGACAGCTCCATAACAAATGCAGAGCCTCTCTTCATAAAGCCAAATGCCATCATTTTAAATCCCTTCAAGCCAAACACCTCTGCAAACCTAAGGAGTTCTGGAAGCAGATTAATGCTCTGAAGAAAGGTAAGATTGCTGAACTTCCAAGCTCCATTTCAGTACAGCATGCCTCCCTGACTGACCCTTTGTCTATCGCCACTGGCTTCAACAACTTTTTACAGACCTACACAAGTATACCTCAAAATTCCACAACTCTCCTGTGAGTCCCTCTGTTCCTCAGCCTATGATGGAACTGGGTTCTAGACCTCATTTCCACCTGAAACTGGCCTCACATAATGAGGTCCTGAGGCTTCTTGATAATCTGAAGGCTGAGAGTTCCCCAGGTCACAACACCCTGGACCCTCAATTACTCAAGCTGGGTATGTCTGCCCTTGCTCACCCTCTTCATGAGTTACTTAACCGGTCCTTTTTATCTTGTACCATTCCCAACAAATGGAAGGTAGCAGTGGTAATACCAGTCCACAAGTGAGGATCCAACTCTGCTGTCGAAAACCTTAGACCGATCTCCATCATGCACCCCTTGGCAGATATGCAGGCATGAATAATACACAGTCACCTTTGGGACTATCTGGACCACCACAATCTGCTCTTTCTATTCCAACATGGGTTCAGAAAGAACCATAGCACCCTTGGAGCCCTCTTAAAAGTCACCTCTGATATTTACCGATCCATGGACCTCGATTCTGCCACTGGTGCCATCTTCATTGACCTTACAAAAGCATTCGATTTAGTGAATTATGGTCTTCTGATTCAGAATCTTTGAAACGTTGGCCTTGACACAAGTGCCCTCTTTTGAGTCCATAGCTATTTATCTAACCACTCTCTAATGGTCAAATGGGCTAGCTCTATATTTGACCTCACACCCATTACACATGGGATGCCCCAAGGCTCTTTATTGGGACTGTTGTTGTTTTCGCTGTTCATCAACGAATTACCCAACAACTGTGGTGGGGCTGCTGTGCATCTCTATGCTGATGATGCCATCCTTTAGAGATCTTCCCCTGATGTGGCATGGTTCAACAGTGAACTCACAAATGACTTTGCTGACCTTGAGGGTTGGTTCTTGCACAACCAGCTTGTCCTCAACACAAAAAAGACAAAGAATATGCTCTTCTTGCACCTTCCTCCCTCCTCCCACTACCCCCAACCCTCTCTGTATTTGTTTGTTTGTTTATTCACTTAATGGGTAAGCACACTGGAAACAAGTTCCTTTTACAGGTGCAACCCACATATATTACATACAGACAATACATAATCAAACATACATATACAATGCAGCAAATTGCAGACAAAAATGTCTTTGTTACGTATAAAATTCATAAAAAAAATTCATAAAAAACAGTTACAATTAAATTAAGATTCGAAATACATCCTTAATGCATCGCAAACTTTTGACAGAACACAACCACCTAATATCTTGAGGAATTTCATTCCAAATAAATGGAGCAATATAAACAAAGGATCTTTGTCCACTTTTAGATTTCATAAAGGAATCTTGAGAAACCTACTGTCTGACCTATGTCTAGAATAATGACCATCAATATATGGTCTCAAAAACTTTGAAATACTATGTGGAATTCCAGAGTCCATAACTTTATATATGAACTTGGCCACACAGTATTGGAAATTTAATGAAACCGGGTAACCAGCCCATTTCTTTCAAAATCACACAATGATGAGATGACTTAGAACAATTTAAAGCAAACTTAGCTATCAAGTGAAGTAAAGTGGATTTCTTTGAAATCACTGTTGCAGAAGCAGTGTCAGTAATCATAGCTGCATAGTTCACAATAGGAAGTAAGCAGCAATTTGAAATAACCAGCCTAGACTCGGGAATAAGAAATGAACGGATTCTGTACAAAGAACCTAATCTACAATGTATTCTTGAGGTAACCCTCAAAAAAATGAGATTCATAACTTAGATGAGAATCTAGTAATACCCCAAGATATTGAAATGTATCAACATAGTCAAACAGTAATCCATCAAGAGATTTAACTTCCAAAGTACCAACCTCAGATCTCAGTCTAGGTGGGGTGCCAAAAACCATCACCTTTGTCTTAGATTTGTTTAAGAGTAATTTACAGGCCATAAGTGAAGACTGAAATTGCACATTTCCTCTGTTAAAAAACACCTAGATCTCCAACTGACAAACCCTGCAGTATAAATTATAACGTCATCATCATAAAGTGTTAGAGAAGCATTATTAATCACACTTACTAGTTGATCAAAAACAAAGAAAACAAAGTGGCCCCAAATAGAACCTTGTGGAACCCCACACTTAAACATTACAGAGTCTGATACAGCACCCCTATATTTAACCCTTTGAAACCTATTTGTTAAATAATCCCTCATCCAGTCCAAGAAAGACTCACCAACTCCCAATGACTTAAGTCTAGAAATCAACAATTGGTGATCAACTGAGTCGAATGCCTTGGTCAAGTCCACGAACACGGCACCCGTCAGACACCCTTTATCCATGCCATTAAATACCACGTTCGTGAACTCGACCAAGGCAGTCTCAGTACTCCTTCCCTTTCTAAAACCATGTTGGTTCTGAGACAATAATCCAAAGCAATCCACATACCCAATCAACTGATTATAAACTATTCTTTCCTGACTTTAGCTAAAGCAGACAAGATAGAAATAGGTCTGTAGTTACAAAATTCATGTTGTGAACCAGATTTAAATATAGGAGTGACCAAAGTATGTTTCCATATATTAGGTATAGTACCTGTAACAAAAGACAAGTTGAAAATAATACTAACTGGAAGTGCTATAACTGAGGCATCATCCGCCAATAAACTAGGACATAAGCCATCAGAACCAGCTGAGCTGTCCCTCTTAATACACTAACAACTCTCTACCTCCTTCGGAGTAGTAGTCCTAAGTACAGTTTAGGATTAACTGTAAAATCTTCAGTCAATCCCAAGTAGTTCACCTTGGACTGGTCACTAAAGGAAGCAGGCAATGCAGTAAATTTCAAATTAAACTCGTTAGCTATCTTCAATGGACAAGACACCAAGTCACCGTTCAACCTCATTGATCCTGATTGACAAACATTAGGTCTTATAAAATTGTTAATTGTTTTCCAAAAAGTAGTAGCGTTAGATAACCCTTCACATTGTTTATGACGAATATAGTCTGTTTTAGCCTTCCTTATCTTAGCCTTACATTGGTTCCTTAAAGTCCTATCGCATGATAACCAGAAGCAGAATGGTTCATTTATACATTTTCAGGCCTTGTCTCGTTGTCTCATGAGTTTAATCAAAGGAGATGTTAACCACCCATAAGTTTCCCTCGGACCCTTCTTTTAACAAGGGAGCTAACTGGTCCAAAACATGTGTAAACTCAGTAATGAAAAATGCAATGCAGAATCCACATCAGGGATAGAATATAAAAGACCAATCTATTTTACCCAACTCTGTACAAAAGAATGTACATCAAATTTAGAAAAAGATCAAAATCCTTATAATTGGCTTAGACTTCTTCAGTCCCCATGTTTCCAAATACAGAAGACTGGATGATGATCACTTAACGAATCAGAGGTCAAACCACATTTTATCATATTAATAGGTCTATTTGTTAATACCAGTCCAGCAATGTGTGATTTCTGATCTATTATTGTGTCAGTGGGCAAAGTAATAATTTGTTGTAAACCAGACTGAGACAAGACCGTATTTAACTTTGTTATATCTGAACCCATCCAATTTAAATTAAAATCCCCAGTAGTATTAACTCTGTAGAAACCCCAGTATTCAAAGCATTTACAAGTTCTTGTAAGCCTGATTTGCTACCATTAGGTGGAAGATATACACAACAAATAGTTAATTTTTTGACAAATCCCAACAATAACTGAATAGTAATATGTTCACAATATTCCAAATTACTGTTAAATATAGTGGTCTCATTTACCATTAAATATTCCTTAACATAAAACAAAACCCCACCCCCTCTACCAGTGACACGATCCTTTCTAAAAAGTTTATAAGCAGGTATACAAAGCTCAGTATCAAGAACAGGTAAGGTTAACCAGGTTTCAGTCAGTGCCAGAACATCCGGATTATATAAACTAATCCATGACTCCACCTCATGAAATTTAGATGTTAAGCTAATATATTAAAATGCATAATTTTGAGGCCATATGAATGCTGCAAAAAAAATCACTATCTGCCATATCGTTTGCTAAAGGACCAGGGTTGCTTTCAACATTGCCAGATCGAATTAGCAAGAGAAAGCAATGTAACCAGGTTCTTATGCAAACAGGCAGAACACATTTCTGTGTCTTATATTTCCTAACACTGTAACCCAAATTATAACACATGTATTTAACCTTTACACCAAATAAATGACTATAATTAGGAATAAACAGTTGAGTCTGGAACTCCAGAATCTGATTATTTTCATACGTTCTAAAGTCATTATTAACACACATAGAACAAAATAACCCATCAGTACACAAAACACAAAGTGTATAGGCTACACACAACAATATCCCTCTGTTAATCATAACTGATTTATAGGTACAAACCCAAAAGAAATGATTAACTCTAAGCAAGATATTACAAACTCTAGTAGCCCAGTCCGTCCCCGGTCTGACTCCGGTCAGACTCCTCTCTTCACTTTGCCGTCCCACTTAGCTGCTGCCGCTTTGACGCTGCCGCTGTGTAGAAGGCAGCCTTTATATTGAAATCGCCCCCCCTCCACTTCCCAGAGCTGCCACCATCTGGAAAAATGTGGAGACCAGTACAGAATTCAATGAAAGCAGGTGATGGCAATAATGCTGCAAGCAGGTCAGGTACTGTGCTATTACCTAGCAACCCAAATCAGTCACAGCTCCACAGAACTTTAGCATATACAGTTCTCAACAACAGATGACTCATGTGCAGACTCAAACAGCAGTCTATGCAGCACACTTCAGGTCCTGTAGCAGCTTCAATGTGATTAAAGTTAAAATCAGTCTACGAGTTAAGGGGAAGGGGGGTAAAACAGGTCAAACACAGCAATTCAGGTTTCACTCACAGGCTTGCAGGCTGTGAAATTGTAATTCACAGCAGTCGTTGGTAACTCACAGATGGCAACACTGACAGATAGAGTGTTATCAGCAAAAGATAAGAGGAAATAGCCAGTCACAGAGCCTGCCACACTCCGGTCAGACTCCTCTCTTCACTTTGCCGTCCCACTTATTTCCTCCCTTAATGGTGATGTTCTGGAGACTGTCCAAACCTTCATATATCTGGGTACTCCCCTCGACTTCTCACTCTCCCTCAATGCCCACATCTTCATTATAGTCAAATCCTTGAATCAAAAGATGGATCTTCTCTATCGCATCCGTCTCTTTCTCACTATTACCTCTTGCCTCAAGATTGCCTCTTCTTTGCTTCTTCTTCTCCTTTCATACGGGACACCACTATTGCTCTCCACAAATGTGTCTTCTATGTCTCTCCTATTGCAGGCATACCATCGAGTAGGTAGATTTGCCCTAAGGGCCTGCTGCCGCCTCCACCACTGTGATGTCCTCTCCTCCATAGGATGGCTGCCCTACGAATCAAAATTGAGGCTCTCCTCTATGAGTTTCATGTACAAACGTGTCCACAACTTCACCCCAGCCTTAGTGAAATTATAACCCTGAGAATAGCTCCTCATTCATTCAGATCTGCCTCCCTCCCTCCCTCTTCTTCGAATACCTAATCTGTGACTAGCTGTTGCACGTAAGTCTTTTTCCTTTGTGGCAGTTACTGACTGGAACTCCCTGTTCCCCCTCAGTCTTGTCCTGTACCTCACTTCCCTCATTCTATTCCTGCCTTTACACCTTCCTTGCCGCTTCAATAAAATGCTCTTGCCCCCCTAGATAAACTTTCCTTGCTGAGTCTGAGTCCATCCATTTCCAACTGAAATTCCATTACTGCCAACTACTCCATCACCCCTCCCTTATATTTATTCTTATTTTTGCTTTGTTTCTTTTTCTTCATATCTCCTTCCCTCCCTTCTCTCCCTCACTACCCTTGCACCTGCTAACTTCCTATCCTATCTTGTTTCCTCCTATTTACTTATCCATCACTTGTTGTGGTTACTGATGGTGCCTAACTTTTTGTACATTTCCTTTCCATTGTATATGTCCCTATGTATAATTAGCTGTTTGCTGCTATATCTTAATAGGTACAGTTATGTATATCTGCCATGTCTAACAAGGTTGTTATCAATTTGCACCTAGGTTTGCTTACTTAACCTATAAATATTTTTTTGTCATTGTTCATGCTATATATGTACATACAACCCATGTCTGTAATCTCCTCTATATGGAAATTGCTGTAATTTACTGTATACTCATGCTGTCATGCCCGGGTCAACCCTGAAAAATGGACTGCAATTGTCTCAGTGGTCTTACCCAGTTACCAAAATTCAAATAAATAAATAAAATAATTAGGTCCCCCAGAAGCATAGACCCTCCAGCATACATCCCAAGGAGACTTCCAGGCTATCTCAGCCATGCCGCCCTCTGGTCTGAGTTCCTCAATACCACCTCCAAGAGGTCACTCACCCCAGACTGCCAACTCCAGTTCTGCACTGCAGCCCCGAACATGATAGTTGTGGCAGACAGCTTCCAGTAATCCACACAAAGCTTTTTCAGGGACCTCAGTGCCACATCAAGCCCAGAGACCTCAAGTCCCAACCCAGGTTACAAACTATCCCTCCCAGGCTATCTAAGGGCTAGGACCCTCAGAAGTAAAATTGTTCTCCAACAACCACCATCTGGCTGACTCTCCACAGCAAATAGGAGCAATAGTCCTCCAGCAAGTGTCACCCACTGCAACCCCCCAGGACAGTCCAGGCTAGATCACTGCTCCCCAGTCAAAACAGCAGGGCTCCAAACAAGATCAGTGGCTGACCTCCAGAACTACAACCACAGCAGAGCAAGGTCTGTAAGCACAGTGGGTCAATCTGACTCTCCTCCTAAGGTGGCACAGTCAACAGCACTCCACAGCACTATCAGCCTCCATCGACAAGAAGACCACATCCCAGAATCTTCGAACCCCAGATGAGGTACTGCTTGCAACTTTACACTGGGAAGGAGTTCCAATAAAAAATCAAATCAATACCAGGTTCAGCTATCATATTTAAGAAAATAATCATGAAAATCAGCAGAATTGGCAGAATAAGTGAAGAATAAAATGCACTGGCAATTGTAAACCGCCAGTTCTTTGATGTCCGAGTCTCTCCAGTACTTAAAACAGGACACCAACAGCACGATCACGCTCTGGTAGACAAACTTGAAAAACAACCTGGAAATGCACCAGTCCTTTCTAATCTACCTCACTGAAGGTTCCCTAGCTAATACTAACTAAAACATAATGCAAAAATAACAGTTAAAAAGTAAAAACAAACAAAATAAAAAGTACTTATGCAGCAGGCTATTCTGGCAGACCCACACTGGTTGTCATCTTTTTTCCATCTTCTCAAAAAGTAAAAAAATTCACTGCAAAAATGTTGTTAATGCACTAGTTATGTTTGAAGCAACAAATGTAGGGAAATGCGGTGTTAGGGTTTCGATCCCTAACGCTCCACCCTGCAGGCAGCAACAGGTCCGGGGGGTATCCTGTGATAAAAGCTACCAAATATGAATGACCATCAAAACGGCAACTCATGTTCAGCGCTATTATCATTATGACCCGCAATGGTAATGACTCATTGCTACTGGAGGAGGGCAACAAGAAAAGAAGGATAGCGAGGGGGAGGGACTAGGAAGAGGGTTATTGTGCATGCTGCCACTGAGCCAGCCATGTGGTGTGATGGTGAGGGAGGCTAGCTTTGGTGCAGCAGGTACTGGGTTATGGGCTGGGAAATGGGAGAGTAGGAATTTTGATGCTGCCTGCTGCTGCGGGACTTTTTTTTTTAGATGTGGACTGTGTCCCTTCCCTGACATGCACCCCCCTGGAGCTAAGAATCTAATATCAGGGGTGTGCAGGAGGCAAATCCTCTGTAAGGTGGAACACAAGGGTGTAGTCCCCCGGCATAAACACTTATCTTATTGCTGGATGTTGGGTTGCTGGCAAGTGTATATCGCTGATTTGTTTTTCGGCAATATAGACTTTCCATAATAATTGTGCATTTGCTATTATAACATAGACCAGCACGGGGTGTGCCTTTGGGTTGTCAACCCTAATTTTCACCCCATTCTAATATATTCTACCCATCTCAGCCTATTTACTTATGAAATGGGGTGAGCAATAGGCTTGACAACCCCAAGGCACACCAGACGCCTGTTGTTGCCTGCAGGGTGGTGGTGGGGTGTTAGGGTTGGAAACCCTAATGCCACATTTCTGTGCTTTTGTTGCTTGTACCTGAACTAGTGCATTAATGAAGTTTTTTGCAATGAATTTATATATACGTATGCATATTTCCCATTATTTCCTACGGGAAAAATTAGATGTTCTGCATGAAAATACTTCTGTTTTTGCAGGAGTTACTGTGTTTTTGCAGACAAGGTCACATAGTGTCGCAGGGAGACTAGTATATTTTCACACATCTCTGTTCTATCCGCCATCTTGTTTTTCAGTTAGCAAGAGACTGAAAATAAAGAAAACATATAAACTGAATGGAATACAAAGAAGAACCATCAGAAGTTATCTAAACAGGACCTGTTTTGCTAAATTCTGATGTTTGTTTTTTAAAATTATGGCCAGAAACACCTTTTCTGGGCACCCAAATTCCCGGGTGCCAAGGTTAGCGAGAGGACCGTTTCTGCCATGTTCTTAGTATGAGAATAGAGGGATTTTCTTGACTTCTGCAGCCACAACTGGGAACTCATGCTGCCAGCTGTAGGGTGAGGTGTGAGATGCTGTTTCCCTTTTATCTACTGACACTCCTCACTTCCTGATCACGGTCCCTTTTAATTAAATATATATTCCCTAGCGTCTAGTGGCACCCCCTGCCACTCCAATCTCCATCCCCTAGTCTCTAATTTATTTATTTTTTAATTTATATTTAATAGTTGTCCATGTGGACCAATGGGCTTGCAGCATGTACTGTAAACTGTCATTCAGCGGACAGCCTTGGAGGTGTGCGGGCGGGTCTGCTGCCCACTGATGTCATGGTGAGGTAATGTGGTGGGATGGGGTACTGTGTGACTGGGGGACTGGGGGACCACTAGACTACCAAGAATGTGGGGTTGCAGTTTTCAGGTGATCGGGATTATGGGTGGGAAGGGGGGTACCACTGGAATACCATGGAAATAAATATTTATTTATTATGGGGCTTGAGGTACAGGATGGGAAGGGGGGTACCACTGGACTACCAGGGAAATAAGTATTTATGTATTGCAGGGATTGAGGTATGGGATGGAGAGAGGTGTACCACTAGACTACCAGGTGATGGGGTATTTATTTATTCATGTGATTGGTGTACCTGGTGGGGTGTGAGGGGTGCACTCGACTGCCAGGGATAATGTGGGTGCTTGTGTATGATGTTCTGGGGGGTAGCATCCCACAGCTTGTAGCTGCTGTGTTGTGCCATGCAATACAGCAGCCCTCCTGTGGGTGGCTACCAGTTGAGCCTGTTTCTGATATGCTGAAATTTGTGCCCATGTATGCGGCACATCTTGGGGATGTGCCGGCAGATGCACCATGTGCCCTGGCTGAATATCTGGTTGTGCCACATATGCATAGGCACACCCCCTGGAGATGCGTTGCATGCATTATACATGCGCTCTGGCACATTTATGGTTGTGCGGTGCATCTCGGGCCTTTGAATATGACCCTGGGCACAATTCTAGAGATGCATCAGCACAACTTAGTTGTGCCAGGCACATCTCCTTTGAATATCTAGACCATATTCTTTGCAGGCAGAGAAGTGTGGCTTGCCACATGTAGCCAACAGAATCAGTTGTAACCTTCTTCACCAAGGGCCCTACGTGAAGCAAGATACCATGTAGAATCTTCTTTTCACAGGTGAGAGGGTTGGAATTAGTGGTGACAACCCCAACTGGGATTTAACATTACAGTGCTTACTCAACCCAGAAATACAGGTGTAACCCCATCAGTATAATATATGTCTTTATCTATACGGATATTTCTATACATTATACAGATAGCACACACACACACACACACACACACACACACACACACACACACACATATCTATCTATCTATCTATCTATCTATCTATCTATCTATCTATCTATCTATCTATATATCTATATACAGTAGGGGTGGACATATATTCAGTGTGATAAATATGTTTATCTGAGTCACTGTATGTGCAAAGAAATTTATACATATAGTGACCATTTATACATACAGTGCCGGACTACTTTCTAAAGCCCCAACCTACTACATGACAGCCCATTTATCCACACAGTTTGTACGTCCCCCCCGGCAGCTGCTTCCACTATTTCCACCTACTTTCACGTTTACTCTCAGACACAGTAGCTCCTGCACAAATGTTGCCCCTTCCCACAGTAGGCAACCCACTTCATATATAATTTTATTTTTATTCTCCTCAGCATCACTCTGAATCTCCACTCACACATTGTCAAAGCAGCAAATGTACACTTCTAGCTGTCCTTGCTTCACTGCAGCTGGTCCAGTTCACATGCTCCCACAATAAAGTTTCCTTGTCACCTGCACTGTAACTTCTGCTCACTCCCCCACCTCACAGATAAACTCTCCCGACTTTCACAAAAAAAGAAATAAATAAAAATAACCACAACCATCTCCCCTCTCACTCTCTCACTTTCACTCTGTAGAAGTGCTAAGGTATCTTTTTTCCTTCTCTGTCCCTGGCTGTGAGAGAGCTTGGGGTTAATACTTCTTTTTTTCTGTAGGGGGGTGAGAGAACCCTTACATTTACAGTATATTTTATTTATATTTTTTTATCTATATTTTATTTCTTGTTTGTTTTTATGTTAATTTGTTTTATTTTATTTCATTTGTGAGTCCTCAGTCCAGTCCAGATCCATTTTTTTATGAGGTGGGGTTTTCTGTTTATTTGGTTTTGTTTATTTATGTTGGCACGTTTAGTATTATTTGGTTAATTTTTTGTTTTTAAGATTGACTATTTTGCCTTTGGGGTTTTTGTTTCGTTTAAGTAGTGATATGTGCTGGCCTTTAGTCCCCACGGTGGTGCACTATTCATCCTCCTCTCTTCACGCCCTCTTCCCTTTTTGTACTCCTCCCCTACATTTCGATACTTACCAGTGCTGTAGAGCATTGGGATTGTTCATAGGGGAGTGAGGAGAGTGGGGGTGCACAAACAGAGGAGGATGAATGAGGGGAGCCACCGTATCGGGGTTATTAAGTCCAGAAGGTGCCCTGGGGTGAAATGGAACCCAGATGGTGGTTTACCATGCCTGGTGCCCATACCCAAGGGCACTACTGAATTCAGTAGGCAGATAGACCTGACAGCCTCCGAGGTTTGTCCAACTTGGGTGGTGTTATGCAATGCCAGGTTCATCAGGAATAAGACCGCCATTACTGCCGATCTTGTCGGCTCGGCTGACCTGGCTTGCATCACCGAGACCTGGCTGGATGAAAATTCAGGCCTCATAGTGGAGACCATGATACCAGCCAGGTACTTGGTGATACACCACCCGAGATTTGACCACAGGGGATGGGGGGGGGTTGCAGTCTGTTTTAAGACTGAATTGGGCCTCGCTATTGTAGTAGTAGGTGAGGTTGAGTCCTTTGAGTGCACAGTTGTAGTGGGTGTAGGCGTTCAAATCATTCTCATCTACCATTCACCCGGAGATGGGAAACGCTTCTTACAGGAAGTAGCAGACTTCCTCATCGACATGTTGTTTGAGCTGCCCAGATTGATGGTTCTGGGTGACTTCAATGCCTGGGTCAATGATGAACTCTCACAATTTGGTAATCACTTCCTCCAATTAATGTCATCTTTGGGCCTCACACAGGTAATTTCCACTGCTACTCATAAATCTGGGCACTCTCTGGATTTAGTATTCCTCTTAGGGATTGATGCATCCGACGTGGGGGTGGAACCAGCTGCCTGGTCAGACCACTACACTGTGAGGTTCAATTTTTGCACCCCTCTGAGATGGCCTTCCCCTGTGGAGATGGTCAGGTACCACCCATTACAGAATATTACTTCCCAAGGCCTTGCGGTGGTCCTTGACCTATCATCCCCTGTGTCGGCGAGTAATAATCCAGAGACTCTGGTGGCGGCCTATAATGAAGCCGTTATGGCAGCCCTGGATTTTATTGCTCCTGTTCATGATCTCCCCATATCTCTTCACCCCAGGTCCTCTTGGTTTGATGGGACACTGAGGGAGATGTGGAGACAGGGGTGAAGGTTAGAGCATTGTTGGCACAAGTTCGCCCTTGATACCGACCACCTTAGATTGATGGAACATTATTCTATCTATCAATCTGCAATCACTCGTAAGAAGGCAGAATTCCTCTCCAGGAAGATTGCAGTTGCTCAGAATTGACCGGCTCAGCTATTTCGGACTGTAGACAGACTGTGCAACCCAGCCTGTCTACAAGTTCGGAAAGCCTTTTTGCAATTAGAGTCCGAGGAGCTCGCTCGTTACTTTGCAACTAAGGTGGCCGACATCAGGGTGGACCTCTGTCCGGCAATCTCTAAGGGTGATGTCATAGAACAATGTGAGTTCACAGTACCCCAATTCTCTTGGAGTTCCTTTGGTCGACCTGAGTCCGTGGATATTGTGAGGATCATCCATAGTGTGCATCCCACAAGCTGTGGTTTAGATCCCGGACTGACTCCCCTAATTTTGGGTTGTATTGATATTATTGGTCCAGTCCTGGTGCAAATAGTCTGGAGCTCCTTGGAGTCAGGTGAGTTTCCTAGCTCCCTGAAAGAGGCGGTGGTGACACCTCTCTTGAAGAAAGCTACCTTGGACCCAGACTATTTCTCAAACTACAGACCCATCTCTAACCTTCCCTTTATTGGGAAGGTTATTGAGAAGGTAGTGGCTGCCCAATTGGAAGACCATTTAACCATCCACAATATCTACAAATCCTTCCAATCCAGTTTTCATAAAAGACATAGCACCGAGACTACGCTGGTTCGGGTGCTTAATGATCTTCTGAGGGTGAGAGATCAGAAGAGATGTTCCATTCTGGTTCTCCTTGATCTCTCATCAGCTTTTGACACTGTGGATCACTTGGTGTTGATAGCACGCCTGAGGCAAATTTGTGGAATATCGGGAACTGTTTTACAATGGTTCACCTCATTCCTCACTGGGAGATAACAAAGAGTTGTGTCGGGAGTTTTTTCCTCTGGTCCAACTCCTTTGTTGTGTGTGGTGCCTCAGGGTTCCATGCTGTTACCCATGTCATTTGCAGTGTATATGCTGCTCCTTGGAGACATTATAAGACGGTATGGGCTGAGGTTTCACTGCTATGCAGATGACACCCAGCTATACCTGTCTTTTGCACCCGACCAGGATGGAGCTTTCGCTGTGTTTAACAACTGTCTTGAAGAAATCCAGGCTTGCATGGATTCTAGTTGGTTAAAGTTGAACTCAGAGAAGGTAGAGGTTCTGGTTGTGGACCCAGGAGGTCAGATAGAGAGGTCATGTGGTGGCACGCCTTCTGGAATATTTCTTGGTGGCATGTCACTTTCGACCTCTGAATGGGTGCGTAGCCTTGGGATTGTCCTAGATGACAGGCTGACATTAGTTTCAGGTGTCGGCTGTTGTCAGGACTTCCTTTTACCATCTTAGGAATATCACCAGGGTTAGGCACCTTGTTCCATCTGACTCTTTGCCAACGTTGGTCCACGTCTTTGTGTCCTTGCATTTGGACTATTGCAATGCCCTCTACTTTGGGCTTTCTGGGGTTGAAGTCTGCCATCTACAGCTGGTGCAGAACGCTGCAGCCCTGGTTTTGACTGCGACATGTAGGTCCTCCCATATTACCCCAGTGTTGTGCGAATGGCACTGGCTGCCTATACAGTGGCGGATCACCTTTAAAGTCATTTTATTGACTTTTAAAGCCCTTCATGATCAGGGTCCAGCCTATCTGAAAGAACTTCTGGTGCCTTATTACCCTGGCTGATCACTCCGCTCGGCCAATGAGGGGTTGCTAGAGATTCCAAGAGTGAGTTTAAAATCTTCTGGCAGTAGAGCTATTCATCATGCTGCTCCCACTCTCTGGAATTCTCTACCATGCTGGTTATGGGAGTGCACCTCCATGGAGGAATTCAAGAAGAACTTGAAAACCTATTTGTGGCAAATGGCCTTCTTGGATGTTTAAGTAAATTTATTCTGCTGAGATTGTATTTGTATTTATTAATTGATTTTAATATTTGATGTTAATATGATATGATTTTATTTATATATATATTATTGATTTATATCTGATGCTGTGGTTCTAATATGTTCAGTGCCTTGGTATGCTGAAAGGCGCTATACACATAAACTTATTATTATTATTATTATTTACCAATTACATTACACTTTCTCAAAAAGAAGGAAAATTCATGGCAAAAAACTATGTTAATGCATCAGTTGGGGTTGATAGCACAGTGACAATGGCATGGAAATGTGGCATTATGGTTATCACCCCTACCACCCTCCACATTCCGCACACCAACAGGCATCAGGGTGTGTGTTCGGGTCATCATGCCTAACTCTCACCCCATTCTCCTATACTGCACCACCTCAGCTTCTTTACACATGGAATGGGGTGAGAGTAAGGCCAACAACCCCAATGCACACCCTGATGCCTGTTGGTGTGTGGAGTGTAGGGGTTGGGGGTGGTAGGAGTGATAATGCTAACACCACTTTTCCATGCTTTTGTCCCTGTGGTATCAACCAAACCGATGCATTAACAGAGTTTTTTTACCATTAAAATATATATATATATAGTGGTGGCCCACAGGATGATACTCACTGTTGAAGCACTCTGTAGTATGCTGCAGCAGACCTACTGAATAAAGCAATGTAGTTTCAATGGCAGTTAGTCCCTTTTGTTATGCAGGAAACTGTGGCATTCACTTCATCCTGGCAATGTCACATTTTCCTGAATGATAAAAGGGACTAGTTGCTATTGAAATTACATTGCATTATTCAGGAGGTCTGCTGCAGCATTCAGCAGAGTGCTGCAAAATACTGCAGAGTTGAGTTTCATCCTGGGGGACACCACTGTGTTTGTGTATTATATATATATATATATATATATATATATATATATATTGCAAAATAAGTTGTTAATGCATCAGTTAGGGTTAAACCAACAAAAATAGGAAAATGTGGAGTTAGCCGTCCCAACCCTAAGACCCCATTCCCCTCCTTGTACAGACCAAAAGTAGGGGTCTGTCTTGGGACTGTCAGCCCTAATGCTCACCCCATTCCATTACAAAATAAGGTGACATGAGTACAGCATAGGAGAATGGGGTGAGCATTAGGGTTGACAGCCCCAAGACAGACCCTCCAACCTTTGGTTTATACTGGGTGGGGAATGGTGTGTTAGGGGTGGAAACCCTAATGCCACATTTCCCTACTTTTGTTGGTTCAACCCTAAATGATGCATTAATGAAGTATTTTGCAATTCATTTCCTTACTTTTTGAGATAGTATAACTGTATCCTTATTTACTTGTGTGAGCTCATGGCCCTCTGGGCATTGTGCTCCCATCCCTCCATAGATGCATATATATATATATAAATATATATATGCACCTGTAGCTGTGGAAGCACAGGGCCCTCCAGCCTCTGTGCATCCAGTTATAGGATAACAGTGACCAAATAGTCACCACAGCCATGCAAAACATTTTCCAATACCAGCCAAAATGTAACTCCACACAAGCGCAATGCCATTCTGCATCTCTGATGCAAAAACACATTTTGATCAGGATGTGCAAAATGATATCTATGGCATACATGAGGACTGTTAATAAGAAGGCTATATTGAAAATCTGGGCTATAAATTTTGAAAATTTCCAAAGTTACTAGAATGCATAGTGAAATTGCAATGAATGGTCATAACTTTAGCATTTTTACATATTTTAACCCCACATTTTCAACATAGCCTTCTTATAAACACACCTCATGTACCCAGTACAGAAACATTTAAGATCACTGCCAAAACATAATTCTGCACAACTGCAACACTATTCTGCACCACAGGTACGAAAACACATTTTGGCCAGGATTTGAAAAAATGTCAGCTGTAACATACACACACATGGGGGAGTAATAAGAAGGCTATGTTGAAAATCTGGGATCAGAGTATTGAATATTTTCAAAGTTACGAGCTTGCGTAGTGAAATTGCAATGAATGGTCATAACTTTGGCATTTTTACATATTGTTACCCAAATTTTCAACTTAACCCTCCTATGACACCACCTCATGAACAATATGACTGTCTGTATGCAAATACTGCCCAAAAGGTGAATTCACCAAGCAACCGTGAAACCAAATTTTGGGCGG
This sequence comes from Neoceratodus forsteri, assembly GCA_016271365.2. NCBI lineage: Eukaryota > Metazoa > Chordata > Ceratodontiformes > Ceratodontidae > Neoceratodus > Neoceratodus forsteri. Next base: position 855,150,088 of record CM057450.1, read on the forward strand.
GAGTTGACTAACAACAATCATATTGTTCATGAGGTGGGATCTCTGAATGGCTATGTTGAAAATTTGGTGCAGAAATGTTAAACAATGGCTGAGTTACAGTATGAATAAAAGTTGAACCCCCATTAAAATACATTGAAGGGATTTACCTTAGTTTCTCATACTGAAGGCGTTGGTTCCAGCAGCAAGACTTGTCTTCAATCGGAGAGCGGATCTCGAATCTGGGATCTGTTCAGGTGAGAGATTGTGTGTAGGGGTGTGGGAAGGTTGTTGCAGTGGGAGCTAGGGTGGGGGGCAGACAACAGGGATATGAAAAGGGCACTGAAAATAATTAAACCACAATTGGGGAAAAGGAGGGTGGGGTGGACAACACACAGAGAGAGGGAGGGAGCAGGAGGGTTTACTTATCAGCTAGGTGCCATGAAGGGGAACTGAGGGTGGGGGTGGACAGCACACAAAGGAAGGGAGGGAGCAGGATGGTTTAATTCCCAGCTGGGTGCCGGGATGGGGGAATGCAGGTGGGGATTGCTGATTTATGGCATTGAGCAATGAGCCTCTTGTCCCTTGTGAATATTACCCCTTGTTCTTTCTCCTCCACAAATCTGATCAACTGTTCACCTTTCTGTCAGCACAGGCTCATGGGTCAGTGTTCTGATTTGCCAAAAGTATCAGAGTGGAAATTTTATTTAACTTGGCAGACTGCCTATCAAACAGAGAGAAACAGTGTAATCTGTTTTCTTTTACTAGTCCTCATTAAGTGTCGGCAGGAAGGTTATTAGATAATTTGTCATATTACTGCATAATTATGCATGTTTTGAAACAAAAACAAACACTGTTAAATCAAATACATATCAGCTCTTCCAACACTTCGGAATCATTGTTTAAAACAGTTCTAACTGTCATGGACCTTTACTGTTTGAAGTCTTTACAGTTCCAATGGTAAGGTTTGACCTGGAAAGAACTTCGAACAGTAATTTTCGATCGATTGGTCCTTTCAAAGTGAGTAACACTCGATATGGATCTTTCTCCCAAAACATATACTTCACCTGCAGATTTTTAAATAATAATAAAATATTGTTGCTAAGCATGTGATTGAAACCTAAATGCAGGTCTTGGTCATCCCTAACCATATAGGATTTCTTTAAAAAATCCAATTTTTAAAGAGGAAAAAAATAAGTTGGCGGAAGTGCAAACAATATTTCTCTGAGGTGCGACCAGTAAATCCTTAACAATTAACAGTTTGAATGGTTTTCAATAACCTGCCTGTCTGGTGGCTATCACAAAATGCGTTATAATTCAAAAATTGTGAAATTTATTTTCACCAAACTATCCAAAGGCACACCACTGGCACTGCCCCCACAATCCCTGAAAATTTCAGATAAAAATTTTATTCCCGCTGATCTGTATATGACAGCAAAAAATTCTATATTAACCAATGGTAAAAAGGTCTTGAAATATTTACAGGGTGACCATACATGCCCAATTTCAGGCTTTTTCGTCGAAAAATGCCAAAGTTATTAAGGTACACAATTTTGAATTTAACATAGCACAGTCTATACAACCCTAACTTAAGGAGCGCTACCACACTAAATAAATATTTAGATCTCCTAACCCACTCATTTTAAGTTCCCTTAAATAATACATTGTACTCTCAGCTTGGATCCTTTGGCTGGCTAAATAAATGTTATCATTATGATCATCACTGGCACAACATAGACCATCGACCCCAGGCAATGGCATGACTTACATTCCAGAAGTCATTGATTAATGTTTAACAACAAATAGTCCCTCAGGAAATCTGCTCGCTGTTCTCAAGAAAGTTTCTGTTGCGGAGATGGTGCTGTGTGTGTAAAACTTCTCATACTCCAAATCGCACCAACTCTGGTGAAAAACCATATTGATTAATGTTGTCAGACTCCTTACTAAATATAAATAACAACATACTCCTGGCTTAAAGGTGAAATTAATAAAATGTGATGTTACTTCTGTGACTCCTGTCTTATTTTGATGTTTGGATTCAGATGATTGGTATGTGAGCTGGTAACATTAAACTAATTTGATCATTTAATAAATGTTTGTTCTTATTTTTGAGCATTTTTTTATCTTAGATTGCAATCTCTTCTAGGTGCTTCATCAGTGACGTCACTCCCCCTTTGAGATTTTTTGATTGAAATGTGGTGTACTTGTGAGCTAAAGGATTACAGTTGTTGTGTAGTATATTGATGCATGACTGTCACAGAAAAGTGTCAAGCAGGCTCACATAACAATAATGATCGGGTACAAATATGTATGATGAAATCTGTTTAATAAACCTTTTCTTATGTTAATGTTGTTTTATCTTTTGCCTCATTTTCCTGCCCATTACTGCCATGTTGAGATCACTGTCAGACCCTTCTTCTAAATCTAATTTAAGACAGATATGCTTTCTCATTTTAAATGGTAGGAGATTGTTATTGGGAATATATACATATTTATGAGGCACCAGGTAATTCAAGTGTTAGAGAATGCATTTCTAAATATTTTATTCTTGTGGAATAATGTTCAGCACAGTACTCGCTACAGTACATGTAAAGCTGATTCTACTTGGTGTCATTTCTCATTAGCAATCAATACTGTAGATATTGCAGATTTTCATGCAGTTGAATATATCAGTCTTGAATTTATATGATCTGTTTGTGATTTCTGTGATTTGATTTGTATGTAACAAATACTCTAACAGTACATGCACACATGCACCACTATATTGATTTATGTGGTTACCAATATAATAAGTTAGTCTGATGAATCATATGTGAAAAGATTTCTAGCAAAATAAGTCCTATTTTTTATTTGGGTATTCAGTTACAAGAACATATTTATAAAAATATTCCAACTGGGTATTCAAGTATAGTGCAGAGCTCTATGAACCTCCCAGAGTTTGACAGCATGTATTCTGGCAGTTGAACCATGTAATGTTTGCCAAGTGATGGACTGGTTCACCTTGGTTCACTGGCTGTGGCCATGTTGTGCATACTAGGCAGCTTCCTGCATATGGGGTACTGAATCTGTCATTGGTTAGTAGCCCTAATTAGGATCCCCAATGGATGCCACCTGGTGTGTACAAAGATGACCATGAGTGCCTTGGCAACATGGTGTAGCAGGTCTTTTTCAAATGAAACATACAAGGTTTTCTTTTTGCTTGGACCAAGAGAAAGCTGACAGCTGGAACCAGGGAGGATCACACATGAACTGAAGGAGAGATGGAAGGATCTGATGGGATTGGGGGCCAGTTGTGCATAGTACTACACAACAGAAATTGTGCTAAAACCAAAGACTTAATTATTGTGCTGAATATTGGTATTGGAAGTTTTGGGTGGCAAATGGTGCTCAGCAATGGGACTGCTGCAAGTGCAACCACTAGTATAGAACCAAGAAATAGAAGAGGGGTTGTGGTGCACACAATGTATCTTTTGTGCACCACAACCCCCCCCCCCATTAGTCTTTGTGTCAGGCTGCAAGCTGTAAAATGGCGAAGGGGTGAACTACAGTCCATGGTGTGACTGGTTTGCTTGGTCTGCCCCATTTGGACCACGGCAAACCAGTCAAACCAAAAGTTTGCCTGTTTTCCCTAAAAGCTTCCACAGTCTGAAAGAATCAAACACCTGAATTTCAAGGCTGTAAAATTCTTTTGTAAACTGAACTTGCAGGCCTACTATAGCATGATGAAAAAATCAGATGCAAGTTTTAATACTATATTTTTTTAATTCTATCCAACTATCACTTACCCTTTCCCCAAACACCACTATATTCACTCTAACAAACTCCTTTCTCAAAACAGGCACACACTGACCCTCTAGGTGAATATTACTGTTGCAAATCTCCTCATTATAAAATCTATGATGAACTTATTATTATGATTCACTGGAGACTGCATATTCAGACTGTGTATATTTGTTTTCACTGAATTTGTTTTTAAAGATGCACTCTGTTGGTAGCATGTATGTTTGATTAGAGCAAGTTTTGAGCTACTTTATTGAGATTGTCAAATAAAAGTTTGGTCCTAGTTTGAAAACTGTACCTTTGAAATACATATTCATAAGTAGGTTAAAAAAAATAAGGAAACATGAAGTCAACAAAGATTACCTGTTAACCATGAATGATATAGTTTTGTGAAGTTACCGCTTTAATTTACCACATATATTACAGCAATATTCAAGCTGTGATACTTTTTTCACTTTTTATTATATGCCGAAAGGAATGACAGTGTCTGACTTTAACACAACAAGGCAATTTGCCATACTTAGGCTCCACATGATCACGGCCATCTGAAAGTACTAGCATTTCTGCCAATAAAATGATAAAAATAAATAATTAAAACAAAAACAGGGTCACACCAAGACAATAATGAACAGCTGTTACATATGAATGATAGTTTTGTGAAAATACCCAGCTGATTTGCCACAGAATGTACAGCTGAATCCAAGCAGAAATACATTTTTACTTTTTATTTTATGTTAAATATGATGCCAGTCGCTATGATTATATCACTATCAATCAGCCTGCTATAGGTGTGACCCACATGATAGCAGCCCTCAGTTGATTTGCACTGCTGATCTTAAGGTGCTGACAGCTCGCAGCTTTGAGAATAGGAGTAGTGATGTGATAAAGGAAGTATTCAATCTGCACTCCATGCCACTTTACTGATTAGATGGCAGCTGATGGCTCCGTGTTACAAATGGGAAATGAATCACATACTGTATAAAGCACAAAATATTCACTAATTTTATTTTTTTTAAAACTGGTAGTTACTTCAACTAAACAAATGGCTGAAGTATCAAAGAATTGATAATTTAATCATAAACAACAAGTTACATTTCACCAGCTTAAGTCTATTTTTACAGTTCCTAACTCAAGTATTGGTGCTATAAAAACAACACCCTAGCTTTGAATGTGACACAATAAAGTCTGTGTCCCTAAGCCTCCGTAGTCTTCTTTTGGCTCCACATTTCAATGGCTAAATTCTGAATTAGAGTCATAAGAAAGGGCCCACTGCCATTACTGTACTATCCCTGTTTTAAATTAAAACTATCCTTACACCAGTCTGATAGCTACACTCCACCAGCTCTCAGCATTCCTATTCCCAGCCATTTCATCACTTTATCAGGAAAACAGCCCATACCATATAGAAACTCCATACTGCAGAGCAATGGCCCCATTTGGTGAGCTGGAGGATGGCTGTTTCTCCATCTGATCAGAATAGTCTAAAATGAAAGAATGAAAAAAGTCTCCACTTGTCTTTAAATATTTACAATTGCAAGTGTCTCTATTTTTATGTATTTTCCATGCTTGTTTGTTTGTGAAGACAAGCAACAAAATGGCGGTTCTCACGGCACAAAAAAATGTTTTGTTCTATGCAAGCAAGTGGTGGGAAACCAAAAAGAGGGTCCTGTGACATCCAAATTTTCATTTTGTACCAAAACGTTATAGAACATTATCTAAAAAACCCTATTGCTCATGCTTAGAAAGGGAAAACACAAAACGTTAAAGTTTTATAACTCTGGAACTGTTTCATATGTTGTACCTGACCTTTCAAAGACATTACCTTAGGGCATGACACCTGTGCCCTGCAAATTTGGGGAAACAATTATATTCCATGTAGGCTGTAGGTGAGAGCAAAAAACAAAACCCAAGTTTGTATATGAAATAAAATTAGACATTTACAGAAAATGACACATGCGGATCTCAGAAACCACACTAGCTGCTATCACAAAACTTTCAAAGGTCAAGACCTTGCCTCCTAGACAACACATGCAAAATTTCAGCTGATTTCTTCAAATGGATGCCAAAGATATTAATGTGCAAAGTTAGGGGTTTAACACTGAACACCCTACTCAACCATAACTATAGTGGCGCTACTGCACCACTATATCATGGGGGTGCTAATGCACCCCTATAGTTAGGGTTGAGTAGCCTGTTTAATGTTAAACCTCAAATTTTGCACATTAATATATTTGGCTCTATTTGATGAGTGAGCAGAAATGTTGTATGTGTTGCCTAGGAGGCAAGGTCATGATGTGTGGAAATTTTTGTGATGGCAGCTTGTGAGGTTTCTAAGATCTTAACATTGTTTTTTCTCCCCTACAGTCTTCATGGAAAGGATTTTGTTGCCCCAAACATTCAAGGGAAATGAGTCATATCCCAAGGTAGTGCCTTTGACTGGTCTGGGGGAAAAATATCAAAGGGTTCCAGAATTATTAGGCTGTAAATTATAATGTTTTCCGACCTGTACATATGCAATAGGGTTTTCCAGATAACGTTCTGTGGTGAAAGTAAAAATTCAGTGCTGTCAATGCTGGTTTTTAGTTTCACACCCCTGAATTGTCATGGCACCAGATATTTTTATGTGCTGTGCCAACTGCCATCTAGTGGATATTTTCCATGAACCAACAGGTGGAAAATACAAAAAAATGCTGGAATTGTTTTTACAACAAACATCAGAACCTAGCTAAATCGGAGCAGTTTAACTAAATTCTGAGGTTTGTTTTTCCACATTATGGCCAGAAATACATCTTCCTCTCCATTAGAGGAAAATAGGTTGGGTAGGTACAGAACAGGAGATGGGGTGAGTGTTAGTGCTGAGGACCCCAATGCTGCCCCCTGACACCTCTTTGTCTGTGCTGGGTGGGGGTGGGGTGTTAGAGCTAGAAACCCTAATGCCACATTTCCCTTCTTGTGTTGCTGTAACCCTAATTGATACATTAATGCAGTTTGTTTGCAATTTATTTCCTTACTTTTTGAGATAGTATAATCATATCCTTATTTGCATGTGGAAGCATAGATGTGTGTATGTAGTTAGCTGTGGAAGCACAGAGCCCTATGAGTTCTGCACTTCCATTTATACCACAAGTGTGATGAAATTGTCAGCACAGCCATGTTATTACACCACCTGATGTAACCAGTGAAGAAAATGTTCAAATCCCCACCAAAACATAATTCTTTGCAACTGCAACACCATTTCTATGCTGCAGGTGTGAAAACACATTTCTGGCAGGTTTGACCTCTGTGGTATGGAAAGTGATGGAATCACTTCTGAAGGAAAGAATTGTTGAGTACTTAGAGGCCAGTGGGGCACAGGACCCAAGGCAGCATGGGCTCACAGTGGGAAGGTCATGTCAGATGAATCTAACTGATTTCTTTGACTGGGTGACCAAAGTACTGTAGTAGACCAAGGAGGGGCTATGGACATGGTCTACCTAGACTTTATCAAGGCATTTGACACAGTATCTTTCAGAAAAAGAGATGTGCAAGAACAAGGGGACACAATTTGAAGATAGAAGAGGGACTGCTCAGGGGCAATGTGAGGAATTAGTTTTTCACAGGAAAGGTGGTGGATGCATGTAATAGCCTTCCTGAGGAGGTTGTGGGGTCTAAATCTGTGGGAGAATTCAAGAATGCATGGGACAGACATAAAGCTATTCTTGTGGGGGGTAGTAAGAAATAGGCTGTTGGTTAACTAGGATCTGCAGCTTATCCTGTATGTAGGGGAATGGGCTGACTAAGTAGGTCAAGCAGTTCTTATCTGCCGTCAAAGTCTATGTTTCTATGTTTCTGTGATTTGAAAAATAACAGTTGTGACATACATTTGATGGTGTAATGGCAAGTCTCTGTAAAAATTTGAGGTCAAAATATTTTAAATTTACAAAGTTATGAACGTGCATAGTGAAATTGCAATGAATGGTCATGACTCAGCCCTTTTTGGACATGTTAACCCCAACTTTGCAACATGGCCTTTTGGGGACCCCATCTCATGAACAATATAACTGTCATTATGCAAATCCTGCTTGAAAGTAGAATTTGCCAAGTGACCATGAAATCACCTTTCAGGCAGGAGTTGTGAAATGACAATCACATTGTTCATGAGTTGGGGTCCCCAAAACACCATGCTGAAAATTTGGGGTCAAAATCTCAAAAAACAATGGAGTTATGCCTAAAAGTTGAAACCCCAATTGAAATACATTGAACAGCATTTACCTTAGTTTCTCATATTGCAGTCTCTGGTTCCAGCAGCAAGATGTGTCTTTGATCAGGAGAGCAGATCTCGAAACTGGGACCTCTTCAGGTGAGTGAGGGTATGTGGGGGTATCGGGGGTGGGGAGGTGAGTGCACAGTGGGTGGTCAGGTGGGGGAGCTGGTGATGTTGGCGATGGACAGTTTGTTTTCTTCAGCTAAAAAAAGACATTGAGGGACAGTTTTCTTATTTACAGGATGAAACAGAGATGGGAGGGTGGGGGTATGCCATTAACCACCAATACAATGAAAAATGGGCATTATAGGGTACAGGGTACCACTAGACACCAGAGATAGAGCTGGGAGGATGATGGACTGCCCCTAAAAACCAAAGGGTGCTCAGGGATATAAAAATAGGTTTATTTTTTCAATATTGTTTTAATATTATTTTTATTTTAATACTTTTTTATTACCTCTCCTGTAATTTTTCTGTTTAGTGGCAACTTCTGCCACTCTGCCTGTTTATCTGGGGTATCTAGTGGTACCCCCACTCTCTACACCCAGATGTGTATTTTTTTAAAAATGTTTTATATATATTTGTTATATCCCCCAGCACCCTTTTGTGTTTATGGACAGTCCATCATCCTCTAGGATTTATCCCTGGTGTCTAGTGGTACCCCACACCCTCCAATTACATTTTTTTCATTGTCATTGGTGGTCAGTGGCATCCCCCCACCCTCTCATCTCCATTTTGTCCTGTAAATAAGAAAACTGTCCCTCAATGTCTTTTATTATTTTTTAACCTGTGAAAAAAAGCCCATTGCTGATCACACCTGCACCCCTACTCGACCTCCCACCATGCAACCACCTCCCCACACCCCCCTTTGACACCTCCACACACCCTCACTCACCTGAAGAGGTTCCAGGTTCTAGATCCACTCTCCCAATAGAAGATACATCTTGTTGCTGGAATCAGTGACTGCAATATGAGGAACTACTGCATTTACCTTAGTTTCTCATATTGCAGTCACCAGTTCCAACAGCAAGACATGTTTTCAATCGGAGAGCAGATCTCAAACCTCAGACCTCTTCAGGTGAGTGAGGGTCTGTGGGGGTATCAAGGGGGGTGTGGGGAGGTGGGTGCACAGTGGGAGGTTGGGTGAGGTGGGTGGTTGTGATCAGTGATGGACATTTTTTCTACAGGTTAAAAAAATAATAAAAGACATCGAGGAACAGTTTTCTTATTTGCAGGGCAAAAATGGACATGGGAGGGTGAGGGGATGCCACTTACCACCAATGAACAAACAAACAGGCATTGGAGGGTGGGGAGTATCACTAGACATCAGGGATAAAGCGGTCGAGGGTTATAAAAATAAAGAAGTAAAAAAATAATAATATATATCTATATATACAGTAGCTATAGATACTGTTATGATGCATCAAGCCAGGCTGAAGTGCAGAAATGCTGCAGAATATCACAGAATTTTGCTACTTACTGTAGGGGCCATTGTAAGTCAATGTCATTTAAGCCCTTTTGTCATGCAGGATATTGTAACATGTCATATATATATATATATATATATATATATTAGAGGAAAAAAATCCATTTAATGCATCAGTTAGGGTTGTTCCACAGTGACAAAAGTGAGGAAATTGAGTGTTAGGGCTGAAAATCCCCTTGGACCCCCTCCATCCCCCAACCAGCACCGGGGTGCATGTTGGGGTCATCAACTTAACTCTCACCCCCATCACATGTGTAAAGAAAAGCAGAGAGTATAGAAGAATGGGTGAGAGTTAGGACAGAAACTGACCCCAACGCGCGCTTGATGCCAGTTGGGGGGGTCAAGGTTTTCAACCCGAACACAAAATTTTCTCACTTTTGTCACTGTGGAACAACCTAACTGATGTATTAAACTGAGTTTTGCCTCTAATTTCTCTTCTTTTGAGAATGATAATGAGAAATAGTGAATGTGATGCGGCGGAGGGAGCGCATCACACATATTAACACAGTGCCCTCAAACGCAAATGGTAATGCGCATGGTGAGACAAAGTGAAACACAAAGATAAACAGTACTGTAGACAGAAATGGTTAAAATGACAGAAACAGAAGCGCAAATGAAAATGCAAAGGGTAACGCACAAGGTGGTGTAGACAGGAAAAGTAACTGAAAAAGGTACAGAACCAGAAGTAGAAATGTTAAGGGTAAGAGTTATGGAAATGCACACAATAGTTTTTCCCAAAAGCTGCATATAGAAAGACAGTGAGTACAAAGAATGTATGCAAAATAATGGCTCTCGGAACAGAAAATGAGGACTTCGAATAGTAAATTGCGTATATCTCAGGAACCGTATAACATATAAAAAAAAATTAAAAGTCATATGAATTATCACTTTCCTGGCTAGTTTTCTAAAGGGGGCTAAGTATTTTTGTGATGAAAAGTTCGTATCTCGCACCGTTTCCGAGATACGGGCCCTGAAAAGCACGGCGAATGCCGTAATGTTATCCTATGGGGAAAAAGAGAAGTTCAGAGTGTCATAACTTTGCCTCCCTCTAATATTTTTTCACCAAACCACTAAAAGGCACATCTGTGGGATGTTGGCTGTCTTCCCTCCAAATTTCAGCCCAAAAGAACTAACCGTTATTTTGTAGCAGGGTGCCAAAGGATTCCTGTAATGCGTCGGAGGCCTAATGTTAGCCTATGGGAAAAAGCGTCAATTTTGGAGTGCCATAACTTTGCTGCCGTGTAATATTTTTTCAACAAAATACTGAAAGGCACATCTGTGAGATGTCAGCTGCGTTCCTTCCAAATTTCAGCCCAAAACACCAAACCGCTCTTTTGCAGTAGGGTGCCAAAGAATTGCTGTCATTTTCCCACAGCCTAGAAAAGTACTGTCGCAATTTGTGAAAGCTTTCGCAAATGCATTCGACACTGTCGCAAGTGTGAAAGTACTTTGCCAAAGTACTTTTTCCAGAAATTTGAAAAACATATTTCTTGGCTATTTACCCCAAAATAAAGACATGGCTAGCAACCTCAGGGTCCGACTAGGTGAATACAAAAAGAATTAGGTTGCTAGAGGGTCCCAAATTTAAATGGCAAGCATTTTTCTGATCACCAACTGAAAACAAAATGGCAGATTTGAGACAGTAAAAGGGCCATTTGTGAAAGTAAAAACTGCATTTGCAACACTGTCGAACTTTTTGTTAACTTTTCCCATTGATTTATAATGGGAACTTGCTTTTTGAATAACTTTTGAACCGTTTAATATTTTTTCATGAAATCTTCAAAAGGTACATCAGGGACCCTAGCTGCATGTTCCCTGAAGATTTTGGACCAGTCACACAAACCGTGTGACCTGTAGGCGTGACCGTAGAATTCCAAAAAAGCGTAAACACTTGCGCAGATCATGCTTAATAACTCCACAGCCGTATATCTGAACAATACAAAACTTGGCATATCCCAAGATCTATGGCTTTTGATCATGTATTCCAAATTTCAGGCAAATCCATCAAATGGTGGCAAAGTTATTAAGGTGCAAAATTTTGGGTTTAACATGTAAATGGTTCCTCAACTCTAACTATGGTAGCACTACCGTGCTGCCATAATATATATCTATATATATACGTTGCAAAAACCTTTTTTTAATGCATCAGTTAGGGTTAAAGTGACAAAAGTAGGGAAATGAGACATTAGTGTTTAGCCCCTAACCACCCCATCCTTCACAGATCGACAGACGCAGGAGTGTGCCATGGGGTTGCGAGGCCAACTCTCCCCCTTTCTATGAGTAAACAGGTTGACATGCTACAGTAAAGGAGAATGGGGTGAGAGTTAGGCCTCATATCCCTATGGCACACCTCAGCGCCCGTCGGTCTGTGGAGGATAGGGGTGGGGTGGTAGGTGGGTTAGGGGCTCAATTCTAACATCTCACATCCCCACTTTTGTCTCTTTAACCCTAACTGATGCATTAAAGGAAGTTTTTTACAATGAATTTCCTTACTTTTTGAAAAAATGTAATATAGCTAGTAAATAGCATGTGTTGGTGGGAGCGAGGTCCACCAAGCTGCCCATTTGTGCATAATTATATGCATGTGTGGGAGCATGGGCCCACTGGGCCCTGCACCCCAACTTATGCATAGCTACAGTACATAGTCATACAGCAGCCCTATAGGGCAAGGAACCCTTGTAACATTAATTTGCCAATATTTTGGGAACCGTAACAACTAGGAAAAAAACAATTAAGTGCCATTGTAATCATGACAGTGCAAGATTGAAATCCCAATTGAAACTGACCAAATCCATATCTTGCATTGTTTATGAGATATGGGTGCCAAAAGCACTGAAAAGGCACAATTGGAACCCTTGTGACACTAATTTGCCAATATCTCAGTGACCATTCAACCTATGAAAAAAATTCCACTGCAGGTGTAGTCTATGGTTTCCAATCTTATTCCTATGGCTTAGATCAGCTATAGGTAATGAAAAGTCTGTATCTCACTTTGTTTTCAAGATATTGGCACCGAAAAGTGCAAGGAGCACCACAATGTTATCCTACGGGAAAAATCTCAACTTTGCGATGGCATATCTATGGAACTACTTAACTTTCCAACACCTAAATAGCATAATTCACATCTCTAGGGTATCCCCTTAATACCCTCAAAATTACAAATCAAAAGACCAAACTGTTAATTTAAAATGCAGTGGAAAAGTTTTTAAAAGTTTAAAAATTCCTAGTTCTTGAGGTAGCAAAATCCCTGACCATCAGATCAATCCCCATTCACAAGTTGTCAAAATTGCCATCCACGAGAAATCCTTGAATGTCAGATTTTGGTCATTTGGTCCCTAAGTGACTGTCAAGGATTTTGCTACCTCATGAAAGAGGATCGGGTGGTGGACTAGGATTTTTACAGCTTGTGGACTGTGATTTTGTCAACTCATGAAAGAGGATTCAAAAGACCAATCCCCTTTCGTGAGCTGACAAAATCCCAGTCTGCCACCCGATCCTTTTTCATGAGGCAGCAAAATCCTTGATTTTCAGTAAATCATTTTCCGTGAGAAGGGCCATCTGGTCCCGAAGTGATGGTCAAGGATTTTACTACCTTGCAAAAGAGGATCTGCTCGTGGACTAGGATTTTGTCAGCTTGTGAAAGAGGATCAGAAGCGAGGCACGGACAAAGAATTTTTAAATTTGAAACTGCTGTTTGTTTAGTCAAAATGAAGCAAACCAAATGCATGGGTTTGTAGACGGTGTCACCCTGAACACAACCCATGCCTTATTACAACAAGAAGTCACCCGTGGAGGAAGCTATGACATTTTGTTTGGGGGAAAAAATGAAAACAAGATGGTGGCTCATGGGCAAGGAATTTTTCTGACGGATGAGGATTTTTTTAAATCCTCATTCACAAGCTGACCAAGTCCTTGACAGTGAGCCCAATCATCTTTCATAAAACATACATATAAATCTTGGAGTGAACTGAGCATACTCAGAACCTCAAAATTAAACATTAAATAGCATTGGAACAGATTAATATTTGTTCACCAAATCAGTGCTGGATTGTTCTTTGACTCAAACTCTTTCTACATTCCAAATTTCATACCAAAACAGCAAACGGTGTGGTCACAGCATGAGGGCCAAAAAATGTGTCAATGGTCCAACCAAAACACAACTTGGCAAATCAAGAGACCTACCATACCAGACCTCACATTCCAAATTTCATGCAAATCCGTTGAACGGCTGCAAAGTTATTAACATGCAAAAATAGGGGTTTAACATTAAAGTGCTTACTGAAGCCTAACTATAGGGGCATGACTGTGCCCATATATATATATTTATAAAATGGGTAGGGAAATTGCTGCTCTTTTATTGGAGCCTGAGCACCACCTGACCGTGCGTATATCAGAACGCAACCGTACACCTGCACTTTTACCCTTAAAAACAATTTGCCATTTTATGAGATAGATAGCCCACTCTAGGATGTGCGGTCACACTCTGATATACACATGCCTTAGGTGGTTGATGCACTCAGCCTGCGGCCTCATGTGTACAACACACACCAAGGCATGCATATGTCAGAGCATGACCGCACACCTAAGAGTGGGTTATAAATTACATATATATGTGTGTGTGTGTGTGTGTGTGTGTGTGTGTGTATTCAGGGTGGGGCGGGTGCCACTAGACACGAACACATGTTAAAAAAAAAAATCTTTTTGGCAATGCAAATCTTATTTCACCAGTCCTTTGCTGTGGTGGTAGAAAAGGATGCAGTATGTGTAAAAGGATTTGGGACTTAGATGCTGCACTAATTCTTTTCCGCCATCCTTTCTCATCATGGTAAAAAAGGAAATCGGCTGGCAAAAAAGGATTTCAGACTTAAATTTTTTGTAATCCTTTTTTGCCAACTGATTTCATTTTTTGCCATTCTTTATTGTCATGGTGAAAAAGGAAATTGGCTGGTGAAAAAGGATTTCAGACTTTTTTTAATCCTTTTTCACTAGCCGATTTCATTTTACACCATGACAAAAAAGGACTGACTAAAAAGGAAATTAGTGAGTGTCGGAAAATTATTTCAATACTTAAAAAATAACATTTGGAGGCCATAGAACTTTAAAAAAAATACACAGTAGAGCTCATCAACTCCCGAAGAGCGACATGCATGTTTGGATGTCACTAAAAGACATCCCTGAGCAGAGTTATAAGGCATTGCTGTGTGGAAAAAAAAAAAAAACAAGATGGCGGGTCATGAAAAAGGAATTTTTTCTCAAGAAAAAGGATTGGCCCCTCACAAAAAAGAATGTTTTTTTGTGAGACCAAATTCCTTTTTCTTTCCAGGAATCTATCCAAAGGACTGAACTGAGCATGCCCAGAACCTAACATTTTAAAATTAAATAACTTTGGAACCAATTGATATTTTTCACCAAACCAATGTAGGCTTGTTCTTTGGGGTATACTCTTTCTACCCTGCAAATTTCAGACCACAATTCCAAACCATGTGGCCACAGCTAAATGTCAAATAAACTGCAAAAAAAAAAGGCAAATTTTTACATTTTTTCACTATGCGCAGCTCAAAAACTACCAATCAGACCAAAACAAAATTTGGCACATCAAGAGATCTAATCCATGAAACTATGCATGCAAAACTTTGTGCACATACTTTGAAAGGTTGCAAGTTATTAAAGTGCAAAATTTGATATTTATCATTAAAGTTCCTGATCAATCCTAACTATAGTGGTGCCACCACAACACTATAAAATTGCAAAACACTTTGTTAAAGCTCCAGTTAGGGTCAAAGCAACAAAAGTCTGGAAATGAGGTGTTATGATTTCAAACCCTAACACCCCACCTTCCCAAACCAGGAAGCAGAGCAGGTGTGGGATGTGCCTTGGGCTTCTCAAGCCTAACACTCATACCATTCCTTATGTAATTAAGGTCAGATGTGTAGACTTTATGAGAATGGGATAAGCATTAGGCTTGAGAAGCCCAAGGACACCCTACTCCTGCTGTCTACCTGGTTTGGAAGTGTGGGGTTTTAGGGTTGGAAACCCTAATACCTCATTTCCCAACTTTTGTTTCTTTGACCCTAATTGGAGCATGAACAAAGTTTTTTTTCAATTTTATTTCCTTACTTTTTCAGAAAGTATAATTGTATCCTTATTTTACTGTGGGAGCACAGGGTCCTTCACACCCTGCACTCCCATTCCTCCGTAGATGCATACAGTAAATGTATGTAGCTGTGGAAGCACAGGGCCCCCTGGCCTTGAGCTTCCATTTATAGGACAGAAGTTACCAAATTGTCAGCATAGCCATCTTATTACCCCACCCCATGTACCCAGTACAGAAAAATTTTGAATCCCCACCAAAACATAATTCTGTGCAACTGTGATGCCATTCTGTACCACAGATGTGAAAACATATTTTGGGCAGGATTTGAAAAATGACAGCTGTGACATACATGAGGTAGGGTAATAAAAAGACTAAGTTGAAAATCTTATTTTTTTCATTTTATTTATTTAAGTCTAGGATTACAAAGTACCTTTGAGCCAAGGCTTTTTTACAAAGGTTCCACATCAGCAAGAACAGACATTACAGGATATGAAATTACAGAATAAAACAATCTTGACAATGATGGTTACAACAAATTGGTTATGGGTACAAGTACATGATACACAAGGAGGTGTATTAAAACATAGGAGAACGGGAGAAGAGAAGATAGGGATGAGACAGAGTATAGCAGCCTAGATGGCCTTGTCATGACAGAGCAGTGGTGAGTGCATAAGTTGGGCATGGGAAAAAAGTAAGAAGTGCTAGGAGTGGGGTAAACATGGGCAGCAGAGGGTAAGGGCAGCAGCAAAAAAGAGAATTGCTCAGCTAGGGCAATCACAGGTGCTTGATGCAATGAAGGAGTGATGGAGCTTCTTCTTGAAGGCACCCAGAGTTGGTGAGGCAGAGATGTCACTAGTAAGATTATTGAGACAGCTCAGGGACCTGTATGCGAATGACCTTTGAGCTTGAGTTTTACGACAATGAGGGATTTGCAGTAATTGAGGTTTTGAGCTTCTGGTGTTGCAGTTGCTGACTCTGGTCTTGAGAGAGGAGCAGACCCCTGGGAGGGCATTTCCCAGCATTATTTTCTTGGCTGTGATGCAGGTTTGATACTTTAGTCGGTTGTTGAGTTGCAGCCATCCAGTTTGAGAGTAGAGGTCACAGGTATGGGTGAGACGGTGGGCTCCGGTCATGAGACAACATGCTTTATTTAGGGAAGTAGCAACTCATTTGAGTGTGGAGGCAGTGGCAGAGCCATAAACAATGAGTCCATAGTCAATAACACTCACAATGGAGCTCTGAATGGCAACAGACAATGCTTCAGGGGTTAGATGTTTTTGGTGACGGAATGGTAGACCCAGCCTGGTATTTGCCATCTTAGCAACATTATTGATATGGGCAGCATAGGAGAGTTTGGAGTCAAGGGTGATGCCAAGATATTTGAAGGTATCGACTTGATCGAGGGTGACTCCTTGTTTGGTATACACGGTGAGGCGATACTGTTTATTTTTGTTTTTTGAGCTACTGAAAAACATGGCCTTAGTTTTTTTTCTGGTTTAGTATCAGTTTGTAAGTAAGTAAGCAACATTTTTTTAAGCGCTTTTCAAAAAACCAAAGCACTGAACAAAAAAACAACATTTAAAACAACATATATTAAAACAGTATAAATAAAATTATTCTCCATAAGCTTTTAAAAACAGATATGTCTTAAGCTCTGATTTAAAGCTCTCAACAGTCAGGCAGCCTCTTATCCAACGAGGTAGAGAATTCCACAGGGCAGGGGCAGTGTCGGAGAATGAATGTGCCCTGGATGTCTTTAAACAAACCCTGGGAACTTCTAGCAATCCCTCGCCTGCAGATTGGAGTGAACGAGAGGGGCAGTAGGGAGTAAGGAGATCTTGCAGCTACTGAGGTCCCTGTTCATGTAAGGCTTTGTAGGTCAGTAAACTGACCTTAAAGGTGATCAACCACTGAATCGGCAGCCAGTGCAGCACAGGAGTAATATGACAATTTCTGGACATCCCAGTCAAAAGCCTGGCCGCTGCATTCTGCACTAGCTGCAGGCACAGGATATCAACCCCTGGTAGCCCTAGGTACAGAGCCTTGCAGTAATCAAGGCAGGTGGTCATGTAGGCATGGACCAGAATAGGAAGATCAGCCAGAGGAACCAGGTGTTTCACCTGGGCGATATTCCTAAGATGGTAGAAAGAGGACTTAACGATGGTCGACACCTGAGATTTCAGGGTCAGACCATTGTCAATAATAATGCCCAGATTACGTACCTGGTCTGAGGTTGAGAGCTGGACACCATCAAGCCATAGGCCTGATGGTACCCCAGCCCTACGACCCACCTCAAGGTGACCCGGGTCCACAACCAACACCTCAGTCTTATCTGGGTTTAACCTCAGCCAGCTAGCACTCATCCAGTCCCTGATCTCAGACAGACAGCTGTTAAGCAAAGGGCCTACATCATCCTGTCCAGGAATAAAGGATAGATACAGCTGGGTATCATCTGCATAGCAGTGAAAACCCAAACTGTATCGCCTAATAATGTCTCCTAATGGCAGCATATATATTGCAAACAACATGGGCACCAAGATGGAGCCCTGCGGCACCCCACAGGACAGAGAGATGGTGTCAGAGGAATAAATTCCAGTGACAACCCTCTGTGTCCAGCCTGTGAGAAAGGATATAAACCAATGTAGAACTGTTCCAGACAGTCCACAAAAAAACCACAAATGCTCCAACAGCACACCATGGCCACAGTATCAAATGCTGCAGAGAGATCAAGAAGGACTAAGATAGTACGAGCCTTTCGATCTCTCACAAGTAGGAGATCATTTAAAACCCAGATGAGAGCAGTCTCAGTGCTATGTCTTTTCCTAAACCCAGACTGGAGAGTATCATAGATATTGTGATTTGTGAGATGGTGGTCTAGCTGTGACGCAACCACCTTTTCAATAACCTTACCCACAAAGGGCAGGTTAGAGATAGGTCTGTAGTTAGCTGAACAGTCCAGGTTCAATGAAGATTTTTTAAGGAGTGGTTGAATGACTGCCTCCTTTAGGGGATTAGGAAAACCCCCCTGCTCCAGAGATTTCCAGACAATTTCAGCAAGGATCGGGCAGATAACCACTACGAAACCTACTAATAGGGGCATAGGGCCCAGATCCAAACTACATCTGGTTGGTCGTACAGTCTGAACAATCCTCACAACATCCATGAATTCCGGCCTACTGAAGTCAGACCAGGCAGCATAGGTGTTTGTTTCCTCCCGCCGATCACCGCAATCCCTTAAAGAGGGGGCTGGGCCAATGCCCAACCTAATGCTGGCAATCTTATCTGCAAATAACCGAGCAAGTTCATCACACTTCATTTGTGAAAAATCTCTTCCAGACTACAGACAGAGTGGATTGCACAATCTGTCAACAGTCTGAAAGAGTTGAGCTGGTTGGTTCTGTGCAGCAGCAATATCCTTGGACAGGAATTCTGCCTTCTTACAGGTGATTGCTGATTGATAGATACTATAAAGATCCATCAATATAAGTTTGTCAGCATCCAGGCCAGATTTCCGCCAAGCTCTCTCTAGCCTTCGCCCCACTCTCCTCAGCTCCTTCAAGGACTCATCAAACCATGGAGTCCTTGGGCGCTGAGTGACTGGGCGAACACGAACAGGAGCAATTAGATCCAGGGCCTCACCCACTGCCTTATTATAGGCAAGAACGAGATCCCCTAGATCCATGCACTCACATGAAATAGTCGATAGGTCCAGAACCCTGATAGACCTTCTGGGGTAACTCCCCTTGAAGGGTGATACCAGACAATCTCAAGAGGGGCAGGCCTATTTGGGGGTGCCCCAAAACTGAATCTTATGGTATGGTGGTCCATCCACACATTTGGTTTCACCACCAAATGCGTGACCTCCAACTCCAGCAGGAACACGAGGTCCAATGAGAGACCCCCTATATGGGTAGCAGAGGTAACCACCTGTGTAAGGCCCAACATAGTCATAAGTTGGAGGAGATTATTCCCAAAATGCGAGAGTTCATCGTCAACCCAGGTATTGAAGTCGCCCAGTATTAACCATCTGGGTGACTCCATCGCCACGCCGACAATGAGGTCTGCAAACTCCTTCAGAAATTTTCCACCATCACTGGGTGGACGGTAGATGAGGAGAATCCTGAACCCTACACCTGCTCCCAGGATACACCCAAAGGATTGAGTGTGGTCCACTGGAGTATCCATGAGACCCAGCTCCATTCTAAAAAAGATGGCTACTCCCCCACCCCTACGATCCATCCTAGGGCAGTGTATCACTGAGAACCCAGCCGGAACAGCAGAAGCCAATATAGGTCCTGCATTCTCGTCCAACCAGGTCTCGGTGATGCATGCCAGGTCAGATGTTTCAACAAGATCTGCTATAATAGCAGTCTTGTTTCTAATTCACCTGGCATTACATAACACCGCTCGGGTTGGATGAGTTTTCATGGAGGATTGCAGTACCTGCCCACTATTTGTAGAGCCCTTGGGTATGGAGATCAGTCAGGGAGAACCCCTCTCATGATTCCATTTCACCCCAGGGCACCTCCTAGTCCCTACTACCTCTATCTGTCCATCCCTTTCCATTCTCCCACTCTGCCCAGTCCATCCAACCTTTAAACGCCTTCTCACTATCCCCAAAGCACGACATCTATTATAGACCTCGGCTAACAAAGGGGGACAGTGAAAAGGACGGAGGTCCCCGAGCAGAGTGGGATAATAGCACCTGACCATCTTGGAGCCCTCCCAACACATCCTGATATACAATAAACAACCAAATAATCACAAAATTCCAAATTAAATATTCCACTACAATAACATCCAACACACACATTTACAATTAGACAAATTTAGTCCATCAGACTCATTACAATTAATCAGCTTAACAGCAAATAATTAAAATAAACAATCTTAAATACTATTACTAATAATCTGTTTAATTTAGGTGGATCCTATAATAAAACCAATTTCTTTATCCAAATTCCACATAAAAATAGAAGTCCAGTCTAACATTTATCAGGGGAAATATCTACCATAAACAGTAATATTAACCCTAGCCGAGATTGGAACTATGGTCCCTAGAGGTAAGGCCACCCTCCAGTAGGTCTAGGAGACACCAAGTGCTTCACATCTACCCTTCAGCAGGCCCAAAGCCAGTGTCACCAATTCCAAGCCAGCCGAAGCAATAAATACCCCTGGCAGCTCACCCTACGGCAAGTTTTTGCAATTGCCAGAAAACCAGACAATCATACAGTAAAGCACAATAATAATTCCAACCAATACAAAAGTGCAGGCATATAAGTCCAGTAAATCCAATGGATACAGACTCCCCACAGTTCAGCAGCTCCCCACAGTACAGCAGCTCACCACACCATAGCTGAGATCATATAACCATCACAGCATAATTTGTGTGTTTACTCACAGACCACAGATCAACAAGTCCATATCTCCAAGCAGTCAGGTTTCAACTCAGCAGTTCCAGCACACAGGGATTGAAGTATGGTGTGCAAATCAAAGAAATAAACTGCAAGCTGCAGTAACAGCATTAATATATTCAATATGTCCACAATATATCCACTCAATTGGAAAAAACACAGTATATGCAACAGGATATTTAAAAAATGCAGGAGTAGCAACAGTCTTGGCAACAGTCTTAACTTGAGCCAGTCAATGCACTCCACTCCATGGCAGCGTTTTAACCGCCAAAACCTCAGCACTGGGATGATCAGCAGTTTGTAGCCCAAAACAATAATAATTCCAGATGGAGGTCCCAGTGTTGTCCACTCCACAGCGCTAATTCACCGCCAGCAGTTCTGGCTATTCCACAGCTCCCATCGACTCCCAACTCCACATTTATTCGCAGCGCACAAAATATTCAATATGCAGTTTCCAGTGTGCAAATTACAATTCACTTTGAAAATGCTCCCCTCGATTCCACTGATAATCAATCAAGCCGAATCAATCAGCAATCCATGGCGGAAAAAGCGGCAGATCTCTAATGCACAGACAATGATAAAACAAATAAATAAAATAATAAGATGCATGGGATGGCACCAAAATAACAGAAAGCTAAAACAAGCATAAACGAACTTTAGACAGAGAAAACAAAACTCTTGCAGAGGCTAGCCCAGCGTGGCCGCCATCTTAGTTTTCCACAAAGAATTCTACTGATTTGGAACACATTGTTTGTGCTGCAAGAATCAGTTTTCTACGGATGTAAAACCCCGCTGGAGATTTCCTTGCCATTTTTCTGGATCATGATGGGAGGCAAGGATAACTGCATCATCTGCGCAGAGTATAATTTGTTCAGGACAAGAGTCAGGCAGTGTGTTCAGGAATAGGCTAAAGAGGAGGGGGCCCAGAACGGACCCTTGAGGAACACCAGAGAGGACCAGTCTGGCATCAGAGAGTGTTTCAGCTATTTTTACTCTTTGGGACCTGTTGTCTAGGTTGCTAATGAACCAGTCAAAATCGGGTGAGATCACAGCCTTCATTAGTTGGACAAGCAGGAGATGGTGGTTGATGGTATCAAAGGCCTTAGTTAGATCAATGAAAGCAGCTCCTGTTACTTTACCATTGTCCAATGAGTGGTGAATGGCTCCAGTGAATTCGAGTAGTGCTGTGGAAGTACAGTGACCCTTTATAAAACCATGTTGCTGTTTGCACAGGATGTCTTGTATGTCTAGGAATTTGGTAAGCTAGTCAGCCACAATACGTTCCAGGGCCTTGGAGAGTGGTGATAGAATGGAGATTGGACAGAAATTTTCATGGGCAGTTTTTGACACCACTTTTGTGTATAGGGGTCACAGTGGCCAATTTCCATTTGTCCGGGAACTGACTGTGGCAAAGGGAGAGGTTAAAAATCTTAGTCATAGGCCTAAGGACTTCTTCCAGGGTAAGGGATAAAAGTTTGAGGTCGAGTGAGTCACTGCTGGATCTGGACTTGGTAATAGCTTTAGTAACATAGTTGCGGACCTGGTACATCTTGACTGATTTAAAGTGAAAGAGAGGGTGGTCAGTGGGCGCAGAGGAAATTGGGGGCATTGAAGTGTCATCCTCTCTGAAAAAATCAGGGGGGGAAGTATGGAACTAAGGTCGGTGAAGGCAGCATTAAACGTGTCAGCAATGATTTTCTGGTCTAGTGTGGTAACACCATCAATGCAGATCATGGATGGGGGGGATTTAGACTGCTTCCCGGTGACTTCTTTAATATTGTTCCAGAAATCTCTTCCATTTACACAGGAATTTGTGAGAGTGCTCTTGAAATAGGCAGATTTAATTTGCCGGATGGCTTTGGTGCAATCATTTCGAGCACGTTTATAGTTACAGATGTCTGTTTGCCTCCCAGAGTTTCTAGTTAATTCCCAAAGATGATCCCTTGATTATAGACACCTTAGGAGGTCTCCTGAGAGCCAAGGATTACAGAAGGCTTTTACTTTATGCTTTTTAAGAGGTGCGAATTTGTTGCAGGCTCCATTAAAGGTTTTGATAAAGTGGTCCAGGGCGGTGTTTACATCAGTTGCAGTGAAGATTGGTGACCAGTACAGTTGAAGGAGGTGGGTTTTCAGATGTGTTAGATGGCCACAGGGCAAGACTCTGCTGGTTATGGCTTTCAGGGGTGGTTTGCTGAATTTATTGGACCAGGTGCAGCTGATAGGGGAGTGGTCACTTATTACGTCAGGAAGGACAGTGGTGTTGGAGATCTGGGTAGGGTGGCTTGTAAGGATCTAGTCCAGAAGGGTGCTGGTGCCTGTTTTATAGTTCTTCCTGATAGGGGAGTCAACTGTTGGGGTGAGATTTGCCACTGCTATGGAATCCCTGTGTGACGCTGCCTCTGCAGCAGGCCAATTTATATTAAAATCCCCAAGAAGGATGGACTCAGTGTCCGGTGGGAGAGATCTGACAAAGTCCAGGGCTGCGTTTAGGCCACAACCATGTTCTTTTGGGGGAATGAAGATTGTGACAACTGTGAGGGCTTTGTTGTGAGCACCAAGGAGGATTTTGATAGGAAGAATATGTGCCACACTGGTTTGGGGAACAGTGCTAACGTGGTGACCCATGATTGTATCCTTTAGGTATAATGCACAACCTCCACCTCTTTTAGTTATCCGGTCAAGCCAAAAAACATTGTACCCTGGGAGGGTGATTGCATGGTCTGGGACAGATGGAGAAAGCCCAGTTTCAACAATACCTAGAATGTCCGGACAGTGTTGGCTAGCAAAAGCATGAAGGGCATCAATTTTGTGCAGGAGACTACACATGTTTAGCAACATGATAGAGAGTGCACCTGTGTGCTTTTTTAGATTTGGTACCTTAGTAGAGTTGGGCCAGGATTAGGGTGGACATTGCCGGATAACAGCAGAAGAAGAAGCACAAGCTTCATGGTACACAGGCATAGTTCCTTAATCGTGCGCTTTCACCTTTGTGCCTGGTGAGTGTGTGGTTCACTGATGCGTGTCAGGGGTGAAAGCATGGGTGAAGGGTAAGAGTAGTGTGAGTGGAGAGAGAGAAATAGGGAGATTAACAGTGGGAGGGCAGAAGGGACAAAGGGAGGTGATGAAGGAGCTGAAATAGGGGGGTGGAGAGCTAAGTGCCGGAGACAGCAGACACAGAAGAGGAGATTGCAAGAGGGGGCGCAGCAGCAGGAGCAGTTGTTATGAATAACAAAGCCGTGACCTGGTGCCACGGGGAGGTGACAAATTAGAAGATAGACACAGGGGAAATAGCAGGCTTTACAAGGAGAAAAGAAGGCTTTAGAGGGAGAGAGAGTGAGCAGGCTTTAGAGGGAGAGAAAGCAGGCTTTAGAGCGGGATGTAGCTGGTGGGAGGGGGTGGTTCAAGCCCAAGTGCTACAGGAGAGGGGAAAAAAGAGACAGCCAGGAAATTACACACAGTTCACAGGAGAGCTGCAATATCATAAAAAAACAGTGCAGGAGAGAGCTGTAATTACTTTAACAATCAGTGCAGAAAAAGAGCTGCCATACAAATAACTTTAAAAAAACAAACAGTGCAGCAAAGTTATCGGAATCAACTCAATACATCAGAAACAGAGTAATTAAAATCAGAGAAAAGGTCCAGGCAGAGCAACTTGTAGCTGGCCGTAAAATTTCAGCCACTACCACTAGCAGTCAATGGGCGCAGCAGCCCCGGGTCAGGAAGGCTTCAGCAGACCAATGTCTGCACAGGAAAAAAACACAGGTTCCAATCAGAGTACACTGCAGTGAGCGACAGTCAATGGCAGAAGTCCACAGCAGCCCCGGTGAGTCCAAAGGTCTTACCCGACTTTTGTGGATCTCAGGGTGGCCAGGAGGTGTGCAGTTTGTAGGCTAGGAGTGCCGATCCATGGCTGGTCCAGAGGAGGGCTCGTAGCCCAAGAGTTTCAGGCAGTTCTGGCTTTCGTGGATCTCAGGGCAGCCAGGAGGTGTGCCGTTTGTCGGCTAGGAGTGCCTGAGGTCAAACTATTTAAAATGTTATGAGCGTGCGTAGCAAAATTGCAATGAATGGTCACAATATAACAATTTTTACATAATTTGACCCCAGTTTTTCAAATAGCCTTCTTATGACCACATCTGATGAACAAGGGCAAAAGGAAGGTTCCAAATCCCATCCGAAAGGTGAATTAGTTAAGTGACCGTGAAATCACCTTTTAGGTGGGAATTGCATAATGACAGTCCTATTGTTCTAGAAGTGGGGTTCCCAAATGGCCATGTTGAAAATTTGGGGTCAAAATGTTAAAAAATTGCAAAGTTATGCATACAAGTTGAAACCCCCATTGAAATACTTTGAATTGCATTTATCTTAAGTTTCTCTGAAGTCGCCAGTTCCAGCAGCAAGATATGTCTTCAGTCGGAGAGTGTGTCTTGAACCTGGGTCCTGTTTAAGTGAGTAAGAGTGTGTACTGGGGTTGTGTGGTGGTTGGTGCTGAGTGGGAGGTGGAGGTGGGGAGAGGCGGGGCTGATTGGCAAGGGATGTTTTTGTTTATCGGTTGAAAAATTAACACTTATATTTACCTTTATCTAGTCTTCTCTGCTCAGTTATCATGGTCAGAACATTTCAAAGCTATGGCAAAAAAATTGACTCTGGTCTTCTGGGTCTTGAAAGTTTTTAATCAAAGGTTTTGGGGGTCAGTCATTTTCCTAGGCTGTTAAAGTAGCCAATGTTTAATTATCTTCAAACATTCTGTATGCAACTGAAATATGGGGATTTACAGAAAACTGACATTTTGGGAAGGAAAAGGGTCACATTTTGGAGACTGGTTCTGTCAATCCCTCAATGTATTCTAGCCTACACTGTCAGAGCAGAATTGGGAGAGACTTGCTAAGCTCCAAATAGTAAATTACACCTTTTCTCTTTTTTCCCACAAAGACTTTTAAAGGGAACATACTGTACCTGGCTGAGAGCTTCCTCCCACCAGCCTCTTTCATTTGTGTGTGTGTTTCTCCTGGTAAGCGAGCTGATGCCTCCTCCTCCACTAGTCACTTGCTTCAAGTGCTGCTGGGTCTGTGATGGCTGCTGCTCCCCTCTCTGCCTCTCATGCACACCTCAGAGCAACTGTGATTTTTTTTTAGCCCATGCTCCATCACAAGCATCTATCATCAGCCATCAGTACTGCCGCTGCTTTCTTAGTACTGAAAATAAAGCACCGTTAGTAAAGAATGGGGGAAAATGACCATGGTAGTCTTCCCTGACAAAAGGTGGTATGGGCATGGCCATACCAGCCTTACCGTTTCTGACTGCCCTGCACCAGGGAATATGAAAAGGACAATGGGGACAGAGATCAGCGGGTGGAGGGGGTGCCACTAGACACCAGGGAATTAAAGGACAATAATGGGGACAGTGATCAGAGTTTGGTGGGTGCCACTAGACACCAGGGAAGGAAATTACAATAATAGTGATGATGATGATTGGAGGGTGGGGGGGTGCCACTGGACACCAGGGAATTAAATAAAAACTATGGGGATAGTGATCAGAGGATGGGAGTGCCTCTAGACACCAGGCGAATGAAATTACAATAGTGGGGATGGCGATCAGAGGGTGGTGTTGCAACTGGATACCAGAGAATAAAATAAAAAATATGGGGAGAGACATTGGAGGGTGGGGGGGGGTGCCACATGACACCAGGGATATAACTTTTTTAAATCCTTTTACGCCAACCAATTTCCTTTTTCGTGATGATGAAAAAGGAATCACAAAAAAGGAAATTATGAAGTGGTGAAAATGGAATTAAATAGTTGTAAAAATTGTCTGGAGGCTTTGGGAGCTATAAAAAAATACTTAGCGAAGCTCATCAGTTCCTGATGAGCAAGATACATGTTTGGATGTCTGTAGATGACATCCCTGGGCATAGTTATAGCAGTTTGTTGTGTGAGAAAATAAAAAAAAAACAGATTGCAGCTCAAAGAAAATGATTTTTTCTTGTGAAAAAGGATTGGCCCCTCACAAAAAAGAATCATTTTTTTGTGAGACCAAATCCTTTGTGGAACTTTATACCTTGGAAAATGACCTTCCAATTGAAAATAATGGGAACTTAAAAATTTAATAACTTTCCAACAGATTAATATTTTTTCACCAAACAAATGTATGGCAGTTCTGTTATCCAAGCTGTTTCTACCATAAACAATTCACACCAAAGTTCCACACAATCTGGTCACAAGGCAATGAGGAAGAACTACAAAAAGTAGTGCCTTTTAAGATTTTTGCACTATCTAGATCTCAGAATCTACACATCCTACTGAAAAGAAACTTGCCACATTAAGAGATCTAACCCATGGAACAGTGCATGCCAACTTTTGTGCAATTACATTGATCAGTTGCAAAGTTATTAAAGTGCAAAATTTGAGGTTTACATTAAACATGTTACTCAACCCTATTTATAGGGGCACTACCATACACCTATAATATATCTATATCTAGATAGATAGATAGGTAGATAGATAGACAGATAGACAGACAGACAGGCAGATAGCTATTTCACTTAATTTTTATTTTATACTGAAGGGTCTGTGGGCTAAAAGCCAATTTTCACAGATGTCCAGTGATTACTGTATAGCAGGAAATATTAGCTTTCAGTTTATTTTTGCTATATTAGCTTAACTGACAAAAGCGCTAAAATAAGCTGATCGCTAATATTACAGGGAGCATAGTGCTGTAATTGGACATGAAGCCGATGTACTAAATCAACAGGGCACTAAATAGTACTGTACCCCACTAAGTGCTAAATAAAGAGGGTGCTAATATAAACTGCTATACAGTATATATTCAATTACAAAACAAAAAAACATTAAAAACATTGTTAGTACAAACATAACACAGATACAATACACAATAATTAAAAATCATCTGAAACACTTGCAAACAGAATTTATCAACATGCTTACTTCTAAGGAGTAGATAGATAGATAGATAGATAGATAGATAGATAGATAGATAGATAGATAGATAGATAGATAGATACAGACAGACAGACAGGCAGACAGACATAGATATATATTTTTAATTTGGTCGTCTCCTCATGTGATGACCTTCACTCCTGTGTATCACAGTAATCATGAGAACTTGTTGATGCAACTGACATAAACTTTTAGACTCCACTGATTAATTCTCCTCCTCCCACATATGTGCTTCTTATTATCCTGCTTCCTCCTCCGTTGCTTCATTCCCTTGCTTCTTCTCCTCTTCAATCACTTCCTTCCTCTTCCCCATTCCTCTTGGTCCTGGTCTTGTGTGATTTGTCAGCCTTCCCCTGCCTTTTTTTGCCTCTTGATGTGTTACTTCTTCCCACTTCTCAAGCACTTCCCTCGCATGCCCCCTCATTCAATAACTCTTCTTCCATCACCTCCTTAGAGGCAATCTTCCCCACTATAAGTTGCATTGGCTGTGGTGTTACTGACTGCTTTTATAAAATCATGGGGCTGTATACCTCACCCCACCATCAGATAATTCCACTTTTTCCTTAGGTGATAAGATGACAGTAGTATCAGTGCTAGACCCAGACACACTGTCACCTTCTTCACACAACCTCATGAACAGCAGAACTGGGCTTGGTGATTCTACTCAGATAATGCCTGAATTCAGGCTGGCAAAAAGGGGGCATCCTGCAATGCCTCAAGGTGGACAAGCAATTGTCCATGCCCATGAATGCAACGGTAGCTGTGATGCTGCTGGTGCCACTTGCAGTGGCAGCTAGTGTTGTGCTGCTCATAAAAGATGAATGGGGAGGCTTGCGTTTACAGATTGGGATGGATTTCTTATATCCCATGGGTAGGGGACTTTAAAGTACTCAAAAGAGGAGCAGTGGAACATTAGTATTCTTCTGGTTTGTTCAGAGTTTATTCATCACCAAATGCCCCAGTTGACTGTGACAGGCTGAGAAAGCCACTTCTTGAAGTGGGCATAGAACCAGTTAACTTCTGGAGACTAATGAACCATGCTTTCTTTGGACAGACTATTGTACCACCAGCTCTATTTCTTCTCTGAAGTGTAGCCTCCTGCCTCACAATTATGACTCCCAATCTCTGTTCCAGTTCTTTCTTCACCACCACTGATTTCAGAACTGGCACAATGCTTGGTTGAACAGGTGTGGTGGAACTATTCCCTGTTCAGTTCCTCCCCCTGCATCCCTTTCTTCTATAGTTATTCTCCTCATGATTCCCACACCACCTGATGGCAGATGCTTACAGACATGCAGTACCTATTGCATCACCCATTTCTCACCCTCACTAAGAGACGTGCTGCTACAGTCTTCACTTCATTTTCACTCACAGGTTAGAAAATAAAATATAGATTTTGGTGCTCCACCTGACCAGCAGTCAAATTATTTGCCAAATAAATCCTTCAATTACCCTCATGCCCCGCACCTTTCACGGTCTACTAAATGCGCTATGCCCTGTTTCTGCTGCAGACAGCAAAAAATACAATGCAAAATACATAAATATGGATTGCTGTGCCCTCTATACCACCAGCACTCAGGTAAAAAACAACAAATAAACCTTTCACAAATCCTTCTTGTTCCTTTCCCAGTCTACTAAATTAATTCTGCTTGGTCCTGCTCCATGGCCTTCAACTGCAAGTGGAAGCTTGTAATGTACTGTCCACTCTTCACTCTCTCTTCTGTAGCATTATTTTATTAGCCTGCCTGAAACTCTAGTTTATGTAGTGATATAGCTACCCAGAATGGTAATGCATGGTTCTCTGACAATTTCTTGAGTTTTCTGATTAAAAGTTACTTGTGTACATTAAATTGACTCTTTTCAGTAACCTTCCCTTTTGAGAAAGACCTGGAAAAGGTACTGAGCTATAAGCTGCTGAGGATTTCTCAAGTTTCATCATAGCTGATTGGCTGTTTCATGTCACAGGCTTTGCCAACAACTTAGATATGCTAATGTCAACCCCTGTAATAAGTGATGCATGTTCATTGAATGCGAATATGTCATTGACCCATCTTTAGTGTCGGGGTTGGATGTCTGGTCCTGTGCTGCATATCAGCATGCAGTACAAAGAACTAATTTACATATCATGCATCATCAGGCGGGGATCTAACTAGGGAAGGTGCAAGGGGCAACAAAAAAAAACTATCAATGAAAAAGGGGCTGGCCAGGCAGGCTCTCTCTCAGTATATCACCAGTATGAATGTTTGCCATTTTGGCCT
Organism: Neoceratodus forsteri; assembly: GCA_016271365.2. Taxonomy (NCBI): domain Eukaryota; kingdom Metazoa; phylum Chordata; order Ceratodontiformes; family Ceratodontidae; genus Neoceratodus; species Neoceratodus forsteri. The sequence goes on from CM057450.1 coordinate 855,180,292, forward strand.
GTGTTGCACAAAAAATAAAACTTATAGTATGAATCAGCCTGAAGCTTGACAAGGGAAAAAGGAAACACAAATAATAATTACAATAAGGCAGGCCAGATAGGATTTCAATTCAAGAGTGTCGGTCTGGTCTTGTGCAGCATAAAGTTCAAGCTCGGCAGGTACGTAAAAAATAAAATAAGTTTGAATAAAAAGAGCTCTGAGAAAATAAAACATACTGTACATAAATTGATAGGCAGGTCATCTCATGCTAGGCAGGTCATCTCATGTAAAGGTTACTGGATGACCCAGTGTCACAGCCTGCAGTCATAAATAAAGGACAACTGCAGTTGCAGGCTTATTAACAGTCAGCACTCCCTTACTTACCATGAATTAAGAAGACATACAAAATAAACAAATCCCCTGCTCATTTCAGAAATATGTATATAAGAATATGTTCCTTTGGTTTCAGGCTTGCAACAGGTTTGTTCATTACTTTTTAATTTTTGTTGGGTGTAAACAATTAAGTAACCCTTGGCTTGTAGTTTCAGTTTGCAAAAATAAAAATAAAAATAATAAAATAAAACCTCTTCCATGCCCATCCAGAAATTTATAATTTCCTGCAATTTCCTGTAAGTAGGATACTATAGCTACCTGCTTGCAAGTAGGAACATTTTCATTATGTAGTTCAATATAACTAATTTGTACCTAATTGCTGTAGGGTTGAGCCATTTGTAAAAGGCAAAGTCTTTTTTTAAAGGGTGGATCCTTCTGTCAGTTGAGTAGCACCTTCCTTGTAGTCTCAATAGCCAATTCAATCAATCAATCAATCAATCTTCATATGTATACTGGAAGGTATGTGAGCAAAAATGCCCATTTTCACAAATGTCCAGTGTAAGAGATACCAAGAAGGTATGACAATACAAAACAGAGTCTAACAGAAACAAGATCTATACAGGGGAAACAATCCAAACAAGTGGTTTAGATATATAGAACAATGTCAAAGACAAACAGTTGTCTAACAATTACAGCAGTTTGATTACAATAAAGTAAAAAGAGAGAAACACATAGAGAAGCCCAAACATTTATGTGTGTAACATATGGAGAGCAGGAAAGAGAAAGGAAGGGGTATAGAGGGGTCAGTAACCTAAGTGTTAGAAGTGGGGAAAGTGCAAGTCTTTTGTGGTTGGTTGTAATCAGGTACATGACTGAAATATGAAGAAACCTAGGCTAGGAGTGGGTGGTGGAAGTGAAACCTAGGTTGAGTGGGGAGCAAAGGTAGGTGGGTGTTGGGGAGGAGAGGGGAGGGGTAACAGGGATTAGAGTAAAGCAAGGGGGACGGGAGATAAGCAAGGTGGGAGTGGCCAGGTTTAGCTGGAGGGCAAGCCAGAACAGCTGCAGATGGAAGAATTGAGGTTGTGAACTTTTAGTTAGGAGTTGAAGGTGTGGATGGACCTACAGGCTAGGATATTGGGGGGCAGTTGGTTGTACAGCTTAATGCCTTTATAGGTGATTGAGTTCTGAGCTTGCTTAGTGTGGCAGAAAGGGGTGTCAAAAACCATACTTGAGGCCCCTCTGGTTGCTCGCATGGCAGTTTTAAAACGGAAGAGGCAAATCACACTGGGCGGCAGCAAATTCAGGTGTATTTTATGGAGGAAGGAGATCATTTTTTGTTGGAACTGCCCTTCAAGGGTGGGCCAGCTAAGGGAGGAGGAGTAGAGGATACAGTGGTGAGTTTTCCATGGAAAACCAGTGACAAAATGAGCAATTTTGTTGTAGGTTGATCTTAGTTTGAAGTAGAGTGGAGAAGAGATGTGGTGGGGGGGATAAGATGATGGATCCATAGTCGATGAGTAGTAGGAGAAGAGAGTTAGCTAAGCAAAACCTGGTTGCAGGGATAAGGAACTTTCTTATCCTATAGCGAAGACCAAACATGTTGTGATTCTTCTGCATAAGGTTGTTAACATGGAGATTAAAGGAGAGTTGAGGATACAGGAGGGACCCAAGTTATTTAAATTCAGACACCTGTTCAATTGGGTAGCCAGAATTATCAACTAATGTAAGGCCAGTGACAGTGAATTTTCTAGGGCTGAGAAGACCATAAACATGGTCTTCTTAAAATTTAGGACCATACCATTTCCGGAGAACCAGGAGTGCAACTTCGTGAAATCAGACTGTAGATTGTTGAACATGGTGGCAGGGCTGATGTCAATACTGTATAATGCTGTGTCATTGGTGTAGAGGACAAGTTGTGTGTTAAGGCATATAGAGGGGGGATTATTAATGAAAACTGAGAACAAAGGGGGCCCAGGATCGAGCCTTGGGGGACCCCATATTTGATTGGGCATTCAACAGAGAGATGATCTTCAATGGAGGTTTTATGGGATTGCCTGGAAAGGTAGCTTCCAACCTAATATATGACATTGATGTAGAGGTGCAAATCTTTGAGGGTGTTGAGTAGGAGTGCATGGTCCACAAGGTCGAATGCCTTGGTCAGGTTGACAAATACTGACCCTGTGTATTGGCCTTTGTCATTGGCCTTAAGAATGTCACTAGTGAACCTGACCAGGGCAGTTTCTGTGCTGTGTGCAGATCTGAAGCCATGTTGAGCGCAGTACAGTAGGTTGTTGACTATCAGGTAGGCAGTAAGTTGAGAGTGGACAACTTTCGCAATGATTTTTGATAGGGGGGCAAGAAGGGAGATAAGACGGTAATTACCGACCTCACTTCTGGACCCAGATTTGAATAATGGTTTGATGGTGGTGGATTTCCAGGCATTGGGGAAGGTATGAGAGCAGAGGGAGCTGTTTAGAAGATTGGTGATGGGGATTGCAAGGACTTTGATAGACCATTTAAGGATTTTGTAGTTGATACCGCTGGCCCCTTTGTTGGGTTTTGGGTTTTTCCCTTGAATAAGTATGATAGTGTCTGCAGGTTTTAGAACCTTAAAGAAGAATTTGTGGGGAGGCCCAAAATTGGGGTCAGGGTAGAGGGGGTCGGGGGAGAGATGGGTGAAGGAGAAGGGGTGGCTGGTTTGTACTTTCGAGCTCACTGAAAAAAGAGTTAAAGATGTTTGCCACTTCCGTGGGGTTGTGGGTTAGTCTACCATCATGAGGCAGGGTGATAGGATCAGAGTTTCTGGATTTGATAAGAAGAGAGTTGAGGGTACCCCAAAGCTGACGGGGGTTTGAGGATTCCCCAAGTTGCTTGTTTGGTAGGAGCACTATTTTTGCCTTTCTTACAGCCAATTTGCATTTGTTTCTAAGGGACTTGTAAAGGGCGAGCTGAGAGGATCTCTGTATTTGTGGTAACGGGGCCAGGCTTTGTCCCTTGTTCTCATTAACAAAATAATATCTGGGGAGACCCAATCATTAATTTTCAATCTTGTTCTAATTTTTTTGAGGGGAGTGGGTTTATCCCAGATGTTAATTAGGATGCTGGAAAGTTTCTCCAGCATGGCATTGCAGTTGCCCGGCCCATACGTGAAGAACCAGTCAACTTGGCTGAGATCATGGTTAATTAATTGGATGTTCCAATCAGTTACTTTCCTGGTGAAGATACATTTAGGTGGTGCTTGGGAAGACAAGTGGACCATAGACAATATATGGCACAATGATCGCTGATAAGATCAGGCAAGACTCCAGCACCGGTGATGTGGGAGGGGTGCGTGACGATGATCCAGTCAATTAGTGTTTGTGTTCCTGTTTTATAATTAGTTCTGGTCAATGAGGCGACAAGCTGGTGGAGTCTGAGATTTGCAATGCAAGATTTAGCTGTATCAGCTTTGGAGGAATCCCAGTTGATGTTAATGTCTCCAAGGAGGATCCACTCTCTGTTAATAGGAAGAGACTGCTTCAAGTCCAGGAGTGACTCAAGGTCAGTGTACGGAGTTCCCGGGGGAAGGTAGGTGGTCATGAGAGTAAGGGTTTTATTTGGTCCTAGGTGGAGGTGGATGGAGAGGCTTTCAAGGAGGGAAGATTCATAACTGGGATTGTGTTCTGTGAAGGAGAATTTGTTGGAGACATAGAACATGCAACCACCTCCTTTTTTTCTTAGTCTGTCCTTTCTGACAGAGGAGTAGCCAATTAGCTCAATCTCCCCATCAGCAATCTTGTGGGAAAGCCATGTTTCAAAGAGAGCTATCACATCAAAACTGTGCATAGCTACCCAGGCTTGGAAAAAGTCAAATTTAGCTGGGAGACTCTGGATGTTGAGGTGGACTATGCTTATGTTTTTATCTTTGTTGCGGCAAGGTTGCAAGGTTGGAGTACCAGAGAATTCTGTAGTGTGGTTGGGATGGATGGTTGGTTGCAGAGAGAGGTAAGAGCAGGATAAGGGTCCTGTAGAAATATGAAATGAGGGAATGTGACTTAAGATTTTTACATCTGAGGCATTTTATTATAGTGACTGGTGTGTGCGCTGGTCGAGACACCAGGGCAGTAGAGGATGGGGGAGGAGGGGGCATGGGATCATCCGGGAATGGATTTTGAGGGGATGTGGGTGGGAGGAATGGTCAGGAGGAATTGTAAAGGTGAAAAGGCCAGGGGGGAGAGAGTTCAAGGGGGGTGGAGGTGGGACTAGAATGCCCAAAGGGGTAAGAGCAAGAGGGTGAGAGGATAGGGAGGGTGACAGCAGTAACAGGATAAAGAGGAGGAAAAACATGGCAGTTAAAAAAAAGAAAAAAGAAAAAAAAACGATAAGGACAGTAATAGGAAAGGTCAAGGTAGGGCACCTGGTTAGCATAGTGTAAAGGTACCGACTATGGTGTACAAGGTACAGGATTTGAGACCATACTGGGGCCTAATTAAACTGATAGATCAGCAGATGGAATAGAGAGCACTTGTAGGTTCAACAGGCAATGATCTCACTGTAAAAAAGGAAATGCTGCAGGAATGAGGTACTACCCCTTTAAGAGAGAGAGAGAGAGAGAGACAGAGACAGACTGATGAAACCTGAGAGAACTAGGGGTGGGTTACTGAGGGAGAGAGAAAGTGTATTTAATAAAGGAAGGAGGTGGGGGTGAAAAAAATCGCTCAGAGAATGAGCTACAGAGACAAAGAGCTGCAGTGATCCCAGCTCTTCACCCTGCTTAAGAATTTTACCCAAGGTAATGAAATAAAAATAGGAACAGTCCAAGAGCACTGCTCAGTTGGAGAGGTAGTCTGTTAAGCTGCCTCCAGGTCCAGTAAAGCAACTTCAGTTTCAAATGGCACCGTACCTTAGGCAGTGGGGAGCAGGTAGGTGGCTGATGCTTGGAGGGATGTGGAGGAGCTGACTCATTCAGGGTGCAAGGATCCCCGAAGAGAAGGAGAAAAACAGGGGAATTAGTAGGGGGCAGAGAGGGAGGGCAATTAGAGGATTAACATCCACAACAAAAGGACAGGGGTGGGTGTTTTTCAAGCAAGGAGACAGGAAGGAGACTCAAAATATTAGCCAGGAGAGAAAGGAAAGCTGGGGAGGGGCCCAGGAAAGAAAGAAAAAAATTAAAAGAGAACAAACAGATGGAGGTTGCAGGCTGACAGCAGGTAGCTGCTACGGGGTGAGGGTGTGTGAGACCCAGTTCAGCTGGAACAAACACAAACAGGAACATTTTTGTTTTGTACTGTAGTGTGATGAAAGCAATTATATCAGACTTAGTATCAGCTTGTGGCCAGTACAGTATAAGGCTTTTTTGGTGAGAGGTCAGTTAGTAATCATGGCTTGAAGCTGCCTTTCACACGTCTGTCAGACAGAGATCTTTCATTTCTAGGCAATAACAACAGTAACTTTTAAGCATTTATTGTGGTCATGTGTATTCTCTTCTGCATTTCAGTTAAATTTAAGGATATCTTTTTCATGGGTGATGTGCAGTGTGTCAGGGTTGTCAGACTCAGAAGGCTAACTGATCTGCCATGCTGTGAGCCCAGCACCAGATAGAGCCAATCAGGTGCACATTCTCTGGGAGCATCAGTATCAGTCATATTGGCAGCACAAGTTTTGGTCTCTCTCAGTGTTTCAGCATTACAGCTGTGGTTTCTAGACTGCAAATTCAATCTGCTCAGACTACTAATACATTTATCCACATTTGTGAATCAGGAAGTCACAGGAAGTCATAGGATTTGATTGGAATACGAGGGTTCAGTACTTGTTGAAGAGCTGCAGAATAGCTGCTGAATACCAGAGTGTTTTACTTATTTTATTGAAGCTTCTTGTATTGGGAGGGCTTTTTCATCTTACCAAAACTCGGCAGACAGTGACCCTTGAGCAGTCAGGGTTGACAGACACTGACTGTCACTGCATAGGTGGTGAATAGAGTAGCCCTTTAGCACTCCCTTACTGATCTTAAACCGCCTTTTTAAAGGTAGTGCTAACTGCAAAGTCGTCCACCAATTCAGAGAGTGGGAGTGATGCTGCCATAGCAACCAGCAACATCAGTAAAGGGTGCTCCATAAAAGCTCTGCCTCCTGTGAGTGGAGGCAAGTGCAGAGCAGAGGTGACACGAGCAGTGGCAAGCAGCATCTGCTGGCATCAGCCGAGGAGGATGGGGGATGGGACAGGGAACTTTCATGGTCGGTGAACCTCCATTATAGAGTTGTCCAACATTATCACAGATAAGACAGCTGAACTAGGCTGCCGTGCACTAAAACATTGAACCAGGAAATAGTCTGACTAGAAGAGGTTATCACTTTTGCATCAGTACACTAAAATAGTGCTAGCACTGTGTAGTATACTAAAGAAAGTGTGTAAATAGGTGAAATACAGCCTAGTTAGCCCAAGGCTGTGCCCTTCACCCGGTCCATAATTAGTAGAACAGTGGGCAGAACTACTGATAAACAATAACAGATACACTGGGTTGAAGTATACAACCAATAATTACACCATTGACCAAATGTTTCAATTTATATAGAGACTAGCTTATGGACAGACTTCAGAAAAGGTAATGGATCTGAATGTAGTCACTCTCACCACTGGTGATATAGGAATAAATGTTCCATTTGTAGCTTGTTCAGCATGAGGCCAGTGTCATTCTTTGAGGGATTTACATGTGAACACTGTACAAGTTTAGAGAAACTAAAATCAGTGTTAATTAAAAAGGAGGAAGAGTTTGAAAACCTTAGGAATCGTTTAAAAATGTGCCAGACAGTAGCAACAAAGCAGAAGACAATGAGGGGTAATGTACAAAAAGACAGAGAAACCAGGAAGACGAAGACTTAGATGACTGGAATACAGTAAGTCAAAGCAAAAAGATAAAAAAGGGCAGCAGGGCAATGGTCATGAGTTACAAGGATGAAAATAGATTTGATCCCCTAATAAATATGATACAGAACATAGAAAAACAGTCCCAGGAATTATTAGAACTAGCAGGTAGTAATATGTTAAATGAGGAAAATCAACATGGGGAAAACCAAAGCCACAATGAAAATATAAATACTGAAGAGGAGATACTAGCGGAGACATTAAATGCAGACATGATACCCAATTTAATAGACCAGGAACAAACAGAACACATATCCATATTGGGGGATTCTATCACAAAATGCACAGATAGATGTTCCACTATAGATATAGTAAAAAAGAAACTGTAACAAGTTGCAGCTACAGAGGGGCAGTACTGAATGACATAAAGGAAATGTTATCTTAAAGAATACTTAGAGTCCAACACCTGTGCTAATCCACGCAGGTACAAATAACTGAGGAAGGCAAAGTGTGGAAGAAACAATAAAAGAGGTAGAAAACATGCATACAATCTTGACACAGGAGAAATGTAATGCCGTCTACTCTGAGGTACTACCGGTCCCAAGATCAGGATGGGAAAGAACCCCAAGAACAAAGGCATACAACAACTAGTTACAAAAATGGTTCTAAGAAAAGGGGATCATATGTATTAAAACATGGGAGTTACGAAACGCATAACCTGTACTGTCAAGATGGGCTTCATCTGAGCAGAAAAGGAAGTAAACTACTGGGAAACATGTTTTTTGTTTGTTTATTTTTTTTAGTTGTTTAACCAGGAGTAGCACACTAAGCTGAAATCTTTTTTACAGGAGCATTCTGGGAGCACAGGGAAGTTAAGTGACTTGCTCAGGGTCACACAGTATATAAGTGGAAGCGGTGGAATTCAAACCCAGGTCTGGTCTGCTGGATGTCACCAGATTTGCGGCTCAGGGCCTTAAACCACTGCGCTATACTGCCTCCCCTTAATCATGCCATTAACAAAAATGCAGAAACCACAAAAACTAAGCAATAAGGGGTGTGGGGAACAATATTCTGCAAAAAAGAAAGTCCAAACAAAAAAGAAAGGAAAAAATGGTATCACAGTATTACTGACCAATACGAGAGGCTTGAATGTAATTAAAAAGCAGAACTAGAAATACTAATGATAGAAAGACAAATAAATCTAATCTCAAAAACTGAGATATGGTGGACTGACAGCACATGCTGGAGTAGAGATATACCCAGGTATAAGATGTTCCACAGGGATCAAGTGGAGAAAAAAGGAGGAGGAATAGCGATATATATAAAAGACAACATATTATGTGGGCAGGTAAAATTAGATCAGCCAGTGAATGTTAAAAATGAAGTATTATTGATAGAAATTACTAGTCCCTGTAACAAAAAGATCACAGCGGGAATATGTTATAGACCACCTGACACAGAGATGTTTAATCAAATTGATCTTCTGAAAAATATTAACAATATGATACAAAACAAAGAAGTCCTCATTTTGGGACACTTCAATACACCAGGAATAGACTGGGACATGAGTAGAGCATCAGACACACAAGAACAAATGCTATTAGGCACTACAGTATAGTAACTAAAGGATTACATCAAGTTGTAAATGAACCAACAAGGGAGATGAATACTCTAGACTCAGTCTTCACAGAAAGAACATAGGCAGTGTGTAATATGGAGGTTGTAGAACCTCTTACAAACACAGACCATAAGATAGTACTATTTAACTTAAACGTCAAGCCTAAAAACAATCATAGGTAATACAGTGACAAAAAACTATTACAGAGCTGACTTCACTGCAATTATGAGGGAATTAGAGATGTGGGACTGGGAAACCAACACTACTGATATGGAACAACTATGGCTAAAAATCCAGAATAAGATCTTACAACTCGAAGACAAATACATACCAAGAAGGCTCCTGTATAATAAAAGGGGTAAGGTACCCATGTGGTACACCTACAAGGTTAAGAAACAACTTATCAAAAAACAGAAAGCATACAGGGCCATGATAAATGACAGCAACCAATACAATATACATAAGTATGGCCAACAACTTAAAAAAAGCAAACAAATAATGCACAGGGGGAAAGCAAACTTGAGTTCAAACTAGCACACACAAATGATAACAACAAGGCATTTTTTGCATATGTGAACAACAAAACAGTTGATAGAACTATGGGCCCCATATGACTTGTTGGATGTCAAAGATCCAGCAAATCAGGCCAAACTTTTGAACAACTATTTTTGTTCAATTTATGAGAAAGATAAGTGGAAAACTAATACCAACAAACCAAGTGTAGATCAAGTACAGTCTAAAACGGAGGCCCAGGGCAACAAGATCTCTAGAACAGTTATAACAGAGAAGCTAAATAGAACTGACCCATCTAAAACTGCAGGACCAGACAAGTTACATCCCAGGATGTTAAAAGAGATAAGTAACTGGTTTGTGGAACCACTATACAAATTATATAATACGTCCATAGAAAAGGGGGAAGTACTGGAAGATTGGAGGACAGCAATAGTGGTCCTATACATAAGCATTTGTCAATGCCGAATGTTGTCTCGCTGGCATTGGCATTGGTAGTACCAGAGCTAGAGATGCATAATAGGAATGGCAGTGAAGTACTGCAGGGACACCAACCCCAACCCCACCCTGTAGAGAGCAAGAGGCATTGGGGTCTATCTTTGGGTCGTCAGCTATAACACTCATGCCATTGTACCTCACCCTAACCTGTAGACACTGACAAGTGTCGTGGGGTGTTTTGGGGTCTTTGGGCATTATACTTACCTCATTCCATAAGGAAATACACTGATGTGAGTGCAGTATAGGAGAATGGGGTGAATTTTGTGGCCGAACAGTGCAAGGCACACCACAATGCCTGTCAGTGGCTGCAGGGTGGGGGTGGAATGGCGTGAGCATTACAGCCGATGATCCCAAGTCACACCCCGGCGCCTGTACTGGATGGGGTGCTACAGTTGGAAACCCTAACACCGTAGGCGTGTGGTGGGATTTTCACTCAAAATTTTCAACATGGGCTGTTTGTGAGCCCACCTCATGAAAAGCAGCACAATCAGTTTGTTAGCTGAAAGGTGGTTTTGCACAGCGGCTATTCCATTTGGCGACACAGGGGTGAAAACACATTTTGGGCAGGATGTGGAGAATGACAACTGTATTGTTCATGAGGAGGCATAAAAAATGGCAATGTTGAAAATGTGGAGTGAAAATAAGGAATATTGGTGAAGTCATGAGCGTGCATAGAAACTGCGCAACACACGTCCGTAACCCAATTATTTTTGGGAGTTTGTCACCCACATTTTTAACATAGGCATTTTGGGACCTCCCTTCATGAACAGTGGTGCTGTGATTTTGTTAATCTGTCCCAAAATTTGATTTACCACAGTGACCAAGCCATTGTGTGCTATAGGTGCAGAAACACATTTTGGGCAGAATGTGAAAGAAAAATGACTGCTGTACTGTTCATAACGAGGTGTGAATAAATGCCAGTGTTGAAAATCTGGCATGGAAATATTGCAAATTTGCGAAGTTACAAGGCTGTATGGAAACTGTGCAACGCACACTTGTGACACAGGCATTTTATGGACTTTCGGCACCAAATTTTCAACATAGTCATTTTAGGACCTCTGCTTATGTTCAGTGTCACCGTCATTTCCTCAAACTGTCCCAAAAAGTGATTTCTCACAGCGACCACGCAATTCTACGCTGGACGTGCAAAAAGACTTTTCGGCCAGGATATGTAAAATGACAGCTGTACTGTTCATACGGAGGTGTGGAAAAAATGACAAGTTTAAAAATCTGGAGTGGAAATATTACAAATTCATGAACTTATGACCGTACATGCAAACTGTGCAATGCACACTCATAACTCAGTCATTTTATGGAGTATCATCATAAAATTTTCAACATAGGCATTTTAGGACCTCTGCTCATGAACAGTGTCACTGTCATTTTCATAATCTGTCCCAAACACTGATTTTCCACAGTGACCGCACTATTCTGCGCCGGAAGTGCCAAAACACATTTCGGCCAGGATGTGAAAAATGACAGCTGTACTGTTCACAGGGAGGTGAGGAAAAATGCCAGTGTTGAAAATCTGGCATGAAAATATTGCAAAGTTGTGCAGTTATGAGCATGCTTAGCAACTGCACAACCCATGCTCATAAAAAAGTAATTTTTTTTATTTTTTCCACCAAATTTGCAACATAGACTTTTTGAGAACCAACCTCATGAACACTGGCACTGTTGTTTTGTTAATCAGTCCCAAAAGGTGAGTCCGCACAGTAACTGCGAAATCACCTTTCGGGGCCGAATAATGCCATGACAGTGGCAGAATTCATGAAGAGGGGTCCCAAAAACCCCATGTTGAAAATTTGGTGCCAAATTTCCAAACCATGCCTGAGATATGCATCACAGTTGAAAAAAACCCTGTTTACGCCCTTATACAGCTTACCGGCATTTCCTCAGTTCACGGTTGGCATTGAAGACTTCAGATGTGTTCCCGGTCCACCGAAGATCGTCACGCCTGACTCCAAAGGTAAGTATGGGGTGAGGGGTGGTTTGGGGAGGCAGGGTGCACAAAGGGTGGGCGGGTTTAGGGAGGGGGTAGGGAGATGGCGAGGACCATTTTCTTTTTCACAGCTTAAAAAAACAAAGCACCAAGAGGACAGTTTTTTTTTGCAGGGTATTTGGCATGCTGGGTGGGCTCCCAGCTGCCCACCCAAGTCTTTTTTTGGGATCCTGTAGCCAACGGGGATTGGGCACCTCCATTGGCACATACTGAGGGTGGGCAGAGCTGAGGGGGATTGGGCACCCCCTTGGCAAGCAACAACAGGGGGGGATGCATTATGCCGACAGAGAGTGGGCTCTCCCATTGGCAAAATACAAGGGGATGGGGGATAAACACCAATGGGGATTGGGCCCCCCATCAGCAAAGAAAAACTGTTGGGGGGTGCATGATGCCGAGGGGGACTGGGCACTCTCACAGCATACATTCTAAATGGGAGAGAGCACATTATGCTGATGGGAAGTGTGCTCCCCCATCGGCATTGTGACAGGCAGTGGCGGCAGTCACTGCCGCCATGTTGCCTGCACGTCAGGGAGATGTGTTGTGGTCATGCTGCATGAGAGCTTCGTTCTCATTGCAGCTGACCTTTTCTTTGTTCTGGTGGCCACATTAGGGATGCGTCAGGTCACCGCCTGCTGCTGGCTGATTGGGGAATGAGGGACTCACCTTCTGATGCATGCCCTGCGTTCACCTAACAGTGACAGTGCCTCCAAATGTGCCACTACCACAAGATATTGGCTGGCGCAAGCATGGGAGCCAACATAAAAAGGGGGGCAGAGGAGAACTGGGCAATTATAGACCAATAAGTTTAACTTCTATCCTGGGAAAAGTGTTAGAATCTATAATTAAGGACATGCTAGAGGCAGAAATTAACAACAAAAAATTACAAGATCAAAAACAACACGGGTTCAGGAAACAAAGGTCATGCTTAACAAACACCCAAGTATTCTATGAAAAGGTTAGCAAAGCTCTAGACAACATACCAGTGGATGTGGTATTTTTGGGCTTTATCCTTGAAGGAGGCTGGGGTAACCCCCTTTCTCAAGAAACCATCCCTTGACCCAGATTCCACTGCTAACTACAGACCAATCTCTAACCTTCCCTTTATAGGGAAGGTTATTGAGAAAGTTGTTGCGCTATAGCTGGAGAACCATCTTACCAGCCATGCTATCTATGATCCTCTCCAGTCTGGTTTCCATAAGAGACATAGTACTGAGACTGCTCTGGTTTGGGTGCTCAATGATCTCCTGATGGCTAGAGACCAGAAGAGTCACTCCATCTTAGTTTTCTGGATCTCTCTTCAGCTATTGATGCCGTGGACCATGGGGTGCTGCTTGATCACCTGGGGTACATCTGCAGTCTGTTTGGTACAGTCCTCATACAGTTCCATTCTTTCCTTTCCGGCAGGTCTCAGAGAGTAGTTTTGGGAATTTATTCCTCCGACTCTCTCTCCCTGCCGTCTGCGGTTTTTGCAGTGTACATGCTACCATTAGAAGACACAGTGAGACGGTGTGGGCTGTTTTCACTGTTATGCAGATGACACTCAGCTGTACCTGTCTTTTATGCCTGACCAGGATAGTGTGCTCTCACTATTTTCCGACTGTCTCATTGAAATCCAAGACTGGATGAACTCCAGCTGGTTAAAGCTAAACTCTGCCAAAACGGAGATGTTAGTGGTGGAGCCAGGTCACTGGATAGAGGGGCCGGCTACTGGATAGCCTGCTGGGTTGTGAATTGGGGGCTTTCAGCTGTTGACCACCGAACAAGTGCGGAATCTGGGGATGTTTTTTAATGATGGGCTGACACTTCGTTCTCAGGTGTCAGCCATTGTCAAATCCTCATGTTATCACCTAAGGAATATTGCCTGGATGTTCCATCCGCGATCTCCCAACTTTAGTCCACGCTTTCGTGACCTCGTGCCTTGACTACTGTAACTCCCTTTACCTAAGACTTCCTGGGGGTAAATATCTGCCACTTGCAGCTGGTGCAGAATGCTGCTGCCAAGTTATTGTCTGGATCATCCTGCTCCAGCCATTTTTCCCCTGTGCTGTGCACTCTGCACTGGCTGCCTGTTCAGTGGCGGATCACCTTTAAAGTCGGTTTACTGACTTGTAAAGTCCTACATGGTTCGGATCCAAGTTACTTACAAGAGCTTCTGCATCCCTACTGCCCCCTCCGACCACTCAGCTCAGCTGACGAGGGATTGCTAGAGATTCCCGGGGTCCACTTGAAGACATCTGGGGCTCGGGCATTTGCCTTTGCTGCCCCTACCCTGTGGAATTCTTTACCTCATTGGATACGAGAGTGCTAAACAGTGGAGAGTTTTAAAATCACTCTTAAAACACACCTGTTCCAGCATATCTTCCCTGATTTTTGAACTAGTATTTCTGACAGGGTATTTGGACGTGTACATTTACTGATATCTGTTATCAAGTTTAGAGTGTTTTAAAATATTTTAAAGTTTTTAAGATTGTACAGTGCTTTGGTATTTATGAATTGCGATTGACAAATAAAATGTATTATTATAATATTTTTACAAAAGCCTTTGATAAAGTACAACATTCTACATTAAAAGAGAAAATGCTACTGGAATCAGCAACAGGATACTGAGGTGGGTAGATGGGTGGTTGACAGGATGGGCTCAGAGGGTAAGACTCAGGGGTGTACTGTCGGATGCTGGACAAGTGATTAGTGGAGTACCACAAGGCTCCATGCTCGGACCCATGCTGTTTACACTATTTATTAAAGATATAAATGACAGAATACAAAATCATGTTATAAAGTTTGCCAGTGACTCCAAACTTGGAGCTGAAGTAGATAATGTAGAAAAGGTGGATACTATGAGAGGAGACTTAAAACTGTTGGATACATGGGTGGCTAAAAATGGTATGGTTTTTAACATTAACAAGTGTGTGGTCCAGCATCTGGGAGCCAAAAATAATAAAAACAGTTATACCATGAATGACGTACAAGTAAGGGCATTGGAGAATGAAAGAATTTAGGGGTACTGGTTGATCAAGACCTCAGTTTTAATTGCCATTGTATAGAAGTAATCAAAAAAGCTAACAAAATTATTTGGTGTATCAAAAGAGCCTTTGTTTCAAGAAATAGGAACTGTATGTTACCATTGTATAAGGCCTATGTCCAACCCCACCTGAATTACTGTACTCCCCTGTGGAATCCACATCTAAAACAAACATTAATAACCTGGAGAGTGAACAAAGAAGGATGAAGAAATTAGTACATGGAATGGGAGACCAGTCATATGAATCAATAATTCATCAGTCAAATATGTATCCATTGGAATTGAGATGTAGAAAGGGTGACTTACAGGAATTGTTTACAATGTTAAAAGATGGACAGTTGACGGAGGAGCTGGGCTTTGGACAGAGTCACGTGATGGCAGCTTGAGGGAAAGACATGCCTGCTCTCTGCACTTCCCCTCACCAGCAATTTTCTGCAATTTTAAGTTAGATTGTGGCACTTTTTACCTCTGCAAGGAGACTCCTGTGATTCCTGATTATCCAGTGTATCCTCTGGTGTATTTTGAGCCATGGTTGAAGCATGGATGCGGATATGAAAGTGCCACTGCCTCAGCACACTCTCCCACCTTCGCCTGAATGGGAGAAGTCCACCAAAAGAAACAAATCACAGGACATGGGGGCCTCATGAACCCAGGCTGCTCCCATGGCTCTTTCAGAGGACAAATTCATGGCAGAGATCACTCCCCTCCAAAGCTCCATGTTCATTCTGATGGAGAAGATACAGAAACTACGTTCCTCATTTGATTCTGTTACCTGGCGAGTCAGGGATGCAGAGACCCACATTTCCTCCCTGAAGGACTGGAGACATTGCCAGGACCCTGAGCTGGTTTCCCTGCAACAGCGTCTCCATAAGACCAAGGACCGGCTCGAAGATTTGGAAGGTTGGTCTTGGAGGAATAACCTAGTAGTGATGGGGCTACTGGAGGGGGCTGAGGGCCCCAGGCTGTGCTTTCTATGCAGAAGTTTTTTGAAAAAGTAGCTGGGGCCTCTCCAAATGAACCAGTGTACATCATGGAAAGGGCTCACTGGTCATTGCTTCCAACACAGCCAAATGGTTCTTTTCCCAACCCCATGATTTGATGGCTATTAAATTACCTACCTGGGAAGGTTGAGCGAGGAGACTGGGGAGCCTGTGGCATTCTCTGAGGTGCTCCCAGTACCCTGCGCAAGCACAGTGAGAAAGGAAAGGATTAGAGAATTAAACACATGGTTGGTAGAATGGTGTCAAACTAAGGGATATGGGGTTGTGGGTGGTTGGGGCAGTACCTGGGATAATAACAGTCTGTTTGCAAGGAATAGGCTGCACCTGAGTGGGAAGGGAAAGGAAGTATTAAAGCAAAGACTGGGGAGGTATATTGCAACAAAAGTGGATTTAAACTAGATGGGGGGGTGGTAAGTGGACAGCAGGTAGGCAGGGATCCGATACAGTGGAGTCACAGCCTACCCCCAAGGCTAACAGGGAAGGACTCAGGGCAGCCGAAAAAGGAGGGAGTAGAAGAAAGGAAATGGAGGCCAATGAAGGGAAAGGGGCAGGATGGAGGGTAATTTTGCTGAATGCAAGAAACTTAGGCAACAAATCAGCTGAGCTACAGGCACTCTTAGCAGTGTGGAGGGTGGATTTTTCAGCTGTCACAGAAACGTGGGCAACTGAGCACCAGGACTGGGATCTGGTAATCCCAGGATACAAAGTATACAGGAAAGACCGTAAGGAAGGGAAGGGTGGTGGGGTGGCAGTCTATGTGAGGGATGGGATCAAATGCACAGGGGACGAGGGGGAAGAAAGGAGAACAGAGGCAATCTGACTCCAGCTCTTAGACTCAAGGGGTAGGAAACTGAGGTTTGGGGTGGTATACAGGCCATCATCCCAGTCTGAGGAGCTTGACAGGGAATTAGCAGGCCAAATCAGAAAGGTATGAAGAAAAGGGAAGGTGGTCATCGTGGGGGATTTCAAATTGCTGGGACTTGACTGGAGCGCTCCAGTCACCTCCAGTGCTAGGGAGCAAGTGCTCCTGGATGCGATCCAGGAGGGTCTCCTGACACAGTTGGTTAGTGTACCTACTAGGCTAAAGAACACTTTACATCTAGTGTTGTTGAATGGGGAGGCAGTAAGGGAAATAAAGGTGGTGGACCCACTAGCCGATAGCGATAACCAAACTGTGTGGTTTAATATCACGATGTGCGGGGAGCCAGAGAAATCAGTTACTTAGGTGGTAAACTTCAGGGGGGAAGATTTTGGGAGGATGCAGGAAGTACTGAAAGGGAAACTAGAGGGTATAAGGCAGGAGATGGATGCAGAGCAGAAATGAGATATTATTAAATGAGGGATTACAGAGGCAACAGAAGCCTGCAGCAAGACACAGAATAAGAGGAGCAGAGCAAGAAAACCATGCTGGTTGAACAGTGAGGTAGTGGAGGTGGTGAGAACAAAATGAGCGGCGCACCAGAGGTATAGGAGGACGGGGAAGGAAGTGGACAGAGGGATGGGGGGAGTATGCAAAATGGTCCAGGGAGGTGACCAGAAAAGTGAGAGACGCCAAGGCCCAGAGGGAGCTGAGATTAGAGCAGGGAATTAAGGGGGGGGGCAGACTTTTCAGATACATCATGGAGAAAAGGAAGTGCAAGGATGCAATAGTGAGGAGAAAACGGTGTGGGGAGTGGACGGAAAAGGGTGAGGAGCAGGCAGAAGCACTGAATGAATACTTTTGCTCAGTGTTCACAGAAGAAAAGGGGGGACCGCTACCACCATGGGCTGGGAGGGTGGGGACAGGCAGATAAGAGGCAACAGATGGAAGAATTGAAGCAAGCAGAGTCCTAGAGGGACTGAGGGCACTGAAGGTAGACAAGGCACTAGGGCCAGATGGTATACACCCCCAGGGTGCTGAGAGAGATGGCAGAGGTGTTGACGGAGCTGCTGGCAGATCTGTACAGCACCTCACTGGAATCAGGATGTGTGCCACTGGACTGGAGGATGCCACATGTAGTACCATTACACAAGAGTGAACCAAGGGATGAACAGGGCAATTATTGCCTGGTAGGTCTCACCTCCATAAACTGTGCAAACTCATGGAAACAGTACTAAAGGAAAGACTGGTGTTGTATCTGGAGAACAATGGCCTTCAGGATGTGAGGCAGCATGGGTTCATTTCAGAAAAGTCTTGTCAAACCAACCTGATACAATATTATGACTGGGTGACAGGTGAGCTGGATAAGAGTCATGCAGTGGATGTTCTTTACTTAGACTTAAGCAAGGCCTTCGATTCTGTGCCTCATGGGTGGCTCAGAGGGAAGATAACTGGTGTAATGGTAGGGGCAAAAATGATGAACTGGATTACAAGCTGGCTGAGTGGGAGGCTACAACGGGTGGTGGTGAGAGGGGAGCGCTTATCTCCAAGGCCGGTGATGAGTGGGGTGCCACAGGGTTCTGCGTTGGGGCTAGTATTGTTTGGGCTCTTCAAATCAGACATTGCACATGGTGTGGGGAGCAAGATGTCTGTTTGCTGACGACATCAAAATCGGAGTGGTAGTGGATGGAGAGGAAGGATGGAAGCAGCTGCAGGAGGACATAAGCAAGCTAGAGGAGTGGTCAGAGAGGTGGCAGCTGGGGTTCAATGCAAAGAAGTGTAAGGTTATGCACTTTGGGGTGAAGAACCCAAGGAAAGAATATTGGCTGGGAGGGGTTAAGCTGGGGATCACTGAGGAGGAGAAGGACCTGGGGTAATGATAACAGGGACCATGAACAACACTGCCCAGTGCAGGAGAGTGGCTGCAAAAGTGAACAAAATGCTGGGGTGCTTAGCAAGGGGGGAGTTTTGTCCTGGTGAAGAGAGGTGATCTTGCCTCTCTACAGGTCACTGGTAAGGCCGCATTTCGACTATTGTGTGCAGTTTTGGAGGCCATACCTAAAGCGTGATATCAGGCTACTGAAGGGGGTGCAGAGGATGGCAACAAAGATGATATGTGGAATGGAGGGGAGAGACTGTGACAGCAGGCTGGGAGACCTGAATATGTACACCCTGGAGGATAGAAGGGGCAGGGGGACATGATAGAAACATTCAAGTATCTGAGGGGAATCAATAAGGATGAGGCAGATGTGGTCTTTAAGTTAAGGAGGGGGAGGGTCACCAGGGGGCATGGGCTAAGAATAGAGGAGGGAAGATTTAGGAAGGAAATGAGGAAACACTGTTTCACAGAGAGGGTGGTAGCAAAATCGAATCCCCTACCAAAATGGGTGGTATCATGTAAATCTGTGAACAGCTTCAGAAGGGCATGGGACAGGAACAGAGGAGAGTGAGGGTGGGGGAGGTGGGGGGTGGCAGTGGGACGACAAAGGGGAGGGGGGCAGCTGCAAACTAGGGGTGCTAGCTGCACACTTGAGCAGACTTAGATAGACGGTGTGTTCTGTTTCTGCTGGCACATTTGTATGTTCTTATGTTCATATGATAAACAGCATATACTTGCCAAGTGCTGTGATCTCAATGTTCTCTGGGAGGGGAGGAAGCTTAGGATTGCCCAGGACCTCCCTTATTCTGTGCGCCAGAAGTGAGCAGCTCTGCATCCTATTGTATCTAAGTTGATAGCCGCCAGAATAAAATTCAGGGTGCGCTATCTCACCGCACTACAAGTTCTGCTCAAAAGGGCTTGGCATAGCTACGAGACTCCTGAGGCAGCATCTGTGAATTTACTCAAGAGACTTACAGACTTGTTTAATTGAGTGGGCGCTGACTTCAGCATCCTGGCTCTTCTGACAGATTTTGTGAGTGACTTTTGTTGAACTTTGCTTAATGTGGGCCCATCTTTCTATTTTTACTAGAGGGTCTCTGGCTCCTAGGTAATGGTGAGCATGCATATCATATACACCCTGCTATTATGGCCAGTTGACTGTAGGTTTCCAGTCCTGCTATATGGGGCCTCTGACTTCTTTAATTTGCAGGACTTTTGTTTGGACCAAATGAGTTAGGTTTCTCCTGTGGCTGCCCAGGTTCTGTTTTGTTTGTAGCCCATACCTGTTAGCCTGGCCTTCTCTGTGGAGGTAGAACCCAGATTTAGCTTCAATCTTTCTCAGCTGAGGACACTTTTGGATGTCTTGCCAGGGCAGTGCATCAAATCAGAGGGCTGGAAAGTTGTTCCCCTTCTTCCTGGAGTGTTCCAGCTGACACCGCTGTTTTTGTTTTGAAGTGAAGTTTGCCCACTAAAGGACTTTTGGACTCAGGAGGATATGCTGGACTTCATAAGTTTTGACTGTCTGGACCTCCTACATTTTCTATATTTTGCTTTCTGGGACCCTGGGGGGTTTCTTCTGGGGGGTTTCATTTGTTCCAATGTTTATTGTTGTTATTACTGTTCAATTGTGGTAAGGAGGGTTAGCTGTGTCAAATCTTCTTGCACTTTTATTGTATTTGATATTTTGCTTGTTCTTTTACTGTTCAGAGGTTGAGAATGGAGGGAATGGAGACTATAGGTGAAGTGGATGAGTTATGGGAATCTATTAAAGGAGGGATACTGACAGGGTATGCTGGTCGCACATCGACACAGCCACCACGAAGACCATCACAGCGATAGAATTCGACGAAAAGCATTGAGTCACTCTGATGGTTCCCGCAGACACCAGTGGTGCATCTTCCAGTGTTTGAGCCCCTCCCCGAGACAACTGCAATTTGTAATTGCATAATTAGGGACCAGGGGTTGTGGGGGCAGAGTCCCCCACCTGGAGGTTTGTGGGGCACAGCCCCCCAAAGAAAACACATGATGTACCCGACAGCACAATGACGACACCTCAGCATCGTGTCTGTCACTGTCGGGGATGTCGGTCCAGTAGATGTCCCAGCGGTATAGGTAAACCTACTGACAGCCACAGAAATGTGCATAAAGAAGGTTAAGAAGAGCAGAAAAAGGTGGAGACTGCTTTGGTTTATAAGGGAGGTAGTGGGGGCAGTTGGGGACAGAAGGACTGCTTTCAGCAAATTTAAGAGGACACTCAGCGAGGACAGGGAGACTTACAGGGAGCAGAAGAGACTAGCAGGGCATAAGATAAGGAGGGCAAAAGTGGATACTGAAGAGAGAATAGCTAAACTGGCCAAAAGGGGGGCGGCAAAACTTTTTTTAAATATGTGAGGGAGAGGAGGTGGGCAAGGCAGGGGTTTGCAAGGCTGAGGGGGGAGGGAGGGATACAACTAGAAGAGGACTGTGAAAAAGTAGAGGTATTGAATAAATATTTTTACTCAATATTTACAAAGGAGGAAGAGGGCAGGGGACCCGAGCTTAGGGGAAGGGGGATGGAGGGCAAAAGGATAGATCTCAGCCCATTCAGTTTGGACAGGGTTAGGGAGGAACTAGCAAGGTTGAAGGAGGATAAGGCAATGGGTCCGGGTTACACCACAGGGTTATCAGGGAACTGAAGGACGACTTGGCCGCACCACTGGCAAAACTATTCAACTTGTCTCTAGATATGGGGATGGTGCTGGAAGACTAGAGGAGAGTGGATATGGTGCCTTTGCACAAGGGGGGCAGTAAGGAGGTGACAGAGAACTATCACCCTGTCAGTCTCACCTCAGTGGTGGGGAAGGTCACGGAAGCACTTATAAAGGAGTGGGTGGTGGTGGACTACCTGAAGGAGAGTGGCTTGCAGGATAACAGTCAGCATGGCTTCATGAGGGAAAGTCATGCCAGATGAACCTGATTGAGTTCTTTGATTGGGTGACTCATGTAGTCGACCAAGGGGGGCACTGGACATGGCCTAGCTGGACTTCAGTAAGGCCTTCAACACCGTCCCTCACAGAAGGTTGGTAAGCAAGCTGGAAAATGTAGGGATTGTTGGAAAAATAATGAGGTGGGTGGAGAACTGGTCAGCAGATAGAAGCCAGAGAGTGGCACTAAATGGGGTGTACTTCAGGGCAGGGGGGGGTGAGGAGTGAAGTACCCAGGGGTCAGTACTGGGGCCTCTTCTTTTTTAACATTTATATCAGCAACATAGCAGAGAGAGTGAGGGAGAGGGTGTGCCTATTTGCTGACGATACAAAGATCTGCATTAGGGTTGACACCCGGGGAGGGGCAATGGAGGACATGAGGCAGGACCTGAAGATGCTTGAAGAGTGGTCAGCAATATGGCAAATGAAGTTTAATGCCAAGAAGTGCACTGTGATGCACTTGGGGTGGAGGAACACATGAGCAGTATACACGCTAGCAGGGGAGGAAATCAAAGCATTAGAACAAGAAAGGGATCTGGGGATCATAGTCTCATCTAACTTTAAGGTATGAAACCAGTGTACCAGGGTAGCAGGAAAGGCAAATGGAATTTTGGCATGCATCAGCAGGGGTATTACTAGCAGAAGGAGGGAGGTAATGATGCCTCTCTACCAAGCCATGGTGAGGCAGCACCTGGAGTACTGGGTCCAGTTCTGGAGACTGCTCCTATGCAAGGACATAGATGGGATGGAGAGGGTTCAGAGAAGGGCAAGCAAAATGGGACAGGGTATGAAAGGGAAGACATACGAGCAGAGGTGCAAGGAACTGGATCTGTACACATTGGAGACTAGGAGGGAAAGGGGGAAGAAACTTTTAAATATGTTATGGGGATCAACAAGGTAAGGGGGGTTTACTTAAAATGAAGTAGGGGCTAGAACTAAAGGACATAGCCTCGGACTGCAGAGAGAAACATACAGGGGCAATGTGAGAGAGTGATTCTTCATGGAGAGGGTGGTGGAGGCTCTGGAACAGACTATGAAAAGAAGTAGTGGGGGCTAAGTCAGTGGAGGGATTCAAGATGGCATGGGTCAGACATATGGGGCTGAGTAGCAGGGGAGGGCAGGGGCCGGCACAAGTGAGGGATGAGGAGGGGGGTACAGGGATGACTAGATGGGCCAATGTGGTCCTTTTCTGTCATCAAGATTCTATGACTCTACGATTTTATGACTTCCCTTCAGCAAAGACACTAGTGCCCCAGCAGATACGGTAGAGTTCTGTTACCACAGGCACAAGTGTTTATTTTTGTATTTTTAATTTTTTTATCATTTTGTTTATCCACCTTTACTAACTCCATCTTCCACTCAATCAGATCCCCTCATGCCTCCCTACATCCCCCTTGATGCCCACTGGAGTCTGCCCCTAGAGTGCAACCAGTCACTCGAGAGATCCCTTAATACCCCCGAATACCCCCCCCCCCCGGTAGGGTGAGGGAAGCTTCCCTTTACCCTTCCTCAGACAATGGTGGAGCGGATGATGCGCATTGGAGTCTGCCCCTGAAGAAAACAGAAGGACGTGCTTGTCGGCTTCTTGGAGAAGTCATCACCTAGGAGTGACAGAGTTGCATTTCCGTGTTCTGGTACCCTGCAGCCTCCAGTGCTCTGTGCCACAGCTAGTGGTGCACCTTGAACACACAGGTGTCTAAATTGAAAGAGATACAAAAGGGAAAATAGAAATATGTGTAAAACCGGAAAATGCATTCCTAAGTCTATAGTTTTCTTCAGCACTAATATTTGTCTGCCAAAAATGTTCAGATCCACATTTTCCTTGTCATTTTACTTCATACTTGAAACAACGTACAGTTCAGTTACATGCCACGCAGGACCGCCATGAAACAAATTGGTGGCACAGTGCTGCATGTTCCTTAACAGAAAAGAAGCATGTGTTAAATATCATCTTATATATGGGCTACCCTCCGTAGAGCACAAGTTAATAAACTGAAAATGGCAGCCATCTTTAATGGCATCAATAATTGCAGCATGAACTATAAAAGCACTTTTGACACTGTCTATGCAAAGTAAGCATACAAGGAGCACAATGGTAAAGAAGATATCAGAAATACTTTCTTATGAAAGTATAGGATTACATTTTTTGCCAATTAACAAATACTGCTGGTTTGAAGGAAATTAATTTACCACTTTAGCATACACTGCTTGCCTTTGCTGTAGATCAGGTGGCTGGTGTGACTACTTGCACTGGCAGGAGCTATACAAGCAGGTGGCTGGCTGGCTGGGGAGGCCTTCTTGACACTGGGAGGAGCTATACAAGCAGGTGGTAGGCTGGGTGGCATTCTTGGCACTTGCAGGAACTGTACAAGCAAGTGGCAAGCTCAGAGGCATTCATGGCACTGGCAGGAGTTGTACAAGCAGGCTGGCTACTAGCTGATATGTATTTATGTGAATGTAGAGAATCATTGAACACGTTGGGGAAAATGTTGACATGGGAAAAAATTTAATAATACAGGACATGTCACATAATTAAAGTTATAAAGAGTAAGGCTGGTATGTAACACAATTATTCACTTTCTGTGGCACTACTGTCATCATCCCTATCAGTTAAGTGTCCCTCGCAGTCTTCCAGACTGGAGTTGTCCCCACTTGGGAATTATTTTTCCTTCAGTGCCTCATCCACCTCAGCAGAATGCAGTTTGCCACTACCACCATGATGTTCTGCTTAACCCTCATCCTCACCACCACTATCATCCTGGGGTACAAACACAGACATACTTGTCCTAGGTGGAATGTGCCCTTCATTCATTTAAAGAAATGTCAGCATGCCCACATTTCTAGGCAATAGGTTTGTATGCCTGTCCCACATTATGGCCCCCACTGAGCTAAATACCCTCACCACACTTACACTAGAGGCTAGACAGGTCAGGTATTTCAATGTGATGGATGTCAGAACTGGCCACTCAGTCATCTTGCCACTCCAGTAGAGCAAAGACTCCTTCAATATGCTCAGCTGCCTGTTGTCTGCCAAATAGGTCTCCACCATGTGCTGTCCTGCTCACAATTCTAATGACTCATCTGTCTGATCCTCCATTTCCTCCACATCTGGAATTCCCACCTGTAACAAGGCATCCCAAAGTGTATTTATGGGCAATTGTCCTCCTGGGAGCAGCCCTGGTTTTCCTGCCCACTTAATGAAGGTGGTAACAACACCCCATCTGGCATCATTGCCATACTGTGGTTTGCAGAACTGTGCCTTTAACATTTTTGCCCCATGAACCTGTCTTATGAACTGATCAGTAAGATGTTGCATCTGATCATGTCGACTTTCAACTATCGATGAGAGGCCCCTTTTATAGCATGGGTCCAGCATTGTGGCAGTTGCAAATTTGGGAGTCTGCAGAATGCTTGAGATGTGGCTATTGGTGTCTAATATTTGAAGCATGTGTTCCAGTAATGCACAACTTGCCCTATCTCTACCTGTCTCCAGCACATGCTGTACATTCAACAAGGTCTGGCTCGATACCCTTAGAAGTTGGATGACCTGACTGACAGATACAGTGTCCCCAGTCACTCCATGTGTGGCATGCTCAAATGGCCTCAGAATCATTATTAGGCCATCCAGGAATCATCAGTGCTCTGTTGTCAGAGACACGGATGCTCCCGAACTATCACGGCTTGTGTACAGCAGCAGGTATTTTGAGATTGCTGTGTACTGCTCATACAAGCGCTCTGTCGTGTCTAGTGGAATTCCATCTTGTGACAATTTCAAGCTTCGGACAGTGCTGAGGCAGCTTGTTTTGTATCTGCAACTGCTATAGCTGGTTATGGGCCTTTCTTGAATGAGCAAAGTGGGCACAGATGTGACATGCCACAGTCAACATTGCCTTGATTTCTGGGTATGCCAGAAATTCTGCACTGCAAGATTTAGACAGCATGTCATGCAGGGAATCCTGATAAGCCCTCTTTTGCTGATTCATTTCACTACACTGGAGTCATTATCACTTGCTATAAAACCTGCTTTCAGTGACAGTGGAGGCAGCCACTCATCAATTTTGGTCAGGAGCAATTCTAAAATGTTTTGACCTGTATGGGAGCCTGGTACACTCCTCATTGCCGGAGTGTCATGCTGGAAAATACCCAGAATGTTGCTATCACCACAGTTGTGTTTCATACACTTTTTTCTAATCCCAGCATTAAATACTACCCCGGATACCTGTGCCCAATCGGCTGAAATACTTAGATAACAATTACCTATATGGGCTCGGATAAAGGAGTCCCTTGATCCATTACTTGGGCTGGAGCAAGTCTTTTCGCTGGAGGTATAGCTCCTTGGGGACTACTCATCCATTTTCTCTAAGCCTTGGAAGGCCCAAATAGCCCTCATTGCCATCTCTATGAAAATTGTGATTTTGCAGCACTGGCTTGAGAATGCTCCACCTTCCTATGATGAATGGCTTACAGAGCTACTCCAGGACCTAGCTGTTGAAAAACATATTGCAATAAAATCTCACGGGGAAATACCTATTCCCGGAGTCTGGAAATGTTGCATACCCTAGTACTGGGTGGGAATAGACCCCCCCTCCAGGCTTGCTTACTGTGGTCATGCCAACTTCCTCACTCTATTCACTTTCACTTCTTTCTCCAAGTCCCATGCTGTTTCACTGTCTTCTTTCTCAGACTGCCCCCTACCTCCATCTCTATCCCTTATCTAACCCACTCTCCTTTCCCATTCCCTCTTTTTGTCAGGTGGTGGGTGTAGGACTGGGCGGAAGTGCCCACAATGGATCTTCAGCACCTGGGATGTGGCTGCTGCTTCAGCCACTGTCCCCTCTCCTACTGACCACCACTAAATTCTCAGGTATGGCTTACCTAGTGGCCTTCACTTCCGCTAATCCACTACTGCCTTCCAAGTCCTGATTGGACAGGTCTTGGGTCTCATTGCCCCTTATTGGCTGATACCTCAAGCCACTAAAGACTGTAGCTCCCTGCCTTTAGAATCGAGCTTTCAGCTGGGCTTACTCCATCCCTACTTTCCTGTTTGAATTTTTAATTGTAACTGCTCTGCCTTGCTTCTCTGTGCCTTTTCTATCCTTGATTTTGAACTGCTGTTAATGTAAAACTGCATATTCTCCCCTGAATTTGAAAGGTTCTTAATGTAAAACTGCAAATGTATTTTTGAAATTGTTACTGCAATTGTATGTAAGAGATGTACTGTTTTTTTTTTTAGTTTTTTTTTATGCGAGAGTTAGGCCTGATGACCCCAAGGCACACCCCATGCCCTGTTGGTCAGTGGAGGTTGGGGTGGTAGAGTGGAGGGTTAGGATCTCAACCCTAATGCCTCATTTCCCTACTTTTGTCACTTCAACCCTAACTGATGCATTAACAATGTTGTTTGCAATGAATTTCCTTACTTTTTGAGAAAGTATAATCTTACCCTTATATAGTTTTGGGAGTGCAGGGCCCTCCGGTCCCTGCACTTCCATGGCATCAGTGTTTAGTAGCTCAGGGCCTGCCATCTATCAATAAGTGCATAGACATTGTAATGAACTGTCTTCTCTGTTCTCAGTATTGCATGAGGATCACCAGCAGTCCCATTACTGCATAATGTTATCCATCTGTGGAATCACAGGGCCCACCTACCTATAATTATAGAGACGCTGCACAGGCCTAGACACATTCCAAGTAACCCCTGTACTGCATATGGTGCAATATCTCAGTAACCTTAGCAACCTTGGAAAAAAATCCACTGCAGTTGTAATCATGGACTGGTTAACTGCACTCACTTTTTAGTGGAAAATCTGTATCTCGAAGTGTTTTCGAGATATAAGCAATGAAAGGTGCCATTTTTGCCACAGTGTTATCCTATGGGAAATTTCTCAACTTCAAAATGGCATGACTATGGAAATGATGCAAATTTTTACACCAAACCAGCATAAGTGACATCTGTGGGAAACCCCCTTTGTACCCTGCAAATTTCAAGCCAAATGTCCTAACCTTTTCTTAACAGTGAACAAGCAACGTTTTTAAAATCCTTGTCCAAGAGCTGTCAAAATCACTGTTCGCAAGCCAAATCTTTGTTAGTGAGGTGTCCAAATCCCCCATTTGTGAGCAATCCCTGTTCATGAGGTAGGGCCATCTGGTTGTCATCTCATGAACAGGGATTTTGACACCTCACGAATGGCGATTGGCTCACAAATGGGGATTTTGACAGCTCATGAACAGGGATTTTTGGGGCAATCTGGTCATCCCCTCATGAACAAGGATTTTGACAGCTCACAAACAAGGATTTCTCACAAATGGGGCTTTTGACACCTCATGAACAGGGATTTTGACCGCTCACAAACAAGGATTTTGTTTTTATAATCCTTTTTCATGAGCTGTCAAAATCCCTGTTCGCAACCCGAATCCCTGATCGTGAGCTGTCATAATCCCCATTGGTGAGAAATCCTTGTTCGTAAGATTTGGCCATAAGGTCACTTCATGAACAAATATTTTGACAGCTGACGAACAAAGATTTCTCATGAACAAGGATTTTGACAGCTCACGAAAGGGGATTTTGACATCTCATGAACAAGGAATTTTTTTTTATAATCCTTGTTCGTGAGCTGTCAAAATCCCTGTTCACTAGCTCATCCCTATTCTTGAGATAGGGCCATCTGGTTGTCATCTCACAAAAGTGGATTTTGACAGTTCATGAACAGGGATTTTGACGCCTCACGAATGGAGATCGGAAGCAAGTAATGAACAGGGATTTTCAAACTTAAAAATGGATGTTTTTTGAGTAAACTAAATGGAACCAAAGCCATGAGTTTGTAGAGGGTGTCAACCTGACAAAACCCATACTTCAATCTCTACAGAAGACATCCCTGTAGCAAGTTACAACATTTTGTTTTTGAAGAAAATTGAAAACAAGATGGCAGCTCCTGTACAGGGATTTTTTCATACAAACAGAGATCCCCATTCGTGAGCTGTCAAGATCCCCATTCATGATGCCAGATCCTTGTTTGCAACTGTGTAGCTATCCAAAAGGCTGAAGTGAGCATGCTCAGAACCTGAATTTTCAAAACTGAATAACTTAGTAACGGATTAATAATTTTTCACCAAACCAATACTGGCTTGTTCTTTGGGGCAAGCTTTTTCTACCATGAAGACTTCAGGCCAACATTTCAAATGGTGTGCACACAGCATGATCAGGAAAAATCTGGAAAAAATAGGTAAAAAAAGCAAAAAACACACTTTTTTCACTATGCACAGCGCAAACTCAACAAATCTGATTGAAACGAAACCTGTCATGGCAAGAGATCTACCACACGGAACAGCACATACCAAATTTCATGCAACTTTGTTGAATAGTTGCAAAGTTATTAAGGTGCAACATTTGAGAGTTACTATTAAACTGTCTACTCACCCCCAACTATAGTGGCACTACTGCACCGCTATAATAACAATTATTAAGAAACTGTGTCTGTAGTGCCAACCTTTATCCATGTGGTTAATGCTTTGCGATCCTGTGCCAGTGAGCTGAGTTCAGGGGAAGCTCGGTGACCCAGCTGGATGGGCTGAGGCTGGGGAGAAAGTTGCTATCATATGACCACACCCCCAGCCTGAGAACTGTAGGTTCAGGGTTGCCCACACTGGTCCAAGTAATAGATAGTGAAAAGAACTCTTCTCTGGCATAGGGCCCTGCACCTCTGCACCCATGGGTGCCAGAGAGCCCTGTAATGTGACTGAGAGATGGATTCCTTGCCCTTTGCATCTGTGTCAGCCACCACAAGGAAGTTCAGAACCCAGAGGGCCTTGTACTTCCACAGTCCACCAGACAGCTCCATGAATCATTGACATCTATTGCTGCACTTCTGTAGGTGGACTGGGTGTTCCCATGTTGCAGAGCCCAAAGGGCCCTATGCATTTGCATCTGTTCACACAGGTCCTTCAAGATCTGTGTGAATAAGGATATAATTCCACTATCTCAAAAACAAAGGAAATTCTTTGCAAAATACTGTATTAATGCACCAGTTGAAGTTCAGCTTAATGACACAAAAGGAGAGAAATATGGTGTTAGGGTTTCCAATCCTATGTTCCCACCCCCACCCCCAAACAGCAAAAGGAAAAACATTTGAATTTTGGGTCTCCAGAATCTTGGTGAATAAATTGTGGGATCTTCCTTGGGGTTGTCAGCCCTAATGTTCACCCTACCCCCCAGCCCATAGCCTTCTGTCTGAAGCACAATGTACAGCTCCAAGCCAGTGCGTCATACAGATACACTCTTCAAAGGTAGAGAACTATGTCTCACTACATGCTGCCATGTGGGCCATGCATGGAGACAAGAGATCACAGCTGACCTTATTTGATCAGGTGAGAGGGGGCATTAGAATATATCACCCCAAGGAAGACCCCATGCAGAATCAGATGTAAATGATACATGGGGCTGTCCTGGACTGTGGAAGTGCAGGGCCCTCTGGGTCTTATGCATTAATGTGGTCACAGACACAGATGCACAGGGCAAGGAATCCATCTCTAAGACAAATCACAGGACCCTCTGTTACCCACAGTTTTAGGGGTTCAGGACCCTATGCCAAGAGAGGACTTCTCTTCACTGTATGGTACTTGGGCCCATGTGGGTGTTGCATAACATAGCCTTTCCCCCAGCCTCAGGCTGTCCAGCTAGGTCACTGAGCTCACCCACAAGCTCAGCTCACTGGCATAGGATCACAAAGCAGTACCTGCTGGTGTACAGGTTGGTACTGTACACAACATTTCTTAATTTTAAGGCATCAGTTCCATAGTTATGCTGGTAATCCAGTCAAAAAAGTCTATCAGGTTTGTTTGGCAAGATCTCCCCCCTGTGAACAAATGCTGCCTCTGATCCCTCAATCCACTGGTTTTGAGGTATTCCTCAATCCTTTCTTTAAGTAGTGTTTCCATAACCTTGCCACCACCAAAGACAGGCTTACAGGTTGGTAGTCTCCTGCCTCCTCTCTATTCCCACTTTTGTGTAGTCAGACCACATCCACCCTCTTCCAGACCTCCAGAATGTCACCTGTAGCCAGTGATAAGATTAAACAGGTCCTTCAGAGGCACAGGCTGTTCCTCATTTTGTTCCTTCAGTATCCTGGGGTGAGCCCAGTGTGGCCCCATTGCCTTGTCTACATTTAGTTTTGCTAGTTCCCTGAGGACTCTTTCCTCCATAAATGGGCTAATGCCTACCTCCCTTCCCTCAATGCCTTAAATAGTTACCATATTTTTATACCAATTTTTCAACTTAGTCTTCTTATGACCCCACCTCTTGAGCCCAGTAGGTGAAAATATCCAAATCCATCTGAAATGTGATTTTGCTCAGTGACTACAAAATCACCTTTCAGGACAGATTTAAAAAATTTTACCTGTCTTGTTCATGAGATGATGTTCCAAAAAGGCCATGTTGAACGTTTGTTGGAAAAATGGTAATAATTAGTGAAGTTATGAGTGAATGTTGAGCTATTTCAACATTCATCCATAACAAGGTAATTTTAACAGGTAAAAAAGTACACTAACAGACTGTTTTCTTTTTTGTTGGCTATACAACACTATTGGATCTGACCCTGGGGATTTGGCACCCGAGTGTTGACTTGCACTGTACAGCAGCATGGGGGGCACCCTGGTGTCGCCACATACATATGTAGAGGAAGGGTGACCTGGAGGAGGGTTGGAAAAGCATTACTTGGGGGTGGGCATACCTATCCTCTTAATTGAAACTGAATAGAGCAGGCTGGTTGAGCTGGGAGGGGGAGGAAGGAAGGAAGAAGGAAGGAAGGAAGGAAGGAAGGAAGGAAGGAAGGAGGAGGAGGAGGGTACAATGCAGCTCACTGCTGGCACTGCAGCCAGCAGGACATCTCCATCTGCAGATGTCAAGAATGCCTCACTATACTCATACAGAAAACATGGGCGATGGAAGTAGTCCTTGTTTAACGGTTCTGACTGTGTTATTTGTTATATTTAATAAAGTTTATTAAATTGAAACAAAAAAGAAAACATGGGTGAATGGCTTCTCTCTCAAAGCTGGGCACCATTGATTTTGGGGTTCCCAGAAAAGGTATTTATGGAGGTTGTTTTTAAAAAAGAAACACCGGAATCTAGCTAAATGGGTCCCATTTAGCTAGGTTCAGATGTTTATTTTTTTAAACGAAATCATTTTTATGTAGTTTCCATGTATTTTAGACTGGAGGAAAAACAAGAAGGCAGCCATCACAACACGGAAAAAGTGCTTTGTGTTGTGACAACCAAGTGGTCAGAAAAACCAAAAACAGTCTTGCAACACATAAATTTTTGTGTCATATCAAAGAGTTATCAAAAAAAAAAAAACTACTCAGCATATTCAGAACAGTTAAACAAAACTTTACATCCTTATAACTCTGGAACTGTTTTATATTTCTTCACAAAACCTTCAAAAGGTACTACCTTGGAACAGTCCACTTTTATACTGAAAGTTTTGGGAAAAAAATTCCATACTGCCTATGCTGCACATGATAACAAACCAAAAACCCATGTTAACTGTAGGAAAAAGATTAGATGTGTACAGGAAAATGCAATATGCAATCTCAAAAGCTGCACAAGCTGTCATCACAAAACATTCCACATACTCAGATCTTGACTCCGAGACAGGTCTTGCCAAATTTCAGGCACAGTCGATGAACAACACCCATGCTATCAAGGTATACATTTGAGGGTTTAACATAGAACCTGTCAGGCAACCCTATATACCACAAAAGGTTCCCCAGTGCCATGCCTCTATTTGTTGATGATAGAACCAGTCATTGGTAATGTATGGCAGTGGGTCACTAAGGCAGCAGCTTTTATCATTAAAAAATCAGGTAGTCAGACCTTCTCAAAATGGTTGCTCCCCATGGCTCTTTAAAGATAGCCACCGATATAGAGATCATATAGCGGTGCGATAGCACCACATGTCTATGAGTGGTAGTATCGACTTGGGTGTGGCTCTGTGCTTAGATGATTATCCCTAGTAAGGAACTATTATTCATTAGTTCTTCTTGCATGAGTGAATCTGTCTCTTGGCTGCATAACTTCTACCACAACGTAATTTGTTTTGTCTCTGGCCTTCCCAAACTTACACACCACTGTGATCTTTACAGAATTGCAGGCTGGCCCTCCCTCAAAAACCATCTCAACAGTAAAGTTGCCTCCTTCTTCCATAAACTCTACTTTGGTCTACTTCCGACCAAGGGAACCAGGAGGCCGGGAGAAGTAGCTAGAAATCCGGCACAGCCCTCCAGATCCAGCAAGAGAAGGGGCTCCTAGCCGCCAGCGGGCTGGCGGCAACCACCAGCCAACCAAGGGAACCAGGAGGCCGGGAGAAGCAGCGAGAA
Source organism: Neoceratodus forsteri (assembly GCA_016271365.2). Lineage (NCBI taxonomy): Eukaryota > Metazoa > Chordata > Ceratodontiformes > Ceratodontidae > Neoceratodus > Neoceratodus forsteri. Next base: position 855,213,165 of record CM057450.1, read on the forward strand.
AGCTGGCACAGCCCTCCAGATCCAGCAACAGAAGGGGCTCCGAGCTGCCAGCGGGCCGGCGGCAACCACCAGCCGACCAAGGGAACCAGGAGGCCGGGAGAAGCAGCGAGAAAGGTACGAGCAAAGCCGCAAAATTTTTGCCCGCCCCCCTCCCCCCTCTCGGTTGATTCTTTTATACACTTCTCCCGCCATTTCTTAATCCAAGCCCACATCTATTTCCTTCCTCCCTAACCCATACCTAACCTCCATAATGCTACTTTGATTCCTTTTGCTCCTGAGCCTCTCATCCCCAATCCTTTATGATATCTATGATATACCCATTGTCATGATGAATAAGTTAGTGAATACGATCTGCCCACTTCTGTCATCCACAATGGACAGCCACGGATTCCTTATTCACCTCGAACCACTTTTACACTGCAACCCCTGGGTATCCCACATAAGGCCACTCTAACAATTCAACACTCCCTGCACCTTACATGTATCATGGCTTTATATTAACCCACTATGCCTGTCCATCAGATTATTATGCTATGATAAAATTTGCACCTATATATCAGGACCATCTCCATCACACAGCAGGCACCCAAGATTAAGAGGAAACGCCTGACCACTCACTATCCCTGTCCTTGGTGCCCTCCTCAAATTAATCGTCTTCCTTCTGATCTGCATTGGTACTATTGAAATAAATCCTGGCCCCATAGAAAGTTTCTTTTCCCTGCTGATCTATCCTCCATAAATGGCCTAAGCTTCCTACATTTCAATGCCTGCAGCCTCTTAAAAAAATTCTCCTTAATACAGGCTTGGGTGGCACATACTCTGCCTGAATTTCTGGTCATCTCTGAATCTTGGCTCAGACCTTCAACAAAAGACAGTGTTGTAAACCTTCCCAACTATCAGCTCTTCAGAGCAGATCGCCCTTCCAGGGGTGGTGGGGTGGCCATATACATTAAGGACACCATCTCTGCAACCTGCCTTATTAACACATCCGAACCAAAGGAATTTGAATGTTTGTCAATCAAAATATCCCTTCCTAACTTGTCTTCATTTAAATTGATTGGCTGCTATAGGCCCCCCTCTACAGGCCTCAAACTACTATCTCACCTGCGGTCAATAATCAATCTAGGCCCTGAAGATACCATCATCCTTGGTGATTTGAATTTAAACTGGCTATCTAATGTATCTGCACCATTGGTAACCTTCTGTGACACCTATGGCTTTACACAACTAATTAAAGACCCAACCAGGGTTAACCTAAAAAAACTCTAGCAACAGCTCACTCCTGGATATTATGTTGGTAAACAAGCCTCACTTATATACGCATGCAGGAGTGCTACCGAATGATGTAAGTGATCATTATAGCTATTATAGCTATCATTATAGTCCTATAGCTGGCATAAGATCTACACTCAAACCACCCAACCCTGCAGAATTTGTCCTCAAAAGGTCAAAAAAGAAGTTCAACATCCCAGGATACCTCCATGACTTGAGTAATACATTATACTGGCAAGATTTCTACCTTACAACCTCAGTTGAAACAGCTCTCCAGACCTTAAAGGACATTATCACTAATGTTCTCAATATTCATGCACCAATCACCAGTATCAGATCTAAAGCAAGCTCCTGCCCTTGGTTCACCACTGAGCTTAAAGCAGCCTTGTTAACCAGGGACAAACTGTGAAAAAGGCAAGAAAAACAAAGGATACCAGAGATGGCTAAATTTCAGAAAAGCAAGAAATTCATGTACAAAACAAATGAGAACTGCCAAAGCTGCCTATTATAGAGCTGAATTGGATGCCTCCTATAATAACCCAACCAGACTCTGGGGAACTATAAAAGGAATTCTGGGCCAAAACTCTACTCCTGCCCTCCAAACTGCTACTAAATGATACAGAAATTACGGGCAAACAAGAAATCCTAAATACCTTCAATGACCACTTCACCACAGCTGGCCTAGCATTTGACTCATCACCTGCAGATCTCCTGAGATCTTCCTTGAACCTTCAATCCACTGTGGGACAAAAGGCTACATCAACTTTTTCCTTCAACCCAATATCCTTGAAAGAAGTGGAAGACCTCCTCACTAATTTAGATACTTCTAAGAGTGCAGGTACAGACTCCCTGGATCCCTACTTCCTTAAAATTGCATCACACGTCTTATCTGCCCCCCTCACTCATCTCTTCAATCTTTCCCTCACCACTGAATCCATTCCCTCCACTTGGAAAACAGCTCAAGTAGTTCCATTACTTAAATCCGGTGATCCCATGGACCTCAATAATTACAGGCCCATTTCCATCCTATCAGTACTATCCAAGATGCTCGAAAAGTTAGTAAACTCACAATTAAGGGACTACCTGGATAACAATAACCTCCTAAATTCAGCACAATCAGGATTTAGATCAAGGCATAGCACCATTTCAGCCCTAGCCAAAGTAACCAACAATTGGCAGATTGCCATGCATAAGAAGAACAGTACCTGCGCTGTGTTCCTGGATTTGAGTAAAGCATTTGACACAGTGGATCATGAATCATTAATCACCTCCCTTGGCTCACTAGGGCTGGATTCTCCCTCACTCAACTGGTTCAAGTGCTACCTATCAGATAGGTCACAACTGGTAAAAAATGGAAATTACCTATCCACCTTAAAACCACTGCTAAGAGGTGTACCGCAAGGCTCTATTCTTGGCCCCATCCTCTTTGCCATTTATATTAATAATATTGATGCCAACCTCACTCAATCCAACATTCATCTGTTTGCTGATGATACTGTATTATATGTCAGCAATCCTTCATTACCTAAAGCCTGTGAACTGCTACAATCTGAATTCTCCATCCTGCAACACAATCTACTGGATAAAAAGCTACTTCTAAATGCCCAAAAAACAAAAGCTATGTTCTTTGCCACAAAGAGTTGCTCTGCCACTACCCCATCACCCACCACCCTACAACTATCCACCTTACTTGGAGAGAAGCTGAAATTCGTTGATAACTTCAAATACCTTGGAGTCTGGATTGATAACAAGCTTGACTATTCTGTCCATATTGAGGAGCTACTAAAAAAACTGAGACAAAGGCTTGGTCTATTTTTTAGAATAAAGCACTACCTCAACAGAGACTCCAAAAAAAGATTAATCCAGGCATCATTCCTATCCCTCATTGACTATGCTGACTTTCTCTATGGCCATTGTTCACTCCCCCTCTTAAATAAGCTGGACACCCTATACCACAGGTCCATCAGATTTATTACTGACCTTCCCTCCAGCACCCATCACTGCTCCCTTTATAAGGCAGTTAACTGGACATCATTACAAAACAGAAGAAATAGGAATGCTGCAATTTGGATATTCAAAGCCTTATCAGGCAAACTACCCACCTATATCACAGACTGTTTTACCCAAATTACTTCTAGGCCATACAACTTAGGATCAGCAAACTTATCATTCTAAAGGTCCCCAATGCCTGCACCAGTTTGGGAGGGCCGCTATCAGCTACTCACTAGCAGTTGCATGGAACTCACTCCAAAACCATGAAGCTAAATAGCCTCTTACCTTTAACATCCTTCAAAGATTATTCTCCACCCTATTCCCAGAACTCTGCAATTGCTTTCACAAGGCCTAATCCCCGACCCTACCTACCCCCCACTTTTCCGTGTTCCATTATGCTAGTTCTACTTTTTATTCCAGTCACTGGATATACTCTCATAAAGCCAATTAGGACCTATAATTTATATATTATGCCTGCTATACCCATTGCCTCCTTTTCTTACAGGTTAAAAAGGTTTTAATGTGCCTTGTATATATGTATATTGTTATATATTAGCACTTTATGTCATTGTACTACTGTTTATGTTATTATTGTCTATGTAATAATACTTGCACTTCTTGACCACTCAGGTCCATCTTGTAAATGAGCTACGCTCAGTGATGTTTGCCTGATTAAATAAAGATTTTGATTGATTGATTGACTTCCTGAAAGCATCAATTCTCTTTTTCCAACTGTTGCTCCCTCCCGGACCACAAGACTGTCCTCCTCTATCTCCTTCTTTGTCCCCTTCCATCGCACATCCTACAGCCAGAAGACTGTCTCCTACTTACACCCCAAGCTCTTTAACTCTTTCCCCCTGAACTTAAACTCTGCCCCCTCACCAGCTCTTTTAAGCTCAATGAAAGTAAGCACCTGTCCCTCACCTCCCCCTGCATCTGTTACCAGGTTTGAATGTCTCTCCAGCCACATATACTCCTAACCTGCCCCCTTCTTTCCTCTCAGGTACAAAAAAAAATCCTGTTGGCACTTTCCGCCAGTCAGGCACTTTCTCCTGTGCACTTGCCAACTCCTACACATTAACTGCTCTGTCAATCAATTGTACCTAATGTATAATTATCTGCACCTATTGTATAAATCTCTTTTGTTAAAATTGTATTGCATTGCACCTTGAATCCTCTGTAATTATTACTTTTTCTCTTTTTCTTTCAAACTGGACACTTGTGAAAATGAGCAATTTTGCTCATGTGCCTTTCCAGTATAAGACTAAAAATGAAATGAATAATGAATAACTGGGCCCTAAAATATGAATACTCAGTTGAATATTCAAAATAAGATAGTAGCACACCCCTACTATAGAGTACTTCATCACTGATTCATTCATTGATGACAGATCCAGCAAACAGGGAGGCGTGTCACTAGAAAACAGTGGTGTTCTCTTTTTCAGGTTTTAAAAATATATCCTTTAGGGAGAGTGGGGAGAAATGTGTTGGGGTACCAAGGGGAGGGTACGATAGGAGTATTCAATATGTACTTAATTAAGTGGGGTGGGCTGGCCCGGTGGTGCTGAGGGTTGAGGCATATGTTGCCACCCCTCGTGCCCTGCCAGTGACCCGTGTTCAGGAATGGACTCGGGTCATCAGGGTCAGCAGGGGCAGGATAGGATCAAGCATCCGGAGGACTGCTCTTCTCTCCTGGGGGAGGGTGAGCTGCATCTCCCTCTGTTACTGAAGCTCCCACTGGAGACTGTGGGCATTGCATCATGCAGGAGTCTCACAGAGGGGTTTGGAGGTGGCAGTAGACATCCTGTGGGCAGGTGCAGGAGCACATCCACCACATGCTGAACAACACTGCATGTTTGCACCTCCGGGAACAAGGAAAAAAAGGACCCTTGCACCAGGACAGGTGAAGGTGGGTCCAGTGGTCAGCCCCCATGCCTTCAGCTGGGTCCGTCCCAGCTGGTATCCGTGTGTCTCCTCCACTCCTCAGCAGCCCTTCTAGATTCTAGATAGAGTGCCAGAGTAGTTAGGGCAGTCCCATTCGGGGGGCTGTCAGCCGGGGGTGAGGTGGTTGGTGGCAGTGGAGAGGCACTCCAGGGAGCAGGGACCAGAATGAGGAGGACCTCAGGTGGGACACAGTTACACCAAGAGACCGCACTGGAGAGATGTCTAAAGGTCTAGCGTACGTGCATAAACAGAGTTCACGAAACATATTAAGTGGGGTATGTTGTGGACATGATGGGTGTTTGGAATTCATCTGAGATTGGAAGAAGGGTTATTTTTATTACAACACTAAAGAAAATTTCACTGATACTGGGGGAGGATTGAGAAGGGTGCAACATGGGAGGGGATAGAGGGAGGACAATAAAGGTAAGTCTATATGGGTGGAGCTATATTTTGTTTAAATAATTTTTTTAAAGAACTTTACCATGTGACACTGGGGTCAAGTCAGGAAACTTCACCTCACTACAGGCATGCTTGGCTTAGTCCCAGCTTTGTTTGCATACAGTAGTTTTAATTCACAAAATCTCTACCTAATAATATCCACCACTTTGTCATAGTAAAGAATCGCACCTCTCACAATTGTCTCTTGAATTCAGGACATGGCTATCCCTTTCCACCAAGCATTGCTGCTTTATTGCTAAATTAAGGACATACTGTAAATACATATTTTCCTAGCTCAGTTGCTGCCATACCACTTTTGTGCATATACTGTCAGATCCAGTGATAAGTCATTGTGTTTTGTCCCTAAGTGCTCAACTAATATGAGGGTACAGACCTTCTCCTCACTTGCTTCTAAATATTCACACTCTTTTCCATTGGACATGTGAATGGCCTCTACTCATCTACAATTTAGAGGTGCAGTGATAAAATATTCTTTGTCTTTAAATATTTGTACCTATACCTAAACATATCCACTGTGTTTTCATTATGCATTCGATATAATTGCCTATATTGTATCATTATGCTTCTAATCTGAACCACACTTGATGTAAATAGGATTCTGTATTTGTCTTTACTGTGGCTTACACAGTACTTCCCTGAGTATTCCTGGAAATAGATATTGTGAGGTGGATTATCAAAGTGCTGGATGCAACACCTGCATCCATTTTTCAGATGCTTGCTGCATCCAGGCAAATGCATTGGGATCATTGCAGTATGTTTTCGTACATCCCGATCCATTTCTGACCCTTCACCTGGTTTACGGAAAACAAAAATGATGCATGCGTCATAATCGTCATGCATGCCTAATGTTTGCAGGGCAAGTTGTGGCAATCACATCCAGAAGTTACACCACCTTTTAGGTGGTCTAACTTTCTGGGCAGATGGCACATGTCCATGTGCAAAGAAAACAGACCTGGCCATTTGAAAATGCCCCCTTTTACATCTAGTACACTAACCTGTTTTAACAAAAAACAAGTAAAAAGTAAAACTCCCTCTATCAACATATTTGATTAAAAACATTTCAAGAGTGCACTGTAGCTCTGGTTATTTCCATTGACACTAGCAACAGTGATGGGTCACTAGACTAGGAGCTCACATGACATGAACAATGATCATAAGCCATCCATCGTCTAAAAGTATTACATCTGGATTTTTTGTAACTGTTAGAAACGCCCAAGCATGGAGAATATTGAAACAAAAACAGAACGGACACACAGGGCATTGGATCTGAAGCCAGAAGAAGAGACAGTGCTATCATGTTTTGTCCTTATGATCCGTCGGTACCAAACAAAATAAAATTAACTGGTACTAGCCTGAGCCAAACATGTGAGCAACCTGATTCTGTGCTATTTGCCCAGAATTTGTGTCCTTGTGCAATATTCAAAGGGGGCAGGAGCATGCACTAAATGGGACAGTGTATGCTCAAGGAGATAATGTAGTGGGTGCCCAAAGGGAGGGGCAGGGACATGAATGCAGGCATAATGCAATATTCAGCATATTAGCACTACACAAAAGGAGTAGCACATGCCACTTTGCATAGCAAAATTACTTTTGAGAAAAAGGTCAACTTTCCAAGCAAATTTAGCAAGTGGTCAAGACACTTCAGCCAAAAAGCAAGTTGGCAGTTGGGGTCACACCTGCTCCCTGGTGTCTAGTAGAACCTCCCTACCTGCCAGTTGCTGTCCCCATACATAAATAGTAATTCCCTGGTGTCTAGTGGCACCCTGTCCTCTGATCCCAGTACCCAGGAATGAATAGGTAGTCTTTAGTGTCCTGTGGCATCCTCCAGCCTCCAGTCCCCATCCCCAGTAATTAATAGGTGTTCCCTAGTGTCTTGTGGCATTCCCTGCCCTCTGATCCCCATCCCTGGTAATGAATAGGCATTCTCTGGTGTCCAGTGGCATCCTCCACCCTTCAATCTTCATCTCCAGTAATGAACAGGTATTCCCAGGTGTCTAGTGGCAACCCCACCTTATGATCCCCATCTCCAGTAATGACTAGGTAATCTCTGGGGTCTTGTTCCCCCCCCACACATTGATTCCCATCATTGGTACTGAATAGTCATGTGCTGGTGTCTGGTGGTCCGCTGCACTGAGCAAACCTCCCTTCCCCCCATTACCTCTATCACCACTGATGCCACGCAGGTCTGCTACAGTGAATGGCACAGCCTTCCTCTCACAACCATGGCCAGCCACCATATGCACTAACATGGAGTATGTGTCCTCTGTACTGTAATGGGAGCATGTGCTTACTAAGCAGCCTTAGCTGCCTAAAATGTATACACATTGCAAATGTATACCTGTCAAAGATAACTTTTGCTAATGTCTCCAATTATGTGTCCTGCCCTGAGTACCAGGCATTATCATGCCAGCAGCTGCTGTATATTATGCTTAGTAAGGGGGGTGGCAGGGTGGTTTGCTCAGTGTATGCAGTGTGGGGGTGCTAGATGCCAGGGCATGACTATTTGTTCCTATCTGTGGATGCCATCAGACACCAGCACAGCACAATATTCCGAGTGTTTTTGCTTCAGAGTTGGAGGCCACCTTACTAAGTTGTCTCCAATTTTTACTGGAAGCTGCTCAAATTGCTGTAGCTTTTGTCATTTATTAGCACATTACAGCAGCTTGTGAGAGAACCCTGTGGAGCTGAGTTGTGAAACTTTGCACTTTTTGTACACGCTCTTAAATTGATGTTTAAATCTTCCTCAGAGTGTCCCTTTGTGTTCTGAGGCATCCTAACCTACTTTTTAGGACCCTGAGCAGGTGGAATATGAGAACTGCCTTTCAAACCTACCCACATGAGTGGAATAAACCAGGGGATGGAATCGACAGAATTTTGATAATGAAGATTGCACCAATTTGAACTAAATTAAGTAATGTTTGGCTGTGATTTCTTCCCTATTATAGGTTTAGAGTAAATGGTATATTTTGCTCATACTGTGGTTGTCTGGATTATACAGTAGTGTGCTGCACCCACATATATAAAATGATGGAGAATCAGGAAGTGGAAGCTATGAAGCTAAGAAATAAGAAAGTACTAAAAGCAGAATACAAGACAAAAAAGAAGGCTGAAGTAAAAAAATAACTGATTACAAGGGTATAATTGGTAAAAAGGTATCTTCACCTAGAACATCTTCACTAAGCAATCGGGGTCAGATATTTTGTGTGAGAATGTAGGTAGCCCATTAGGGAACTGTATTCTTAAATCTATCAAAGCATTAGAAACACAAACTCAGACACTAGGAGAACTGTTACCAAAAAAAGACATAGAGGCAGTAGTAACAACAGTTGGCCCTAAAGATGGGGACGAAAACTTCAACCACAATGGAGATTACCTAACAAATTTTGTTAATTCCTTTACTCCGTTTATGAATAGGGGCAGGATTACTATTGTAGAAAATCAACATGATGTGCCCATGAGTGAGGGAACTAATGAGGAAAAACAGGTGAGTATAGGAGGAAATGAAAATCACAGCCCATTGTTATTGGAAGGCTTTAATGTGAAGGCAAATATACTAATCAGTAAGCAATTACTGTATCAGAAATTAAAATGGTATTGGTCTACACTAAGTGATTCATGGAGATGGTATTGAAAGAATTAGAAGAACAAAAAAGCAGCTAGAGGATCTTAAAATTGTAATTCAATATGTCATGGGAAAGATAGAAAAGCAAAAAAGTATAAAAAGAGATTACAGCAGAAATAGCTGAAAAGGAGTATAGCGAAATTCTAGAAATGGGAACAAAACGTAAAGATATGGGGGAAAAAGAAAGTGAAAGAAATAAAGTAATAGGCAAAACAATGAAAAAACTTAAGCATAAAGGAATCCAGACTATGCCTATATCCTATGGTGAAAGGGACACTAGAGAATCTGAGAATAATATAGGTACTGTTTACAATAAATTCAAGGGATCTGATATACTGGAACAGGTTAGAGAATATGTACACCAGAAGAGAAAACAAGAAGAAAACTACATACCATATATTTCAAAGGTATACTGGAAACAAGGAATGAGACACATTTTCTACTAAAAATGACAGTTTATGATATTATTAAAGAAGTCCACCCAAAACTTGAAAAAATACATGTTGTGCAGAGTGTTTTAATTTGCATGTGAAGTTCTAGTGTTTCCTTCCCTCTGACTGGTATTAGGAGTGTTTCCTAAATTAGCCTACTGGCTTTATACTAGTTTTATGACCCCTGGGGATCTTCATCCTTGACAGTTTAATTGCATTTCTTGTTCCCACAGTACATCTTGTCTCATGTGACAGTGATGTAAGAGAGCACCAACATTCAGCACACACGTGCCAAACAAACTAAATATCTTGGAAGCTTTACAAGCTGCACAAAAATTACCAGCAGCAAAGTTTTTCAGGACAGTAAGACATTTACGATGAGGGTGGTCACCAAGCTGAATTCTACAGATTTTAAAATATAGCCATCTCTACTGCTGTGAACTTATTGTAAAGCAATGCTTTCTTCTGGATTTATGGGGTCTGCTACATCACCATCACATGAAACAAGGTGCACTGTAGGACAAAGAAATACAATTAAGCTGTTTGATATGGAGATCTCCAGGGGTCGTAAAACTACCCTAAAGCTAGCAGGCTAATTTAGGAAAAACTCCTAATACCAGTCAGAGGGAAGGAAACACTAGAACTTCACATACAAATTAAAACACTCAGCACAACATATATTTTTTTTTAAGTTTTGGGTGGACTTCTCCTTTAAAAGTCAACTGAAATCTAGAATAGTATGGGAAGACTTAGTCTCAGCATATAGGTACAGAGCCTCACTAGACAAGGGTTATGTTTGTCTGGTGGTTAGGAACCAGGGGATCAGACATGAAATATTGGAATTTGGTACTGAAATTGTGAAGTTAGGTGTTAACCTTGATGTTACAACAAGACATTTTGGCAGATATAGTGACAACAAAAATCAAGAACAACAATAATGCCATCAAACTCAGGATGTAAGAAAACAACAGCAGACTCAGGGCAGATACTTGCCGAAGCCAGTTGTTATTGAGTATGAGCTAAAGAGCTCTCCAGAGTATGACAAATTGATAAGAGGGAGGAAAGAAAGAGGAAAGAGAATAAATAGTAGTATAGTCCTTGAGGACTTTGCTGAGGATGCGTGTTATGTAGAAAACTATGAAGGAAATTGTAATTATAACTATAAAGTTAACGTTATATGTTATAACCAATGTGAGCTGTTGTCACATTTGTCTGTTAACTCTGATTCTACTGATTCAACATTGGAAGTTTCAGATTGAAATAAGGAAGGAACCACCCGGGCCACACTTAGGAAATAATCAAGCAATAAATATTTTGTCTTGGAATATTGCTGGAGTAAATGGAAAAAAAACAAGTGATGAGTCCTGGTATATATTAATGAAAAACTATAACCTAATTTTGTTATAAAAGTCATGGTTAGACTCAAATTCACAATTTGACCTGAAAGGTTATAGTCAATTTTCATTCCAGGAAAAAAAGACAAGTATAAAGGGTAGACATAAGGTTGGCTTGATGGTTCTACTAGATACCAAAAGTAACTGGATTATAAAAAATTAATATACTGTACACCTTCACACTCAAATTGGTTAGCACTAGATTTGAGTCTGCGGGGGGGGGTGAATCTGCTTTTGGTTAATGTATATTTTCCACTGGATATGAAATATATGGAATTTGTAAACCAACTAGAAGTATTGTCTAAATTTTTGGACAATTTTCGGTACTTTTCTGACCATAGGCATTGTATGTTATTGGGGGACTGGAATGCATATGTGGAAAATATGAATGAAGAAGATCAGTTCGTTGATATGATGAGTCAGGGCTATTATAAAGATATACCTGTAAGGAAGTCCAGGGACTGTAAGAGGGATAAAAAGGGACAGGCCCTTGTACATTTTATAGTTAATCAAAATCTGTGTATAATAAATGGGTGCTGTGGTAAGAATGTGGCAGGTGAGATTACATTTCCAATCAAAACAGGTGGATCTTTCCGGGACCTGGCATTAATTGATGTGGCCCTTTATACTAAAATACAAGAGTTTAACATCATTGAGGAAAATATGTCTGATCACTTTCCCATATCAATGAAATGGGTGAATTGGAGCAAATGAATAATAAGAAATTAGAGATAGAGGCAGACCAACAAATGATTTGAAATAAAAGGATCAAATGGGATTCCTTGATGCCAGAAAAAAATGAATAATTTACAACAAAGTGAAGAGAATGGAAAAATTAAAGATTTGCTACTTAATACTAATGTTGCAGATATTCTTGTTTACTTTGATAACTTAATCTCCCACATGAAAGAAGTCTGCAAAGCAGTGCACTTAATAATAATAGAGTAAAAACACTAAAGGAACCCCATGGTATGATGGCCAATGTTGTAAATATAAAAGCCATCTGAATAAAGTAACATGGTGGCATAGGAAAACTTAGATTGTAACTATAGTAAGGGATTGGTTTTACTAAGAAATGAATATAGATTATTGATAACAAAGAAAAAAGATGGATATAACAAAATATTATGGTAGAACTTATAAGAATCTATCAGAAATTAAAATGGTAAGGATTTCTGGAGACTGATACTGTTGGCAGAAAACAGATATAAAACAAATATTGAAGCTGCTATCCCAGCTGGTGAATGGATTGAATATTATAACGATCTAGACAAGGGATACTTCTTCCCAGGATGTGCAGTTTGTGACTGAAGCAGAGATTCAAAATGTGTGTGGGATATGGACTTAGATTACTAATTTGCAAGTAGAAAATGCTATTAAAGCACAGAAAAGGAATAAGGCTCTGGGTACAGGCAGTATACCTGCATAATTTTATCAATGGAATTTAAGTTGGTGGAGTAATATTTTGTTTAAAATATTAAAGTATGTAATTGAAGCAGAGGAGATTCCAAAATCATGGCATGTAGTTGAAGTTGTTCCATTACATTAAAGATGGGATAAACAATTGCCATCTAACTATAGATCGATTGCATTACAAAATATATCTGCAAAAACATTTACTCATATCTTATTGCAAGAATTGAACTGCTGGATTATAGATAATGACATTCTATCTAATAGACAATTTGGGTTTGGGGGAAAGTGATCAACAGTTGATTGTCTGTTCATATTAGACCACCTTATTAGGAAGGCATATGTAAGAAATACTCCACTTTATTTTGCATTTTTAGATAAAACCATGGCATTTGATATTGTGAATAGAGTGATTCTGTGAAATATTTTGACAGCATGGGGCATTGATCTAAATTAAGTGTCATGATACAGAAATTGTATAAAAATACAGGCATACAAATCAGGTACACCACAGATGGAAATCTAACTGACCCTGTGGAAGTGAAAAGGGGGATTAAACAAGGATGCCTTTTAGCACCCCTACTATTTAATATATACATAGATCAAATTGTCCATTGGTTTTTAATTGTGTGAAACAGATTCTCCCAGAAACATGAACACTAAACTAAATCTGCGTTTATACATGGACAACACTGTGTTGGTGTCTGGTACTGCTGTGGGCTTGCAAAAAGCCTTATTAAATATTGTAACAACACTGAAAGAATTAAAATTATCCATAAATATAAATAAGACAAAGATCCTGGTTGTTAATAAACCCAGAAATGTAAATTATGACTGGAAAATAGATGGAAGAATTGTTGAACAAGTTGATAATTATGTGTACTTAGGAGTAATGTTGCATAGTAAAAAAATGTGGAAACCTCATATAGAAGAAAGAAAAAAAGTGTTGGCAGCCTGTTCTTGCAATAAACAAGTTCTCTAAAAAATATATTGCAGTAATACTTCAGCTGCTGCCATGTTGAAAACATGTATGGATCTGAGGTCTGGGGAAAACAAAAAGATATTGAAAACCTGGAGCCAATATATAATATGTATATTAGACTTACACTTAACCTTCCCCAGTTCATTCTGGCTGAATGTTTAAGGGCAGAAATTGGTGATATATCACTTGTATCTAAAGTAATATTAAGAAACTTTCAATACTTTCTTAAGATGTATAACAACAGGATGGGAAATCCTACGTTATTTGAATGTTGGGAGGACAGTGTAACATATCATATTAGAAATCATAGGATACTAAAAAACTGGTCATGGGCAAATGAGTTAGATAGTATGCTAAGGAAAATGGGTTTGGAGTCCATTATGAACTTAGATGTAAATGGTAACAGTGATATATTAAATGATAATGTGGCTGGAAGAATTATGGATATTACAAAACAGAATGATTTAGAGAGTATCATCAAACCTCTGATTTCCAGATTTATAAAGATCTGAAAGGGTGCATAAAAGAAAGATGTACAGTATATTACTAGATGAAAGGAAAGTCTTCATTATAAGACCATTGCAAATCTGAGATTCAATGCAAATGTAAGTGTTGTGACAGGTTTTATGAGTTGGAATTTATATACAGCAGGGTTAGATTGTAAGGATATCTGCCCAGGGAAATGGAATACTGATCATATTGTGTTAGACTGTGTCAACCTAGACAATTTGAGAAGTAAATGGCTTGCAGAATATTTAGCTAAAATTAGTAATCGAAGTGATGCAGAGAAAATAAGCTTTCTTTTAAATTCAGATGATATAGCAGTATTGTACAGTGTTGCAAAGTTTACCATGGAAGCTCATAGATTTTTTAGGATTAGCATTATGTAGTTGTATTCTATACATACATATTTTAAGTGATGGAATATACATGTAAATGTTTTTAATGTAAATTTCTATGTGTTATATTTTTGTAATACACATTGTAACCTAGTAAACTTGAAATTTGAATATTGACTGTTTGTTACCAGGGACGGGGATTAGAAGGCAGGGGGTTCCACTAGACACCAGGGGCTACAGTTACCACTATGGGAAGGGGGATCGGAGGGTGGGGGGGTTGCCACCGGACACCAGGGAATTAATATTTATGTATGAGGATGGCAATCCGAGGAGGGGGTAGCACTGAACACCAGGGAATGCTTACTTATGTATGGGGATGGGCAATCGGAGTGGGGGGTAGTCACAAGGGTGCAAACTTGCCACTGCTTGTCATACAAATGAGCCCATGATGGACATGCATATGACCCTTTAGTGACTTGCATTCCCAATGGGCTCATTTGCACGGTGCTGGCTGGATATTGTACTGGGGGCAGGTCTGAAGGCACTATCATAATGGGGCAGTGCTATTTGACTTAGAGCTGTGCCGACATGCCCCTATATTCAGTAGGGTAGCACCGGTGTGTATTTTACTGAATATAGCGTCCTCATGGTCCTGGCTAAGGTCATGCACAGCACAAACCTTTGTGCTCTGCTTTTGCCCATTTTCCAGTATCAGGCCCCTGACGTTTTCATGGCGCAGACCATATGTAATTTAAAACTATGCACTAAAGTAACTCTGGGTTACAGAACTAAAGTAAACCATGAGGTACTGCAAACACCTCTATTTGTACAGCTGTACTCTATAAAACTTTTACTTTGTACTTCAAACTTTTCTAAATAGTGACTACTGGCAATGTCCTGAGAGGAGGAACTGGTCTATAATTATTAAGATTGGTTTGTCATTTCCATTTACAGTAAAAAGCACAACCTCTGCTTTTTCTATTATTTTCACCCTTCTGCCTGTTGTTTATAATGCCCATAAAATGGCTTTCAAAACAACACCATTGTGGTTAAGGAAGAGAGTCAGCAGACATGCTGAAAGGATCATCAACTATATTGGTGTCAACAGCACCTGCAGATTTCTGCCAAAGGCACCTTGAGACATTGCTCGATACTAAACTACAGCTGAATTTGTTACAAGAGAAACAGAAAAAGCCAGTCCATTACTGATGTTCTTTAATAGCCATCATTTTAAAAGTACTAGAGGAATTCAATATGCTATTAAGAAAATAGAGGTGTAATTTCCAAACTCTCAGTTTGGCTGGTAAGCCAAAAAAAAAGGTTGCTTTTTAACATATTTGTCTGAACATTTACAATGTTAGTATAAAAAAAAATGAGCCTGATGCTTTAAAAACAAGTTTTTATTTGCCTCAGATGACTACAAGTGGTGGAGGCAGAGCCATTTATTATAGACCACCTTTTATGGAATGCTCTTCCTGCCATCAGTCATCAGGCAGTGCTGTTTTAAGTTTACCAAACCCATTAGAAGACACACCTGTTTTCCCAAGTGCATAATTCTTAAATTCTGATTCTTACTTCCTAATATACTATATATGAATAATTGACTGTATTTGCATTTTTACATTTTTCATTGTTCTGTATTTTGTAGCACTTTTAGTTAATGATGTGTTATAAATAAAAATGGATACACGTGCTCTGATTTCTTCCACGACATTATCAAGGAAGGAGGTAAATAAACTGCAGCTCTGTTCCTTTGTGGTTTTACCATAGCTGGATCAAACTGAAATAGCTCTGTGAAAGCTCTGACCCATTAAGATGATATCAAGTGGGACATCAAGGTGATATGCCTCCCACCTTGATGCTATAGTTGAGCATTAATGAACACCTATATCCTCCTGTTCTATTCTCAGTTCCATCCAGAAGGCAACCTTTTTGTTTTGGATTCTGCTGATGTCTGGGAAACTGGAAACATTGAATATTTCTAAAATAAATCAAGACATAGCAGTGAGCAATTCTTCCTGATGAAAGGGCATGTTTTAAACTAGATGAAGAACAAACTACTCTCTACTTGTTTGTCCCCCTTGCATTTGCCTCATACTGCCATCTACTGGGCCCCCTGAGGAAGGCAAGAACCGAAGTGCTGGGGTATCTGTTGATGGCTGACTGAGAGTGGGGAATATTTTTGTATTTTTAACCAGATATAAAAATATATGTCTTTATATTCTATTTTGATGTACTTTGGCAGCTTATTTCTTTGCACCTTGTACATATAAGCCTGTGAATAAAACTTTTTAATTGCAATTTTAAGGCTATCTTTTTTGTGGGTGTTTTATAGAGGATCCAAGTGCCAGTTCCCTGTTGCTCATCTTATATTGCTTTACTGTAAGGAATCTACCATATACTGGTGGCTGCAACACCTTATTTTGTTGTTTCTACCTGATTGCTCATTTTGTACTTGCACTAGTAATTAATATGTGTTATTTGATTGCTCTTTACTGTAACTGCGAATTGTATATCCCCTATTCCCTTCCTCGGGTCACACCTGGAAATGATCCTCAGCCCGGTGTGCTTTTCCCAGTCACTAATTTTCAAATAAATAAATAAAACAGCTATTCAATCTTGATTATTGCTTCAGAACATCATCAATTCATGTTAGAACTCAAGAATATGCTTCTGAGAATTATCCATGAATCTACTGTAAGTACAATGAATGAACTTAAAGGGACACTGTCAGCCTTTACAGGCTTCACCAGGATCTGCTTTAAAAGCACAGTCTCTCCTCTGCACTGTACTATTATTTCTCCTCAGAACCCATGTGTACCTAATTGTGTTTGCTTTTGTATTGTAATTCTTACATTTCAGCAATCATTTCAATCTTCTTGTGTCACTGAAATTCCTGAGCTGCCAGAGGACCACCCATGATGTGTTTCCCATTTCAGACCACCCATATTGCATGCACTAGCACGGACTCTGTGTTGGTGATCACACTTTCCATTCTGCTCTTTTACTGAGTTGAAACACACTCACTGCCTTCCTAGTTCCTGCAACTCCTGGTGGCAATTTTAAAATGCCAAGGATGGCAAGTCTGTATGTATCTAATAGCAATCTAGATAATGTCTGCAGTCTTAAATAAGAGTTGCAGTATGTGCCACATATAATTGACTACTCTGTGTAAGGCACTTTTGTCTGTTATAAGCAGTGTCCAGTTTAACCAATCCTCCATTCTGACAATATTTTGCCCAGTCCCTATTGCCACCTACAGTTTCTTAAAAAGACGTATTTTTCAATTTAATCAAACACAGTTTGGTTTGCATTTTCCAGCCCACAACAATTGATAATGAAACTGAGCGGCTTTACCAACACAATACTAGTCCAACAAAGACAGTGAGAAAGAGCATATTTTTGTAGTTAATAATTTTTATTAAGTTTGAAAGATAATATAAGACATAGCCAGGTACATAAAGAAGATACAACATGACACATATGCATACACATTGACTGCAGTGTCATTATATAATTGACAAAGTGTAGCCCATAGAAAAGGACATTGCTAAATAATGATACAGTAAGAAATTATACAGTGAGTTGTATTGTGGTATTGTGCCCCAAAAACAAAGAAAAATATGAGAAATTGCATGATTACCACTGCATCTAGATTAGTTAAGACTTCTAATATGGGCATAATACATAAGTGTCTCCTGATACTGGAAAAAGCCTGAAAAACACAGACATAATAACAAAATACTAGCAACCTTAAGGTCCAGATCTGAATTCTTATTCTATAAGGAGAAAAGATAACAGTCCTTGCAAGGAAGGGATGGGTTTTTTGGTTCCAAACCATTTCCTACTGGTGTATCTACTATGTTGGTCCAGATCATTCCACAGGGGAAGTCAGCCAATCCCTGAACGTGGGGAGAGATAAGCTAAGTAAGGGGCCCAGGTAAGATAATATTGTGAGAGAGTGTTGGTAACTAAGTGGGACTGACGATCCAGTACTGCTACATTAGAGAGGGTGTTATATAATTCAGAGATGATGGCTACCTCTGTGGTTCTCCACCTACAGAGGATAAGCCTCTTAGCTTGGAGGCTAAGAAGCGTCAGCAATCTGTGCTGTTAACGAGTGAATGCTCTCAGCACAGGAGGAAGGCCCAAAATCAAAACTAGGGGATCTAGAGTCAGAGCAGAGTCTGAGGCCTGTTGAGCCAGACCCAAGACAGCTGTCCAGAATGAAATGAGAAGTGGGCAAAGCCAAAGTATGTGCAAAAGGTCTCCCTCTCACAAAAGACATCGCCAGTAATGTGCTGTCCATGAGATGCATTCTGTACAAGACAACAGGAGTGCGATACCAATGCGACAGTATCTTGTTTTGCATAAGTTTACTTCTCATATCTGTATACATATGTAACCCCCCTGCAAATGGGGGTTCCCAAAAGACTTCCAGGAGCTTGCTTGAATGCTCCAAGCCTGAATGGTGTTTGGTGTTTAAGCCATTTATCAGTGAGTGTTTTTAGAGCCTCTGGTACTGTCTCTTTAAGAGCTGTCTGCTTGCAGACATAATTAGTTTGTATGGGGGGACTGTGTGCTTCTCTGTTTGAGTACCACTCGACTGCTGCCAATTCACTCCATTTTGCAGTCACTAGAGTGCAAAGGAACCTATCTGAAAGATGTAACTGTTTGCCAGAAATCATTTACAGTAATAATGAAATTACAGTTTGTCTAACCTGCTTTCTTTGCAGTCAGAACTGTGTCTGCCTAGTTCCCCATTCTGGTTTGAACTGCTGAACTGGACCAATCAGTGTGGGGTAGCTAGCTCTAAAATGGTGCCTTGGACGAATCAGAACTTGGACTCATAATCTGAGCCAGCCACAAGAGGATTGTATGGGCAGTGACTCTGGGAGATGTAGTTTAGACTTCAGTGCCTTTTTGGACCAACAGCAGCAGTCTATTGTGAGTGACAGCCAATCCAGTCAAGAACTGGGAGGAACTCAAAGGAAGTGCCCGGTTTTGTCGGTTGGAGTTTCAGTTGAGCTTTGGCAGTGAAGGAAGGAAGGAGCCCTGTGCTTTTTCAGTGTGCAGTTTTAGTCAAAAAACGTGTGTAAGGCCCAGAGTTCCGGTCTGCAGCTTGTGTAACAGCTTGTTAGGACTGAATCCGTCCTGTGAAAAGAATCAAAGGATCTCTGAAGAGTAGAAACCAGGCTCACCCTGTAGAAGACTGGAGGAATTGCTGAAAATTGCACTCGGTCTGTCAGGAACTGAATCTGCTGTGTGTTCTCCCGGGTATTGTGCAGTAATTGCGATCAGGATACAGATGCAGCCTGCCTGGTATAGTGCTTTCTTTTATATGGATGTGTGAAGAGGTTTGTGTACCTCAAGTGAGCCCTGCTGACATTGAAGGACCCTATCTTGTTGGAGGTCGTGAGTACTAATTCAGGGTCAGCTCCTGTTGGATGCCACATTAAATCCAAATGGAATTACTGTACTGCTGACTGTTTAATTCTCCTTTTCTCTGTGTGAAAGGCCCCTACCAGCTGCCATGGTTTGGACTAGCCACTAGGGCTTGGGTACCCAGGGACAGTAACTGATAGGGATAGGCCTTGCACAGAGCCATAGATAGATTATTAAGTGATAAGCTAATTAACCTGATTTCCCCTGTCCTTGTTATCCCCTAAATAAATCAGAGCTGCTTGTTTCCAGCAAAGTTATACTGCCTGAGGTATTTGTCTATGTTAAAATACTGTACTGTGATTGTTGCACTGTATCTCATTTCACAGGAGGTCCCAGTGCGGAACCAGACCTGGGGTAAGTGTATACTGTGAAGGTAATTCTGATATATTGTGTGGGCCACTAGTGGGAAGAAAGGGGGGTTGCAGTGTCCCAGAGGGCTGTGACCAAGTTAGTTTAACTATTGCAAACCCTGACCCCTGGGTGGAGGCACCCGCCATTGGATCCAGGCCCCTCAACCTGTTAGTGGCAAATCAGGCAGGGGTAGTAGCCCCTGGGATAGCGCCATCTAGGGGTTACATCTTGGAGGCTCACCGCTGGGATTGTGTGTCCTCTAGTGGCCATATTTACTAACCACTGTTAAGAAAAAGTGGGTACCCGACAGAAGTGGCTGTGCACGGGCTGGTGGGTGGTGTACTGGGGAGGAGATCGACCCCAAATGCTATGCTTATCCTGGACATCCCCTGGGTATCAATACGGACACTGTGCAGGAGTACTTTCCAAGGTGGAAGGTTTACAAAACCCTGTGGTGGTGGGTGGCATGCTAATCTGCTCACCCACACTCTCCTGGCCCTAGTAGAGTTTAAGGATCCCATAGATGGCTCAAAGTGCCAGAGACCATTACCCCAGAGGAGCCCTCACTGCTTGGAGAGTGATAACTAGGACAGTAAAGACCGAGAATAAGCCCCACCACTATCTGAAACTTTGAGGAGAAATTTGCTGAATGGTTGCTGGGAGAGGGAAACTGTGGGAGGACTTGAAGAACTATTCTTGCCACCTGGGGTGTTCCTCCCCAACACTCTCTCCTGCTCCAGTGCCCGTAATGGTGGCTGAACCAATACAGACTCCTATTTCTGCACCTGCCATTAGTCACGACTCTTACGAAGGTTGAGGATCTTCTCGGCACCCTCCCCACCCCCAAGGGAGGATGACTGGGAGACCTGGATAGACTATGTTTGCCCCAAGTGCTAGAATGGCAATGCTCGGGAAAGGCAGCGAAGAGGGTTGAAGTGAGGCCTCCGAGGTCCTGCCTGGCTACCATCCAGCACTAAACAGGCAGTAACCCTGGGCGACTGCTGGGGCCTATCTTGAGGCCTTGGAGAATGTGTATGGGGCCCAGATACTGATGAGGACCTATGGTGGAGAGTAAGAAATGCACAACAGTACCAAGGGAGTTGTTGTCTGTGTATGTCTCTCGGCTGGAAAAATTGTTGCAAGAATGCCTCAGAAAGGGTGGTTGCCAGCGATTGAACTGGACCGAACCAGACTGGACAGAATCCTTAAGTCTGCCTTCTCAGAACTGCTGTTGCTTCAGTTACGCCTGATCGACTGGAATCCCCACCCTCCTATGATGAGTTAATGAGAGAAATTCGAGGAGTTGAGAAAAGGCGCCTGGAGGTACCTGCACCAACAGCTGTGGCTACACCCGAGTGACTGAGGGTGACCCATCAAGTGAAGTTCTAGGGGCAAAGGTTGACAGTCAATGAGTGCTCTGACAAGGAAAAGATATGCCACAATGGGCGAACTGTTGAGAGATCCGGGAATTCAAAAACAGTCCCTTATGAAGGCCACGCCTGCAAGTACTGAGCCTGACCTATATCCGACTGCATCTGCTATGGGGTGGGGGTACCCACCCATGTATCTCCTGCTGATAACAGCCCAAACTCAATTCCTTGACCATGGAAGTGGAGAAACTGACGAGATGTCTCCAAATGCTTATCACTATCAGACAGAGATGGCACCCAAGTTTCCAGTTAGTAATACCCCGCCCTGGCTCCCAGTGTGCGCCTCGGCCAGCTCAAACTCCAGAAAGTATGTTTTGCTATAATTGTGGGAAAGATGGGCACATGAAAAGGAATGCCAGTCCCCAAAAGACACTAACAAAAAGTTGCATATAGGCTACAAGGAGAGCTCTCGGAGAGAAATCAGTGGTTAAGAGGTGCCGACATGATCCCAGTGAGGGCACCAAAATGCTAATTCACGTCCTTCTGTGGCAAGGCTCAGTTGCCCAGGCCCCATCACCGCTTCTCTCCAGACTGGTCCAGAATAGTGGGTCCCTCCATGGAGACCACTGTAAAAGGTGAATGGAGTGTCTACAAGAGCTGTGATTAGACAGTGGCTCCCAAGTGACAATTATGTTCCAGGATTGGTATCAGAAGCATTCGTCAGGCGTACCCTTACAACCATTAGAAGGACTGCATGTATGGGGTTAAGTGAGAAGGCCTACCCTATTCGGGTATATCCGATTTGGCTGTCTTTCCCCACCTCCGTGGCTGGAGTGGCCGAACAAGTAGAGACCCTAGCCTTAGTGTGTCCCCCACTGGACTGTATGATGGTGTCCCTTTGTTGATTGGAACAAATGCTCATATGTTCGGAAAGCTGGCACAGTTGTGTTATGAAAACAGGGGTCAAAGACTCAGTAGAGCTTTAAGGTTCGGCTTTAATTAAGAAGGCCTATGTGAGGCACAGAGAGATGCTGAAAAACAGAACCAGAGGAACGCGTTGGAATTGTATGGAAGAAGGATCCTGAGTCTCTGATCCTGGTGCCAAATGCCTGTGTACCTTACAGGGAGAGGGTCCGTATCAGAAAGGATGTTGAGAATAAAATATTAATGTTGGATGCACAGGCGATGGAAAATTGCCAGAGGGACTGCTGGTCAAGCCTAGTATTTTGCCCGCTAGAGCCCATGCTTATGCCAGAGGTAATGGTCCAAGTTCATAATGTGTCTGAAAGAGACATTCGAGTAAACAGAGGTTGCATCCTGGCTAATGTGCATTGTGCGACACTGCAGTGCTACCCAGCAGCAAGTTCAAGGAAGAATGACAGAGTAATGCCTGACTTGTTTGATTTCGGGACTCCCGCTGCCAGCTGAATGGAAAGTGAGGATCAGTGAGAATCTTGCCCAGAGAGACCAGGTGTTTTCTTTAAAGGAATGGGATGTAGGATGCGTGCAAGGCGCTGAGCACAATATCCGGCTGCATGACGAAAGACCATTCTTGGAGAGGTCTCGGCGCCTGGCACCTGCTGACATAGATGATGATGTGAGATGGCATCTGCAAGATGTTAGCTGCTGGTGTAATACAAGAATCCAGAAGCCCTTATGCTTCCCCATTGTGGTAGTGAGGAAAAGAATGGAACAGTAAGGATGTGTATGGATTATCGCTTTTGTAAACCGGCGGACTATCCCTGATCAGTACACAATGCCCGCATTCAGGATGCTGGGACTGCCTAAGCGGGGGCAAGTGGTTCTCTGTGCTGGATCTCCGCAGTGGGTACCACCAGATCCTGATGGCCCCAGAGGACCGTGAGAAGGCGGCCTTTATCTGTCCGCTTGGCTTCTGTGAATTCATGAGGATGCCTCAAGGGTTTGGGTGCCCCAGCCACTTTTCAATGATTGATGGGCGTGCAGTGGGGACATGAACTTACTAGAGTGCCTGGTATACCTAGATGATGTTATTGTGTTTGGCAGCTCACTGGAGGAACATGAGAGCAGATTATTTAAGGTATTGGACTGACTGGAGGACTTTGTGCCTTAAACTGTCCATTGATAAGTGTCAATTCTTTCAAAAATCAGTAAAGTATGTGGGACACATAGTATCCACCGAGGAATAGAGACCGACCCAATGAGAAAGTTGAAGGCCTTGACCACCTGGCCACAGCCCCAAAAATCTAAAAAAGAACTGCAAAGATTCCTGGGATTCTGTGGTTATTATCGGCGCTTCATCAAGGACTATTCAAGAGTGATCCCTTTACTTAACCTTACTCAAGGGTATCCCCAACCTACAAAAAAATACCAAAAGTCAGCGTCCTCAAGACTGAAAGAGTGTATTTTCATCCGAGTGAAGTATTTGGGCATCTGGACTCCTGATTGTGAGACTGCTTTTCATGAGATCATATATCAACTTACCCATGCTCCAGTGCTGGCTATGCCGATCAAGAAAACCTTCGTCCTGCACACTGATGCTAGCTTGCAAGGGTTGGGGGCTGTGTTGTACCAAAACACGAGAATGGCCTGAGACCAGTGGCCTTTGCAGTGTAGAAGCCTGACCCCATCCGAAAAGAACTATCCTGTACATAAGTTAGAGTTCCTAGCTTTGAAGTGGGCTATTGTTGACCAATTCCATGAGTACTTGTATGGCTAAAATACTAGTAAAAACTGACAATAATCCTTTGACCTATGTGCAGACCTCAGCTAAGTTGGATGCCACTGGCCATAGGTGGCTTTCTGCATTATCTACATATGACTATGCCCTCAAATACCGAGCAGGTCTGAACCACATAGATGCTGATGCTCTCTCGGAGGCCTGTTCCCCAGAATGATTAGGTCCGATTGGCAGAACCTGACATTCGGGCACTCTGCCGGAGTTTGACAGGGAGGAACAAATGTCCGCAGACGCAGTGGACTGCATGGTGGATTGCTTGGGAGCCTCTGAGAATTGCATACCTGCTGCTTATTGCCACTTTTCTGCAACAGACATTGGTGCACTGCCTCAGCTGGACAATGACAGTATTCGTGGGCTCTAACTCACGATCCCATGATCAAAGCAGCTTTAGAAGCCCTCTATGCAGGAAAAGATGTGTCCAAATTACGCTCCACTGATTTGAGAGACTGCACTGTTATACAAAGAAGGTCCTAAGTTGAAACTGATCAATCAAACTGTTATACAGAGAAACAGTAGACAGAGGGGACAAGTAGACAAACAACAACTAGTGCTGCCCTGCTTTTGAGACTCAGTACTGAGGTCCTTGCACAACCACATGGGGCACCTTGGTATAGACAGAACACTTGACTTGGTGAGATCCAGATTCTATTGGCCTAAGATGGGGGCTGATGTGAGCAACACATTTGAACTTGTAGTCGCTGTTACAGAGGAAAGCTTGTTCCCCAGAGGGCTGCCCCCTTGTTAACATCACCACCAGTGCACCCATGGAGCTGGTCTGTATTGATTTTCTGAGTTTGGAGTCAGATCAAAGAAATATCAGTAATGTGCTGGTGGTCACTGACCATTTCACGGATATGCCCAAGCTTTCCCCACCAAAGACCAGAAAGCATCCACTGTGGCCAAAGTACTTGTAGAAAACTTTTTGTTCACTATGGAGCTCCACAAAGAATCCATTCTGATCAAGGGAGAGACTTTGAGAGTCGTCTGATCAAAGAGATGCTTTCTCTGTGGGGGTGCTAGAGTCCAGAACCACTCCTTACCACCCCTAGGGGACCCACAGCCTGAACGTTTCAACTGCACTTTGCTAGATATGCTAGGCACCCTGCACCCAAAGGACAAGCCTAGATGGAGCCAACAAATTAGCACCCTGGTACATGCTTATAACTGCACCCAAGTGATGCCACTTGATCTCCCCCTACCACTGATGTTTGGAGAGAAGCTCGACTACCAGTAGATGTGTGTTTGGGGTCTCTCCTGATGGGGTTCAAGCTGACAACTATTTACAGTATGTAGCAAAGTTAAAGCCCAGCTAACTCATGCGTACCAACTGGCTCAAACCATGGCTGCCAAAAGAAATCTGGCCAACAAAGAAAGGTATGATAAAAGGTGGCAGCACAGGAACTCCAGAAGGAGATCGGTATTGCTAAGAAATCTGGGACTGCATATGCAAGCACAAGATTGCTGACAGATGGCACCATCTCCCTCACATTGTAGTGGGCAAACTAGATGATCTGCCATTGTACAAAGTAAGGCCTGAGAATAATTCAAAGATGTAAAACAATGCATAGAAATCATTTACTGCCTATTGGACAAATCTTAATTGAGTCTGAGCCCTAGAAGATGCCTCCTCTGGACCAGTGACTAGAGCTGCTGCTAAGAAAAGATCAAGAAAGTCTGCACCTACAGAAGCAAAGTTAAAGTGTTCCCCTCCACAAGTCCCAGTTGAGCATGACTGTCAGTCCATATCGGAAGAAAGTGAGAGTGACTTTGAATACTATCCTTCTACAGACTGAGTCAATTGTTTGGGCAATCCCTAGTCAATACTGGAGATGAAGCTGGGCCTTCTGGACTGTCTAGGCCCCTGCTTCATCCCTGGAGCCAATGCTCCCAGAAAGTGAAGTGCAAAGCATCAGATCAGATGAAATGGAATCATTGTGCATGGTTAGAACTGTTTGAGCTTTCAGGGAGGAAATGATAGATTGGGCAGACTGGTGATACACCCAACAGAAGAGTATTTTAGGTTCCCTGACAGTCCACTGCCAGTGTCCGGAAGCTCTCATGTGAGCCAAATGTTGTGGACTCAGAAACTGTAACCCTGGAGCTGAAAGTGCCCAGTTCCTCTCTACCCCCATGGAGACTCCCTGACAAGTGAGGACAATGCTGAAAATGAGGCTCAGGTGCAGAGACTATAACAGTTCCCCTAGAAAGACTGGTCGAGCTGAAAGCCTGTGGTGCACCTCAGTTATGATTCCTTGGGAGGCCTGTGGACTTGCCTCTCAATGTTGTCCATAAAGGGTGTATGTGTCCCCGAGCTCATTGCCCAAACTCAGCATCCAGTGCTAACTCCAAGTTACTTGTGTTGCCCTCTAAGTATGGTGCCCTTGCTCCATCCAGCCCCAAGGTAACTGATAGGGAAGGGCCCTCTCTTCAGGTTTCATGTACAAGAGGTAATAACTTGAGTTATGGTACAATGTGTATGTAATACTGTGTAAAGAGTGACGTACTGCAATGTTTCAGAAATGTGTTCTTGGTAAAATGATATATTGACTGATGATTACATGTGCGAGCCTAATGAAAATGTATATGGTTGCAGTTGAAACTTATGGGGGTACTTGCTTGACGCGGACGTCAAGCTTTCCCAGAGCGGGAAGGTGTAACCCCTGCAAATGGGGGTCCCAAAAGACTTCAGGAGCTTGCTTGAATGCTCCAAGCCTGAATGGTGTTTGGTGTTTAAGCCATTTATCAGTGAGTGTTTTTAGAGCCTCTGGTACTGTCTCTTTAAGAGCTGTCTGCTTGCAGACATAATTAGTTTGTATGGGGGACTGTGTGCTTCTCTGTTTGAGTACCACTCGAGCTGCTGCCAATTCACTCCATTTTGCAGTCACTAGAGTGCAAAGGGAACCTATCTGAAAGATGTAACTGTTTGCCAGAAATCATTTACAGTAATAATGAAATTACAGTTTGTCTAACCTGCTTCTTGCAGTCAGAACTGTGTCTGCCTAGTTCCCCATTCTGGTTTTGAACTGCTGAACTGGACCAATCAGTGTGGGTAAGCTAGCTCTAAAATGGTGCCTTGGACGAATCAGAACTTGGACTCATAATCTGAGCCAGCCACTAGAGGATTGTATGGGCAGTGACTCTGGGAGATGTAGTTTAGACTTCAGTGCCTTTTGGACCAACAGCAGCAGTCTATTGTGAGTGACAGCCAATCCAGTCAAGAACTGGGAGGAACTCAAAGGAAGTGCCCGGTTTTGTCGGTTGGAGTTTCAGTTGAGCTTTGGCAGTGAAGGAAGGAAGAGCCCTGTGCTTTTTCAGTGTGCAGTTTTAGTCAAAAAACGTTGTATGGCCCAGAGTTCGGTCTGCAGCTTGTGTAACAGCTTGTTAGGACTGAATCCGTCCTGTGAAAAGAATCAAAGGATCTCTGAAGAGTGAAACCAGGCTCACCCTGTAGAAGACTGGAGGTTCTGAAAATTGCACTCGGTCTGTCAGGAACTGAATCTGCTGTGTGTTCTCCGGGTATTGTGCAGTAATTGTGATCAGGATACAGATGCAGCCTGCCTGGTATAGTGCTTTCTTTTATATGGATGTGTGAAGAGGTTTGTGTACCTCAAGTGAGCCCTGCTGACATTGAAGGACCCTATCTTATTTGGAGGTCGTGAGTACTAATTCAGGGTCGCTCCCTGTTGAGATTGCCACATTAAATCCAAATGGAATTACTGTACTGCTGACTGTTTAATTCTCCTTTTCTCTGTGTGAAGGGCCTTACCAGCTGCCACGGTTTGGACTAGCCACTAGGGCTTGGGTACCCAGGGACAGTAACTGATAGGGATAGGCCTGTGCACAGAGCATAGGTAGATTATTAGAGTGATAAGCTAATTAACCTGATTTCCCCTGTCCTTGTTATATCCCCTAAATAAATCAGAGCTGCTTGTTTCAGCAAAGTTATACTGCCTGAGGTATTTGTCTATGTTAAAGTACTGTACTGTGATTGTTGCACTGTATCTCATTTCACAGGAGGTCCAGTGCGGAACCAGACCTGGGGTAAGTGTATACTGTGAAGGTAATTCTGATATATTGTGTGGGCCACTAGTGGGAAGAAAGGGGGGTTGCAGTGTCCCAGAGGGCTGTGACCAAGTTAGTTTAACTATTGCAAACCCTGACCTCTGGGTGGAGGCACCCGCCATTGGATCCAAGCCCCTCAACCTGTTAGTGGCAAATCAGGCAGGGGTAGTAGCCCCTGGGATAGCGCCATCTAGGGGTTACACATAGAATGAGCATATTTCCAGCATAGCTTCCATTGGGCATCCGGAATGGATTGTTGAAGAGCTTGCTCCCATTTACCTTTAGCCTGAGCTGATAGTGCAGGGAGATGATTCCTAAGATCGGCATATATAAGACTGGCTTTACCCCTTTTATAGGTCAGCCATTTAATTAGCAAATGGCACCTTGCTATATCTGACATGTGGTGTTGTTTAATATAAGCCAAAACCGAGCTTCTGAGCTGTAAGTACTGCCAAAAGGCCAGCTTATCTAAGTGGAACTCCTGATCTAATGTTTGAAATGTTTTGATAGTAAGACTGCCATCTGTCATCAAGTCCTTTAGTGTAAGAATTCCTTTACTCTGCCATGGGGGCCAGTGCAAAGATTTGCCATCCACTTTTATGATCATGTTCCCCCATATAGGGGAGGCCAGAAGGGGGCTTAAATCTGCCTCCAATTTCTTTTCCACTAAATGCCATGTCAGTACTGAGCCTGCTATTGTTTGGCAGGAAGACAAATGTTTAGGAAGGGGACTGTAAAGTAAAACTGCTAGGGATTGGATCTGGGCCATATATGCCTCCATGTGTATCCATTGTGGTCATGCAGACATCTGTGGAAGGAACCAGTTTAGGGTCTGAGCTGCAGTGAAGGCCCATTTATATCCTTCCAGCCAAGGAAGGCCCCAGCCTCCCTGTGACCAATGGGCTCTCTCTAAGTTTATTTCTACTATAACGGGATTTGGTGCCTTCCCAAATAAAATTGGAAAAGGCCTGGTCTAAGGCTTTAACCCATGAGGCCGGTAGTGTAAATGGTATATGTGAGATGATATATAAAAGTTTAGGGGCTACTACCATTTTGATTGCGGATATTTTACCTGCTAGTGTAAGTAGAAGACCATGCCAGTGCACAAATTCAGTCTTGATATCTTCAAGAAGGGGTTTAAGGTTCAGATCCCATGATTTAGTAAGATCTACTGTGAGCCGTATCCCTAGATACACAAGGAAATTTGGGGCCCAGTGAAGGCCAAGATGGGCTACCTGATCTAAAGTGCACAAGCTATTGAGGGGGAGTACTTCTGTTTTAGACCTGTTGATTTTTAGGCCAGAGTAGCTTGTAAAATCTGCAAGGAGGGAAAGCAGAGCAGAGAGGGAAGCAGTGATGTCCACTAATGGGACTAATAAATCATCTGCATACATAAATGTGGGGAAAGCGATATCGCCAAAGAGAAAACCTGTTATGGCTGAAGAGTGGCGTATGGCAATATGAAGTGGCTCCACAGCTATTATGAAAAGTGAAGGTGAAAGAGGGCAGCTCCTCATCCCGCCCAGAGGAAAGGGTGCGGACACAGTAGAGTTGGTGAGGAGCCAAGCCATGGTTAGGATACAGAGCTGTTACCCAGCTTCTAAAATTAGACCAAAGCCCATGGCTTCTAGCACCTGTTGAAGGTACTGCCATTCGAGAGAATCAAATGCCTTCTCAAAATCTATTGCTACTGCAGCAGCTGGTGCCGGGAAGTTACTGGTCTGATATATAATATTTATAAGGGAACGTATATGATCTCTGCTGAGCCGACCCAGGACAAAACCGACTTGTGAAGGCTGTATAAGGTGGGGAAGCAAGGGGTTTAACCTGGTAGCCAGAATTTTTGCAAAAATCTTACTATCTGAATTGATAAACGAAATAGGGCGATAGCTGGATGGTAAAGTGGCATCCTTCCCTTTTTTGGGAAATACAGTAATGATCGCCTCTCAAAGGGATGGGGGAAGGGATCCTGAACTAAGGGCAAATTAAAAACACCACTAAGTAGGGGGGAGATCAGTGGTGCAACTAGACTCCACATTTCAGGGGGAAATCCATCCCCACCAGGGGCCTTCCCGTGATTTAAATTGCAAAGTGCATCTGTGACCTCTTGAGGGGTAATGGGAGACTCCAAGATAGCAGCTTGCTGAGGAGTTAGATGACAGATAGGTATAGATGTCAGAAAAGTTCATACCTGTGCAACATTAAAAGTGCCAGAGGAAGAATATAGCTGTTTATAGAAATCTGTCATAATTTCATTTATGCATTCTGGTTGAACTTGCACAAGGCCATCTGGTGCTTTGAGTCCGGGAATATGGCTCTCGGCCCTCTGTTTCCGGAGTCTGTAGGCTAGTACTTTCCCAGTCTTCTCTCCCCCCTCCCAGTATTTATGCCGTAGTCTGAGGAAGGCCAATTCAGCTTTCCTGGCAAGTAGGTCCTGTACTTGATGACGGATTTTAGTAATTTCCTTGCCTATCGGGGAATGTAAGGAAGTGTACGGCATACTTTAAATTTGGTCTTGAGTTCTATAAGACGGGATTCCAATGTTTTAAGCTGGTGTTCTCTCTGCTGCCTGCGATAGGCCAAATATCCCATGAGAGCGCCTCATATGGTGGCTTTCAGTGCCTCCCAAACCATTGTTGGGGGGACCTCCATTGTAGCATGATCTTGTAGAAAATTAGTGACCTGTATCTGAAACCACTGAGGGAAGTTAGGGTCCCTCAAGAGAAGAGGTTCCAAATGCCAGCTCGGGGATCTAGGGGCTGAGGGACTACTTAGCGTGTGAAGTTGTACCGGAGCATGATCCGATATGATAATTGGATGAATTACAGCATCATTGGTGCTGTTCATAATAGAAGTGGATACAAGCCAGTAGTCCAGCCAAGAATGAGAGTTATGCACTGGAGAAAAGAATGTATAATCTTTGTTCCATGGGTGCAGAATGCGCCAGGGGTCTTGTAACCCCATATCTGTGATCAGCTGTTGCAGTGAGAGGTGACATTTTTGATGATGATCTGGGCAGGCGGACATGCGATCTAGAAAAGGATCCAGGGGGAGATTGAAATCACCCCCTGAGATTATAGGGACCTGTGGACAGGCTAAGGAGCTAATAACTTGGGCCAGCGAGTGAAACACTTCAGGCTGGTCGTCATTAGGGCCATACACATTAACTATCACTAGGGTACCTGTAGGAGTATCCATCAAAGCCGCCAGCCGTCTGCCATCTCTATCTCGCTGCACTTTTGAGAAAGAGCATATTAAGGAGGTAACTTTACTCACACACTGGTGATACTGTAGCTAAAACAAAATGTGAAGGACAAAAACTGTAAGTGAAAATACGTGGCCACCGAGAACTAGACTGAAGAGGGAGGAGAAGGGTGGCCAGAGCACAGTGCTTTGCTGTGGCAGGCCAGGACTCAGAGGAAAGAGCATCCATGTACAGCTGTGACTGTCTGGTGGAGAGCAGCCAGGCAATGGAGGGGAGAGGAACTAATCACAGTAGAGGAGCCAGCAGTGGAAGAGAAAGAGAGATGTCACTGGGGTGAGGCTAATCACTGAATTGCTGGATTGAGGGAAGGGAGTAAGGGGAGAATGACTACAGCTGAAACATAGTGAACTGCACAGAAATTAAGCAGCATTTCCCTGCCCACCCACAACTGATCTCTATGTAGAACAAGCATTTGTCAATGCCAAATGTTTGCTTGCTGGCATTGGCATTGGCAGTGTAGGAGTTAGAGAGATGCATAATAGGAATGGCAGTGAAGTATTGAACTGAAGCCAACCCCACCACCACCGTGCAGAGATTGAAAGGCATTGGGGTGTGCCTTTGGGTCATCAGGCATAATGGCCATGCCATTTCACCACATCCTACCCTGTAGACACCGACAAGTGTCAGAGCGTGCCTTGGAGTCTTTGGGCCTTATGCTCACCCCATTCCTTAAGAAATATGGTGAGATGGGTGCAGTATAGGAGAATGGGATGAACTTTGGGGCCGAAGAGTCTAAGGCACACCTCGATGCCTGTCACTGGCTGCAGGGTGGGGTTGGGGGTGGAATGGCAGGAGTATTACAGGTGACAATCCTCAGTCACACTAATGATGCCTGTCAGTCTCTACAGGGTGGGGCGTTATGGTTGGAAACCCTAACATCCCAGGCGTTCTTTGGTATTTTCACTCCAAATTTTAAACGTGGGTTTTTTGTGACACCCCACCTCATGAACAGTGGCAATATCAGTTTGTCAGCCAAAAGCTGATTTTGCACAGCGACTATGCCATTTGGCACCACTGGTGCAAAAACACATTTCAAACAGGATGTGAAAAATGACAGCTGTACTGTTCATGGGGAGGCGTAAAAAATGGCAATGTTGAAAATCTGCAGTGAATATATAAAAAAACTGGTGAAGTCATGAGTGTGCATAGAAACTGCGCAACGCACACCCGTAATGTAATTAGTTTGGGGATTTTTTACAGCAGATTGTCAACATGGGCATTTTGGGACCTCCGCTCATGAACAGTGTCACTGTGATTTTCTTAATGTGTTCTGAACAGAGATTTCCCACAGCGACTAAGCATTTCTGCGCTGGAAGTGTGAAAACACATTTCGGCCAGTGTGTGAAAAATGACAGCTGTACTGTTCATAAGGAGGTGTGGAAAAATGCTCATGTTGAAAATCTGTACTGAAAATATTACAAATTCATGAACTTACGAGGCTGTGTGGAAACTGCTCAATGCTCGCTCATAACACAGTCATTTTTTGGACTTTTGTCACCAAATTTTTAATATAGACATTTTAAGACCTCTGCTCATTAATAGTATCACTGTGATTTTCTTAATCTGTCCTGAACATTGATTTTGCACACCAACTGCGCCATTGTGCGCTACATCTGTGAAAACACATTTTGGGCAAGATGTGAAAAATTACAGCTGTTCTGCTCATAAGGAGGTGTGGTAAAATTGCAATATTGAAAATCTTGAGTGAAAATATAAAAAATTCGCAAACTTACGAGCATGCATAGGAACTGCACAGCGCATGCTCGTAACAGTCATTTTTGTGATTTTTTCAAGAAATTTTCAACTTAGGGTTTTGGGGCGCCTACCTCATGAACTGTGCCACTGTTGTTTTGTTATTCAGTCCAGAAAGGTGGTTCTGTGCAGTGACCGCAAAATCACCTTTCGGGACTGAATAACAAAATGACAGTGACTGAGTTCATGAGGTGGGGCCCCAAAAACCCCATGTTGAAAATTTGGTGAAAAAAGTCCCCAAAATGGCCGAGAAAGCACCAAAGTTGAAAAAAAAAACATTTATGCCATTTTACAGCTTACTAGCATTTCTTCAGTTCGTGGTCGGTTTTGAAGAGTGCAGACGTGTTCCCTGTCCACCGAAGAGCATCGCGCTGGGATCTGGAGGTGGTTGTGCAGAGGGTGGGCGCGGGTTGGGGAGAGGGCAAGACAATCAATGAAGGACCTTTTTTTTTTTTTTTTTACAGTTCATTTTTTTTCCTTATGCAGGAAGACGACACGGGACTTTTGCCATGCTGGGGTGGGCTCCCAGTGTGGCAGCTAATATTTTATTTTTGGGGTTGGTAGTGGAGCTGATGGGGATTGGGCACTCCCATCGGCCATATCAACTTTTGCCTCTCTGGGGTGGGCTCCCAGTGTGGCGAATGGAAATCGAGTTTTTTTTGTGGGGGGCGGGAGACAGTGGAGCTGATGGAGGATTGGGCACCCCTTCACCATATGGACATTTGCCATGCTGGGGTGGGCTCCCAGCATGGCACCTGGAAGTGTCTTGGGGGGCAGAAGATGGATGTTTTCCATGCTAGGGTGGGCTCCCAGTATGGCACCAGGAAGTGTGTTTGGGGGTGCAGTGGAGCCATTGGGGATTGGGCACCCCTGTTGACCATACAGTGTATGGGGGGGAAGAGTACATGAGCATGCTTGGGTGGGCTCCCAGCGTGCACGTATGTGTTCGTGGTGGGGACGAACTGTCTATGACAGTTCAGATGCAGTGCCGATGTAGGCAATTTGCATACTGCCAATGGCAGTATGCAAATTGCCTGTGGTGTTGTTTTCCTTAGAACTGTATGCCACTGCATCTGAACACTGTCATAAAAAAAGCTCAGACATTCACTGGCATGGTGCAGCCATGCCTGCAAAAAGGAGCAGGGCATAGGAAGTGGGGGAGACACACCTATGAAAACTTGTATGGTGACACTATGTTTCTTGCACATGCGTGCAAGCAAACATAAAAATGGGAAGGAGGAAGGTTAACTGCTTAATTAATGGATCACCAGGAAGGAGTGAGAGAGGAACAGATACTGACAAAATGGAATAAATTGCTGCACAGAGACAGCCCTCCCACAAGTGAACTGTACAGTATATGCAAAACAGGGGGCAGGAAGTGTAAAGCATGACTAAAACTAACTGCAAAATTGAATGGCTTTTACAGCACCACCTGCAGTCCGGTATCAACCAGTAGTATAAACTTAGCAGTCTAGCATCTTGTTACCTACGGTCAGGTATTGTAAGGGAGGCCCATTAACACCTCTACAGTTGTGGTCAGGAAGCACTGAAAGTGTCAGAGAGGGTGCTAGATTGCAGCTGAGTAAGTGTTAATGGGCTTCTGGCGTCCGCTATAGCAGGTGTCATTAATTCAATATAACCAAATGTTTTATGATGGAAGCCAATATAGAATGGTGTTTGGAAACCACAAGTTGTCTGGTCTAAATGGCCATCTGGCCTAAGCATTGATGGTATAAGTGGCACATACTGTACTATCCATAATTATACTTGTGCCATATTTAGCCCTTAGTATGGCCATAAAGTGCCATGCAAATAAAAATATATATGCTTCAATGACAATTCCAACTGCCTTGCTGGGGGGGAAGTGAATCTGTTCTCAGCGAACAGACTGGGAGGAATGGAAGGATACTGGACCCATGCTGCATGCTGATTGCAATGTCAGGCCTTACTTTTATGTGAAAACTGTGCATATTTTACATTGTAAAAAATTATTTGGTCCTTGTCATTGAGACTACTAGCCTCATATTTGTTGGTCACAGGGATCACACTATTTCAGATGCCTCTCTCTTGGAAGAAACCAGGAAGATGGAGATGTTAAACATGGAGCACTGCCCCAGTTCCTGGCCACAATTTCTGTTTGACTTTGTGTCAGATTTCTTTAATCAACTGTCAGGAAAACATCTCTCCCAAAAGACACAGTCCATACAGACTCCATGAATGTGGGTCTCTTTTCTTGATTCAGACAAACTGCTGTACCTCAGACATAGAAATTATGGGCACATTTGGCTATGAATCAAACAGATTGCTATCACATCCCATGGTGGGGTTGAGGGGGCTATACTGCTGGGGATCCATTACTTTCAGTCCAGATGAACCACCATGGTATAACTAATTCTACAGCTGCCTGTTCAAAATAAAGTGTTTTCTTACACTTGCATGTAATTGGTTATTTCATCCCCTCACCCATATTTTTGCCTGGCCAGAACCTCCTTCTGTGGTTCACAGTCCTGATGTCTGCCTAGTAAATCATTCCATCTAAGCATTCCCTCACCACCATAATCTGAGCACACTTTCCTTCCCTTCCAACCATGAGCAAAGGTTTTCTTGTCCCATTTCACTTTCTACTTTTCCTGTCAACCTGTACAGCAGGGCTGAATAAGTTCCACAGACCAACTCCCCTTTTAGGCATGTTGAAAATTGTCACTCCATCAGACTGACCCAATCAACCTTTTCTTCTACTCCTGTACCACCCGCTACCAGCAATGCCATGGGCATCCCCCTGTGACCCCTTCCCAGTTCAAGGTATCCAGCATGCTGCATCCTTCTGTAACTGAAAGGCAAGGCAATTTTTTTTTAGCACCCAATTCCAAAAGGATACACTATGCATCTCACCCACAGTCTGCCTGTAAGGTCAGTCTGAGGGCAGCTGGGCTTGGGGGGGGTACAAAACCTTATTTAAAAAAATGGATTATTTTCTTTTGTTACCTTCTCTGTGGGGCTTCATAAAGTATACTGAAATGATACATAGGTGCATTAGTCTATGATATTGTAACTCCGAACTGGCCATTTTTAAAGTTTGTTTATTTTTCTTTTGGTGGGAGGCTTTTCAGATTGTGCTGCTTACATTAGTGATTCAGAGGCACTCAGATGTTTAATTTCAAGCATACTATATCAGGTTGATGGTAGGTTGGGGGTGATGCCTTTCTCTCAGAAGAAACTGGGAGGAAAAGAGGGGTAGCTGTTAAAAACAGACCACTGTACCTGTGCCTGACCAAGGATGCTGCCTTCGAGTTCTAGTGAAATAGCAATGAAAGAAACAGCTATAACATATTTTCAAAGATGGAACAACACTAAGGGGCCAGATAATTACTGGGCATGTGTAGTCTGGTGTCAGAGGGGGATAGTCCATTTGAAGGCTTAGTGTTTGGCTGTGGAGTTGGTCCAGCTGTGCATGTATAGTAGTCTTGTGAGTGTGAAGAAGGGATGCTGGTATTGTATGTGTCCTTGAGGCATGATACAGCTTCAGTAAGAATGTTGCTTGACTTGTGGATGCAGGCAGCTGGCTGGTCTGGTGATGGAAGGTCTTAGGAGTAATGGTCTCAGGATTCTGAGCCCTCTCAGCTATGGTGGCATGCTCCCTATCCAAATGCTCCCAAGCTCCTTACTCCCCTACCACACATGCTCATGACTGCAGCTTCTGAGCCTACCAGTCATGGCACCTGAGAGTCCACACACTCCCTCCAGTCTAGGCTGCATATACCATGACCCCCCCACCCCAGATTATGGCTGAATATCATGAGACCCACCAGAGTAATGGCAGAGTTGACAGAGAACCTCAGTTGTGGCTGCAGTCTCCCATGCACAGGATCATGGTCTGTGAAGTGATCAATGGATGTTGCTCAGCTTAGCAAAGGCTGGTCCAGAGTACTGGAAGTGTTATACAGCTCATCTGGGGGTAGAAGCTGATTCAGGAATGTCACTTTAGTGTGCATCTTATCTATGCTGAAAGATTGTTTATCCAGTATGTTCCTATTATTTTTTTACTGTTCTGTTACTTTGAAGAGACCAACTGCAAGATTTGCATTCTTACTGTGGACCAACATTGTCTTGCATTTTCTCATCTAGTTGTGTTTGCCACTGGGAGGTTTACTCCATTGCTCAAGGTCACTTTGTCTTTGATCACCACCCAACACCACAATACTATTCAGTATCCCCCCAGTGCAAAGGTTCCCTTTGAAACACAGTCTCTACTTGTTCATAATTAGATGTCAGTTTTGTATTGGTCCCTGTAAGTGGAAGGGTAGAACTCATGAATGTTTGATGCTGTGCATTGTTCAGCCTCAATCTCATTTCAGTGCATTTATCACCTCATTGTATGCTGTTTTGTTTTTTTGTCTTGTAAAACATCACACAGGCACACTAAAGGAGATGATAAATGCCTTCAGATGACTGAGTGCAGACTTTCATCAGAACAGTGAACAGCTTCCTCCAATCACCGTTCCATTTACAGTCACTACCCAAAGAGGCCTTCATCAGTAAAGCTTCTATGTTTGACCTCCAGATGATGATGTAGAAGAGAAAACAAACAACTAATATGTTGCAAGTGACACTGTCTATTAGACTAACAATTGGTTTTGACCTTCTATTGGAATAACAGTGTTTTTGAGACTTGAGAGATATACCTTCCTCTTCAGGTCGAAGGTATGTCTCTTGGAAGTGACTGTAGTCTCCAAAGTAATTTTGTTAATCCGATAAAAGGCATCACCTGCAACATATTTATTGATGTTTTCTTCTACATCTGTAAAGCATGAAAATTGCAGACA
Organism: Neoceratodus forsteri; assembly: GCA_016271365.2. Taxonomy (NCBI): domain Eukaryota; kingdom Metazoa; phylum Chordata; order Ceratodontiformes; family Ceratodontidae; genus Neoceratodus; species Neoceratodus forsteri. The sequence continues at coordinate 855,251,300 of CM057450.1, forward strand.
ATCATGGCAGTTAATGCATCATTGTTTTACACAGTATTGAAAATGTCTCTTTATATTGGATGCACTTTACATTTTTTGGCTGGGGGGTCATAAATGGCATCTTTGTTTAAAACAGTTGGGGTATAGTTGCAGTCACTGTGCCACACAAGAGATTTATGAAGAAGTTGAGCAGCTTAGGGGTTTGACTAACAGTGATGATTTGGGATTGATACATTTTAATAGATAGCCAAGAAAGGGTGGCAGTTGAAGGCACTCACTCTAACGGTGGGAGAGTGACCAGCATCATGCCACTGGGATAGGTACTGTGGCATTGCAGAAGAACTGGAAGTAAAGGTATGCTTGTTGCAGATAATACCAAACTCTACATTAGGGTAGGCGTTCAGTGTACTGGGTGAATACAGAGTTTAAATAATGGCACTGTCAAAACTGCAATGCTAAAATTGCAAATGATGACAGTGACAGGAATCACATAGCACAAGGCAGATACTGCTACCCCTGTAGCTGTAAAGTCATGGGAGGAATTTGAGAGTTAGTAAAAAAAAACAGTGAGGCTGTTCGAGCTGCTCACATGGTGGAGAGGGCTACAGCACAAGTAGCTCAGGCAGTACATATCGGGAGACCAGGGTTCTGTTCCTGGTCTCCCAAGTCTTAGATTTTCTATCTTCCCTGACCCCAAGTCTGTTTTTCTTCATGCCCAAATCAGATGTACCCCCCAAAATTCTACCCATCCATGCATTCTGCACCCCCCCCCCCAGAGTTGCATACGAACTTGCGAAATTGCCAGCAGATACAGACCTATCGGTCTATCTAATCTGCTTTAGTGTACAGCACTTCAGTCTTTCATACTGCAGGTGCTCCCCTTTCCTTCTCCCTCATTGATTTTGTGGTTATTTTAGTTTCCAGGCATGCGAGTGGCTCAGCTCCCCACAAAAACAAAGTATACATTTTTTTTAGCCACAGTAGCGGTCATCAGTGTGATTTTGGACTGCTGCCATTAGCATTGTTTTGTCCCACGGTGTGTTGGACTGGTGCTGTTTTTGATAGCGTTGTTTTAACTGCACGGTTGTTGACAGCCCTGTTTTGGTTTTTGGCATTTTGACCTAGTACAGGCACTCAAGAGAGGGTTAACAGAATGTGGAGGGATCTTGAGAAACTCCACGAGTGGCCAAGAGCATGGAAATTGGGGTTCAATGCAAAATCATACACTCAGGGCCTAGTAACCCCATAGTTGACTATAGGATGTGTGGAGGTGGTGCTGTACTGACAGTCACTAGGTCAGAAAGTGATGTTGGGGTTATCATAAGTGATGACCTCAAAGTAACAGGTCAGTGTGACAAGGCAGTGGGTGGGGCCAGTGGGATGCCCTGGTGATTTGGTAGGGGTATTTCAGCAGCAAGGGAGAAGTGGTGTTCCCACTGTATCACTCTCTGCTGAGCTGCAATCTGTAGTACTGTGTCTAGCTCTGGGGGACTCACCACAACAATGACAAAGGCAGGGTGGAGGCAGTACAAAGGTGGTCATGAAAATGCTGCAGGGGTTCCACAAGAAGCCCTACTTGGAAATTCAGGGATCTTAACAGGTACACACTGGAAGAAAGGAGTGTGAGTAGTGGCAAGGTGGAGACCAGTAGGTGTTTCACATTTGTAGACAGCATAATAGACCTCCTTATCCCTCTCAGTCATGGCAGCGGCTCCTGATGCCCCCCAAGTTATTGCTGCAGCTTTGTGTTCTTTCATTCATGGCTGCAGCACCCAAAACAGCTACCTCACCCCACAGTCATGGCTGAGTCTCAAGAGATAACCAGTCATCACTGCTGGCTTCAGAGACACCCTCAGGCATGATTGCACCTGATCATGAACACCCACATCCACCTCTGCATGTCACTGCCACAGTTGTATGATACAGTTCCCTCCATAGATGATATAGATTGTGGCACTATCCCAAAATTCATCCACCCTGTCTCTAACCAGTAACATAATGGTTGCTTGTAGGCAATGTCCAATGCCATACTTTCTGTCCTGTAATGGTGTTCCATGATAGTCCAGTGGCTCCCATCCCTAGAGCCAGTCCAATACCTATGCCATGAAAACGGAACTTACTTTTTGGGCACACCGATGGTACCAGCACCGGTGACCCTTACTTTCACCCTATGCCTTGAGAATTGGCCAGGGGAGAAGTACTGATCATCACAGGACACACTCCTCTCTCTACAAACATGGAGGTAGACAGATGGTTGAGTCCTGCTGCCTCCACAGTGACCATCATAAACAGTACTGCTGAGGGGATCTGTGTGGAATGGAGAAAATCAGTAGACTCTACATAAGTATTCTGTTGTGTGCACATGCACTGGAGCCTGTCGCTAGTGTGTATCGAGTAGGCCATCTAAAACTGACCTCCCAGGTTTAAGATGTTGGATCTGGTCAATCACAGGGACATGCATCCTCACCAGGCAGCTAGGGAGTAATGTATCTATTTTTAGTGTTGAGATGTGGACCCTCCCAAAGGCCTCTCCACAGTTTGGGGCTTAGAGTACATTGTTAGATTGCTGATAATGGCAGTAAGGTTCTTGGAGCAAGCCATGACAATGAGGTTCTTGGAGCAGGGAGGTGACCGATGGTTATCCTAATGACTGACAGGCGACTGAGTGACCACAACATTTTAACAGTGTATATTTTAGAATGTTTTCATATTACAGGGACATGATAGTGCCCCTATAGTTAGGGTTGAGTAGGCTGTTCAATGCTAAAGCCAATTTTTGCACCTTCATAACTTTGGTTTTGTTTGATGAAAAATAGCATAAAATTTGGCATGCACAGTCAGGCTGTCATACAATCAAAACATGAAAAGTTTTGTGATGTTATCTTGTATGGTTTTCAAGAAACAGAGTACCAAAAAAAGCCCAGTACTTTGCATTGTGTATTTTTCACTCTTACCTGTTTATTTATTTAAAGGTTGGTAACCAGCAGAGGCACATTGACCCAAGGCTCATTTCCGTGTGTGACCTGGGTGAAGGGGGAGAGGGGAAGAAATATAGTAAACAGAATGTGCATGTCAATAATATACTGTAGGTAACATATAGGGACTGAATATATTTTGTGTAGATACAAATAACAATAGGTAAAATACAAGGATCGAATACATATAGGCCCAGATATTCAAACTGCGCCACAAAGTAGCGCAATAGCAGGAGCAGGGGCAAGTACTGTGTGCCTATGCGCAACAAGCACGATATTCAAACATTGTGCAGGGCTAGATGCACTTGCGCCACACAACTGAATATCGCAGCAACTGTGCCATGGCGCAACCAGGGATGCGCAGTGGCACAGGTCTGGTGCGCAATAGCACAAGCAGGGATGTGCAGTGGAGCAGGGTAGCAGCACATCAGCACAACCAGGGATACTCAGGGACAGGATGCAGTGGTCCCCCACACATGGAAGATATGGTCTGAGGAGTGCACAGCAGAACAGACAGTGCACCCCACACCCCATGAACAGCCCAGCCAGAGCAGAGCTGGAAGAACCACCAGCCCATGAAAACCAGCCACATTCCCACAGCTGGGGCATGGTGCCTCAGCATACTCCCTGGCAAGCTATGACCGGCAAACATGGAGGTCCATCCACCCCGTGCTACACCATCCCACCAATGCAGAGCACACCCTACACAGCATTCCACAGACACCCTGCCCGGAGCAGTGCCCAACACTGCAGGACACCCCATGCATGCCACCACCCCCACTGTGACAATGCAAACCTGTGCACTATTGAGACATGCAAGGCAGCTCCACTGTGAGCACCCTGAAGCGTGCGGCAGCAGACACCTATGCAACAACTGCAGACACAGTGCCACCCTGCATGGTCCCTCCTGATGTACAGCTGAGAGACTGACCATGCATCGGCACACGAGGTACCACACATGCGACAGGGCATGCCCCGGACATCACCACCAGTGGTACAACACCCTGCACACCCTCCCAAGGACACACCCCATCCCAGCACTGGCCTCAACAGCCAGCAAAAAAGCCCACAGTAGTGCATGGAAGTATGTACCACATAGGATGCAACACTGTGCATGGACAAACACCAACCCATACCCAAGTGCACACCAACACAGGGACACAGTAGTGGGTCGACAAACCAGCTGGCATGTGGCCACAGCAGCTGTGTACCCAAGGCTAACACCCCTCCATGGCACAGGTGTACCAGCCACCCTGCGCATGCACCATGAATCTGTACACCACCAGCACACGGCTGGAGCACAAGTGACAGATAGTGGAGCACATCCCCTGCAACAGACACAAGCGACAGCATGGAGGTGGAATAAAAACAGCAGAGGCCACAGTGCCACCCGAGGCAGACGTGCACCACACCGGTGACAGGAGGCAACCTGGCATTGTGCCGGGTACAGTGGTTGTCCAGCATGGACAGCCACAACTGACATGTCAGCAGACAGTGCATATCACATACATGCAAGGGTGTCGCTGCACAGCCCATGGACGGTCTGACAGGGGTCGCCATGGACACAGAGATTGCAACGTGGACCACTGCACAGGCAACCAGTGCACAGAGAACAACACACAAACCACAGACAGTGACTGATTCCCCCACCCACACCATAGGCTGTTCCCCTCTGGACACATACACACACATGCCCATGCCTGCTCCAACCCTGACGCCATGCACACCACTGCAGCTGAGCACCTGTAGCCCACTGCAAATCATAGACCACCACAGCTGTCATAACAAAACAGATGTATTATAAATAGACAAGAAACACAACTATATACATATATATATATATATATACACAATTGGGGGAAGGGCCACAAACCAGGTGGGGGTGGGTAAGGGGCAGGGGTGAACAACTGGGAGAGGGAAGAAGGGGTGTGAGGGTGGGTCCAGGGAGGTAAAGATCATTCAGGGGCATTGAGGGCCTAACGTCCGCCCTGCTCTTCGTTCCTGTAGCGTCTGTGTGACCTCCTTCTCCGCACACCATGCCTCTCTAGCTGCTGGAGGATTTCAAGGGACGCCCTTGAAAGCTGCAGTGACTCCTGCAAGGCCCTCTCCAGGGCAATCCAATGCCGACCATCTAGGACAAGGGAGCAGAGTCAATAGGTGTGAATGTCCATCTCCCTGCAGACCACCCATTGTGCATGGCATACAGCCATGGGCCATGCCCCTGTGATGGTGTGCGACCACCCACAGTGATCATGTCCACAAGACCTGCCCACCCAGGTGCACACAGCCATGCAGACCGCTGCAGACACCCACCGCTGAAGTCCCATACAGCACCACCGTGGCTGTACAGTAACATGGCTATGCAGTGTGAAGGCAGTGGCACAGCCATATACCTGGTGCATGCATGGACCACCAGCAATGCACACCCACATCTGCAGTGCCACAGGACAGTGCTGAGTGTACCGTGTGGCGTGCACATCAGTGGCATCAATGGATGGTGGCCATGCCCCGCTGCCTACCCTGCAACACAGCATGCACAGAATATCCATCAAGAAAGGTACTCATCTGCATCTGCAACATCTTGGCATTGATGTAGATGGGGCCTGCCATCACATGGCTGTTGCTGGGCAGCCTCCTGATCCACATGTTCCCTTGCCTCTCGGGTTTGTCGCCTTTTCTCAGGGCCTAGAGTGCAAACATGGAGAGGGGAACATCAGTACAAAACACTAGCAAAGGCCCCCCCACACAGCCCAGCCATGCCGCAACCACACCACAACCAAAACTGTCCACACTGGACAGCCCCCCCGGAGTGGACACATGCCCACCGCAAAACCCGGATGGACGCTACCAGTGTATGGATGGAGCACCTACCTGGACATGGCACTGTGCCTCTCCTGGCATGTGCCCATAGATGGGCATGCCTGTCTAGGTCCCTCTGCCGGAGGTCCCCATAGCAGTGACAACACTGCTGTGGAGTCCTGGAGATACTGGTGACTTCCTCCAGTGACACTGCCACCTTCTCCCACACTGCACTCCTAGTCCTATCCAAGGGAACATCCCCAAACAGGGACCTAGCATGGGTCTCTACAATGGCCACCAAATTGGCCAGCTCAAGAGGGCTCCACAGTGCTGCTGTCCTGTGTGCCATGACTACAGCAGCTAGGATAACAAAATGGCACTCTGTAGCACACATCCACCACGTGCAGATGTTGCATGGTACAGTGCTGCCATTCCCCATCGTGCTGTCACCGAACAGCATGATAGAAGTGCACCCATGCAGACGCATGGCGCCTAGGGGGCAAAGGTTGACTGGAGGGTCAAGGGTCTGTCGCACATGGACCGCCAGAGCATGATTGGGACTCCCTGCATGTAGCACTGTCGGGTGCCTGTGTGTGTGATGCCCTGAAGTGGCCGAACAAGGCTGTGGCACCATGGCAACTACAGTGCTCCAGGGCACGAGCGCTATATGTGTGAACAGTGCACTAGTGCTGCTGACACAGTGGTGGCCGTGCCCTGCACTGCCTCCTGCACTCAACATGCCATCAGTGCAGCAGGCGTCAGTGTCAGCACCCCCGGGCATGCGCCGTGCAGTGCCTACTGCGCACATCACAGAGCTGCACCTTTGCCTGAGCATGCTCAACACAATTGCGCAAGGCGCAACAGCATGATATTCAGCCAGCATATGCAAATCAGCTCATCAGCAATTCCATGGTGCAGCCACTGCATTAGCATCCACTTAAAATTGCGCCTCACCTCATTTGCATGCCTTGTACTATATAAATGCAACATGGGGCTTCTGAGGTCATTGTTTGGTATTGCAGTCTATTGTGGTGGGCTGCATGCTGTTTGAAAGTATGGACTGTGGTGTGTAGGAGATGTATGGGACTGCACATTCAGAGGTAACACCTGTCATTCTCACAGGATCAATAATGACAGAACGTGAGGATGAGGAGGAGGAGGAGGAGGAGGTACAGAGATGTGGGAGATGGAGGAGGCCCAATTCACCCAGGCAGAATCAGATGCCCTGTTTGAGGCCTACCTCGACAGGGAACAGCTGCTCAGCAGACAGCAGGGAACACCACAGGCCAGTGCTGTGGCATGGGATGAGGTAGCCCGTGCCGTCAACCAGCATGACAGCCACCAGCAGTCCATGCAGGAGTGCAAGAAGAAGGTGGGCACGGACAAGAGGAGGATAAAAGATAAGGTGGCTGCCATCAGGGCAGCATGTGCTGCGACTGGTGGTGGACAGCCGGATGTGCCACGTCCTGACACCACAGGAGGAGTGGGTGGCTGGCAGCATGCGGTGTTGTGGCCTAGTGGGCATTCTAGGTGGTGGCTTCCAGATGGGTGGCAGCCCGTCACTTCATAGTAGGTCCTGTTCTGTCACTGTGTGGGGGTTGGGGGGAATGCCACAGGGTAGGGCTGAGACATTAATGCTACTGTGTTCCCTTACAGCTCCTGAGCATCTACATGGGTCAGCAGTGGAGGGTGTGTCCACTGAGGGTGATACCCTGGACAAGGAGTAGCGCCCATCCACCTCCACAGGTGTCCGAGGGTCAGGACAACAGTATTCCCACCTCTCTGTCCGTACTGAAGTTGGTGGTGCTGGTGCAGAGGAGGCCCTGCCCGTGTCCAAGCGTGACAGCGTCCATGGATGAGAGCATGCTGTGACACACACTGGCGCTGGATCCGGCACCGATGATGATGGAGCACACATCATGGTCAGTGATACGTGTGGGCCGCAGGATGGCCCCTCAGGAGGTAACAGCACGGGCATAGCCATGGGTGGTGCCGCCATGGAGGCCTGCATAACATCACAGTCCCAGCCTGTGCCTGTATGTACCAGTGGCGCAGCACTGGTGTGTGTCCAGGCCAGTGGGGCTGTTGCGGCTGCAGTGGCAGCACCGGTGAGCCCTGGTGAGGAGCGGCCGGAGGGGCAGTGTTGGCAGTCGACCAATGGCGACGGGGGGACAGTGTCAGGGGAAGGCATCAGTGCACCACATGTGGACATGCCCCAGCATGGATCTGGTGTGCAGCACGCATCATCAAGGGGTGATGCCCAGCACGGCCAGGAACACCATGAGGGACATCATGCTGATTCGGCGGATGACCTCTTTGATGAGCACAGCCAACTACTCCAGGCTTCCATGGATCAGCAGTCATGGCTTGTTAGGGCAGTGGACGCACTCAGTGCGGTTCTGCACCAGGCAGAGGAGTGGCGCAGCAGAGACCACGCTCTGCTCCTGGCAGAGATGGTCCAGCAGCGGAAGGATGTGACCACTGCCATTGACAAGCAGACACGTGCATTCACAGCTGTCATGGCCACATTGGGCAGACGGTTTGTTGCACATGCACCGCAGACACCATGCAGTGTCACGTCCACCCCTCATTCCCGGTGTTGTGTGACACCCTCCATGTCGACACTGGGTTCAGCTGTGGGCATCCCGATCATGCCTGGCGCTGGCATGTTCGGTGAGCTCCAGACCCCTGCTTGAACATGGTCACGTTCCCACAGTGTCACCCTTGGGGGACCGTCGGTGCCACCCCATGAGGCCATTGGTCAGCCTGTCACAGCTGGCAGGTCTCAGCAGGGCTGCCCACACATTCGTGGCAGACGTGGCACTGTGCTGCGTGACTGACCTGTCTCCCACCATGGCTACAGTCTGACACTGCCCTGTGTGCAGTGTGTTGTGCAATGTGCAATGCATGGGTGGGGTACCCGGCTCTGCACACACACACACGGTCCATGAGCACACCCTCCTGGCTGCTGGCTACTGTGGCATGTGCATGATGATGCCTGTGTTGCGCTGTCCACCAGTGTGTAATGGTGCCCAGTGTCTGAGACATGCACAATGATGGACACTGGGCATGGTCATCTGTGGACCTGTGTGTTTCTAGGGGTAGCAGTTGGGCTCGGCGTGCCTTCTACCCCTTGTGCATGTCTTGTGGGGTGTGTGGGTGGGTGTGTGTGTGTGTGACCATGTGTCGTGTTAGGAGTTGCCATCCCTGATGGTGTGTGCAGTTCCACTCTCAGCCAATTCCCTTGCCACCATGCACCCCTGGGGTTCGTCCATGCATGTTTGTGGGTTGTGCCCTTGTCATTGGTGGTTGCACGTGGCTCCATGACCTACCTGTGTTGGTCGAAGTGCTCCTCTGTGATGATGTCCTGGTGTAGCTGCAACATCCGGATCAGGCAGGGTTCCCTTTGCCCAAGGGGTGGCTGCCCATCACCGTCTGTACCGGCGTCCTCATCCCCATCGCTGTCCCCCTCTTCAACCTCTACTGCTATCCCACAGTCTTTGGCCGTGTTGTGCAGGATGCAACAGGCCAGGAATAGCTTGCAGGCCTTCGAGGGGCTGTACTGTAGGGCACCACCAGACGTGTCCAGGCAACAGAAACTTGCCCTCGTCATCCCGAACACCTGCTCTATGACATTAACGTGTGGTAGCATGTGCCTCATTGTACCATTGCTGCGATGGGGTCGTGGGGCACCGGTATGGTGTGAGCAGCCAGGGATGGAGTGGGTAGCCACTGTCACCTGTGTGTAGATGGTGGACATTAGTACGGTGGTCAGTGTCACTCTGCCATGGGCCATCAAGGCTGGTACCCATGGCACCTCTGACTATGCACCCCCACCCTAGATGCCCATGTCATCCTGTGTGATGTGCATACTCACCCACTAGGTGGCCAGTAGGGATGTCCCCACTCTCAAACCCATGGCACAGTGCAGACTGGTGCCAGATGAAGGCATCATGTGCTTCCCCAGGGTGCTTGGCACAGACATTGGTTATGCGCGCCCCCTGGCATCACACACCACCTGGCAGTTGATGCTGGCATAACCCTTTCGGTTGAAGAGGCCTGTGTCAAGTGTGTGCCTTTCAAAGCTTTGGTGAAAAAATATTATATTGTTTTAGAGTTACAGTGATTTTTGAGTTAGTGTTCAAATAATACCAGTAAAAAAAAAAAAACTTTTGCAAGTGCTTATTTTCATGATTTACTTGTCATGGAGAGCAAAAATGAAGGCTGCATTCTTGTTTTTTTTTTTTTTCTTTATGATTTACAAAATAGAAAAGAAAGGAAACACAGAGGTAAAATCAAACCCCAACACCTGTATTTTGCTAAACAGCAGTTGTTTAGCTCAATTCTGGTACTGAATTAAAAAAAAAAAATACTTCCCCAAACATACCTTTCTGAATCAAGGTTTCCTTTGACTGTTTCTCACACTTTTACCATTTGTGACTCGTAATTTTTGCCTGTTCTGCAGTATTTTGCTACGTGTTATTTGTGACTTGATATTCGCAGCATGTAATCTGTGACATATGTTTCTATGTAAACTAAGGTAAGTGCAGCTCAAAGTATTTCAATTGAGCTTTGAACTTTGATTTATAACTTTGTCATTTTTTTTGCATATTTTGACCCCAAATTTTCAACATGGACTTTTGGGACTCCACCTCAGGACCAATGATGCAGGAATTATGCAGATCAGAGACAAAAGCTGATTTTGTGGTCACTTTGCAAAATCACATTTCAGGCAGGACTTAAACATTTTCACTGCATTTGTTCATGAGGTGGGGTCATAAGAAGGCTATGTTGAAAATTTAGAGTCAAAATATGAAACATGACAAAGTTATGAGTGTACATTAAAAATTGTCCAATGCTTGCTCATAACTTCAGTAATTTTAACTTACATGCTCTGTCTGAGGAGTTGGGGGAGATGTGCCAGGCCCTGTTCTTCTGTAGGAAGACAGAGACTTCCAATGGCACACAGCCAAAATGGCCCTGCATATCTGCTCCTGTTCATGCAGGTCCCAAAGAGACCTGCCTGAATGAGGATACAATTTCACTGTCTCAAAAAGAAAGGAAATTCTTTGTAGAAAACATGATAAATGCATCAATTACGGTAATGTAACATCAACAAAGTAGGGAAATATGACATTAGGGTTTCAACCTTAACTACCCCCCAGGCATCAAAAGAAAAAAAAAACATTAGGGTTTTGGGTCTCCAGAGTCCTATTGAATCAGTGGTGGAGTCTTCCTTGATGTTGTTAACCCTAAAGTCCACTCCCTTCCATGAACAAGCAATGTCAGATGTGATCTCCTTTCTTCTTAAAGGGCTGAGTGTAGAAAGCTACAACACACTGTGTTGGCAACATGTGGGAAGCGATACTTCCCTACCTATCACTATGAGGCATTGGCTTGGAGCTGTACATTGTGCTTCAGACAGGAGGCTACGATCTTGATGGGAGGGGAGAGAATTAGGGTTGACAGCCCCAAGGAAAACCCCACCACTGATTTGCCAGGACTCTGGACACTGAAAACCCCAGTGTTTGTTTCTTTTGCTGTTTTGGGGGTGGGAGTGGGAAGTTAGAGTTGGAAACCCTAATGCCACATTTCCCTACTTTTGTGGCATGAAGTTACCCTAACAAGGGCATTCATGAAGTTTTCTGCAAAGAATAGGTATGGTATATACATAAAACATATTTATTTTCAGTTCTATACATCTGTTTGCAGCAGGGTTAGACAGATGCTTTGTGAACATTATTTAGTCCCAAACAATGTCTCCTGCTTACTTGAACAGACAAATGGAAACATATGGTAGCTAGTCACCAGCCTTCTACGAAGGAGCCTGTGTCTGTATTGTGCTCTTTGTGGTAGTAATAGCCAAAATACCAAACATAGAAACATAGAAACATAGAAGTTGACGGCAGATAAGGACCGCAAGGCCCATCCAGTCTGCCCATTTCTTTTTCTACCTTATAAATGTGCCATCGGCCTTTGCTCTGTCAGTGACCTATCTATTCATAGTCATTTGTATTGCTCCCTTATGCCTATCCCATGCCTGTTTGAAGCCCTGCACTGTATTCATAACCACCACTTCTTGTGGTAAGCCATTCCATGCATCTACCACCCTTTCTGTGAAAAAGAATTTCCTCACATTCCCCCTTAATCGGCCTCCCTCTAATCTCATGCTGTGTCCTCTTGTCCTGCTATTTTCTTATATTTAAACATGTTAGACTCTTTCACCTTGTTTATGCCCTTAAGGTGTTTAAATGTCTCGATCATATCACCTCTCTCCCTCCTTTGCTCAAGGGTATACATATTGAGCTCCATTAATCTGTCCTCATATGTCTTCTGATGCAGTCCTGCACCATTTTGGTTGCCCTTCTTTGGACTGCCTCAATTTGGTTAATGTCCTTGTGAGGTGTGACCTCCAATACTGCCTTGATACTCCAGATGGGGAGCCTACCAATGTCTTGTACAGAGGATTTACCTCCCTCTTGCGACTTGTGATACCCTACTAATACACCCTAACACCCCCTAGCCTTACTTACTGCTTTAGAGGTCTGCTTGGATGATTTTAGGTCATCAATGATGATGATGCCCAAGTCTCTTTCTTCTTTGTGACTGCCAGCAACTCCTCCCAGCCTATAAGTGGCTTCAGGTTTCTCTTCCCTATGTGCATGATTTTGCATTCTTTGCATTAAATCCCAGTTGCCACTCTTCTGACCATTCTGCTAGTTTATCCAGATCTCTTCTCATTCTGCCCACCCCATCTGGATCATCTACTCTGTTGCAGATCTTGGTGTCATCTGCAAACAGACAAGTCTTACCCTCTAGTCCATCTGTGAGGTCACTAATGAAGATGTTGAATAGGACTGGCCCCAGGACTGATCCCTGAGGTACCCCACTTGTGACTTGCATCTCTTCTGACTGTATACCATTTACCACCACTCTCTGTTTTCTGCCAGTCAACCAGTTTGCCACCCAGTTGACCAACTTCTGACCCACCCGAGCCTACCTAGCTTATTTATCAATCTTCTATGTGGAACAGTGTCAAAAGCTTTGCTGAAGTCAAGGTAGGCGACATCAACTCTCCCCTTGGTCCACCACTCTGGTTACCCAGTCAAAGAAATCTATGAGATTAGTTTGACAGGACCTTCCTTTGTAAACCCATGCTGTCTTGGATCCTGTGCCCCTATGGATTCCAGGTGTTGCACTATCCTTTCCTTAAGGTGCCTCCATAATCTTGCCCACTACTGAGGTAAGAATGACCGGTCTGTAGTTCCCCGCCTCCTCCCTGCTACCACTCTTGTGGAGTGGGATCACATGAGCCTTTCTCCAGTCTTCTGGGACCTCTCCTGTGCTCAGAGACTCACTAAACAATTCTGCTAATGGCTCTGCTAGTTCCTCCTTTAGCTCCTTAAGTACCCTGGGATGTATGCCATCAGGTCCCATTGCCTTATCCACCCTGAGCTTAGCAAGCTCTTGTAGGACCCTTTCTTTTGTGAAGGGAGTAGTGCTCACCTCCCTCCCCCCTGTGTCCATGATGCTGAGCTGTGGGCCCTGCCCTACCTTCTCTTCAGTAAATACTGAGCAAAAGTATCTATTTAGGATAGATGCCTTTACAGGTCCTCCTCCTCACATGCTCCCTTTTCTCCATTAAGCTTAGCAATACCCCCTCTGGACTTTCTCCTTTCACTAATGTATCTATAGAAAGTCTTGTCACCTTCTTTTACTGTTCGTGCTAGTGTTTCCTCAGTTTGGGACTTTGCCTGCCTTACTGCCTTACCTGCTTCCCTTAGGGCGGTTTGGTATGCCTCCCTATCTTCATCCCACTGTGTTCCCTTATATTTTCTGAAGGCCAGCCTTTTGGCTCTGACCTTTTCTGCTACTGTATTTGAGAACCAAAGTGGTTTCCTTCTTCTTTTGCACTTCCTTTTCTGTCTCAACACAATGGGATGTTGCTTCAAGTATTGTATCCTTAATGCTTGCCCACTTGCCTGTACCTCCTCACCTGTGTTTCTTTTGCCAGGGCTAGCTTAACTCTGTTGGCCATCTTATCAAAGTCAGCTCCTCTGAAGTCCCATATTTTGCCTTGGAATGGGATGATTTAGATGTAGTAGCCAAATTGAACCATACCATGTGATGGTCACTGGCCCCAGGTGACCTTCTGCCTGGAGATCTGTGATCCCTTCTTTGTTAGTCAGTACTAGATCTAGGATAGCCCTGTCTCTTGTGGGTTGCTGTAACCAGTTGTTTGAGGCCCTCCCCTGCAGGGAATCCACTATGAGTCTAGTTCTGGCAGATGTTCCTGCTGGTATTGACCAACTGTTGTATCTGGCATGTTGAAGTCTCCATTATCAGAACCTCCTTTAGCTGTCATGTTTTGTATATCTTCTAACAGTAATGTGTCTATGTCCTCCCTCTGGTCTGGGGCCTGTAGACAACCCAGTTCTTATGGCTGTCCCATTTCCTGTTTCCAGGGTGACCCAAGATTCTTCTGGCTCCTTATGTGTATTCTGAATTTCTGTAGCTTTGATATTTTCATTAACATACAGGAGCCCTCCTCCCCTTTTTGCACCTCGGTCTCTTCTGAACAATACATTAGCCAGTACTGAAGTCTCCCAAGTGTGGTTACTGGTAAACCACGTCTCACTAATTGCTACTATGTCCAGTTTAGCTCTGACATTATTGTCTGCAGGTCTGGGATCTTATTTCCCAGGCTGTGAGCATTTGTGTCATGATTTTCCATTGGCCAGATTTTGGTGTGTTAGTTGTTGGGTGAAGTTTGGCATTACCCCTGTGCATCGTGTGGGAGACAAACCTTTTTCTTACCTGGTGATGCAAATGAGCGGCAAACACGCTGAATTCCTGTTTGACCACTAGCTGAGGGGAGGGTGTTCTTCCCATTCGTGTAGGGTGCTGCACCCTCTCCCATTTGCTAGTTTAAATATTCTGCAAAGGCGTCAAACTTCTGCCCCAATGCATGACTCCTCTTTAGTCAGATGCAGTCCATCAAATTTAAAGAAATTTTCGCTCCCAGAACTGTTGCCAGTTCCCTACAAATCTGTGTCCTTTTCCTGGCACCAGTCCTGAGCCACATGTTTAGCTCCCCTATCTCCCTTCTCTGACCTTCCGTCCATCTGCTCCCTTCTCCCAGACTGGCAGGATCTCAGAGAAGGAGATGCAGAGATGAAATAGATGATAGTTTGTCACCCAGCCCTAGTCAGGTGTTCCTTGGTCTCCCAGACTGACCGGCTGGCGAGATCGATAGTCCCTATGTGTACTAGGACATCAATGTTTCTCCTGCTTTGTGAACAATTTTAGCAATGCAGTCAGTGTCTCTCCATGCTGATGTACCTGGGAGACATCTGACCATCACCCTGGCTGGAGATGGGTATCAACTCCCCGAATCATGGAGTCTCCTATGATCAGAAGTTTTTGGATTTCTTTGTGCTTGTTTAGTTTTGGTTCCTGATTTGGGTGAGTATTGTTGTGCTAGCTCCTGTGCCACAGTGTCCTGCTCTGCAGTGTCTTCTGCCTCTTTATTTGATTTCAGAGATAGAGGCAGATACCTGTTTGTAGTGTTTATATGGTTTTTGGAGGTAATGTGTTGGAGAGCAGAGAGTGATGGGGCACCTGATTTGCTCCTCCTAACCACCTGCCAACCTCCTGGACCAACTACCCTCTGCGGTCGAGGTTTTTCTGTTGGATGCTGGGGAAATGGCGGGTGGTTCTTATAATGTATTTCCTCTTCAATACAAAACAAAAACAGAAAGTTTTTAATCTGTTGCATGGCCAGCAGTTTAGCACAGTATGTCTGTACTTCTGCATGTGTTACTAGTAAGATGGATTTGATCTGGATCATTGGGCAATGAACAGAAGGACTGAGTGTCCAAGTGGACACCATCTTTTTCATGGAGGGTTTTGGCCTGGTTTGCTGCAGAGCTTCCTCCTGGGTGACTACAGGTAGAATGGCCAGTAGAGTGGGCAGGGACAGCAGATGTCTAATGGCACCTCATGGGGATACACATCTGTGTGCACTCATTATAGTCATGATATGCAGGCAGGGAAGGGGCAACGGGCAGAAAACAAATCCCTGACCCTGGTACACTCTGGTCCATTGCAGCCCACTGTATCTTTCACTACATTTAGGTTCTTTGTTGTTGGATTGAACCTGTCAATATCTGTTTCAGCCCCTGCAATCTAGTTGGAAAATGAAGACTGCATTTCTTGGTGACATGGATAGGTGTTCTTCAAGGACAGATGATGAGCGTGACCAGGACTGGAAAAGCACAAATAAAATAAAAATAAAAAAAACCTTTGCATATAGATACTCATTGTTTGTTTTTGTTTTGTTTTTCCCTCCTGTTGCCCAACTTCTTTGGGTTGGCCACTGAAGTCAGGGTATGGCACAGACTACTGAGTACCTCTTGAAGACATCCTATTGTTGCCTCCGGCAGAAACTACTAATCTGTCCAGTCATTAGGATCCACTGGCATCTAAAGCAGCAGAAATATTCATGATCATGGAAGGGGGGACAAGGAGCAAGACAGGCAATGTTGACATGGGTAGGGGTGGTTATGATGGCTGTCATCTAATGCACATGGAGGCCCCTTGTCACCCTGTCCACAACATTACTTGGCAAACCATCCCTTTCTTGTCCTCTGTGTGTGTTTTTGCTAGCATTAAACAGCTATGACTGTGCTGTCTTTGCTGTGCTAACCACTGTAAGAGCTTCCCCAAGCAAAATATTATGTGTGATCTTACCTCCTCACCTATAAGCGTAAAACAATCATTTGTGCATACTGATTTATTTTACAAACTTTTAATTTATGACCATGAAATACACACCTAGTTGCAACAGTTTTTTTCAAGGTACATCATGGGGTGTGTGTTACATGGACCTGCTTCTGTTTTTGTCTGGCTATTTCTGCCATGAAACTGATGAAACTCAATTACAGAACAAGGTAGGGGTTAAGAGCACTGAGCTGCAGACCAGGAGAACTGGGTCTGAATCCCCCAGCCTTCACTTTCCTTGCTGAAAATTATTAAATAAAATAAACAAACAAACTTTACCCTGCTCTTATTCCAGCACTAATATCATGGGACTTATTGCTTCTTTCTTCTGTACTCCCAAAAAAAACCTTCCACAATCTATCCTATAAAATTGAAGTTTGAATCCGCAGCACACATCCCACTGATGCAACAGCTGATAGCTCCAATTTCAAATAGGTAAGCAACGCACAAAATGTTGCAATGTTGTCTCTGACAATAAAAGTTTTTTTTTTAAAGCTGACCTCTGAGTCACTGGACAGTCTGCCAGTGAGGGCCCTACAGCACTTGTATCTCTTGCACCACTTATTCATGATCCTGCATGTTGCTATAAAAAGCAGTCATCAGCCACCTCCCATGACAACAACATCCTGTATGGGCTTTGGATCTGTAATATCAGCTATTGTACTGTTCATGTCCTCATAATATCCTGCTGCTGTTGAAGCTCCATCAGGCCACTGTGGAGTAATTTCCTGGTTATTCATTCCAGAACACACCCCTTCTCCCTCATGCAGCCACATCCATCTGCTATTGTTGGGGCTACAGGCCACATCAGATCATGCTGTCATTCCTAGACCCCCTCACCTCATTTCACACCGCCCATTGGAAACCCCCTCCACAGGAGAGACTACCCCTCGGACTGACTCAAGGGGGATTATCTATTATGTGAGTGTGGATGAGAACCATGCAGAAGATCATACCACAGAGACCTATCCGTAGGGCAGACCTTCAGGAAATGAGTATGACAATTGTTTTTCCTCTTTAACACCACACACGGCCAACGTAAGTTGTCCCTCTGATACCTAACTTGCAAGTGGAAGACCAACACAGTCCTTAAACTTGATTAATAACTGAGGACAAACAGGGGTGGAAGATCTGGTTCACAAGAAAATGACATTGATAAAATAAAAGCCTGTCTGAATAGTAATGATTTGTCCAAGGTCTAGCTGCAGTGTTCTGCATTATTGATTCATACTTTCCATCATAATATATGGATGCACTGGCAGTTAAGTGCTCAAGCAATAAGTGGTGTGGGGCATTGCCCTATTGTAAGCATATTTCAGTTTTGTGTTTATTTGCTGTTATTTCCAGACTCCACCACAGTCACCACCTCCTCATGTCTATCAGTTACCAGGGTTTTTTGCAGCCCATCATCCTCACAACACTGCTAATGGTATTTACAGTGAAGAGTCACTTGATATCCTCACCCTGCTTTTAAAGCACCTTCATGGCTGGTCCACTAAAATGTGGTCCCAGGGCTTACTTGTGCAAGGATCATCTTTCCAAGGTTTATGCAGCCACTTGGGTTGCTGATATGGGAAATCCTGAGGTGTCATAAACATACCGTGAGTGTTATAACCCTCATAAAGTCTCACACCACTGTCACAGTGTTACCATATCCTAGGCGAGACTGCAGAAACACCATTTTTATTTTTATTTTTTTTTTATTTTAGCTTTTGTTGACCGGGTAAGTACACTAGGCAAGTATTATGCCTATTTTCAGGAACGACCCGGGAGAGTACAACATAGGGATACAGACATTTTTACAGTAGAGTGTAAGTACATCATGACAACATGTAGGAAATAGTAATATAGTCCAGGGGTATGGAAGGTCATAATAAAACTTATAACTTTAAGGTTAATGTACCCCCAGGGTAGTGGGTCACCTACAAGTTCTAACAAAACCATATACACATTTTACACATTAGAGGACAATTTAGAAAGGCAATGTCCAGGGTACCTTGGCATGGGCAGTATGCCCTAAGTCAGGTACCCTGGTAAATTGGTAGAGTCATGGAAAACAGCAGGAGTTACGGGTAGCATCTGAGGGAGGCAAACTTTGAACTGGAAAGACAACCAATTGAGAAATTCTCTAGGGAGGCAGAGACTGAACACTGCATGTTCACCACCAACTTCCATTGCCTCCCCTAATTCCCCAATGGAGGCCATTGAGTACCTTTTTTTTACCACACCTCCATTGCAGTGCAAAGGCACCCCTGTTCACCTTTCTTTCTCCCCTAACTGTAGTAGAGTGACACCATCAGCCCAAGATAGTGTGGCCACCACACCCACTGTAGTATGGCAACCAACCCCAGTAGTGCAACAACAACCATAGTGTATGCACAACCAATTGCCCAACATAATGCAGAAGCCTCCCACCCACCATCCCAAACACACATTGGAGATTAGAGTATACTGTACTGGGGCTCAATGGTGATGGAAACTGCAAGAATGATTAGTGAAGTACTGGAGGATAGACTTGAATTAAGTACTGGAAGGATCATAGAATATAGAAGTGGCTAGAGACACTCAAAATTTGTTGAAGCGTAAGGAGATTGCACCTTGACCAGCATAATATTTCTAGGTGGCTGCACAAGACTGAGCAAGCAAGCAACACTTGCAGTGTGGATAGTGTATGCCTGTTGAGTTGATTGGGGGGGGGTGATAAGAACTTGGTAGGCCACTGGTCTTCTTCCTTTATTAAATTTCTATAATCAAGTAAAAAGCTACCCACATATAGACTGCAAAAAAATGAATCTTATTAAGCTTGTGCTCAACACTAGCACACAAAAAGACAAAAAAATAAAATGTTTGCTACGTCAAGATCAAAATCATTGCAACATTATTACAGATAGGTTGACATGTTGTTTTTCCTGCCAGTTTCACTGTCCAGACAGGATCACATATGATAAGCAATATAAAGGGCAGTACTCAAAACAATCCACCCAATATTCATCTGTATGACAGTGTTACAAAATACCATAAATCTCAAAACAACTGCTCGGTATACAGTACATACAGCAGTGCAGTATGACCTCATAATTTTCATGTGCTGTACCCCTACTGAGAAGAGATAGTGACAATGGGCAGAAAATGTTTACTAAACCTACACAACATAAAAATTAGTTTCTTTGGGCTCAATTCACGAAGCCCTAAGAATGATGAAAGGTGCCTGCGCCAAACATAAATGACGCAAGTGGCACCTTCCATCCAATACTGCCCCCTGAGCTATTCACAAAGGCAACCTGCATCAACCGCAGGCTACCTGCACCAAACGGGGCTTGCACTGCCCATGCACCCAGAAAAGGGCTGCGACATGAGGCTTGGGGCTTGCGGCAGACTCAGGCTGCCATTGCTCCACAATCGGGATTCACACAGCTCACCCAGTGACTGAATTTCAAAGTACTCTTAGACCAGACAGGGCTAATCTAAAAGTACTTAGAAATTTGCCCTCTGGGTGATCTGAGCACTGTGAGGCAGTGTGCTGCAGTCTACACCCCATTACAGTACTATATCCCTGGTGGTCTAGTGGTCCCCAATCCCTGAGTGTGCTCATTTGTAGATTATTATTTAATTCACCCTGACCAGGTGGTATGGTGGTCCCCCCACCCTGATCCCTGATAGCACCCTTTATTATGTTATAACTTATGCCCACCGGCCTGGTGGTATAGTGGCCCCACGATCCCTGATAGCACCCATTAGTATGTTATACATTATGTCCCCTGACCTGATGGTATAGTGGATCCCCTTCTTGATCCCAAATAGCAACCATTATTATGTTATAAATTAGGTCCCTAAACCTGGTGGTATAGTGGCCGCCCCCTCCGTCCCCAATAGCACCCCTTATTATGTTATAATTTGATATGTCCCATCCTAGTGGTCTAGTGGTCCCCAACCCCCCTACTCCAGCAGGTAGTGCCCACCACCCCACTCCCCCCAAATCCCCAAATGCAGCCAGTGACTGGCACAACCCACCTCACACCTCCACAGCTGTCTGCCAGACTGAATAGTCATTGAGTAGCTATTGTTTAGTGTTGGCACTCATGAATAATCATGAGTTCATACACTATTCAGTGCCACTCAATCATTGTTCAGTCCAGCAGCCCACCGCAGAAGTGTGAGGTGGGCTGTGCTGGATGCCAGCTGCGTTTCAGGATATGGGTGGGGGTGAGCAGAGTGGTGGGCACTACCTGCTGGGGTGGGGGAACCACTAGACCACCAGGATGGGGCATATCAATTTCTAACATAATAATGGGTGCTACTGGGGATTGGAGAGGGGGAAGGGGGGACACTATACAACCAGGTCAGGGGAATTAATTTATAATATAATAACAAACAATGTTGTGGATTGGGGAGTGTGACCACTATACCACCAGGTCAGGGGATTCAATTTATAACATAGTAACAGGTGCTATTGGGGTTTGGGAAGGGGGGACCACTAGACCACAAGGGTAAATCTGTGTTTACTGACACTGATGGGCATATCAGGGCGGGGGTGGGTTCACTAGTCCACCAGGGAGGTGGGAAAGGATACTTGCCTGTGCTGCAGGAGGTTGCAGCAACCCCTCCCATGCACCAGGCATTTGTTGCATGGGAAGGGTTGCCACAAGTGTGGTGACTTAGGCACCAGGACCCCTCCTGGAGCAGAATCTAGTGCAGGGTCCTGGTGCACTGGGCTTTGGCACAAGCTGCTGTTTGCCACAACTTATGCTGATCTAAGCCCTTTTGAATTGGTCTCTTTGTGTTTAAGTGGATGGAACTGTCAGGACACTTCCCTCCACCTCAGGAAATCATAGGCCTGGCTATGATCACTGCATAAGCAGGGTATTATACACCTGAGAAAAAAATGCACTAGTCTGGTGGTGCACTAAATACGCATTATGAACTGAACATCAGAGATATTCAGCACTCACCACCTTTTTGGCAAAGGACACCAGTCAAGAAAGGCTCCCTAGACTTCCATCTAGAAAGCCATCTTTTTATTTAATCCCAGGTGCAAAAACAGGCAGAGAATCACACCTGAGATGTTTTGGATCTTGGCTTTACTCTTTAACAAAGGCAAGCAAAAACACATGATGACTCATCCTTTTATACTGTCTAAATCTGATGACAACATACCTCATGACTCCTTAAGGCTACATAACATTATTACATTGAGTTACTACACATGAAATATATATAAATACTAAAGATTTAAATATCCTCCAGTTTTACACTAATATCCACAAAATGTGAACATTAAAAAGACAACCTTTAAATCACTAAAGTGAATACATTGTAATACCCTATGCAAACTAATTAAAAACACATGAAGTCTTTCATTTGTGCAAACCCTTTTGGCACCATCAGTATCTTCTTTGACATGTAACACTAGTAGTATGCAAGTCCTTCAGTATTGAAACTCAGTATAAAATTGGTAATTTGCAGCTGCATACTAAATGTAAACTTCCATACACCTATTTGATACCATACTGTATAGGCTTTATAGGAAACTTAAACACCTGATATAAATGCACATATAGATATTAAAAACAAATGAGGTGTTATAAATTTATAAATCTACCTGATTAAACCAGTGTCCTTTCCAGGTATTAGCTTGACAGTCTGGGAACACCTCAACAAAAGGTAGCTTTACACAACAGGCTCTACATAGCAATGAGTAGTACAGAGCAATTGGAACATTAACTTTTCTGTCATGTAGAGGTGATCTGCACTGCATCGCAAGTGAGTGTGGGCTGGCCTGGCTTTCACTGTTTTTCTTGGTTCGCTGTTGCATTTCATTCCCCTCTTGAGTGCTGCCATGTACAGGGAGTGCAACATTCACATCGATCCTGAAGAGAGTCTAATGTGACCATCTGGGATCCCCTGTTGCTTACCAATGCTGCACTTCCCTATGGTGGATCCTGAGGTTTGTGCAAGCAGTATTGTGCCCGAGTTCAGCTACATATATTTTTTGATACTAGAAGGATAGCTGAACTCAGGAAACTAGGCAGTTTTTAGAAACGGGCTAAAAAGTGCATTAAATGTGCTCAGATAATGGAGCTGTGAGACTGGTCATGCGCGTATGTATATTCGTAGTCCTCAGGATATGAATACACAGAAGCGCATTCCCAGTATCACAGCTCCACTTTCCGAGCACTTGTAAAGCATTTTTTAGCCCCATTTCTAAAAACTGCGTAGTTTCCCGAGTTTATCCTTCTTTCTAGTATCAGAAAAAATATGTAGCTGAACTCGGGCACAGTATTGCTTGCACAAGCCTTGGGACCCACCATAGGAAAGTGCAGCATTGGTAAGCAGCAGGGATCCCGGAGGGTCATAAGAGACTCTCTGTAGGATTGATTTGAAATCTGGTGTGTAAAAGCACACCCAGAAATCAAATGCAGGTGGGACCGAGCGCAACAAAACTGTTGCAGTGCAGGTAGGGCACCATGTAAAAGAGGCTAAAGTTCAACCAAATCTATGTTGATGATTGGCTGCAGCATAACAGGTGAATGCTCTTTACATCCCATGAGATTCCACACTGTATACAATCATAGAAAAGAAACAGTAGGAGAAAAATATTGGAACACTCTAGATTTAAGGGAAAAAGAAAGAAAACAGAGTGAAAAACAAACCAATTCAGATTACATATAATGCTAATTTACTCATCATATACATACAGTATTTTTTATTATTATTATTGCTACTATCACAATCCCTTCTAAACAGAATAGAGCCTGATATGATTAACTTTACAAATCATGACAGTTAAAAACTTCCATTCAACTTTGGTGTTTTCAAGCCTTGAGGCTATAAATCCAATATGCCTTTCTTTTTAAAACGAGGTTGTTAAAATCTCCTCCTATTGGGATTGGTCATACCCAAACAATTACTATTATGCTGAAAGTATGCTCCTCAGGGTTTAGGGAATTTGCCACATGACTAACCATTGTGTAAGGCAGATTCTTTGCTGGCTATTATATTGCAGTGTTCTCCAACCCATATTTTAAATCGCCTGATTGTTTTTTCCCCAAATAGTAAGTAGTAAAAGAGCATGTTTATTTATTTAAAAGTTTTATCAGATGAGCATACAGAGCGGACTACCACTCGATTCCAGACATGATTTGGGGGAGGGGACAAGAAAGTCAACACAGAGAATAAATACAAGTATGATACATGAGTACAATCAGAAATCAGCAATGTGTAAGTGCAGGGCATGTTGTGTACAGAAAGGCAGGTGAGTTTGATACAGACAGCTTATACGTTGTCGAGTGGACATTTGGAGACAAACAGGTTGGAATGCTAGCAGTGGAGTTAACACAGAATATAAACAACAGTATGAGAACCAACAGCAATAGTTAAGGTACAGCACATATTGCACAGAGGTACAAAAAAGGAAATGACCCATTTACAAGGGTTTTATGTTACAGCCAAGTCACATCGTTGAAAGTTTTTTTCGTAGATGGACTCCCTGGTGCACAGCAACATGGCGCCGGGGACATAGAATTTTATTGTTTATGTGGGGGGGGCGCTGAGTCCCACACCCCTTACTTAAACATTCTCAACTCCATGGGGAGGGGGGCATGTTGGGATACAATAGAGAAAAAAAATAAATTGGGGCCGGGCACAACAAAAGACACCAGCGCCTGGACCCGAACCCAGTAGCACACCTGCTGCATCCATGGACCAAACCCCAATGCCATGACACAGCTTGGCAGCCCAACACAGTGCCACCCCCTACAGCTCCTTCACCCCTCCCAGCCCACGCTTGGCATGTTCACTCCCCCTCCGTGGGTGTAGACATATAGCGATATCCGGTCACTATTTTGCCCACCCCATCATTCGGTCACCCAGCTCCCCCATTCGTCCCATCCACAGGCACCACGATTGTGTCGCCCTTTCAGAGATCACCCATCAGTGATCGCTGGCATCATGGGACACCATTTACAAGCATACACATCATCAGGTTGGGATTAGCCAGGAGGGGTGAGATGGCCAGAATTGCAGCTGATCCAGTGTCAGCTATGCACTTACAGCTGTGGCTACCATCCCTGACAAGAGTCCCTGCCTAGCCATGGTAAAGAGTCTGTAGTCTAGGTGCATGCACATGAGGAGCAGAAATCAGCACTGAGAAGGGAGTTGAGTTGGTTGGCATAATCGGTTTGCCAAACAGCCAGTGGTAGTGAATTCCACAGTTTGGGCAGTCGATAAGAGAATGCTGCATGGCCAGAAGTGGTGGTCATATGTGGGATGCTCAGAGAATGGGTGTCAGTATTCCGGAGGGCGTGCAAAGGTGGGGGAGATATGGACAGGGCACTAGAGAGGTACGGGGGCAGGGACTGGGTCCAGAACTTGGCCGTGAGACTGGCACAGTGAGACAGCCTTCTGTCCTGCAGGGAGGAGAGGTGAAAGTTTTGATAGAGGGAGCAGTAGTGTGTACTGGTGGGACAGTCAATGGCAAAATGACAGAAGGAGTGGAAAAGGGTGTCCAGTCTGGTTAGAGTAGTCTTGGGAGTGGCACAATAGACTACATCACTGTAGTCAAAGACAGGGAGGATCATTTTCTGTGCAATCTCCCACCGGGCCAATAGTGGGATACAACCATGGTTCCAGTATAGGGCCCCATGCTTGGGGTGCAGCTTCTTGTGGAGCTCATTTATGTGTACAGAAAAGCTGAGGTGTTGGTCGAACCATACCCTAAGGTATCTGAAGGAGGAGCAAGCCTCCAGCATTGTTCCATCCAGGGTGAGGAAAGTGGATGAAGAAGGGAGCCGAGACAGTCTCTGCCTTGTGCCAAAGGTCATGGAGATTGTTTTCTTGGCATTTAGCAAATGCTGATTTGAGCAAAACCAGAGCAGGACTTTGTTGAAGTTGAGCTGTAGTCTGGAAGCCACATCAGGGGTAGAGGGGCCTGATGTACACAGGACTGCATCGTCCACATACATGTGAATGGGTGTGTGTGGGCAGGCAGAGGGTAGGTCATTTAGGAAAATAGAGAACAGCAGTGGCACTAGGACTGAGCCTTGGGAAACCCCTGAAGAGATGGGAGGGGGAAGGAGATGGACTCTCAGATCCTTATGGATTGGGTCCTGCCCACAAGGTAGGAGTGAATCCAATTTGTTGCTATGCAGGAGAGCCCAGCTAGGGAAAGCTTGGTGAGGAGGAGAGTGTGCGAGACAGTGTCAAAAGCTTTTACAAGATTCACAAGGATGGCTGAGGTAATGAGGGATTGATCCATGCCAGTGAGGATGGCATCAGTGATCCTTCGGAGGGAGGTGGTAGTGGAACGGGTCTTCCTAAAACCAGACTGGTACTGAGTGAAGAAAGATGTAGAGTCAAGGCAGGACGAGAGCTGAGAGAGGACTAGGTGTTCCTACAATTTTGCTAGAGTGGGGAGGAGGGAGATGGGGCAGTAGCTGCCTGGGGAGGAGGGGTCTCCACCCTTTGGAAGAGGGATGACAGTGGCATGCTTCTACTCTGCTGGGATAGAAGCTAGTGAGAAGGATAGGTTGATAAGAGAGGCCAGTGGTGAAGCAATGGCTGGGGCTGACAGGATGAGCATTTTTGCATCCAACCCTGAGGGGCATTTGCCTTTGGAGGGGTTTACAGTAAGCAGGGCATTGTAAACATCAGCTGAGGTGACCTGTTGAAAGGCAAAAACATGGGAATCGGCATGGGAAGGCCATGGAGGAGTGGGCTGGTCTGGTGTAGATGGAGGGAGAGAGGACAGCAGAGATGTGCAGCTTGTGAAGAAGTTGAACTCAGTTGCTACCGCTAATGGGTCTTCTAGAGTGGTGTCGCCTGATTTTATGACTGGGGTGGAGGATTGGGAAGGTGGGGAGAATAGAGTTTAAATCACTTTCCAAAATTTGGTAGGGTTGTTTATGTTTGATCGGAAAGTGGTTTTGAAGTAATTTGCTTTAGCCTGGCGGACTTGCCTAGTGCATGCATTCCAAAGAGAGCAATATTTCTGATAGGCTGAGTAAGTACCGGTAGCTTTATGGGCCTTCCATGCCTGGTCCCTGGTTCTGAGATTGGTCATGATGTCAGCGGAGATCCATAGCAGGTGGGCACCCCATCCACAGGTAAGCCTGAGGGGGGCATAAGTGTCCCAAACTGCGAGGAACTTTGACTTGAAAAAGTCCAGCGCAAGGTCTAAGGATGAAGTGTGAGAGATGGCAGTCCAGTCAATGTTTGCAAGGTCATTTAGAAGGGACACAAGGTCCAGGGATTTGTAGGATCTAATCAACAGGGTTCGGGGGGGCGGCCTTTGGTCTAGAGACCTTCCTTATTGAGAATATTAGATGGTGGTCACTTGGTGAGTCAGGCAGGAGGCCAGCAGAGATTATCTGATGGGGTTGTGAAGTGAGGGACTAGTGAAGCAGGGAGTGATTTCGTGATCTGAGGTTTTGGCGAGTGGATTCCGTGATCAATTGGGCCAGGTTTAGTGTGGCCACCTCATGTCATATTTTAGAACAGGAGGGGACGAGCCAGTTTATACTGAAATCTCCCATGATGTGCAGCTCCCAGGGATTTAAGGGCAAACAGATTCACTGAAAGACAATATGGTAACTAGAATGTTCAGGAAGCAGAAATTGTTGCTAGATCCCACAATAGGCAAGACTTGCTATATAGCAAAAACCAAAAAACAGACACTAACAGATTCAATTTTGTATCCTCTTTCAGTGAATCTGTTGCCAAATATTTTACTCCTGTGGTGTCACAGTTTGCAGACTTGGAGTATTTCAAGCTATCTACCTGTGTGGGGATTTTGAAATACATTTCTTGCAGTGATGTATTTACAATAGACACATTTTTTACAGGCATAGCAACCTTTCCTATCTTCTACTTGCCAGTTCATAGGTTTCTCATATTGATGATTGTTATATAACAAAATGTCCTTTAATGTTGTTGCTCTCCTATATGACATTCTTGGAGGAAATTTGGTAATTTCTCTTAAACCACTATTTCCAATTATTAAATGCACATTGGACTTTTAGTTCTACATAACTGGCATGAGTGGGGTATGTGGTTAAAAAATTTAATCTGTTAGTGTCTGTTTTTTGGTTTCTGCTATAAAGCAAGTCTTGTCTATTGTGGGATCTAGCAACGATTTCTGCTACAGATCATAGAAATAACAATTGGCATATGTTTACACTTAATATGGGTATGCAATTTTCAGCCACGAAATACACATGCACGTATTCATCAAATGCTATGCCTTGTGTGGCACGTGGTTTAAACATACTTTTCTTTCCATGACAGATGTGCAACAATGGCCATGTAGAATAGAAACATAGAAACATAGAAGTTGACATCAGATAAAGACTGCAAGGCCCATCCAGTCTGCCCATTTCTTTTCCTGCCTTATGAATGTGCCATCGGCATTTGCTCTGTCAATGGCCTATCTATTCATACTTATCTGTATTGCTCCCTTATGCCTATCCCATGCTTGTTTGAAGCCCTGCACTGTATTCATATCCACCACTTCCTGAGGTAGGCCATTCCATGCATCCCGCCACCCTTTCTGTGAAAAAGAACTTCCTCACATTACCCGTTAACTGGCCTCCCTCTAATCTAATGATGTGTCCTCTTGTCCTGCTATTTTTTCGGAAGCACCACATCTGAGCAATAGCAAAAACAGCAACCTCCCCCACAGCAACACTGGGACACCGCCATAGAGCACCCCAATGAAATGCAGACAGACAGACAGAACAGCGCCGCAGCACCCGGCACAGTGCCCATGATATACACCATGACGACCGGACACAGAACGCTGCACCAGGGATGGACACCACCAGTAGCGACCTGCCGAAAGGAGCACACTCCCTCATGGCGAAGGTGATAATGCCAGGCAGCAGGGCAACACACAGGGTGGCAGCCTGACAGTATTGGCAGACACAGTGTTGAATGGAGCCATACAGGGCTGGCAGTACATAGTAAGTGGGGGAACCACAGTCCACTGCAGATGGGCGTACGGATGGACTCACAGAAAGGGGCACAGCACCACAGTGCTGCCGGGCACTGCAGTATGGTGCATGCCAGGCAGGGTGACAGTGGGCAACCAACCACAGCAGGGATGCCAGGCACCATGACTAGGACAGGGTGGACAGAGGTGATACAGTCACAGTATCAGTGGCAGCGGTGGGGGGAATCACAGTGTGCTGACGGCAGCGCACCCCCCTCTCCATGCATCCCAGAGCTCACTCCTGGAGGCTGCTATTCAATGCCAGCTTCAGCAGGGTTGACACTGTGGTGGGTGAGTCACTCTGAATGGGATGTTGTTGCTGTGGCTGTCGGGCTCTTCTGCGTCGGGATTGTGGTGTTGCTGTGGGGGTGTTTCTCTGACACCGTGCCTCCCTATTTTTCTTATAGTAAAACATGTTAGACTCTTTCACCTTGTTAATGCCCTTAAGGTGTTTGAATGTTTCAATCATATCACCTCTCTCCCTTCTTTGCTCTAGGGTACACATATTGAGCTCCGTTAATCTGTCCTCCTATGTTTTCTGATGCAGGTCTTGCACCATTTTGGTTGCCCTTCTCTGGACTGCCTCAATTTGGTTAATGTCCTTGTGAAGGTGTGGCCTCCAGTACTGCATGCAGCACTCCAGATGGGACCTAACCAGTGTCTTGTAAAGAGGGATTATTACCTCCCTCTTATGACTTGTGATACCCCTACTAATATACCCCAACATTCCCCTAGCCTTACCTACTGCTTTAGTGGTCTGCTTGGATGATTTCAGGTCATCTGTGAAGATGATGCCTAAGTCTCTTTCTTCTCTTGTGACTGCCAGCAACTCACCTCCCAACCTATAGGTGGCTTTAGGATTTCTCTTCCCTATGTTCATGATCTTGAACTTCTTTGTGTTAAACCCCAGTTGCCACTCTTCCAACCATTTTGCCAGTTTACCCAGATCTCTTCTCTTTCTGCCCACTCCATCTGGATCATCTACTCTGTTGCAGATCTTCATGTCATCTGCAAACAGACAAACCTTACCCTCCAGTCCATCTGCAATGTCACTGATGAAGATATTGAAGAGGACTGGCCCCAGGACTGATCCCTGAGGTACCCCACTTGTGTCTTGCATCTCTTCTGACTGTATACCATTTACCGCCACTCTCTTCTGACCCACTCCTAGCCTACCCAGCTTATTAATCAATCTTCTATGTGGAACAGTGTTGAAAGTTTTGCTGAAGTCAAGGTAGGCGACATCAACTGGTCTCCCTTGGTCCACTACTCTGGTTACCCAGTCAAAGAAATCTATGAGATTAGTTCAACAGGACCTTCCTGTTGTAAACCCATGCTGTCTTGGATCCTGTACTCCTATGGATTCCAGGTGTTGCACTATATTTTCCTTAAGGAGTGCCTCCATAATTTTGTCCACTACTGAGGTACTGTAACACTGACTGTTCTGTAGTTCCCTGCCTCCTCCCTGCTACCAATCTTGTAGAGCGGGATCACACAATCCCTTCTCCAGTCTTCTGGGACCTGTACTGTGCTCAGAGACTGACTAAACAGTTCTGATAATGACTCTGCTAGTTCCACCCTTAGCTCCTTTAGTACCCTGGGTGTATGCCATCAGGTCCCATTGCCTTGTCCACCCTGAGCTTATCGAGCTCTTGTAGGACCCTTTCTTTTGTGAAGGGACTAGTGCACACCTCCTTCCCCCCTGTGCCTATGGTGCTGAGCTGTGAGCCCTGCCCTACCTTCTCCTCAGTAAATACTGAGCAGAAGTATCTATTTAGGATAGATGCTTTTACATGGTCCTCCTCCTCACATGCCTGCTTATCCCCTTTGATCTTAGCAATACCCCCTCTGGACTTTCTCCTTTCACTAATGTATCTATAGAAGGTCTTGTCACCTTATTTTACTGTTTGTGCTAGTGTTTCCTTGGTTTGGGCCTTTGCCTGTCTTACTGCCTTCCCTGCTTCCCTTAGGGAAGTCTGGTATGCGCCCCTATCTTCATCCCACTGCGTTCTCTTATATTTCCTGAAGGCCAGCCTTTTGGCTCTGATCTTTTCTGCTACTGTTTTTGAGAACCAAAGTGGTTTCCTTCTTCTTTTACACTTCCTTTTTTTTTTTCTAACACAATGGGATGTTGCTTCAAGTATTGCATCCTTAATACTTGGCACCTTGCTTGTACCCCTTCACCTGTATTTCCTCTTGCCAGGGCTAGCTTAACTCTGTTGGTCATCTTATCAAAGTCAACTCCTCTGAAGTCCCATATTTTTGCCTTGGAATGGGATGATTTAGTTCTAGTGGCCAAATTGAACCATACCATGTAATGGTCATTGGCCCCCAGGTGACCATCTATCTGAAGATCTGTGATCCTTTCCCTGTTACTCAATACTAGATCTAGGATAGCCCTGTCTTTTGTGGGTTGTTGTACCAGTTCTTTGACCCCCCTCGCAGGGAATCCACTATGTGTCTAGTTCTGGCAGATGTTCCTGCTGGTATTGACCAAGCTGTATCTGGCATGTTGAAGTCTCCCATTATCAGAACCTCCCCCTTAGCTGTCATGTTTTGTATATCTTATAACAGTAATGTATCTATGTCCTCTTCCTGGTCTGGAGGCCTGTAGACAACCCCAGTTCGTATGGCTGTCCCATTTCCTGTTTCCAGGGTGACCCACAGTTCTTCTGGCTCCTTATGTGTATTCTGAATTTCTGTAGCTTTGATATTTACATTGACATAAAGGGCCACTTCACCACCCCCCCTTTTTGCACCTCGGTCTCTTCTGAACAGTACATAGCTGGGTACTGAAGTCTCCCAAGTGTAGTTACTGGTGAACCATGTCTCGCTAATGGATACTATGTCCAGTTTAGCCTCTGTCAATATTGCCTGCAGGTCTAGGATCTTGTTTTCCAGACTGCGAGCATTTGTGTACAGTGCATGATTTTCCATTGCCCAGATTTTGGTGTGTTGGTTGTTGGGCAAGGTCTGGCATTTCTCCCTGTGTGTCGTATGGGGAGCCGGAACTTTTTCCTTACCTGGTGATGCAAATGAAGTACAAACATGCTGAACTCCTGCTTGATCACTAGCTGGGGGGGGGTGTTCTTCCCATTCAGATGGGTAAGTCAATCGCAACTCAAATACAGCTTCAATGCAAGCAATCTCATGATGGCTAGTGCCATTTTCTTGTCTAGAAACAATTATAACATAATGTTACTTTTGTTAAGATATATTAATCTGGTAGTGATGGGTTAATTAGCCTTCTTTCACTTTTAATGACTCTACATAGTGCCCATGGTATCCAGTGAACACGGCGACTGTGATTCAATGACTGCAAAAAGGCCACTCAATAACGGCGCCTGTGTTCTAGGCTACCTGGCAGGGTAGCAATGGGATATGGGGTTAGACAACTACAGTACAGTGACAGGATGCATGTGTATGTACATGTAGGGGAGGACCATGCCATATGACGGGTGGAAGTGAAGAGAGGGTATGTAGGGTGTACTGCAGTGGTCAGCTGCCGAGCTGGCAGTGTTGTTTGGTGAGTAGCATGGCAGGCTGGGATTGGGAGGGTGCTGAGTTCAATTCTGTGGAGGGCTTCTTTTTTGTGTCGGGCCATTTTTTTTATTAAGTTTTACACACCCTGACATGCACCCCCCTAAAGTTGAGAATCCTTAAGAAGAGGGGTGTGGGGGGCAAAGCTCCCTGAGGGGGCATGGAGGGTACAGCCATCCACATATATTAGAATCCCATTGCTGGTTTTGTTGTCACCATGAGTGTACATCACCATTATTTATTTTCATCAATACACACTCGTCCAAACTGCGATCACTGTTTGGCGATTGCCTTTCTGTCATAAAGCCACTGCCCATTATCGTAAGTGTAAGGGTGTATCTCAAGTCAAAAATGTTTGAAGAAAGAAATGTCAAGTCCATTGTTATCAAGAGTATGATAACCAGTGGTATCATTATTGTGAAATTTCAAATAGTTGATGAACATGTTTATGTTTCCTAATTTTCAACAAGGTTACTCCAGTTTGGTGATGGACACATCAACAGTCCAGGCCATTCAACACTGTATTGTTCTAATACATGAATGAACCTCGACACCAAAGAAATTCTCTTGATCAAGATGTTGGACAACTGAGAGACTGGCCTCAAATCAACAAACATAGAGAAGTTGGTATTTTAGCATTGTCTTGACAGCCTTCAAAATGGAAACATTGTGGTAGAGGAAGAAGTAAGGGATGCCCATGGGCAAATCGCAGCCTTGATGCTTAACTAATTAACCAGCATTATGATGTGTAATGTTGTCTGTAATACTTTTCTCATTATTTCACTGTATGTGTATCCTGATTCAGTTTACTTTTTGACTTTCCAGGTAATCAGCAGAGTATGACCAAGCGTTCTTTAGATGTCTGGCATGATCCCAAAATTTTGGAACATGAATAATGAAAGTAAGCTACATACAATTTCATGTTCAGACAGTCACATATATATTCAGTCTTAATATGAGCCTTCCAACAATAATACAACGTGTGCAGATTTATTGTTTTATTTTATAGTCCAACAGCGTTGATGTCGATTGTTATGGAACTGAAGCCACGACATTGTTAATCATTTCTTGCACTGCTGTAGGAAAGTACATACATATAAAGAAATCATTGTATAGCATTGTAAATCACACATTTAAAGAGCTCCATTCTTGCTGACAAGACAAAACTATGCATTCCCTTACAGAGAAAGGTGTTTCTCTGTGGTAGTCTTCAAAGCTGTTTTTTAATTAATCCATGTTTTGTAAGCACACCACTACCATCATGGAGGAGTTCAAATTCATGCACTGCAGCAGCATGACTTTTCTTGTACATATCATGAAATTTGGTTAAGAGTTGCTCTGTAACATAATTCCTCCAATAAATGTCCACTCAGTCAGATCTGACTTGGTAATCTCTATTTTTGCAGTGCAGATGGATTGGCCTTTTGCATCATGTTGTGAATGAACATGAGTGGGATTTGGATAACCAATGCCAGGACATTGTGGAGTATCAGGGCATTGTGGGTTGAGGGCTAGCCTTCATCTGTTTACCCATGCCCTCCCCCTACATTGGAGTACATCTTGCCACAAAACTATCTCCTTTTATTTAAAACAAAGAAAACGGTGCCAGAAGCTTGTTGCCTGGGACTTGTGACTCAGAGGAGAACAAAGAATAGAGTGCATCAATCAAAGAAAAGGTGTGTCTCACAGGAGAGGCTTTCTGACTTGTGGCTGGCTTGGAGAGAGAAGGTTTTTGGATCAGAGGAAATCAAATAAGTCTGCATGATACTCATAGCTCAATACCTGTTCAACAGTTGGATTGACTGTGCTTTGTTTCTGGGAGTCAGTTTTCTGGTGCAGCTGCCTTAAGTGCCAATTTCAAATCTCTGTGTGGGCTCCTTTTATTTCTCTACACTCCCCAGCTCCTCTCACTCACCATCAGGAAATCATGGAGCATCAGGGTATTGGGGGTTTGAGGGTTTGCCTTCATTTGGTTACCAGAGTTCCAGCACCTCAGAGGCCGGCGGTAGTGCACCCACTCATTAGGGCACCAAGTCAGAAAGTCACTGTCCTCTCTTTTTTCTGGGGGGCTGAGCCCCCACTCTCCCATGTGGGGGACTGCACCCCCACACACCCCTTTCTAAATATACTAACTCCAGGGGGTAATGTCATGGAGGGGGTGGTGAATCCAACAATAGGTGCTGTAATGACCGGGCAGTGTAATGCAGGTGCCCTGATGACCAGTAAGGGGTTACCGGCATCTTCCCAATACATTGGAATACATCTTGCCACAAAACTGTCTCCTTTTTATTTAAAACAATGAAAAGTGTGCCAGAGTTTTGCTGTCTAGGACTTGCATCTCAGAGGAGAACAAAGTAAAGAGCACATCAATCAATTAAAAGTTGTAACTTGCAGGAGAGGCTTTCTGACTTGCCACTGGCTCAGAGAGGGAAGGTTTTTTCTCACACCCACCCTCCTCTGCTCCCAGCATTCTTTAAATGGACTTAGCTGCTCTTATGCAGGGCAGCCTGGTGCCCTACTAACCATTTAATGTAGGAGTGGTGTAGGAACATTGGTGTATTTTATGTAGAAATGGTGACTCCTAAGAGGGCATAGTTGTGTGTTACTCTTAAGTTGATTAATATTATTCCTCCATTTGTTAGCTGTCTTGATCTGAATTATCTAGGGTATTGGTAATACTCATATTTTATTGAGTGCAATTTTAATTACTGTCCATATGCTTAGTTACCCTGACTTTATGCTTTCTAACCATGTGACATTGTTTGCAATTCTCTAGAACTGCATGGGCTATCAGATTTGATAGAGTTATCAGAGTTATTTATGGTAGCTGACGTTACTTAATTTGTTAAAGATGTCTCAGGGAATATTAGGTGCTTATATATATATATATATATATATATTCTATGTACAAAACTTCGTTAATGCATCAGTTAGGGTTCTTCTACAGCAACAAAAGTGAGGAAAATTGACATTAGGTTCACCCTTGCACTCCACCACACCTGCCCCCACCAACAGGCATAGCGCGTGTGCGTAATGCCAGGGCCCTAACTCTCACCCCATCCCATGTGTAAACAAGCTGAGGTGGTGCAGCGCAGGAGAATGGTGTGAGAGTTAGGACCAATGACCCCAAAGCACACCCCGATGCCTGTTGGTGGGGGCAGGGTGGGGGCAAGGTGCAAGGGGTGAAAACCCTAATGTCGAATTTCCTCACTTTTGTCACTGTAGAAGAACCCTAACTGATGCATTAACAAACTTTTTTGCATAGAATTTCCTTACTTTTTAAGAAAGAATAGAAAAGTAGAAAGTTGTGCAAGTTGGTGGGAGCGTGGGGTCCGAATGATTTTTTGTGATATAGTAACAGTAAGTGCAATGCAAACGCAATCGCAAACGGTTACGCAAATGGTGATGCAAACATAAATGGTAATGCAAACAGCAATAGAAATGCAAGTGCAAAGTGACACCAAAGCGAATAGTGATGAAAATGGAGATGCAAATGGAAGTGCATACGGAACGCAACTGGTAACACGCATATTCACAGTACCGCAACTGGAAATGCAAATGCTAATGGTAACAGCAACAATAATGCCAAAGGAGACAGAAACGGAAACACAAATGCAAGCATGCACAGAAACACAAACTGTAACATGCATGGACACGGTACCACAACTGTAAATGCAAATGGTAACAGTAACAGCAAGAATAATGCCAAAGGAAACAGAAACGCAAATGCAAGCACATACAGAAACGCAAACTGTTATGTGCATGGTCATGGTACCGTAATCGTAAACACAAATGGTAACGGTAACAGCAACAATAATGCCAAACAAAACAGAAATGGAAACACAAGTGCAAATGAAAACGTTAAACTTAATGCACACGATGATGAGGAACAGTGACGTGAACGGTAATGGAAACACAACTGGAAACAATAACTGGCACAGTAACAAGAGGGTACACCCTTCTTTTCCCCAAAAACACAGTGAAAACAAAGAATTTATTCATAATAATGAACCTCAGAGCAGAAAATTAGGACTTGGAATACTAAGTTGCTTATATCTCAGGAACCGTACGACGAAGAAAAAAAAATTCCTATGACTTATGACTTTCCTGTCTAGTTTTGTACTTAGCCCCAGTCTGGGGGGCTAAGCATTTCTGTGACAAAAAGTCCATAGCAACTCACCGTTCCAGATATGGGCCCTGAAAGGTCGCAATGGGCCATGTAATAATGTTATCCTATGGGAAAAGCGTCAACTCGGAGTACCGCCACTTTTTCCGCCCTGTAATATTTTTTCACCAAACCACAAAAAGGCACATCTGGGAGATGTTGGCTTTCTTTCCTCCAAATTTCAGGCCAAAAGAGCAAACCATTATTTTGCAGCAGGGCTGCAAAGAATTCCTGTAATGCAGTGGATGCCGTAATGTTATCCTATGGGAATAAGTGTCAAATTCGTAGTGCCGTAACTTTGCTGCCCTGTAATATTGTTTGAACAAACCACCAAAAGGCACATCTGTGGGATGTTGCCTTTCTATCCTCCAAATTTCAAGTAAAAAGAGCAAACCATTTCCGAGATATTCAATTTCAAAGATTGGTAGAATTTCCCTATCTATTCCATTATAAAAAATCTCGCCATCTTGTCTCTATTTTGCGATCAAAGATCGCAATCAAAGAATCTCATGATCAAAGAATTTTCAGGCTCGTGATCAAAGAATTTGCAGGCTCACAAACAAAGAATGAAAAATCTTATAAATCAAAAAATATATGGAATTGCGGTATACCACCATCATGGTTCAACAGAACGAATCCCCCTGAGTAAAACCCACCCTCATTTGACTTCCTAGGACACCCCTGGGCAGAGACAACAGATTTTTAAATTGGGCCATCTCGTCCCTCGGTCACAATGCACAATCGTGATCAAAGAATCTCATGATCAAAGAATTTACAAGCTCGTGATCAAAGAATTTGCAGGCCCACGAACAAAGAATTAAAAATGGCGAAACACAAATTTTTCACCGATTTGAATGGAACCAATAGCATGCCTCGATAGAACTGACCATCCTGAGCAAAAGCCACCCTCATTTGTGTCCCTAGCCCACCCCTGAGCCGAGATAGTTGTGTTTTTAGGTCGCGATGCAAGATCACGATAAAAGAATCTCACAATCAAAGAATTTGCAGGCTTGCGATCAAAGATCGTTAGCGAGCAACGAATTAAGATTTTAAAAGCTTATAACTCTATTTTTTTACCAATTTGGATGAAACTAAAGGCATGGCTCGATAGATCGGAGCCTCCTGAGTAAAACCCATCCAAGTTTTACTTCAGAAGTGACCCCCTGAGCCGAGATATTTGTGCTTTTATGATCGGAAAACTGAAAACAAGAAGGCAGACCTCGCGATCAAAGAATTTGAAAAAATCCTTGGGGGCAAAGATTCTTGAACTGTGAGGCTGCAAATTCATTGATCGCCAGGTGGGACCAAATGGCCAGAACCCCATTCTTTGATCGCAAAATATACATATAAATTTTCCCATAGACTTATAATGGGAACTTTAAAGTACCATAACTTTTGAATACCTTAATATTTTTTCACCAAACAAAAAGTGATATGTTCAGCCATGAAAGCTCTTGCAAATGAGCCACCTCACAGAGCAGCACACCACACAACGGTCGTGCAGGACCACATTCAGAATGCCAAAAGGTGCCTCTAAAAATGGATAATTTTGCATTTTTCAGTGCTTTCATACACAAAGACCACCATGCCAACCAAAATGCAATTTGGCAGATCAAGAGATCTACCATGCCCCTGTGTGCATACCAAATTTCATGCAAATCCATTGAACAGGTCCAAAGTTATTAACGCCCAAACTCTTTACTTTAGTATGTAAATGACCGCTGAACCCTAACTATAGTGGCGTGACCGTGCCACTATATATATATATATATATATATATATATATATATATATATAATGGTGGTCCTGGGCTTCAACCACATACTGCTCTGCATGTATTGTGAATCAGAGGAGCTCCAAGACCCTCAGCAATCCCAACTTGTAAGTGCTGTACCCCTGGACAATATCAGTTCCTCCCTACTCATTCTGCATGGCCTCAGAAAGGGAGGGGACTGTTATTATGTCACAGCTTATCAAAGAAATTTGAAATGCTGAGCCTTTCTCCCTCTCCCTAGTATGTTAGTGAAATTCTTGATGTCCTTAAAGATACTACCAGCTGGATATATTGAATTAAATCCAGGTCTGCCTTGTGCTAATGTTCAGATTGAGTCACCCAATAAGTCACTCTGGGTGAATCCCAGAGGTTTGAAAATAACCCACATGAATATCAATAGCCTTAGCCCAAAATGTATGAACTTGTAGCATGGGCAAATAAATATTCCCCGGATATAATGGCTGTCTCCTTAACTTGGCTCAAACCATGTTTCCAAACACACAAGATTTTGCTTAAAGGTTTCAAGACCTTTAGGCAAGCCAGAAATGGAAAAAAGTGTGGAGGAGTCTTCCTCTATGTTAAGTCCTCCTTAAATGCTTCATCAGTGGCAACACCTGCCCTGATAAAGTCAGATCGTGAGGCAATATTTATCAAACTGGTACTGGGTGGGACTAAGTTTCGGGTGATAGGGTGTGTTTATAACCCACAAAGGGTAGCAGCAGATGCCTTAAAGTCTCTGGTAGCTGTTATTCCCAGACCTGCCACCATGGGGAGAAAATAATCCTTGGGACTTTAATCTCCACTGGGGTAAACATCCCAATGGAGATATTAAATCCATTTTTCAAGATGTTAATCTGACCCAGATAATTAGTGTACCTAAGAGACTGAAGATAAAATCAGGCAACCTCGTCTCCAGACCAGAGAAATTTAAATTGTCAGCTACCTTCGCCAACTTGCTGAGCGACCATTCTCCTATGTTCGGTATCTGGAAAAATGGCTATCCTAGACTTCCCCCTGAACTTTTTGTTATCAGGACTACTCTCTCTTTGACACATTCTCATTTATTGACACATTATCTGCAGTGAACTGGATCCAAATTAAACTTGCCCCCTGCTTATATGCAGCCCTTGACTTTTTAATTAATAATTTCCTCTTGGCCACAAATAAACATGCACCTTTAAAAATAATTAAGGTTAAAGGGCAGCAATTTAGGAGGCTTTCCTGGGATTTAAAAAAAAATATTGAGAGAAAGAGACAGGATCTGGGGTTTGTACATGTCTACAAACCTGAACAAAGATTGTCAGA
Source organism: Neoceratodus forsteri (assembly GCA_016271365.2). Classification (NCBI taxonomy): domain Eukaryota; kingdom Metazoa; phylum Chordata; order Ceratodontiformes; family Ceratodontidae; genus Neoceratodus; species Neoceratodus forsteri. Next base: position 855,290,602 of record CM057450.1, read on the forward strand.
AATATAGAGAATTAGGGAATATCTGTAAAAAGGAATTAAATCTGGCTAAAAGACAGTACCTATGGAATCTGCAAAATAACAATGTGTCCCTAAAACATTCTGGGCCCAAATTAATACTCTTCTTGAGGGGTGCACCTCTTGGGAGGAAAGGGACACAATAGCAAATGGTATCTGACACAAATTCGGAGGACTCAGTTAAAGCAATAAACACCTTTCTTACTGATTTGGATAAATTTAAGATGCATCCCTCGATATCCCATGATAATAGAACTAGCATATAGGTGACCTTCAAAATGGTGACTGATATGGGGGCACTATAATCCTCGTCGAATATGGAGGCAGGCAAGTACTGAGCTTGTGAGTGTAGGTGTAGGGTGACTGGAAGGTAGGGATAGTGAGGGGAAGGGAACAGATGGGGAAGAGGGTTATTACCCTGTGTCATGACTCCTCTGCCAAGCCAGGGGTGTGGCGTGGTGGTTAGGGAGGCTGGCTCCAATGGAGGAAATCAAGGGTTCAGGGCTGGGGGGTGGTAAAATGTTATTGTTCTCATGGCTGCGGACTTGAATTTTTTTTTAATCTGGGTTGCACCAACCTCCTCGGCATGCATCCCCCTACAGTTAACAATATATAGTCAGGGGGGTGCTGAGGGCAAAGCCCCCCATGAGGTGGAGTGCAGGGGGGAATGGGGGGGCATGGGGTGTGCATCCCCCGAAAACACACTTTAAGCTTAGTGTATTCCCAGTCACCTGCAAGTGCATATTGCCGAATTGCTGTTTGGCGATAATGCACTCACCCCTATTGCGATCACCATTCTGCGATCACTATAATCACATGGAACCCATCCCTCTGGGACCTCCTCCCCTGAATAGTATCATTGATCCTCCCCCTCACCCAATTTCCATTTTAAGTTAGTGTCTAAAACAGAGGTCCTCAAATTACTCAAGAATATCAAAGACACTAATTCCGCTGGATATGATAAATTGAAACCAAGGCTACTTAAAATTGCAGCCCATGCCATTGCCTCCCCTATTACTTGGCTGTTTAATAGGTCCCTTCTGGAAGGTTGAGTCCCTGCAGAGTGGAAAGTGGCCCTTATCACCCCAATCCACAAAGGAGGGTCGAGAAGGCACATGGAGAATTATAGATCAATATCTCTCCTCTCTACCCTTAGCAAAGTGTTAGAGAAAATTGTGTATAACATAGAAACATATGAACAAACAAAGAAGCCAACAGAAGAATGCCTTTTGGTCTATAAAGTCTGCTCATATTGCAGGGTCCACAGCTTTAGCTAATGTCCCTTCCCTTCCTCCCCACTCCTCCCATCCTCCCTACCCATGATCCTTACCTTCCCCCTATGTTTATCCCAGCATTTCTTAAAGCTGTTCACTGTCTTCAATGAGATGACCTCTTCTGGCAATGCATTCCAAGTGTCCACCACCCTCTTTGTGAAGAAGTGCTTCCTGACCTCCCTCCTAAACCTCCCACCCTCCAGTTTAAGACTGTGCCCCCTCATGTTATGGTTGCCACTCATGTTAAAGAGACTCTTCTTATCAACCTTATTTATCCCTTTCAAGTACTTGAAGGTCCCAATCATGTCCCTCTCTCTCTCTCTCTCTCTCTCTCTCTCTCTCTCTCTCTCTCCAGGGATTACATGCTCAGTGCCCTCACTCTCTCCCCATATGCCTTACCTTGTTGATCCACTTTCATCTTCGTAGCCTTCTTCTGGACCTTCTGCAGCAGGTTAATATCCTTTTTGAGAGGTGGACACCAGTACTGAACTCCATACTCTAGATGCGGCTTTACCAGAAACCTGTACAAGGGCAGTATAACCTCCTCTCTTCTACTACTGATCACCTTAGATATGCATCCCAGCATCTTGTTTGCCTTTGATGCTGCTTTCTTGCACTGCGTGGAGTGCTTCAGGTCACTAGTGATCATCACTCCCAGCTTCTTCTTCTCCTCTGATGCAGATACTCAGACTCTACCCAAGTTGTATTCTGTTCTGGGATTCTTGGCTCCAATATGCATGACTTTGCATTTCATGGCATTGAAGCCAAGCTACCAGATTCTGGACCACCTCCCCAGCTTTTCCATATATTCCTGTAAGTCCTTTATCCCTTCAGCTGTGTCCACTCTCCCACAGAGCTTGGTGTCATCTATGAATAGGCACATTTTGCCCTTAATGCCATCCTCAGCGTGATTGATGAAGACATTGAACACCACCGGCCCCAGCACCGAGCCCTAAAAGACCCCACTGGTTACCGCTCTGGTGCAAGATAACTCTCCCCCCCAACAACCACCCTCTGTGTTCTGTCCCTCAGCCATTTTTCTACCCATTAGGCCATCTTTTCCCCAGCCCCAAGATCCACCAACTTCTTGATCAACCTTTTGTTGGTTATAGAGTCAAAGGCATCGCTGAAATCATGATAGAGGATGTCTACCACTTGGCCTCTGTCTACTGTCTAAGTGACACAATCAAAGAAGTCAATCAGATTCATTTGACACAATCCCCCCCCATGAACCCATGCTGTCTTGCATCCTTGAGACCATGCTTCTCTCGATATTCCACCAACCTTTCATTTAGTATTGTTTCCATGAGCCTGCCCACAATGGATGTCAGACTGACTCGTCTGTAATTCCCTGGGTCATCCTTGAGACTGCTTTTGTGGAGAGACACTACATGTGCTGTTCTCCAGTCCGGTGGCACAATGCCTGACTCTAGTGAACTATTAAATAAGTCTTCCAGTGGCCCTGCCAGCTCCTCAGCCAGTTCCTTTAGTACCCTTGGATGTACTCTGTCCTGGCCTGATGAGTTGTCTACCTTCGGTGCCAGCAGCCCCTCCCTCACTCTATTCTCCATTATCACTACATCTGTGTTCCCTGCCACCCCTTTTCCCTCCTAAAGACACTGGTCCATCCTTCTCCCTGGTGATGATGAAAGAGAAGTATTCATTTAGTATCTCTGCTTTTCCCCATTATCCTCCACCCACTCCACCCCATCTCTTAAGCCTAACAATCCCTTCCTTCTTGTCCCTTTTCTCACTTACAAAGTATAGCGAAATAAAGCCTCCTCCCCCTTCTTAAATCCTTCAGCTATCTGCAGTTTCTTCTGTGCCTTTGCTCACCAGACTTCCTTACTTGCTTCACTAGCCAACCTTAGGTAATTTTCCATATCCACCTCTCTCTTGGTCTTCCTAAATTTTCTATAGGCCAACATCTTTTCCCTTACTGCCTGGGTGACTCTAGAACTGAACCAGCTGGGCGCATTGGCCCTTGTGTTCTTCCCACTGAGCCTAATGCACTCATCCATGGCAACCAGTATTCCTTCATTAATAATGGACCACCTGTGGTCCACCCCCATATCTGCTCTGATGCCTGACAGATGGCTCCTTAGCACTTTGCCCATTTTCCTGAAGTCCACCCTCCTGAAATCCAAGATTTTAGTCTTAGTTGGGATGCTTACTAACTAATGGGCAAACTAGATGGGCCTAGCGGTCCTTATCTGACGTCAAAGTCTATGTTTCTATGTTTCTATGTTAAAATCATAACCAGCTTCAGGATTTTATTGAGCATCATAGCATTCTAACAGCATGGCAACATGGTTTTAGAAAAAATCACAGTACAAGCACTGCTTTAGCCAGCCTCACCAGAGATATCTTCTCCCCCTTGGATAATGGCCTGCTAACTTGAGTGGTCTTTATCAACCTCACCAAGGCCTTTGGCTTGGTGGAGCACGATCCACTCATCATGAAATTGAAAACCCTAGTCCTAGACAGTCTGCCAAAACAGTGGTTCTGTGACTACCTTTGTGGAAGGTCACAAATTGTTAAATGGCAGGGCACTGTCTCTGATAAATGACCTATCCTGGATGGAGTCCCACAGCATTCAATTTTGGGACTTCTACTATTTTCCTTATTTGTTAATGATATGCATCAACAATGTGGAGGGGCCAACATGATCTTATATGCTGATGGGGTAGTATTATATAGGTCCTCCCATGATGCAGCTCAACTGAATGAACAACTCAGGAAGGACTTTCTACAAATCAAGAATGGCTTCCCTCGAATAAATTATTTCTGAATGGCAAAAAACTAAGGCCATGCTGTTTGGCCCTAACAGTTTGGGTTCCAATAGATCACAGCTACTGGCAACCACTTTCTCAGCTGGTGCTAGGGTTGAGCATGTGGACTCTATTAAGTATGTAGGGGTTCATCTAGACCAAAACTGCACATATAAGGTACATATTATTTATTTGACCAAGACCTTAAATCAAAAACTAGATCTCCTATAAGGGCTAAGCCCTTTTCTTACATAGGAATCCCAGCAAAAGATAGCCACATGCACCCTCTTACCCTTCTTGTTACATGGGTCCCTAGTCCTATATTTTGTCAGAACCACAGAGATACAAAGGTTGGGAACCTTATATCACAAGATTGGATGCTTTGCAGCTGGTGCCCCACCCAGGGAACATCACTGTAAAGTGTTGCAGTCATTAAATTGGCCTTCTCTTGTCTTACCTTCAATCTCCAAAAAAGCAATGCTCCCCCAAACATGATCAACATGATAACAGCCAAACAAAATGCAAGATCACTTAGGTCCTCAGACTGCCAGCTTCTCCATGTCCATAGAGTTAGGACTTGACTTCCCAAGGGCTCAGGTAATTACACTCTCCATCCCATCTCTCTGGAATACATTCCCCTGCAGCCTCCAGAAAATCACCTCTCTTGGGGGTTTCAAGAAGGGTCTCAAGGCTCATTTACTGGAGTTGAGCTGTTGCACTTGCAACTGGTGCTGGACAACTATTTACCTTTGGGGGGTGATCATATGACTGTGTTGCATGTGGTGCTAATTTTGTTAGTCTGAATGTAGCTTCATGTTAAGTGCAATTCCCCCTCATCTATTGGTATACTCCCATGATCTATCTGCCTCACTGCTGTGTATAAACCCCTTACAATGTATGATGTCTCTCTTCTGTCCCTCTTGTCTATCAAATGTAACTTACCTTATGTACTCATATTTGTACCTATGTTTGTTAATGATGTATTGTGCAATATGCATGTTCTACTGTGTTATTTGTAATTAATTCTGGGTCACCCCTGAAAAAAGGGACTGTAGTGGTCCCAATGGGCATATCCGGTCACCAAAATTTAAGTAAACAAATAAATAAATAAATAGTAATGGAATGGGTCAAGCAATGTGCAGCCATTCTGGGCTCAAAAACGTAAGAGACAAAGAGTGGTTGGTGGCGGAATTGGTAGTGCATACAAAGTTACGAAATCTAGTTCTTAACAAATTATTTCTAAGCTCAATACAACATTATCTGTGCTTCAGGTAATAGTTTTTACTCTGCATAGCAATGGTAGCTCAGTGTGCATTCTAGAATTGGGACACTTAGTTTTTTTCTCATGCTTGATTTCACTGTAGGAGCACTGCTGACTTTGAACAATTTCAGCAGCAGATACTCATATATGCAGCAAAATGGTACTCATATACATTTCTGATTTGCCATGCCAGGAACTACCTTGCTGACCTTGACTAGGACCATCATCTTCCAAAATACTATCTTTATAATCCAAAAGGACAGAAAGTAAAGGTGTTGCATGTCATGTTACTGGTATGGGATAAAGCTGTCCATGACTACAGTCAACGTAATTATGCTTCATCATGGAATTTTATATGCCAGACAGTGGGTATCTATATGCTGTGTATGGTTCTCACTGAATGACAGCAGTGATGAATTTATAAAGGCAGGGTTCAAGTTTGGAGTATTTTTTGTAGCAGTCACTTCTCAGTTTATATATTAATATGTGCCCCAGAGTCACACATTGCTGAATAAGATGAGTTTCACCTGCATTCTGCTCAAAAGAGAACAGCAAAGCAAAGCAGAATGCAAGTGAAACCACTCTTATCCAGCAACGAGTGGCAATGAGTGTGCATATTAATATATTATAGATCAGCACATCCAGCACAAAGAATTACTGTAACAGGCCATGTGTTTCCTGGTGGCTGCTACTGAAAAGTGCCCTTTTAGTATATTGCCAGCACTCTGTTCAGGATTTGTACTGACAGTTTATTGAAAACAATTTTATTCCTTACCAGTAAAAGTGCTGTGCCAGGTCTCCATTGTAAAACACATTTTTGTTGCCTCTCCAATTGCTTGCTCAAAAAAAAAAAAATAAGGTGCCCTATCTCATCCAGGTAAAATGTCAAACTGTCAGAACACATTTTTAAGCAAGGTATGAAAACTTAAGAGCTTCATGGAACATGAGTTTTTAAAAGTCTAGAGAGGATTAAGTTCCTAATGTCAGTTACCTAAATAGTTTATACATTTGATTTCTGTTTTGAACTCAAGTAATTTTCTTGCAGTTATATAAAACAACCTTTTTTGATACTGCAGGCAACAAGTGGCTTTTCAAGCCACACGTTGTGAAGCTGTGTCCATGGAAAATCCATTGCTGATTGTGGATGGTTTACTGGTGGTCAGCTTAACATTAGTTGTTGCTGTTTTTTTTTTTATGGCAATAAGAACTTTTATGATTAGAGAGTTGTGACACTTCTGCTTCTAGCATGTGAAACACTCTTCACCATATAAGAGTGTTTCATGTGCGAGGCAAAGGAAGAAAATGATTGGTCAATGTATTGCTTAGGATCTATAATTCATCTAACAATTACTACTGTGCACAATGTCAAGGTCACATGTTGTTAAATGAGGAATCACATTAGTGTATGATTCATTAATGCCTTCTCAAATGTTCATACTGCAATGGTATCCCTTTTTAAGGCTCTGCCATGGCATGTAATGCTACATCAGTCTCCTGCTGACACCAGTATTCTGTGGTAGTGGCAGCAACATAACACATTATTTCCAACAAAATCACTGCCATTAAGAGCATTGCATTTTTGTGCCTTGGTCCAAATGGCCCATTTGCCTCAATTTGGATGTCAACACAGATCATCAGAAGCAATTTAGCTGTAGTGTGAAGGAACAGTCATGTATACATGTTAAGGGCAGACTGGATGGGCCATGCAGTCCTTATCTGCTGTCAGCTTCTACAGTATGTTTCTATATATGCCAAAGAAATACAGTTCCATTTATTTCAGTTAAAGAACTGCCATGGTTGAAAACATTGGCTACGTAGTGCAGCATAATAACTGATCATAGAGCCATGAACTATTCTGGGATGTTATAGTATCACGTGTGCAGCTGCAATAGCTCTTTATCATGAACTGTGCCTGAAGGTAAACAGGGCTTTGCAGTCATTGTCTACTAAAGAAGAACACATAACAACATAAGATCTTATCGACAAATCAGCCTGTTACCTTATCAGTTGTGCTGGTCGACTGATCTGATATTGAACAGCAACTAATGTACAATGCAGTCCTTTTGTAAGATTATCATGTTTTTAAATTTTGATGTCAATACATTTCATACAGCTAATCTTTGATAAGAAGGGGTCTGAACCACATTAATTACATACAAAACCTATCACGAATACACAGGTAACACTTTGTCATATTACATGACATTCATTTCTTGAATTATTATTCATGGCTTGTACCTAACGTAACATTTGTACCAAAACAAATGATAGTATTGCTAAAACATTCATTCATTGTGTCATGAGATATTACTGTTAGAAACTGAATCAGTGGGTGGACAAATTTTATACAGTTTTAATTTTTGTCAACCATGAGCAGAATTGCTGAGCAACTACAGTTGTTTTAGGGTTTAGATGAGGACTGTGTTGACTCAGTTTAAAGTTTGGAATACATTCACAAATGGGTTTGCATTAAGAGAATAAAATACAGTACTCGCTTTTAAAAAATATGAAGACTGTGGGCTTGATATAACAAGGTACCCTTACTTTCAGGGAGAACATCCACTGTTAGAATAGCCCAAGAAACCTTCACTATATCTTGTATACTTATGGAAATTTTTGAGAATCACTGCCCATTACTCTTTGGATTGCTGTACTAATGCATATCAAGATTAACTGTTCTGTGTAGACCTAAGGAACATGAAGAATATGAAGTGAGTTTTGTTGTGCATCAAGCTCACAACAGAATATGCTGTTATTTTTTGAGTCACCAATCATTTCTCATGAAAAGCAGATGTTATATTTATCAGAAATTTCCTAATAAACTAAACAATAGAAGCAGAATTACAAATTTATAATATTTTATTTGAATCTTCCATTTTCAAGGTTGCAGTTTCAAGTGAGAGACAACTCTTTTAATCTTCAATTTACAAGGTTACAGTTGCAAGTGAGAGTCAAGTCTCAATGGTTAAAATTAAATAAAATTGGGAATGAAAATGAATCAATGTGTAACATTAGGTATGAATTTAGAGAAAAAAACTATTGTGTTTTTTTCTGGTAACAGAGTAGTAGCACATACAGTATAAGCTTCATGGTCTATGACTATTTATGCTGATTCCTGTAATGGCACTTCAGAATAAGGGTTAAGAAGGTAGGTCAGAGCCAACTTCATTTAGGCTCTAAGCTGAAGCCTAAAAAATCAGTTTGGTTGTTACAGTCCATCTAAACCACTTCATGTCCTAATGCAATGATTGCTATAGGGTAAAACAGATGACAAATGGGGGAAGCTTAGAGATAAGCAATAACTATGAATCACTGTAGACTACTTGGAGCAGGTGACATTTATTTATTTATTTAATTTTGTTGACCCAGTAAGCCCATTGGACTTAGAATTCCCTTTTTCAGGGGTGACTAGGGGAAGGGGGGATACAGATGGTAAGTAACTGAAATTGAACCAGATTAAGCTGTTGGTGGTATTTTTAGTGAATGGAAGAAATTTGGCCAGGACACTGGGGAAATTCCCCTACTCATTGGTAGGGGTAGCTGCTGTCCTAGGGAATGGATGGCAGTCTGGGTCTGGATGGCGGATGAGGAGATTGTGCTTTCTGAGCAGCTGGTGTTTTTATCCCCAACCTCAGCTGTGGATTTTTGTGGGAATACTGAGATGTCTTCAGAATTTAGTGATTTTTGTTTGGCGGTCCCGATTGATGTACGTCATGGAATTGAGGTAGCGGAGATGGCGATTTCATCATCCCGGCAAGTGCAACCTCAGGTTACTGCGGTGAACCTGGGGAATGATTGTTCAAATGAAACTATTTCTCTGCTAGACAGGGATTCCTGTCAGTCTGACAGTACCAGTGTTCATTCAGTGAGTCAGCAAGTGGCTGACAGAAGCGAGGGTACTGCGTCAGGAGTTCATGACGCACGTAGAGGAACGCTGCTGGAATGCGGAAACTGATTTCTGTTTCGGGGCAAGACGCTCCCTTTACGGGAGTCGACTGGTCAAAGGATGCAGCTCTTTTAAAGGCTGGCTGGATTCAAAGGGAAGATGGTAGCTGGATTCCTGACTCTGACTGGATCGACTTTTCAGGTACTTCTGACAATATTTCTCAGCCCTCTGTGGTAGGTCATGTTGGCATTTCAGCAACTCCAGCTACTGACACGTCTTCACTTGATGTGACTTCTCAGGCTTCTGGGGAACTAGATACTGTGTTGGGACCCTCTGGGCTTTATTCTTCTGACACTTCTACCAGGGCCCCCCCTTCCCCGAGTGGGGGAAAATGTCCAAATAGGCCTTTTTTCCCTGACTTTTGTAAAAATAATAAAGTTGAGCAGGCTTCTCATCGCAATGCTGTTCATTTGCGGTACAGAGGTGGGCTGCAGGAGCATCCAGACAGGACTTATGTGGCCAGGACTTTGTTGAAAGGTTCGATGCACTTTCGTGCAGTTGATATTTTTGCTCTCATCAATATCAGGGGTGAAGACTATTTTGACATTAGCTTTAAATCTTTTATGGGCTTGGATGCCTTTTGAAAGAAATATGAATCACTTAAATTGACTGCTTTATGGACACCTTTCTGGGTGATTCCTTTGACTAAACACCTCTTTAAAACTGTAAATGTTATATTCAGAAATGAGGGTGCAAATGTGGGGGATATTCTCTTTTGGCTAGGAAAAAAATGTGATGTTTTGGGCCCTCCTGAGGCTATAATGGATTCATAAGGTATCTGGACTGGGAATTGGAGGTTTAAGGTGAAATTACAGATGTTTGAAAATGAAGTTCATCATATCCCGAACAGTTTTTTTTTTTTAGGGAAAGACAGAGGGGTGTGTTTTTATCCTGGTCAGCTGAAGGCCTGTTATAAGTGTTGGAGCAGTAGGCACCTTAGTAGTACTTATGATAGGGTATGATGTGCCTTATGTGAGGACTATGACCATGACAGTGCTGTTTGTAGGAATACATTTCGTTGTAATTTATGTGATGAGCAGGGTCATGCATACCATCAATGCCCCAAGGCAGGTCAGAATAGGTCTGGTGGTCCAGATAAGGATACTCTTATTAATCAGGCCCAAGATAGATGTAGGCTCCATAGGCCTACTTCCCCAGCTGAGGAGGAATCCCGGGACAGGGCGGGCAATCAGTCTGATGCTCCTGCTGCTGCTCCTGCTGCTGCTCCTGATCAGACTGACCAAGACCCTTCTCAGTGTAAAGATAGTTCCCCTTCTAATACACCTGAGGAAACTTTCTCTTCACAGTCTTCTAAAACAGTACATGATCTTCTACAACCTATGCCCCCCCAGGAGCTTAATTTCAACTCCCTAAGAGGGTGACTAGATCTGGGAGTAAGTGCAATGCCCAATCTGTGCAGATTCCCCTCCAAAACACCTTTTAGTTACTCCAAGATGGGGATCTTGGGTCTGAATCTGATGTCTCATCCAGGTCTTAGGTCATCTCAGAAATGGAGTGTGAAGATGAAACCACTCTAACTGGTAGGGGATTAAAAAGAAAGTGGGTAGAAAGAGGAAAAAGGATAAGGAGTAATTTTCGCTATTTTGATGTATGGCTTCTCTACATGTAGCACCCCTCAATGTTTGGAGTATAAAGAACATTAAAAAAGAGCTGCAGTTTTATCTTTTTGTAAGGATATTACAGCTAATGTTATATTTTTTCAAGAAACTAGGTTGCATTCCTTATAAGATGTTTCTCATAGTAAGAAATTGTGGCCCTGGGGAGTTTCTTTCTGGACATTTGGGGAGGATGCTGCAGATGGTCTGGGGATCTTGTTCCATGTATCTCATATTGTGGTACAGAAAACTGTGGATATTGCACCTGGACTGGCTTTCTTAGTAGATTGCTATTGGCATGTTTTTTCTTTGCATTTGATAAATATTTATGCTCCACAAAATAAGGTGGCTAGGGTGGATTTGTTTGACATTATTAAACCTTTTCTTTTTACTGAGAAACATATTATTTGGGGGTGGGGAGATATGAATTGTGGTTTAGATTTAAAGATTAAAGATAATGTTCAGAAAAAAGTATACTGTGATTCACATGCCCTTCGAGACACTCTATTACTTGCAGGCCTTAAGGATGCATATAAATCTTTACATCAGGATAAAGGGGCTATGTATTATAGAAGTGTTTTATCCACTCATGTAGATTTTATTTTTGTATCTCAGTTTTTGTATCCTTAGAAATTTCAGCTTTCCTTTTCTGAATTTACTGATCACGTTTTGTTATTGTGTGACATCTCTTTTAAAAATATTCCTCCTAAATTTCCGGCAGTTAAATGAAGATGGAAGTCGAATACTTGTTTACTTCAACAACAAGAGATAAAGCAAAAATTGGCTGAATTATTCTTTTATAGAAAATCGGTGGCTGAACTGTATGAGGATTGGATGCATTGTTGGGTGGATACAAAAGCTAAATTTAAAAGGTTTTTTATTGATCTTGGAAAGCTTACTGGTAATAGGGATTATTTACATTATCTGAATTTGAGAAATCAGTTCTATAAACTAATGTCTTTACCAAATGTTTCAGATAGTAGGATTAAATCTTAGTTGGATGAGATTAAAACCAAAATGTTTTCTTATCATTCTGCAAGGGTGACCTCTCTGAATGCGGATTTTAGATATGGCACAAATAAATAGCCCTATTCAGATCCTTATGCTGCCTGCAAGGATACAGTGTTTCATAAAGTTATAACAAGAATATATGATAGTGGTGATAGATTGAAAACTTCAGATGTGCACATTTTGGATGTCATTCATTCCCATTTGTTTCATTTTTTAGGTTCAAAACCAGTTTCTTTACAGCCATGGGGACAATATGTACCTTTTTTAATTCCTCATTTAGATCCTTTCTTAATAGTCAAGTTGGAAAGGCCTATATCTGACTTGGAAGTTGTGGATGTCATTGCCAAATTAAAACCAGGGGTCTCTCCAGGAATGGATGGTTTGACACATGAATTTTATAAACAATACGTAGAGGAATTAAGTGTCATATTACCACATGTCTTTAATACTTTAGCTGAGATGGAAGAGGAGTTCATATGGGACTTTGTCTCAGCATTAGTAGTTTTCATTTATAAATCAGGGTATAGGTGTGACCTACATAATTGGAGGCCTATAAGCCTTCTCAACACAGATTATAAGCTCTGTTCTTCTATTTTATGTAGTAGGTTGCAAAGGGTGGTGTCTGTGTTGATTCATCCTGCACAAACATGTTCTGTCCCACGTAGGAATATTAGGCAAAATTTGCTGTTGTTAAGGGCACAGACTGAGTTTGGCAAACAGAATCAATTGTCTGGGTTTCTATTGGCTTTGGATCAGCAAAAAGCCTTTGCCACTGTTTCCCATGATTTTGTGTTTACTGTTTTAAAGCACTATGGGATACCTAACCAAATGCTGGCATGGATTACATCCTTGTATAGAAGTGCCTCCTTTTCTCCTGTAGTTAATGGACTGGTAGAGACTGGTATTGATTTAAAAAGAGGGGTCCATCAGGGTTGCCCTTTAAGCCCTTTACATTTTACTTTTGTGTTGGACCCATTGATAAGATGGATTATAAGTGGTGATTTAGTTCATGTGATTTCTCCGGTCATTGATATGCCTCCTCAAAAAGTTTCTGCTTATGCAGATGATATTTGTCTCATGGTTCATGACTCAGTCTTGGGTGTCAGAGCATTACAAATTTTTGAGGAGTTTTCAGGATTTTTGGGGGTTGGTCTTAATTATGACAAATGTATAGGTTTGCAATTGGGAGATGGGACTCCGGTTCCAATGCTTGGATCTGTGAAAATAGTACATTACCAGATTAAGGTTCTGGGGGTTTATTTTGGGAATAGTGATGTTTCCTCCTTAAACTGGGAAGACAAATTAGTGATAGGGGAAAGGAAGGTACAGATTTGGAAATCCTGGGCCCTTTCTAAAAAGAAGAGAGTTTTAATTATAAAGACATTTCTTCTTCCTATATTTTTATATATTAGTTATGTTTTTCCCTTATCTTTGAAACTTGAAACTCGGTTACTGAGTTGTTTCTTTCAAATGCTTTGGGGGAAATAGATTAAACCCCATTAAGAGGGACTTTACTTATTTGCATATTAGGGATGGGGGTTTGGTCATGGTAAATCCAGTGGTGTTTTATTCCTTTTTTTTGTAGATCTAGTTTGCATGATGGCCCAGGTGATCTTGAGGATATATGGGCTGGCTGGATGGATGAGTTGTTTAGTTCTTTTTTTCAATATTGGAGTGACCAGGGAGCTAAGTATGTTAAAGGGTTATGTATTCCTGCGTTTGCAATTCCTGGTTTTAAAAAAATGAAATTATGGAACTTACAAAAAGTGGAAGCGTTTTTAGTGAATAGGAAACAGATATATCATATGATTATGGAAATGAACTTTACGGTTCAAGTGGATTTTCCTAAATGTTGTCCATCGAGATTGCAGTTTGTTCTTAAACTTTTAAGAAATCCTTGGGTTCCAGTTCATATGTGGGATGTACCGTGGCTTTGTTGTTATGGTAGGTTGGGGGTCAGAGGGAATTGGAAACATAAGGAAGTGGAAGAGAGGGAATGTTTAAGACCAGGGCGTGAAGGTATGTTGGATTCTTTAGAACATTGTTTTATCAGCTGTAAGTATATTGTAAACTTCTGGCTTGATTTAGGGAGAAAATGGAACTGGGGTCCTATTACATATGAATCTTTGATTTGGGGGGATTATTCAGGGGTTTTTAGGAGATATCACCCCAGTACACTTAATGTGATCTTTGCCTGTATAAAGTTCCACCGTTGGCAAGCCCAGTGTCAATATTATATGCAACATGTTGTTCTGACAAATTCTGTCATTATTTCACAAATTGAGATGGCAATACGAAAGATTAAATCTACTGAATTTTTAAAGCTGGACAGGAGGCAATTTGCTATATTTTGGAGGTATGTGGATTGTTTGTTTTGAATTTGCTTGTATCATTTTTTCTGTTTTCTTTCTGTTGTATAATTATGTTTATTTTTTGATTTCTTTATTGGGTTGGAGGGCTTTATGTTTTGGGATATACACTTTGTTTTTATTGTAATGTTATTTATCTGCAATAAAAAATTCCCCAACTCTTTTTTGAAAAGTGCCATGGGATCTTTAGCATCCACCTGAACTACCACCAATCCAGGCAGATGGGACCTTGGTTTAACATCTCATCTGAAAGATGGCACCTCAGAAGTGCAGCACCCCTTCATGCTGCACTACAGTGTCAGTATTGGGATATTAACCCAAGTGCCAGATGTGGGAACTGAACCCACAGCCCTCTGATCTCTCAGCCTCAGAGGTGAGCATGCTACCTACTGAGCCACTGACACTTACTAGCTCATTGACTGGATAATGGCATGCAGCTGCTGTGGATTACAATTTGCTGTGTTGTGATGGAGTCTGCAAACCCTAGTAAGACCACAGTTGCCAATTGTGAGCTACACTAATATTTGCTATTCATCACTGACCACAAGACATATACCCCCTGTAATTCCTGACTCCACACTTCACCTCTTGCCAGTTACCATATTCTTCCTTGCAGCAACATATATTTTACAGTGGTATTTTGATACTATGATTATCATTTTATATTATTTCTTCTATAATTTTAATTTTTATATTACGTGTGTTAAATACTAGATAATAAAGAGAAATATTATGATGATAGTAATACAAAATAAAACATGTTTTATTACTTTTTAAGTAAGTTTTTATTTATGTGGCAAAACAAAATGAACTGTGTCAATGAACAATTTGTGGCTAGAAAAACTAGCTGAGATCTATGTTTTATATTTTAACTTTTATTATTTTTTAATTTTTCTATATGTATCAAGTAAAAAAATGTGATAATATAATAATGTGCTTCATTCTGAAGCTGTAGAAATCTGTAGAAAAATAATAAGTGATGGTATGCATAAAATTCAGTTGGACACTGCATTGGAAGACTTGCTTACTGTGTACTTTGGAAGCCTGCTCATCTGCTCACAGAAGTGGAATGAGCTTTTACATTATATCCCATATACACTGTCTGGGCCTACATGCATAGACAATAGAAAGTATGATGGAATGTTGCATTGGTCTTCACAGTTTCATGCAGGAGTCTTCAAACATTAGTGTCTTCTAGAACATAGAACGGCTGAAGATTGAGAGCCATTATCCCTCACAATGAGTGTCTTTTTTTTTTTTTAGTTGCTTAACCAGGTATAGCACACTAAGCTGAAAGCTTTTTTACAGGAGCGACCTGGGAGCACAAGGAGGTTAAGTGACTTGCTCAGGGTCACACAGTATACAAGTGGAAGCTGTGGGATTCAAACCCAGGTCTGGTCTGCTGGCTGTCACCAGATTTGCAGCTCAGAGCCTTAGACCACTGCACTATACTGCCTCCAAATCTGTGTCTGGACACTGGTTCTTTTACTTCTGTTGGTACTGGCAGAGAAGTGGAGCACAGTATGATTCCATGATGTGATTGACACATTACAATAAAATTATTGCAGTAAATGATAGTAATAAAATATAATTTTTAATAATTTAAATGTATTGTTTTATTTATATGACAAGAAAAAATTATTTCTGAATGAACACTGGACAAGTCATGAAAAGGATAATAAACAGAACTATGTATAGTGCCTTAAGGTGGACAGGCAGTTGTCGCCATCCACAGTCCATTGATGGCTGTGGTCGCACTGGAAGCCAGAATCATTTTTCTCATAATAAACATGTGAGGAGTCATGATGATGATCAGGTACCCATAATGTACAAAATGTTACATTTATTTCCTCTAAAAAATAGTGGAGCTTTTAACCAAAATCTGATAAGTGGATGGATGCCAATCCTCCTCTATTATCTTTATGCAATGTGTGTGCAGGGAAGAAGCTTGCGTCACCCACAGACTGCAGTGACACATGATGAGGACCATGTAATTCATAATGGAAGGAGTGGAGATGATGATGATAAAGGGGATGTATTGTTTTCTGAAGCCAGAGTCCTTTTATGGTTTTATTTTTAATGTAATTATTATTCATTAATTTTGGCTGCATGGTGGTGATGGTTTTAGGGATATTTCTGGAAAGAAATTGGGTGTTGGTGCAGCAATGGCAAGATGTCCTTTATTGCCACTGTTGAATGACAGGTCTTCAAGTAGATTGTTCAGGACAGCAGGTATGATATACTGTATGAGCAGATAATGTTATCCAGTCTAACATGATATTATAAATGATATATTATAAAATAATATACAGTACTCCAATATTATATACTGTATGAAAATATTATATAATCTGATCGAGTATTATACCATATGAAATATATGATAAAATAATATAATTGTATTTTGTATACAGGGATGCAATACAAAACAAAACAAAACAATCAATATAATGACACATATGATGTGTGGTAAAATAATCAAATATGATATGGTATATCAGAAGATAATATAATCTTATATAATATACACTATATGATAATGTGATTTGTTATGATATACAATTATATAATACTATTATGTTTATAATCGTGTTCTTATTTTTATGTAATATTATGATTATTATTGAAATGCAATTTTGTTTATTGATGTGACAAGAAAACCTAATAATGAAACTGAACACATCATTTTGCTTGTCACTTGGCTCCCTTCATTCATGCAGTTTTCAGAAGCCCCTGTTGACAATGGTGGTGGGGGGGGGGCTGAGGAATTCAACAGCAAATGCAAGATGATTTTGTTTCAGGAACTAGAATTTGCAGTTTTGGATGGATCACTTTTACAGTATTCATAATATAGGAACAGAAAGTGCTTGAATAAGGAAAATATGGATTAATCAGGATATTTGTATCACCAGATGCATTGGATGACAGATAGGGTAGGCTGCTTGCATTGCTGTGGAGTGGACTATTGGATTTTTGGGGACCATTAAACCTTGGTTTCTTTGGCTGTGTTATCATGCACCCAGCAGCTCTTGTACTCAGTTAATCACAACCATAACTCTCAGCCCCTGTTTCATCATGACCAGCATCAATCTTCACCACCACTTCTCACAGAACTTGTATTTGCTTGAACTGGCATTATGGAACAAATATTTGCTCCTTTCCTCCCCCCCCGCATACCTTTCTCTTTCAGTTCTTCTCTATATGTTTTCTACACATATTGAGAACACAAGTATGACACATCTGTGACAGATTGCAACCACTTCTTGATGCTAAGAGTAATACATCAGAATGTATGTATTTACTGTATGTATGTATATATGTATGTATGTGTGTGTGTATGTATGTTTGTGAGGGAAGTACCTTTGTGCACAACTGCTCATTTTCAAAGGATCTACATCAATGACAACACTATACAGTAGGCAACAAAACAACACAGTGATGCAAAAAAAGGGACAGAACAATTGATCAAGCAATAAGTTACATGAGATAAGTATTAATTGCAGTTACAACAGGCTTGTACAGTCTGTGTTAAGTGAAGTGATCTTTTGAAATGAGTAATGTTAGGAAGACTGAAGAGTAAGTCAGGCAGTTGATTCAACCAACCAGCAGCTCTTATGACAAAGGAACACTGATCCTTGTTAATTATATGGACAGGTAGCTCTAGTTGTCTCTTTGTCATGCTCCTGGTGTTGTACGATGAGACCAAGGAGTTTTTTCCTTAACCAACATGTTTGGCATCTGAATGTGCTTCATACAGTAGTTAGGGCCGGGTGAAATTAGCAAATTCTGATTTCACAGAGTTATTGCAAAACTCTGCAAATTTGGTGAAATGTACTGAAATTTGTGGAATTTTCCAAAATGTTTAGTTAATCATAACTACAACAGTCTTACATTTAGAGATCTGAAATGTGTCATGCTTACTGCATGAGAGTGGCCGTAAAAGGATATCAAGTTTTATCACTATAAGATGAGGAGAGGGGATGTCATAGGGACTAAAATCTGGCATTTTATTATTCATGTGAACATTTCTAAAATAGGTCTGTGCTTATAACTTATCCACTTTTGGAGCTAGATAACTGAAAATTTATATGCATACTTTCTTGGAAGTATCTTAGGAACTGATAAATAGAGGAGTAGTTGGTTACATAACTTGTAAGTTACATGAGTTCAAAATTTCACAGTTTAATTAATTGTTAAATTGTGTGAACGTTTTCAAAATATTTGACGTTTTATAGCTTCATTGCTATTGCAGGTACACACACAAGATTTAGCATGCATGAAAACGTAATGAAACTGGAGAAATGTGGTTTAGTAGGTTAAAATGTATCGTGGATGCAATAGAATTTATGTATTGGTAAAATTTGCTCAACAAATATGGATGCATGATAGGTAATGCCAGTAAAATTCCATTTGTGGAACTTAACTTTTACAAAGTACTTCTCACCACTGAATCACCTTACCTGCACTAGCATCATGGCTCTGCAATACCCCCCAACACTCTTGCAACAGTGATGCCCTGCATCTTGCTCCATGAGAACTAAAGATTTGCAGATACTTCTGTCACAATTGCCTAAGTTGCAACTAGTTGTAAGGTTTGGCATCAGTTGGTGCCACTGTTTTAAAATAGTAAAAATATACATTGTTATCTACTGGGTTTTTTGAAGAGACAACAGGTAACAATGTACAGAAACAATGGTGCATGTGCATCTGCTTCCACAAGCCATTAAGTCAGTAAGCTCTAGTGGTTAGCTGGCATATTGCAAGAAGGCAGTCTAGTGCACAGTGATGCTCATTGCTATTCTTCATGGCTTGACACTTAAGATAGTGGCCTGACACTTGGCACCACTATATTTTACTATGAAGCCTTTCATGAATAATACCTTTTTTGATACTTTACTCAGACTTTATCATCCTGTACAGTGGCAATTTAAGTATATGACTGGGAAAAATAGAAAAATATATGGACATGGCTTCAGCAAAAGTATCACAACATTCCACAATTTCACAAAAGCTTGTGGAATTCAACTTTAATTGCTGAAGTTATTTCAGAATCTTTGGCTGCTTATAACCTGACCTGCCTTTGAGCAAGAGACTTGACAGTTGGCATACACAGCCTCTTTTTTTATATCATTTTTTCCTCCTGGCCAGCTGCTAATCTTTCAGGGATAGACCCTGTTCACAGGGATATACCCAGATCAGGCTGAACCCAGCTGTCATTCATTTGGCCATCCGGTTTTCTCCCACATTTTTCCCCTCCAATCTCCCCTGGAGGGGGTGGTATCTCTGCCAGCCTCACACCACCATAGTTTCCCCTGGGGCAGGAGCATGCTCCGTGATCCAGCCATAGAGGGTCATTGTGTTGGTACAACTCACTGCCAGCACTCCCCAACTGAGATGCATAACTGAGTAGCAACTGTCTCGCCCATGGCCAGCCTCCTGATGTGATTTGATCACTCATTTCCAATCCTGGGTTATCAGCATCAAAATCTAATATTTAGGGTCAATGAACCTAACAAAATTGTTGATTTTTAGTTTTTTTGGTTTTAAAGCTATAGGAGCTTAAAATTCTGCAGTTTACATAACTGCAAATTGTAATTTTAAAATTTCTGAAACTTTGGAGGCTTATAACTCAGTCACCTTTAAGGAAAGAGATTTGCAACTTGATGCACTGCTGTATGACCCTACGTAAAGTCAGCATTCCAGGTTTGATGAAATGTGAACAAACATTTTTAAAATTAGAAGGGAATAACTGAAATCACAATTGTGGCAAAATGTTACAAAAATTTCATGTAAGTGAAATCTTAATTTCACCAGAATTTTTTCAGCGGAAGACACATTTTGTCTATCCTTATTTGTAGTTGTAGCCAATTGGGTTGAGTGTACAATGCACATGTATGGTTAGTTTATCAGCCCCAAGTACAAAATAGCATGCCTTATTACTGATCGCCTTTATTCTATGATATACAATATCACTTGAAACAGAGTAGACAGAGAGACTATAGTCAATGAGGGACAGTGAGGAGATATAATCAATCAGACATCTATCTTCAGCAGTAAGGTTATTAACAATATCTGTATAGCGTTCCTAGTCTCTGGTGACCTTCAATACAGGATTATTTACAGTATATGTGGAGCAAAGCATAAAGTATCTTCTAATTGTAGCCCAAAGTATTTAAAAACGTGAACTTGCTCTAGCTTTAGGCCCCTGGCATTAAATGTTTAATAAGGGGTACCTTTTTCTTCAGATATGGGCTGGTGAAGAGCATGGACTTGGTTTTCTTACAATTGTGGACCTGATTATTGTCAAAGAATGAGTTTTGAACAGATACAAAACTGTGTTGTAAGTCCGAAGCTAATTTGTCTATATCATAACATTAACTATAACTTATTTCATCATCTACATACCAGAAGATATTAGTAGACTGGCAGGTGTCCAGAAAGTGACAGAACAGGTCAAATTGCAGTGGGCTAAGGATAGAGCTTTGGGTCACCACAATAGATACTTTCCTGACATCAGAGGATGGGCCATCAATTTTTATTTGCTGTGTACTATTAGACAGATAGCTTTCAAACCAAGTGACTGTGTCCAGAGACAGATCCAGGTTATGTAGGTTGTTAAGAAAAAGTTTATGGTTGATAAGGTCTAAGGCCTTTGTCAGTTCAATGTAGATTGCCCTAACCATGTCACTGCTGCCCAGGATCTCATGCATGTAGTTGGTATGCTCAATCAGTGTAGTATTGGAGCAGTGTACATTCCTGAATCTATTTGTTTGGTCACATTGGACATCCTATTTTTACAAGTAAGAGATGACTTGATCAGAGACAGTTCTGTCAAGGGCCTTGAGCAATGGTAGAGGATAGAAACTTACTTGTAATATGCTAAGTTTGCTAGATTACCGCTCTTGAATACAGATGTGACCACTGCAGAGTTCCATTTCTCTGGGAACTAAGAATACCACAAGAAAATGTTAAAATTTGTGTTACAGGGTATGCACTGTATTTAGTGCCATAACTAGTATCTTCATATCTAATGTGTCTCCTGCACACTGTTTTTTCCCTGTACCTTTTTAATATGTTTTAATGTATCCCTTTCAGAGACTGACCTGTTAAAAAATGTTGGGTGACCAGGGTCTTGGTCCCTTATCAGATCTGCATCTGCCCCTGTGTCAGAGATGTGGTGCAGGGCGTGGAAGGATTTAGGAGCTTAAATCTGTCAAGGCCATATTAAATCTGTTACCAATCTCTACTGGGTCATAGATCTCTTTTCCATTAATCCTTAGCAATTTAGGTGACTTATTTTCTTCTTTACCCAGGAACTCAGAGACATTTTCATAAAATATTTTACTGTTGTTCTAATTTTGGGTTGGTTGGGCCTTGCAGGTTTCCAGTTTTTCCAATCTAATCCTCCTTGTGCACTTATTTCTAAGTTCTCTGAATTTCTAGGGGTGTACTGGAGACCACATTTCTCTAGCCAGTGCCCACTGATTGTCCCTCTCTTTCATAAGGATGATGAGTTGTGTCTTGTTTAGGACATGACTAAAGATAAACTGGGGGGGCGCTCTGGAGGTTTAACAGCCTATCTACATTTTACAGGTGAATGATCACTTGGGGTGTCTGGTTGAATCTTGACATCCTTTACTTTGTCTGGGTGGGTTGCCAGAGTCCAATCTATTAGGGTCTTAGTGCCAGTGTTATAATTGTTTCTAGTATTACCTGATACCATTTGAGTTAGAAACACGCTAGCAATCATATTTCTGTTGCCAGTGCTGCTCTTGGGTATCCATTTGATGTTGAAATCACCTGTGAAATGAACTGTGGTTTTCCAATTCTAATTTATTTGTTTTTAGTAGCTGGTGAAGTCTTCAAGGCCCTTGCACTGATTACCTGGTGGAATATACTGTATGTGGTCATGCAGATAAGAAATTTGTGACTTCTACCCAGGAAATGTGTACTAGCCAGGCATTCACAGTCACTAGTTTTTCCTTTAAATTAAATTTGAGAGCCCTACAGGTCTGACTTGCCATGTGTTGACTTATGTGATTGGACTCTGTGACTGTCAGAGGGCAAAAGGCTGAGGAAGTGATCAGAGGACTGTGCCAGCCACCTTTCTCCTCTGTTCAAACTGGTGAGAAGTGATCTGGGTGAGGGGGGTTTGGAGCAGGGTCCTAAGTAAGGTCATCATTTGGTTTGTTGGGTTTGCTAGAATTCCAGCGATATGAATAAAACTGCAGGATGGGTGATTAGGGAGTGGGAAGGCCATGAGACTGCCTCTGATATGTATACAACACATGGCATGGATGAATGGGAGGTGGGGGAGGACTACTTGACTACAAGGGATACATATAAAACATGGCATGGTTAGCAGGGTTGGGGGACCACTAAAGTACTTGGTAAGTGTTACTGTTGCCACCCTTCAGTGATGCCAGGGGTTCATTGTGCCTATGCCAATGAGACAATAATGGACACGCAGATGGACTCTTAGTTCCTTGCATGACCAGTGGGTTCATTTGCACACTCAGGCTGAATATGGCTCTCATGAGCCCTGAAACTAACCCATTTTGGACAGTGCTATCTCCTATGGGCCATTTGCAGCCTTGGCCCATGCTGGTACAGTGCATATCCACTTAGCACTGTGCCAACATGGCCGGATAGTCTGTCATTTAGCACACTTTGTTATCTCATGCTAATTGGCTGAATATTGCTCAGAGCCAAATAAGAGCTTTGCATGCACACTGCAACAGGCTGAGCAGTGCTTGCAAATCATATCCAGATGGGACTGGTATCCTGGATGCTCTGATTTAGGCCTACTCTTTGGCCTACACAGCTAAAATAGTATTCTGAGGAGCCTAACCTCTTTAACACAAAAACAGTAGCTGCACACGGTAGGGTTGAGGAAACCTCTGACTCCTCGATTTGACTTAAGAAATAATTTTTAAAATTTTAAATATAATGTACATGAGTCACCTCTTGTCCACAAAGCCAGTGTTTTGTAGCCAAGGGCCCCTTCCTTGGGGCCTTCAATGGTCTCAAACAAACAATGCTTAATGACTTTTAAACAAGAATGGTTGGCAATTTTCCTTTAGTTACCTGTATTAAGTAATGGGATTGCCCAGCTGCATCAGAGTGTTTTTTAGTATTTGCTTGTTTTTTCTCCCACTACAGTGCCTGTGGCCACCTGATGGCATGCTCACTACTCCAGCCTTGTGGCCAGCTCTGAATATGGGGGCCTAAATGTTAACAGTGTGTTAGACAACAGAAAACTGTGCACTCAGGAACACTAAGACAGCACAACAAAAGATTTACTGCTGCATTTTATTGAGCTCTACTTGCAGAAACAAAAACACTAAGGGTGGGATATTCAGACTGCTCCAGGCTGTGGTGCAAGCCTGGGTGCAGCGCAACTGGGATATGCCAGGACGCTGACAGGGTGATAGTCAACGGTGCTGCACCATGGCTCAGCACCATTGAATATCGTGCTGTGACCACCCGCAATGTGCATGGCGCAGTGGCACTGCACCAGCACAAGTGACCAGAGAGGGGGGCAAGGGGATGTGCTAGCTCAAGTACCATTGCGCTAGGCGCATCACCCGCGATATTCAAAAGTACACATACAAATGGGGTCATAATGCATGCAAGGCACAAATGGGGCCATTTGCATATCATTATGGCCCCATTTGCATGCAGGTGCACTGATCCCCAGCGACTTGTGCCTGGCGCTCTGCCAGGCTGCAGCCATTGGGGACTGATGCCCCCTGCACAAGTGGCAAAGTGCCCTACTGCCCAATCGAGGGCATATGTATAGAATTAAAGGTCCAATATCCCTGGTGTTCCAGTGGATCGCATCCAGCCCGATCTCGGGCATATGTATAGAATTAAGGGTCCAATATCCCTGGTGGTCCAGTAGACTGCATCCAGCCCGATCGCGGGTGTCAGTGATAAAATATTAAATTCCAATCCATCCCTGGTGGTCCAGCGGTACCCCCTCCTCACCCGCCCACTGAACCCCACCACCCCGCTCACCCCCAGTCAGCGGCGGGCGGCAGCTCACCACCCGCATGCCAACCCCACCGACTGACTGCGTACAGCGGTGAGTTCGCCCATTGGTCCTGGCGTGGGCCAATGAGCATACGCTCAATGCCATGCCACACAGTCCAGAAATGTGAATGGATCCCATTCACATTTCTGGACTAATATGTCTGTAGTGACTGCCCATTGGCCCACGCCAGGGACCAATGGGCGTACAGCCCTACTGTATGCAGTCAGTTGGCAGGCGGTGGGGTGGCATGCAGGTGGGGAGTTGCCACCCACTGCTGACTGGGGGGGAACAGTGTGGTGGGTCTCAGTGGGTGGGTGGGGACAGGGATATCACTGGACCACCAGGGATGGATTGGATTTTAATATTTTATCACTGACACCTGTGATTGGGCTGGACGCAGTCCACTGGACCACCAGGGATATTGGACCTTTACTTTATACATATGCCTACAATCGACCATGGGGGGGCACTACCACGAAGGTGCTGCCAGAGCTCGGGTGGCCACCCACAGCTGGCAGCTGCTGTGTTGCACACTGCAATATGGCAGCTCACCTGTAGGTGGCCAGCTGTTGCTCCTTTTATTTTTTGCTCAACTGTGTGCGGCGCAGGTATGAGTTGCACCTGCATCTGCTCAGCACATCCCGAGCTGAATATCGGGATGTGCAGAGTATGCATGGGCATGCCCCCCCCCCCACTTGTGCTGCCTACATTACTGATGTGCTTCGGCACATCGGGATTTGTGCCATGCACATTCCCCTTTTGAATATTATGCTGGGGTGCATCAGTGGGTTGCGCATGGTGCAACTGTGTTGCGCCATGTGCAACCCTTCTGAATATCCCACCCTAAATGTTTCACTCCTCACACAAAACTTTATGACAAGTGAAAGGTGCCATCTAGTGGTGCTCCTCTAAAGTGTAAAATTTAAAGATACAGGGCTTGATTTTCAAAGGTCAGAGATTAATTCAAGGTACTTGAACCAGAAAAGGATGACACAAGGAGCAAGCTGCATCAAAACTTGCATCATTTCAGATGTTCTAATGCTGACTGCATCAAAAGGAGAACTGCCTGTGCCAAAATGGCATGCACTGGCCTTGGGTCAAACAATTGGGTGCTCCATGTTGCAAAGGGGCTTGCATTAAAAAAATGATATGCCATCCCCTTTTTTGGATCTTCAAATGTGGAAGCTGTTGATAGACCTGTGCCAAGGATGAATGTTGCAGTTAGACCAGTCAGAGCTTGTCTGACACTTGAGCATATAAAGGTGAGGGAAGATCATGTTGTAGGTTGATCATAGAGCCAATATTCCCCTGCCAGACCAGTTTAGAGCATTTTGGGGAATAACCTGCTATTGTCTTGCCATTTCATCCATGATATTTTTTGACTCAGCTTGAGTAATTTCTTGCCCCCTGCATCATCTTTTTGATGCAATTTGAATCAAATTCTTGTTTCATGTATCATCTTTTTGATGCAGCTTGTGTCGTTTTTGCTCCGTGCATAGCTCATCTGTTTGACTCAGTTTGAGTTATTCTCACTCCTGCGTTGTCTTTTTGACTCAGCTTGAGTCATTCTCACCCTGTGCATCATCTTTTTTTATCTCTGCCTGAGTCATTCTTGTCCCATCCACTGTTAAGTCAGCTTGCATCATTCTCTCCACGTATGATTATAAGTGGGTGAAAGTTGCAAATTCTGCTTTTTACAGAACTTTCACAGAAATTTAGAAATTTTGCAGAATTTTCCAAACTTCCATCATTGATGAGAGTGGAATCTTCTGGATGTGTTGGTGGATTTTTGCCCTGTTATGTGGAATATTTTGGCTGAACTGCAGAATAATACACATGAACTGCGGAAGAGGATTTTTTTTCGCACTCTAATGAATTATTCCTTAGTAAATGTAATTATTCCACAGGTCAGTGATCAGTTCTGTGACTTTTTTCTCCATTTAATATGATTATCCATAATTTATACTTTTTTTCTGCCATTCTAAGTTGGAATTTCCACGAAAGTTACTAAGCGAAAATCCAACTTTCGTAGAAATTGCACCAGTGGAAGGTGTTTTTTAACACAGTTTGACATGCAATATATTTTTGACACTCTTGCATAATTTGGGGGGACTTTGTCACAAAGAGTGCTTTCAAATATGGTGCAAAGTATTTGGCGAACCTGAATTTAATGCAAAGTGATTGTTTGATTTTATTTGATTTGTATTTATATATGGGTAAGCACACTGGGATACACTCCCTTTTACAGGTACAACTCATGGTAAATAAAAAATATACATCCTCATAGCACAACAAACAGATTACATTACATACAGTTACATAAACAGAAATAAATATTCCACATCATAGTAAAGTAAATCACAATAACGAACACACTAAAATAAATCCCTAAACCAATTTTTAGTTTTCTTATGAATTCTAATTTGCAGAAACTATTGTTCCATACTATTCTATCAATCAATCAATCAAAATCTTTATTTAACCAGGCAGACACCATTGAGCAAGCTCATTGTCAAGGTGGACCTGGGACAAACAATTAGGTGAATACAATTTGATGAGATCAACATTCAGTTACAAAATTGTGTATAACAATTGGGCATAGGCAATACAAATTCAAGTAAAAGGTGCATTACAACAATTATTAAAGATCTCTAACTAAAAACAATTACACTTAGACAAATCCTTAAGATGCACTTTCAGTGCCCTTGAGAACAGCCTAGTTGCCTATGCTTCTGATTTGTGCCAAAATATTATTCCATACTGTTGATGCAAAATATGCTAAAGAACACTGGCCAATTAATGTGTGCATGAATGGGGTTCTTAACACAATTAAGTACCCTCAGGATCTTGTGTATAATTTTGTGCAAAATACCACAAGCTAATTTTTTAGCCTAAGAGGTACACCTGTTTGTTGTATTTTGTAAATAAATTTGACAGACTTTGCATCATTCCAAGGGCCCTTTGAAAATCCAGCCCACAGTACATTACCTCACAACAGAAATGAGTTACACCAATACTCTAGTGCTGAATGCGAACATTGTTTAAAGGTGATCATTCTGAATCAGGAGGTGTACTAGAGCTCCAAATCAGTAACAACGGGGTAAATACCCACAAATTCAGAACAAATAATTCTGAAGAAGAGAAAAAGTACACTAAAGTTAGACAACATACAAATGCGTGCTATTAAAAAAATGCAGCAACAATAAAAAAATAAATTCAATAAATTAAAAGAAAAGTACTAAATCCTAAAAAAATTGGTTCACTACTTATCAGAAGGTGTGCAACCTCAATTATCTGACCCCCTATTAACCGAACCTCTGGATTATCTGAACCTGTGCCATGTCCCCTGATTTGCAAACTGCTTTTACTGCTGAGTTAGTGGATTCAAATAGCACCCAGTTAGCACGCTTCTAATCAAGGTTGTACTGCACACAGTGAATTAAGTTCAACTGCAAAGAGCGAAAACGTACTGTACTTCAAAGGTGCTAGCATGAACAGGTAAAGAGCTCCCAGAGCAGCTTAATTTTAGCCCTACCATGGCACAGTTTGAACTTACACTGCAGCTTCTGCCCCAAAACAGTTTGATAGATTTGGTTACATTTCTGCTCAGCAGTAATGTCATTGGGGGAACACAGAGATGGCAGCAGACTCCCTTATGATTAGTGGAGTAGTTTGATGGGCTTGGTGTAAGTTCCCTAATTCTCAATGTTTTCTTCTGAGAGTGGACAATGAGAGGGAGACACGGGCTTACTTGAAAATACTGACTTGGTGTAAGTGCCCTATTTTCAATGTTTTCATTGGAGAGATAATAGTGAGAGGAAGACACGGGCTTACTTGAAAACACTGACTTGGCAGTAATTGACCCAAGATGTAAGCATGTTATAAACTACTGAGTCAGCAGTACTGTAGCTTTCTGGTAAGGACATACTTTAATATCGGAGTGCAAGTGGCAGGTTAAATTAAATACAGTTGTCAGAGTGTCCTAGCTCAGAGTTGTAGTAGTCTGTCCCGATCTATTTCAGCTGAGGCTTTTATTTAAAGAAAAACTTGTTTGTAGGAAAGCAAAGGTTGGCAACGGTTGCTGTTTTGGGATGTTCAGAGCATTGTTTTAATTAATTTTAGTACCAACCACAAACTGCAAACTGCGACCGGCAAGTCCCATTCATTTCAATGGGGCACTCAGTTTTTCGAACCCCTCGATTATCCGAACCATTCCTATGTCCCCCAGTCGGTTCGGTTAATCGAGGTTACACTGTATACCTACATTAAGTAAGACCAAAATTGATCTACAAAACAGAGATCAGTACTATTTTATCATGTAAGTCAGGATATGCCATGGCTTTATATTGAAAAATCCAGTAGCTGTCCCTCTTTGCTAGCATGAGTTCAATGTCATCCCCTTGGGGTCCTGCAAAAGCTTTTTTGATCCCCATACAGCTCACATGGTGGGTTTTGGGGTTGGTGGATGAAAATATATTGTCAGCAAGGTGATAATCCCATGTAGTCACCTACCCATTTCTTAAACATTTAATATGCACAATATATAATGCTCCACATTGGCAGATATCCATGTATACTACATGGTAGTGTCACAATTGATGAAGTAGCTAATAGGTATTGTACTGCATTACCAGGGTTCAAAAGGCTACTGTCTACTATGACAACATTTCATTACTTATGTTTTCCACAGTGGTTGCAAGCACTTGGAAGGAATGGAAGGTTTTGTCTGTGTGGATCAGACAGTGTATAACTTGTGTGTGTACTGAGAGCGCTGCTCGTAAGTAGTGAAGAACTGGGACCGACTTGTACATCTGGACTGCTCTTTTGTTGGACTGCCAGCCCATTAGTCCCATTCAGCTGAGACACAGTGTGAGAGGCTGTGTTGGAGTATTTCCAGTGGTTGCCAGCTGGAGCTGGAGGAGTGAGTGGGGAGCTTTCCACCTGTGGGTGTGTGGGGGCGGGGAGGTGCCGAATAAATATAGACGCTGCTCGGAAGCGGCATTTCAGTGTATAACTTGTGTGTGTACTGAGAGCGCTGCTCGTAAGTAAAGAAGAACTGGGACCAACTTGTACATCTGGACTGCTCTTTTGTTGGACTGCCTGCCCATTAGCCTCATTCAGCTGAGACACAGTGTGAGAGGCTGTGTTGGAGTATTTCCAGTCGTTGCGGCTGGAGCTGGAGGAGTGAGTGGGGAGCTTTCCACCTGTGGGTGTGTGGTGGAGGAGGTGCGAATAAATTTAGGCACTGCTCCTGGCCTTGCGTGGTGAGTGGCATGAGCGCCACTCGGAGCTGAAATTTTCTCCTTGTTTGGGGCGAGAAGAGGGAGGTTGATTATAACAGTCCATGTACGTAAATTGGATTTCATTGTAATGATAGAGTTTTAAATGTGTGTTTGCTTGCATTAGTTAAGTGCCTCTTGGCCTGTTTTAATAGATATGAGTCGGAGTTCTGTTGGACGAGTTTTGGGGCCTAGGATTGTTTATGGGAAATCACAGTTGCATGCTTTGCGTCCCTTTATCCCTCTCCCTGTGCCTGATATTACTATTAGGCGTTGCAGGGAAGTGGAGATTGTGGGGGATTGCTCTGCTTATGCGTTCTGGGATGACCAGGAGCGGGTTGATCAAAAGATAGAGGTGGTTAAGTCCAGGAGACACCCTGGAGTAAATAGAGCACCTAGGAGAAGCCAGTCATGGTTGGTGCATATTTTCAGGGGGGGCCACCAGGCCGAGTGGTCGGGTAACCCACAGGGCTACATCACCCTCGACACCTCTGACGGCGGTGCTATGCAATGCCAGGTCGATCAGAAACAAGATGGCTATTATTGCCCGCTTTGGTTTCATCGGTCGACCTGGCTTGCATTACAGAGACCTGGGTGGGAGACGATGCTGGCCCTGTTTCTGAGGCTGCAGTCCCCCCAGGATATACTGTGCTGCACTGCCCCAGAGAAAATCGTAGGGGTGGCGGTGTAGCCATTTGTTTTAAATCGAACCTGAACTTCACCGTGCACCCAGTGGGAACCCTGGGTTCATTTGAATGTGTGGCCATTCGTGGAGGACTTGGCATGGGCTGCAGGATCATCCTCATCTATCGCCCTCCTGGCTCGATGGGGGGGTTCCTGCAGAAATTCGCTATGTTTGTTGCTGGTGAAACATTGGATTCTCCAAGATGTATTTTTCTTGGGGACTTCAATGTTTTGGCCGAGGATGAAGGTCAAAAAAGGTGCTGATGAGTTATTGCAGAGTATGTCCCTTTTGGGGCGGGTGCAATCTGTTAATGTGCCTACTCACCATGACGGCCACACATTGGACCTGGTGTTCTCACTGGGACTTGAGATCACTGATCTTGTAGTCGATCAGGTTGTTTGGTCTGATTATTGCACAGTGAAGTTCACGTTCAGTGCTCCCGTCATAAATCTTTCCCCTTCTGAGATGTTTCGCTGCCGCCCTTTAAAAGATCTTACCCCTGAGGGTTTTATGGCGGCAGTTGATTTATCAAGTGTGGGTGATGTATGCATCAGAGCTGTTGACGCCGGGGTAGACACATATAATAAGGTGCTGTCTGGCACCATCAATTCCCCTTTCACCTATCCGTGTGTATGAACCAGGACTTCATACCTGAGGTCGCCCTGGTATGATGGTGATCTCAAGGAAATGAAGACGCTGGGTCAGAGATTAGAGCGTCGTTGGAGGAAATCCCGTCTAGGGGCTGACAAACTGGTCCTATGTGCACATTATTGCACATATCAGGAGGCAATCAACCAAAAGAAGGTGGTATTTCTGTCTCGGGAGATTGCTGCCAGGAGAAGCCGACCAGCCTTGCTCTTCTGGACTGTCAACAGACTTCTTCATCCATCCTGTCTTCAGCCCAGAAGAGTTTCCTCAGATGAGGATTGTGAGGAATTCGCTCGGTTTTTCTCGGACAGGGTATCTGTGATCCGGCAGAAGGTCTCCTCAGCCAGTAATATCATTGCTGTCAGTGGTCGTCAGTTGTGTTCAAAGAGCACTCTTTCTGGTTGGGGAGAGTTTAGTCCAGTGGAGGTTCATGAGGTTATTGAGGTGGCGGCCAACTTGAAGCATACCTTTTGTGAACTGGATCCCGTGCCAACGCGCTTCTTAATGAGGTGCGTTGACACTGTTGGCCCGGTGTTTGCCCTGATTGTCCAGTGCTCCTTGAGTCAGGGTGTCTTTTCAGGATGCCTTGAAAGAGGCTCTGGTGAGGCCCCTTTTAAAGAAAGCTTCTCTGGACCCGGAGATTAGGGCAAATTACCGTCCTATCTCCAATCTTCCATTTTTGGGAAAGGTTGTTGAGAAGGTGGTATCGCTTCAGTTGGGGGAACATCTCATGACTCACGAGTTGCATGATCCCTTCCAGTCAGCTTTTCGGGCCAGACACAGCACTGAAACTGCGTTAGTTCGGGTGCAAAATGACCTCCTCAGGGCTAGAGATCGAGGGGACAAGACACTTCTTGTTCTCCTTGATCTCTCTTCAGCATTTGATACTGTGGACCATTGTGTGTTGCTTTTCTGCCTGAGGGAGTTATGCGGACTCACTGGTATTGTCATCAAGTGGTTTGAGTCATTTCTTACTAACAGGAGGCAACGGGTTGTGATGGGTAATTTCTCATCTGCACCCTGCCTCCTTTCGTATGGAGTTCCTCAGGGTTTGGTATTTGCCCCAATGCTGTTTGCAGCATATATGCTGCCCTTGGGGGGGGATCATTAGGAGGTATGGTCTGAGTTTTCATTGCTATGCTGATGATACTCAGCTATACCTATCCTTTGCCCCAGGAACATCAAATGCAGTGGATGTGCTGAATATCTGTCTGGCTGAGATTAATGACTGGATGTTCTCCAGCTGGCTGTGACTGAACCGCGACAAGACTGAGGTACTGGTAGTGGAGTCGAACAGAGCTCATGATGGGTTGGCCTCTGACTCTGCGACTGGCCTTGTGCTAGGAGCTGTGTCATTGATGGCCTCCCCATGGGTGCGAAATCTTGGTGTGATTTTTGACAGGAACTTGTCCATGGAGGCTCAAATATCCTCTGTGGTTCATTCCTGTTTTTTTACATCTTAGAAACATTGCCAGGATTAAGCCCCTTGTTCCGGCTCTGGACCTCCCTACTTTGGTACATGCCTTAGTCACTTCTAGGCTTGACTACTGTAATGCCCTCTATCTCGGGGTCTCTGGACATTCTCTCCACAGACTGCAGCTAGTGCAAAATGCTGCTGCTCGGCTTTTGTCTGGACAAAGTAAATTTTGTCATATCACTCCAGTATTGAGAAAATTGCACTGGCTGCCAGTCAGATGGAGAGTACTTTTCAAAGTGGGTTTTCTCACCTATAAGACCCTACACGGGCAGAGCCCTGGTTACCTGTCTGATCTTCTGGTACCGTCCACCTCTGTCCAAAATCTCCGCTCCTCTAGTGGTGGCCTCTTTAAAGTTCCGAGAGCGAGATTAAAATCTGTGGGGGACCGAGCTTTCGGAGTCACTGCTCCCGCTTTCTGGAACTTGTTGCCATCTGAAGTGAGAGAGGCCTCCACTATAAAGGCCTTTAAGAGTCATCTAAAGACCTTCTTATTTATGCAAGCCTTTGGAGATTACATTTTATATGTTTTATATTTTATTGTATAATGTATATGATATGAAATATTGTATAACTGTGTGCGGCGCCCAGAGCCTGTGGGATTGGGCGTCTTTTTAAATAAATTTGACATTGACATTTACATTGGATCTGTAAACTGTGATATCTCATCTATCATTTGGGAATTTGACCATTCTGGTATTGACATAATTAAGGGCAATTCTACTTTATGAACCACCCTAGCACCCACACATATTGCTCTCCAAGTTGTTAACCAATGAGGCCAAAAGGTACAGTCTCAATGGCTCTGCTGCTTTATGATACACAGGGTTAAAAATGGGAAATCCCACACAATCAGCAAGAAGACAGGATCACTCTTCCCCACTTGGAGGATCCCACAATCATACACACAGCCCTATATGTACATGAATTAACCTGGGCTGCTTCTGAGCCATAGTGAAACACCACAGAAGAGCACATTATGGACCAAAGTGTAGCCTGCAACAGAGTGTTGTTGTGACATGTTATTCCTCTCCCAGTTCCACCCCTGTTGTGTGGTGGTATATAAGAGGAAAAGGCTTATATAGATCAGTACAAAGCAAGTAGTTTTAACAACTGTTTGCACACATTTTCAATTAAACAATAAAGCACAACAGGGTGTGTGTTGTGCTGTGATAACGTTGCATCTCGAGAGCATCCAACACCCAAGAAGTGGCATTTTTCCAGCATAATACACACCCTGGAGTGAATTATTGGTACTATACAATGGGTCGTTTGTGAAGAAAAAATAAAAATAAAAAAACCTACAGTAAAAACTATACTTTTAATGAATGTTTCAATGGGTAGGAATACTTAAAAAAAATAGTGCTTAAGTGCTGATGTATTGCTTAGGCCAGTGGATGGTGCTGCAGGGTCTCTGACCTGTCTCTTTAGTCTGTTCTTTTTTTATCTGTTTCTCACTCTCTCCCTCTGCTATCCATTTTTTATCTGTATGCCTATATTTAGGTTTCTGACACCCCCCCCCCCCCAAATGCAGGTCATGCATTGGATCCCTGTTAGTGCTGTGTGGAATGTGGAATTCTGCTGGTGAAATCAGAGTACAATGACCATTCTGATGGCAGAATTTCTGTGGAAATTTTGCTGGTTCTTCTGCAGAATTCCACCTGCTGTGATCTGTGGAATAAAAACAGTATTGTCGCATGGAAAATCACTCTGCAACCATTTCTGCAGAAAATATCAAGATCCACAGAATAATATTCCAAAGAACAGCATTTTTCTCACAGAAAGTCATTCTACAACCATTTTCTGCAGTGGAATTCCACCATTCCATTTCTGGGAAAATGTGGCAGAATTTCAGCAACATTTCAAAAATTCTGTGAAATTTAATTCTGCCAGAATTTGAATATTCTGCACAGCACTAATCCCTGTATTTTCCTGTCAGTCACTCACCCCTTTACTGTCTCTTAACTATGCTAGTTGCCTCCACCAATCCACCCATTTTCACTCAAGGTCACGGTTAAAGACAGTTCTGTTTCACATGGTACAGTCAGGGTTAAGTGCGTTTGCCATTTAGCATTCGTATCAGCCAGATCAGAGATGTGAAAGTAATGGACTAAAGCTGCCGGTGCCGATAAGTAAGTACAGCTCATGCTTACTTTTAAGAGTCAGATGCACTCATGCATGGATGTAAGCGGCAGAGTGGGACAGTGCTGACAGTGAAGCCGGTCCAATCGGAGTGACAGAAGTGTTTTAAAATTGTTCCTTTCTCTTCATTTTTTGTAAATATTACACAGAGCAGTATACTTTGTGTGGTGATGGATAGATGTAAAGGGCAGAGCAGGGGACTGATGGCATCGAAGCCAATTGAACTGACAGCTTTGTTTTATGTCCTTTTCTTTTTTTTTTTTCATTTTATTCACAGAATGGCAGGGAATTTGGTTTACTAAATACATTTGGGGAATGTGATGTGAGGGTGCAGTCATTCTGTGTCCTGTGGGAAAGAGGACTTTACGCTGGAAAAAAACACATAAGTGCTGGTATAAGGCAGTAGTAATGCCAAGTGTGGGCACTTTGTACATGGGTAGTGGAATAATTCCTTTAACATGTCATGCAGTCATGTACGTGGGACTAGATACGTGATTTTGTTCTGGAATAACATCATGGGCCTTGCCTCTGACTGACAAATCAGAGCCCAGAGATGTTTCTTACCATTGTATAATTATTGTTAGGTTACCTCTTGTTAATTATTTTTGGTCTGTTCACAGTCTTTGAAGTGAAGATCGGAAGTGACATTATAACTGTGGGACAAAATGAATTTAATAAATTTTTTTGAGTGAACTACTATACACTGTATATGAGGCAGGCTGGAGCAAAAAAGATGAAACAATAAAGGATTGCTTTACATGGAGTATATTATACCACATAGAATACCAAAGGGGGCAAACAAAGGCTAAGGGAATACAAGTGAAAATGCTAGGCACAGGTGTCACCTTCTTACAGGAGAATTACATGATTAAAAGACAAAGAACCTTAGTGCGCAAACACTAAGGCAGGGGTTACCCCAAAGGGCATTCTCCAGGAAGCCAAGTTTCAAAAAATACAAAATCACACATACCCCCATAATGAAAAGCATCATGGGCTATAAATGTAAATCACCACAAAATATTATGCTGGTTCAACTTTAAGCAGAACTGCATGGTGCCAAAAGGCTTCTCACACAGTATGCAAAAGGGTGCCAACAGAATCACATGATGTCTGACAAATTTCACCATTTCAGAGGGAATGGATGGGATCAGCCTTTGGTTCTGAGACATAATAGAATAGTTGCACAATAGAAAGGCAGATGTAGACATCCTGATTGCCTATAATACACCCTCACAATTAGCATCAGGACGCTGACAAGGCTGGGTAATACATTCATCTTAAGGTGACCTATGATCCCCAGAATTGATACTATGGTGTATTTATGGCCTGAACACAGATGATCACATTTTCTTCACAATGATAATAGGCATATTAGCTTCCTTCAATCACATTCCACTTGTGCTCATTGGTGACAGAAATATGGTACCTAATACACAATTGACAGATCTGGCACCATGATGAGAGACCCTACACCTGGACAGAGGGTGTTAATTGAAATGCGAATTCCTTCAGACTAGCGGGTGTAGTAGTATTTCACACTCCAGCACCAATGACAGCACTAACCATCAGTAGCGAATTTATAATGGCGCCAATGGCACCATGGAGCCAGGCCCCACAATCAAAGGGGACCCACTGGACAGAATCTGTCCCTCTGTCCAGAACCCCACAAGCATTTCCCAAACTGGGGATCCTCAGCTTGCTCACTGACAGTCATGGACATTACGTTCTGCATCTGAGACACCAATTAGCATCTGACATCAGCTGAACACACTAACAACTGATCTGGTGCACTCCATATAGTGTATGCACTGACGCACCAACTTTAAACTGGTGTGTGGTGCAAACAGGGGTCGTCCACCTGTTTTCCTGCTGTACAAGTATCCTGGGTCATGAATAGTGCAGCAAAACTCCTGGAAACTGGGCCCCGAACCACAGGGGAGCTCCAACTAAAGCTGGTGAGATGCCAGCAAAAGGAAACCTCAGGGAAAAAAAAACAAGAGAGTGGCAACTGTAGCAGAAGCACTCATATTCAGATAAGCAAATGGTGGGACCCGTGAAGGTAAAGCAAAAATGCTGTGGCATCAGGAGAAGTAGCAGCAACCAACAGGCTATTGGAGTGGTTGGTAGGAGAGAAGTGCTGCAGGGTGAGGGTCTTTTGCATGGGAGTGAGATGAGTGCTAAGACAGAGGGCATGTTTAGAGGTGGGGGTCGTGGTCGTGGTCAGACATCCTGCCTCTCGTGAGTCCCTGGTGGTGTGGCATAAATGTAAAAGTTGATGAACCTGGGCATCTCTGCCATGGTGAAGGTTTTGCTTTTGAGACCAAGTTTATGCCGCAATTAGGGCAAAATGGGACAAAGCATTGTTTTGACATACTCCTTTGAGTACTACAGGAAATGTCCCATTAGGTATAAGTCAGTACAAATTTAAGCAGTTTTCTCATCTGGCTTTTAACCATGTTTAGTTTTTTTGGGGGGGATAACAGTTGAAGTGATAGCTTGGTTTCATTTTCCACTGAAGAAAATTGTGAGATGGAGTCAAACATTACACATTTCATATCAAGACTTTTGTTGTTTATCAGTCCAATGCTAGTAGTATGTTCTACACTTTGATGCAGAAAATAACTAAAAATACAACTGCTGGTAGTCCTCTTGTAGGAACAGGTTTAGCAGTTAAGTGCAAATGATAAGAGAACAAAACATGGTTGTTTGCAAAATAATCAGTCATTTGTACATAAGAGAAAGCCTTTAGTTCTGCATTCACCAACTTTGAAAAGAATGTTATGATGCTATTAAACTTAATTAAATATGTGAAAGGAAAGGTGCTACAAAACCTATGGGGGGTTTGTGCTTTATAGATTCATTGACAACCTAAAAATAACATCTGCTTATAAGATCTTTCAGGTTATACGTAGCTTGACGTTCATCAGTTTGCAAAGTATTTGCAAGAAAAGCAATACTGATGACTAATTATACATGTATTATACTTATAAAATGTGCACATTGAAAGGTTTAATAGTATTTCCATTTTCAGTTGTGTGTCTTTGACCAAATCCTTTGGTGGTGATGGGGGTGGAGTGCTGCACAACTGCCAACAAACTTTCATATTCTTCTTGCAGAATATAAAAAAAAATGCTATAGTGGTTTTAGGAGTAGGGAGATGTGTAGCAGAGGAAAAGCAAATACCTATCACATCAAAGTCATAAGATATCAATGACAAGGTGGATCGATCCACTGAATGCAAAGTAGCCTTGAACAAATCACAATCGGAGGAGGGAATTGGTAACTGGATTTCTAGAGGAGCAGGGGAGAGAGAAAGAGCAAGACACACCAAAGTGAGGAGGTCAGGCTATGCATTCCAAGCCAACAGATTATTTGCAAGCTCACAACAGATGGAAGGACGTCACTTTTTTTTTGGTGAAGATTAAGACCTAAGTGTTTTTATACCAATAATAGAAAAGCATTGTTTACACAAAGGGTAGTCAACCCTTGGAACAGACTACCACATGATATTATTCAAAGTAAGGATATTAGACAGTTCAAACATTCAAACAGAGGTTAGACTCATACATTTTAAATGGTAACAGACTATCATACTATGATTAGATTACTCAGGAGGGCTAATGGGCTATCCCTTTCTTTGCTCCTTATACCTTAGTATTAATCTTAGTATTGCTTCATTTATGATCTCTCCACAACAATAGTTATTTAGAGTACAGAGGTGGGTGAGATATTGGGAGGTGGGATGGTATTTCTAGATATATTTTGCAACTGAGTGTGACTTAAGAGCCAGAATTTCATTTTAATCAGGGAAACTTTAAGATAACTTGAAGTTTAACAAACTCTTTTTTTTCATCTGTGTCAAATGACCTTAACCTATAAACAATTTGTTTTTTAGTTTTTAGTCTTATACAGTATGTAAACTGGCCTCCCAATATTAATAACTATACACGTGGGAGGGGTGACAAGTAACAATAGTACAACAGATGCCATTAAAAAATATCACTGGGATCAACATTTCTATGGACCACCAGCCCCCACCCCCCCACACACACACACTCTCTTATTAACAGAATAAGTAACATCCTATTTAATAAGTTTAAACCTACTGCCCCAGAGTAACCAGAAAATGTAATTATATATATAGACTTCCATACCCGTAAGAGGTGAAACAATTAAACATAAAGACAAACCTATCATTAACACAGGAATATTTTTTAATTACACAAATCCTCTTTTTATTTGAGGCAAAGGATAATTTCCAATTATCTACCAACGATGTCCCTTCAGTGAATTTTTCCCAATTTATAAGCAGTCTCACAACTTGACTTCCAAACTGCATTTCTAAAATTGTCATGGCACTGGTTACTATCAGAAATCCTGGAGTTGTAGCAGTTGCTATTACATTCACCAGTTTATTCCATTCATTTTTTACTGTATTCATCCTAGCACAAAGACACCATAGTGAATGAGTATGTTTTTATATTAATGGAATGGGAAATGCTAAGATATGTGTATTCTTCAGGTTGCTATTTCATTACTGGTATGGAAGGGTTGTGAGGTTGGGAGATAGATAGCAGTGTAGGATGCTTTTTATCATTATAGATTGGGCATGGGTGAGATTGGGATGATAGGGAGATACTTGTCAGCAGGAAATCTTTTTATTTCTTATATAGACATCTCATGGAAGAAATAAGAGACTGAGGGATAATTGTCACTGAGATGGAGCATTTTTCTTTACACATAGGCCACGAGGGAATGATCATGAAATCTGAGGAACAGTAGTAGGCAGGTGATTTTGTCATATAAAAACAACACAACTGGAGAAGGCAGGGAAAGTGGGATGATCATTGGCAGTTTGATGTTACTTTTTTTGGCCAGGGACAAAACAAGATGACAGGGAATGGTAAATACTGTAGGCTGGTGGATGCAAGGTGGAGAGAGTGTGCTTTATTCATTGAAAGCGAGCATAGGAAAAGTAGTTAGCACAAGGCAAGAGACAGTCATAATAGGTCAGTACTGTAAAAAAAGAGATCTTTTATATTTGTTTAATCAATAACATTGCAATAAAATAAAGATAAATATATACTCAGGAATTGGCAGTTAGGCAGTATTGAACAGAAGGTAATACTGACAACCACGAGGGATTGATGGGATGGGGAGAGGGGGTTGGTAACCATCAGCACAATATGGATTACATAGACTGGTGATAGGAACACAGATTTTTGAGAGGCCAGGTGAGTTCCCTTCGACTAATATGAAAGAAGAAAATGAGTCAAGGTATGCAATGCATGTGGTATGCATTTATTTAACATTAGAGAGAGAGAGAGAGAGAAATCACAGAAAACATTTCAGTTGCATTTATTCCGGCTGGGTGAAAGTGGGACAAGACATATTAAAAATTCTGACAGTTTGCATCAAACTTGCTATTATAACATGGCATGGCCCCAAATGGAATTCCCATATCAACATAACAGGAGACAGTGGCTAGAGGAAATAGAGACAGGGAAATTTGATTTATTTTTTAATGGTGGCTCATTTGATTGCAGGTGCTAATGATAAAGAGGGTATATGTGTATGTGTGAATGCGAAGGTGTGTGGAGGGAGGAGGCACACTTTGGGAAGGTGGAACCACAAAAAATAGTTATACATTGCACAGCATGCATGTATGCAGAATGTTATGAGTAAAGATAAATACAGTGAGATGCAAACTTTCCCATCAATACCTCACTATATTCAGGACACATTGACCGCAGCCTGATGAACATACAGCAATAAGCATTGTCAGTTAATGCAGGCTTCAATGTTTTGTCCTGGTTGTGGAAAAATAAAACAGACTACAACAAGCTACTGCATTTTATAGATGACATCAAATTCAAAATTCAGTACACTATGGGATGTTTCCTTACAGTTAAATGCTATTTCAGTCTTATAACAGAGCACTATCTAGAAAGTCATTCCATTTATGTAATAATAATTATTCTCTATGCTTCAAGGACACAGAGGAAGAAAGTGAATGGTGAAATCAGAGTCCATGGGGGAGGGGAGGGGTTGAGGAGTTGTACATACAGTATAGTATGGAGTTACTTGTCAAACTAAATCTAAAATAAATGAATCCTCGATGACTGCTTTTCCAGGTGACTGCACTATTTTAATGCTGATAATAAACAGATAAGGTAGGAAGAAACAAAGATGGACAAATATGAGTGCCATATTTACTAACACACTTCCCCTCAATCCCAACCCAACACACACACACACACACACACACACACACACACACACACACACACTAACTCACACTGCATAGCTGCCACTGGTCTGGATAACACTTTTGAGAAGAGGCTTAGAATGGCAGATTGGGCATGCTGTAGACACACATGTACTAGATGGGCTACTAGGCACCCAGGCTCCCAGGCTAATGAAGAAGTGGGTAGTGCTGAACCTTTTACAGAGATGCTGTTACACAACCAGAGCTTGTCTTCAGGAGAGCTGCACAGAGCCATCAACTAGATGCAGGAGCATCTGTCCAGTGCAGATTCAGCATCCCTCAACTTGGCTATGAAAGTGGTCAAGATGGGAATGATAAGTGATGGGGGGGGCTAGGGACGGTTGGCCCATTAAGTGGATTGTTGAGTGGTTGGAGTGTGGAAGTGATGGGGGGGCACACTATCAGCTGAAGAAAGGGCCGACAAATGAAGCAGGGAAGGGAAAACACATGAACTTGCCTAACAGGCTATATTTCCAAGAGGAGGTGCTGTCCCTTCACTTTGGGACTCTACCATGGAGTGTGTGACACCTTGCTGACTGCAGAGCATAGATCATACTAAAAACAAGACAGGCACACAGGAATAAACCTGCTGACTCCATGATGTTCAAGAGTGGAACAGGTCAAGTCATGTAGCGATTCCCATGTCCATTGTCAGTACCACATGGAGACAGCAGCATGGATAAGTACTAATAATCCAAACCACTGTTTCAATTTAAATTGTTCAGTCACCTTGCATGCCCAGTGGTGTTTGGCAGAAGGAGATGTAACCCCAGAACATCTCCACTTGCTTGTGCCGAGTTGCGCTTTTGCTGTAGGGTTTAAACCAAATGTTCATTGGTGCTTTTGCAATCATGGCTTCCACTCCATCGTATTCTTCCTAACTATGCAAGGTTTGCCAAGTGGCATTGTGGTTTTTACACACTTTGTTCTCTGCTGCTTCTACAGGCAGGCTTCTACTCCATCCGACTTTCACTAATTTAGCAAAGTAACTCGAATGGTTAAAGAAAGTTAGCCCATTATGGGGGTACTCTGTGGACATGAAGGTACTGGGGAGGAAGGGTTATTTTCATCCTAAAGAGAATTATCACATAAGGTGACAGCAACATGATTGTCACGTCCTTATGTTTGTTGCAAGAGACATAAAGCCTCATTAAACAGAGGCATTGCTTGTTATGTCTTCTGCAACGGGAGTACTATACACTCTCTCACTGAAAAACAATTCAGAAATTCTGAACATTAAACCCTGAGCATGTCATACTATGCTGTAGGAGTTCTGGGGACTCAGTCTTACATAGTTTTGTTAATAGATTGATGTAGCAAGGCAACCAGTCATGAAATCAAACTACTAACAACAGAGGATTAAAGGTGGTTACAGCACAAGGTTGCTGTGGCATTCGGGATGTCCATAATGTAAATACCTTGCCATATTGACCCTGCCAGTTTATCAATGTACAATGAGACTGAGGGGTGGCAGGAAGAAAAACAGATTAGAACAAGTTGTTGACAGATCCTGCATCTTACAGATGACATCAAATTCAAAATTCATTACAATATGAGATGTTTCCTTACAGTTAAATACAATTTCAGTCTCATAACAGAGCACTATCTAGAAAGTCATTCCATTTATGTAATAATAATTCTTGACACCATCTAACACTCTGAAACTATCACCACATGCAAACACATGAATGAATGAATGAAAACCTTACATTCTGACAATGGGAAAGTACAGATGGAAATCATAAGATGATCATGAGATTACATGTTCTCAGCTATTTCAGCTTCATAATGACTGTAGAAATTCTGAAATTGGATCGTGTCAACATCTAGTTTGCTCCACGCTGTTTGTGCTTCTGTTACTTTGCAATTGTGATTCCTCACCCACAGTTTTTTTCTCAGATGTGTTTTAACTGTGGTATCTTTCTTCCCCATCAGAAATAACATTGAATTGTTGTTGGTATTGTTTAGCACATGTTCACGTTTTCATAATTTCCTTGCCATTTAACCGTTATGCAGACTGTTCTTGATTACTAAAAATCTCTTTTGTTTCCTGATTATCTTACTGTTATTTTGAAAGGAACAATGCATGCATGTTGTAGCTGTGTTGATGGGGGGGGGGTGGAGTAGGGATTGAGGAGTTGTACATATAGTATGGAGTTACTTGTCTAACTAAATCTAAAACAAGCATTTGTCAATGCCGAACATTTGCCTGCAGGTATTTGCAGTGGTGTTTGGCACTTATGGTACTTTATGTTCAGCACTTTTCATTGCAGTACTAGATAAAATAATGACCTTCAGTTCATAACAGACTGAAAAGACTGCACGGCAGGGCCAAAAGAAATAACAGTTATTTAGATGGAGGCAGGCATGTGAAACAGCAAATTGCCAAAGCA
This sequence comes from Neoceratodus forsteri, assembly GCA_016271365.2. Classification (NCBI taxonomy): domain Eukaryota; kingdom Metazoa; phylum Chordata; order Ceratodontiformes; family Ceratodontidae; genus Neoceratodus; species Neoceratodus forsteri. Next base: position 855,333,790 of record CM057450.1, read on the forward strand.
CTGTTGACTTTCATTCCCAGCAGCAGAGAATTCATTGACAGCCCAGTTGAATAAGTGTCCTAGTAGAAAACTAGCAAAACAAAATCACTCTCCACACAGACCAGATTAGAAGCAGCAATGTACAGATGAGACAGCAATTTGTTGTCTTTTTTTTTTTAAACCACTGAGCAGCTCCTCTGTAAATAGGTGTTATACATAGTTGACGGATTCACAACTCCTACAGGTTACTACTCCCGTTTGTTATGGCAGTCTTGCATAAATCACTTTAAATGCTCTGGGACATCACAGTGTTGGATAACATGCTAGAGTCTGTTAACTTAATTCTTGGGAACCCCGTGGAACTCCCCCCCAAATGTATGTTGTAGAGAAAGGTGAAACTGTTTAACCAGGAAAGGCACAGCAAGCTGAAGCTTGGTTCAAGGTGTGAACTGGGAGCATAAGAAAGTAAACTGATTTGCTTGGCGTGTGGGTCACACAGTATGAAAGTGGGGGCTTGTGGACTGTGGGATTCAAATCATCCAAGTCTACAGGTTTGCAGCTCATGGGACTAAGTCAGTGGCACCATTGGATGCACTGCACCCCAGTGAAGGAGAACCGGGTTTGTTCCAAGCAGGATTTTTTTACCCTGCTCCAGTGGAGTCAGGCAGCACTGCTGAGGCTCTAGGAGAAGGGATGCTAGCTGAAAAAGATCACAAACACCTGCTATGGGATCTAGAAAAGCATCATGGACATTGTTGGTGAAGTCGCAGTATCCTGCCCCTCCCCCCAGGCCACTTCCAAGTGAACAGATTCTGGAGATGAGCCAGAAGGCAGCACAGTGCAGTGGTTTAAGGCTCTGAGCTGCAAATCTGGAGATTTGGGTATGAATCCCACAGACCCCACTTGCATACCGTGTGACCTTGGGCAAGTCACTTAACTTATTTGTGCTTTCAGATCACACCTATAAACAAACTTCAGCCTAGTGTATCTCTTCTGGTTAAAAAAAAAAAGATGAGTGACGGAGAGGCCATGTGCTAGGGGCGGGGGGTCTAATTAGCAACTGACTGTCACCGTCTACCCACACATCAGTTGCTTCAAGGAGCACTAACTACATCAGGCTCCTCTGCTGTACAGACCAAAATTCTTAAACTTGTGGGGGGGGGTTAAGAACAGAGCGTGCATGTCTCCAGGTCAATCAGGAGGGACTCACCCTGAAAGAGTTCTAAATATGCACTTTTGCACCACTTGTTATCATTCTCATGGGACTAATGACTGAAACCCACCAACTCACACTCTACCCCCTCCCCAGTTATTCACCACTAAAACCTACAACTCCCTAGTTAAAAAGATGAAAGCAGAAAAATGGAGTTTGCAAAGTAATGCGTCTGACTCTGAAGACTGCAATCTAACTGCATACCTTTCAAGTATCCCGATTTTCAGGGTGTCTCTGATTTCTCCCATGTTCCTCCCAGCTCAAATGAATAAAAAAACTAATTGTTCCTCTCGCTTTTTGATGAGTTAAGCAGTGCATTTTTTAACCTTTACATGCTTGACTAGATGCATACTATTCAGTCCAATGATTTTTACTTGTCAAAATGGGAGCTCTCTCTCATTTGCGAGATAGTGACCTGGAAGTTTTACAACTGCATACAAAACCCTTTGTAGTTTCTCAGCAGCTACACAAGTATTTCAGCTACACAAGTGTCCCTTTTCAAATGACTGTTCTCAGAGTCACACTGCAACAGCCCACTGCCATCTCCCAATTCACTCACATGCATGGTGCAGCAACCCCTTCCCCTACCTGACTGGCCCTGGCTGCCCACAGCCACTCAGCCTCATACTCAGGAGTGTGAAGGTGTTAAGTTTGGCTTCTGTTGACCCCGGACCCGTTCCTCCCTCTTCAATGCTTCCCTTCATGCCTTTCACCCTACTCACCTCTGGGGCCATTGTCCGTCAGAACTCTCTGCTGCCTCCTCTCCATCCCCAGTGGCAGCTTTAAAACATTCTTCTATCTCTTCCCCAGTGCTCCTCACTCCACCATCTTCACCTCACCTCGAGAACCATGGGAGTCAGTAGCGAAGACCCGCCCCTTAGAGTTCTGCATGGCCCATTCATTGGCCACCTTTGAACTCCATCTGGGCAAGACACAGTCTACAATCTACCTTCATTCATTAATGGATTGCTCAATCTGCAGAACTAACGGCCACCTGTCTGTCCAGGCATTCTGATTTGACAGGGCCAGTTGACAAGCAGCATGCCATGGTGGCTCGCAAGACGCTTGAGAACACAAAAAGCAATTGTTTTAGTTTGAGTGCAATACTTCTTAATCGACATGATACTAAAGTTAGCATCTTATTGAGCTAGTTTCTTAGTGGTAGGCTGAAGCTGGCTTCTAGTTTAAGTCAGCATTTATTTAACCACTTTCAACATTTTATTCTCAAGCCGGTTTCTTATTTATAACTTAAAGTGCATGTATTCACTTTATTTGTGTGCTTTACTTTTCAGGTTTCAAGCTGTCCTGTTTAATAAAGAGAATTGCCCTAATATCCGTGGTGTGTTTCTTTCTTCATTTTGTTTTCTTATTTTATTTAACTTGTGTTGTATGTTGCATACAGATTGGGAAAACTGACAAGTTTTGAAAAAAATCACTGCTGCCTGGAATGCAGAATCAGCAGTAAAAGTGACATGAATTAAAAATAGAACTCTGCTGATTCTGCTGGTGGTCACTATGAGCATGTGTTTGACTATTGTGCCACCCCCTACCTGATCTTCCCCTGTGAGAGTGGCTGACAGTTGAGGAACAGCACGAGCAGAATAGTTCACCATCAGATGTAAAACACTGCAAAGTCAGGATCTACGCAGAAGGCATATTTACTGTTTAACTGCTTATTTTTGCTGACAAATAATTTTAGCTACATCCACGGGACTGCAGTAAAGCATGGAAATATAAAGACAGATAATATTTTTTTAAAGCGAAAGTTAAAGCGCAAGTTGCCATAAGTATTATTAATCACTTGCTGTACCATGTCCCACAATAACATTTTATTTCACTGTGTGTGAGTAAATACCTGCATTGTCCTTTTTCCTTTCTCCTTAACCTCCTCATCCTATTTGTACTCCTCATCCTGCTTTCTTATAAATGTCCCGCAAATGTCCCATCCGCATGGTTCCTGTAGGCGGCTCCTTCATTCACGTTGCCTTAACCCCATTCCTATGTTCATCCTTCCTTAACTCTGTTAGTATTACCCTCACCCCATTCGTTACCTCTGCTAGCTCCATTATCCTCGTATCACTCATATCTCCTCATATCACCATGCCCCTCTCCCCACAGTGTGCATACTACACTGGCCTCATGGTTCTCTGGTCGAATGCCATCTCATCCTCATCATTCAAATCTCCCACAAGAGTCAAATGACATTCCTGATGTTCATGACATCCATGATACTTGTGTGACACAGAGTCAGTGACCAAATCATACTGTACTGTATCAACATCTGACATCTAATGCCTGCGAGTAGACTAAGGGCAGACTGAAACCATAAAACATGTTTTGTCCAAAAGGTAATAGTGAAATGGGAAGGTGATGAAATGGGGAGGTGGTGCGGGTGATCCGATGATCAGATGTTTAGATGCAAAGTTTTTGTAAATTGTCAACACTTTCTGTGTCAAAAATCAAAGCTCTATTTTATTTGTGAGTTTGATTTTGTGATTTTGTGTTTTTTGTGTTTTTTGAGTGCTTTTGTTAACTTTTCATCTTCACTTTTAACTTTGTCAATACGCAGGGAAAGGATAAACTTTATTAGGGAGACTTTTAAAAACACTGGCTTCTGTTCTTGTTCAGTAATTAAGGCACTGCGAGTGGGTTTCAATTATTCCAGCCTGTTCAAAACCCTTTTTAATGTCATCCTCCCTCTCTTTCAGTTTTAATATACTTTTAACAAGCCTTTTGGCATGCTCAGCCTTCAATGTCTGTATGCTTAGGTCAATAAAGATGTCTTCGGAGCTCCAACCAGTTTGGAATTGACTTGACACAGCTTCTGCATATCATGTCGTGAAGTACTGTTTCATTTCATCATTAAAAATTTTATTAACTGTCAAATCCAGGGGCTGTAATTAATTGGTACAGGAGGCTGGCACAAAGACTGGAATAACACCACACTTGTCAAGCATTTCTAGAACAGGGACTGTAGTATGACCACGAAACAGGTCTAGTATGAGAACAGCTTTCTGTTCTTCAGGCAAGTCCATTCTTTGTTTTACAGCAGCAATGTAAGGGATGAGGACTTCAACAATGAATTAAATCATTGTCTCATTGTTGGCCCAGTGGTTTTCTGAGTGGCTAAAGAGCCAGTCATCTGGGAACTTTAAGGCAGGATGGCAGCTTGCCATTTTACCCTTACTGACTACCTGTGGTGACAGAAGACCACCAAGCATTGAGACTGCTAAAACTGCTGTAATTTGTCTTTTGTCCCTCAATCCAGACACCTCGACTTGTTTGGAGCCTGCAGTCTCCATTGTCCATTGATTATATGGTATAAACTGGACATCTGTCTCATCCAGATTGATTACCAGGCTAGAGGGATTAGCTCCTGGCTACATGCAGCAGTAACAATTAGAAGGAATTTAGCATTCAACAGTGGAAAATCTGCAGGTGTGACTACCGTATATCTGCTAATATAAATTGACATGGATATTAGCCGCGACCTTGGGAGCACAACATATAAGTTGTGCTAACATTTTGCATTATACAGTATATTTCTGATGTTAGGTAGTGCAGTCAGTTTTAAGAGACTGGTATTCTGTTAGTACATTCAATTAAAATTCAATGTCCCTTTAGTCACCACAGGATAGTGGAAGTGTTGATTTAAAATTTTGGCTTTTAATACACTCTGTAGTTAGTGTAAACATATTTGAATTCTATGGAGAAATTCAATTATGAAAAAGTCCTAATGATTGTATACTCAAGCATATTGCTGACATTACGGGGGGTGTCCATGAGAGAGAGAGAGAGAGAGAGAGAGAGAGAGAAAGAGAGAGCTTGAAAAAGTGTTCTACCAATTCCATGGACCTATGAGGTGATGATGAATTACATTTTTTACATTGGACTCTCTCCTAGTAACACGCAATGTCACAGCTGCCTATTCCTATTGAAGAGTGTACAGTTTTCCCCTTTAGCTCTGCACAGTTTGTTAAATGAGCACACTGGCTACTTTCATGTGTCCCCTTCTGGCTCTAAGCAAATGATTTTATTTTTTGTGTGTGTCTGCTGCTATTCCAACTCTCATTCATTCTTTTACTCTCTCTCTTCCTTCCCTCCCTCTCCAAACAGAGCAAACCTCTGGAACCAACAGTCAGCTCCTAGCCTTGCACACTGATGAGCCCCATCGACTGCAGTCAACACGATGATCATCCGGGATGATCTGCCACACTATCGTTTGGACAGGAGTCAGTCACTGGCCCAAATGCCTGACAGATATATCTGCCTAGATGCGGTGCTGTCTAAAATATGCTAATATAAAAAAAAAGAAAAATAAATCTAACCAGCCCATCAGCACACTGGTTGGATTTCTGCTTGTGGTGCAGGCAACCCAGGTTTGGGAATGGACCTGAGTCATCAGAGGGCTGGCTGGGGGGAGAAGGATCGAGAGTCCCATGGACTGCTCTCCTTCTCCAGGAGGAGGGTGCAGTGTGTGACCAGTGCTAGAGGAACCCCTGGTGGAGGCTGGGGGTACCACAACATCCAGCACCAGCTTGACTGAGGGGTGGAATGGATGCTGGCATCATTGCACGTTCCTACCCCTTGCTTACAGGGGGAAGAAAATTGAGCTGCCTGTCACCCTCCATGATGCCAGCCCTCAGCTCTGATTAGCCTCCAGGACAGCCCTTTTTGACCTATCCCATCATCTGCAGTGCCAGATGGGGAGATCAGTGCTGCAGCCCCTCCCTGGGGGTAAGCCAGAGGGTATCAAGGAGGAGGGAGCATCTGATATGGAGGTGGTAGCAAGGGTCCGTGACCTGGCTGAGTTACTGGGTGGCTAGCAGCTGCAAAAAGCATAGTAAATTAAAACAAAAAATCTCCACATAGTCCACAGTTAAAAGTTTTGACTGTGAAATAAACGATGTAGAAGAAAAAAAAAATTCAAGGACCAGGAAATGATGGTGGTGCATAAAAAACAATATCAAAGCAAAGGAAAAAAGGACTTTTGCACCCACCAAAATGCAAGGACAAAAATGGTATTGGGTGTATCAAACGATTTTTATTTATAACAAAAGCAGCTCATCACACTTCATTGATACTTAAAAAGCATGGTTGCATTCCAGTCAGTGCATTTACATGCAGCTGTGTTACCGGGAAACTGTGCTCAGAGCAGAGATGTCCGAGCATAACTCAGTTAGACTAGCTACATGTAAATGCGATGTCAGGAAGTATCTGGGCATCTACTTACCTGGTAAAATTGCCTGGATAATGTTTTGGTTAGCTGGTAACTCGGAGCTGAGTGACAACCATAACACGAGGGAGCACAGTCCTAAGTTGGAGTGTGAGAGGTTTAGGAGGAAGGTCAGGAAGCACTTCTTCAAAGAGAAGGTGGTGAACACTTGAAATGTGGTGCCAGAAGAAGTGATCTCATTGAAGACAGTGGGCAGATTTAAAAGAGGCTGGGATAGGCATGGTAGTAGGTAAGGATAATGGTAGGGAGGATGTGTGGAGGGGGATAAGGGTAGTAGCTCGAGCTGTGAACCCTACAGTACAAGCAGGCTAGATTGACCAAACAGCCTTCTTCTGTTGGCTTCTCTGTATATTCCTCTCTAAAGTTGAACTAGCACATTTTCCAGAAAACTTCATAAATTCATCAATGCTGTTTCTCAGAATAGTAAAAATGCAATTTCCCCAAATTAGCAAAGCTGTTTCACCAATATGTCATCAACATTATTTTCCAAAATTATACCAATGCCATTTTCCAAAACTTGCACTACCATCATTTTTGACCAATTGAACTGACATAAACATTCTTCCCATGCTAATTTCTGAGAATTGAACTATAGTATATGGTGGAATGTGGTTGTGTATGGAAATCCATACACCACAAAAAGTCATTCTGCTTCAGTAGTGACACCCTCAGTATCGCAAAACGACTTTTCATTCTGGGTTAGTGAGGATGTCACAATGCAACAGCCTGCTCGCAGCACCGTTCATAGGGAAGGGGGCAGTTGATGAGTCCTGTGCGTGAGCTGGCCGTCAGGATGAAGAGAAGAGCAGTGCGGGTCACTGGTGGCAGAAACTGCCTGGAAAATGTAAGGATCCTGTTTTGAGGCACCATACACTATATCGAACAGTGTATGGCCTCCCAAACAACTCGGCAAATCTTCCCCCTCATGTTTTCTGTTATGGCAGAGGGACCTCTCGAGCTTCACTCTCGAGGTCGTTAGCCATCATAGAAAACACTCGGGCGAAGAATTGCCTTGTTGTGCTTTGGAGGCCATACAATATTCTATATGTTTTCTTGAAAAGTAACACTATTTCTAACACTTTCACTGCTGAGTTCTAAAAATTGCAAGAACAATTTTTTATAAAAGTGCAACACTATACCCACAATTTGCACAACTGTTTTCTGAAAATGGCACCGATTACAATGTTTTTCCAAATTGTGCCTACTTTACTTTTTGAAATTGTGTGTACATTTTTCAAAAATTGCATAATCTTTTTTTCAAGTTGTAATCTCCATTTCCACAATCGTTTTTTTGCCAACATTTTTATAAATGTGTTAGTGTTCCAAAAACTGTACTATTACCTCTTAGTTTAGAAGATATAATTATGCGCAAAGGTTATAGTAATAAATACAAAGCCATGATTCCTCATCCATGAATATGAAGTAAAGTAGAAATGTGTGTTTGTGGTGGGAGGTTGTAATAATATTGCACTCACAAATATACTGTGCATGATTGGGTTGAGAGTGTCGTCAAACTAATTGCAGCATGTTACGTAACAATGCATGTGGGATGTAAGACTTATATACATTTTCTGATTTATGGTTCAACTTCAGCAGATGTATACAGATTTTATGCTAATTTAGAGTAATTCTAACAAAATGTTGGCATCTACTCTCTTTTCATCCCACCAGCTTCCCTTTGCTAGTATGTTCCTCAAGAGGAGGTGTCCCACTGCAGGGGAATGACTAGTCAGTAGGAATGGGGTTCCAGCTGTGCAAGGTAGGGACACACAGCAAGTCTGTTTTAGGGAAGGGATCTTCTTCAGGGCATGGCCGGTTTGTGGGAAGGGGGTTATGGGACAGGTATGAACACAGTCAGTCTGTGGGGGGTCGATGAGAAAGATGGGTTTCAGCTGTGAGTGGGTCTGGCTTCTTCACTGCCCACTACTTATTGGCATCCACTCCCTTTACAGCCAGCCAAACCCCCCTCAGCAGGAAGGGGGGATTCCAGAATACGAGTGGGGACTCATAGCCAGTATGTTCTTTGGGTGCTGTTGTCCAGCTGCATGAGTAATGCTGGCCTGTGTGGCATTCCAGCAGTGTGGGAGCATGGCTAGTCCACTGCTACCCTACCACTTGAAACAGTAGGGGGGTTAAAATCAAGAGGGATGTGAGAAAGTATTTTTTTCACAGAAAGAGTGGTGGATGCCTGGACTTTTCTCATATGTCCTTTAGTTACCTATGCCTCTGGGCTGGAAGGAAAAGTATACCTCTTTTCAGATGACACAAAGATCTGCGACAGGGTTGATACACAAGAGGGGGGTGTGGAAAGGATGAGAAGGGACTTGTCAAGGCTGGAGAAATGGTCACAAGTATTGCAGTTTAGATTCAATGCAAAGAAGTGCAAAGTAATGCACCTAGGAAAAAAAAACCCAGGGGAAGAGTACACCCCATCTGGAGTACTGTGTGCAGTTGTGGAGACCCCATCTCTGCAAGGACATAGACAGGATGGAGACAGTCCAGAGGAGGGCAACTAAAATGGTGCGGGGTCTGCACCAGCAGCCATATGAAGAGAGCCTAAAGGAGCTTAATATGTATACCCTAGAAGAAAGGAGGGAGGGGGGATCATGAAAGAAACATTCAAGTACCTCAAGGGAATTAACAAAGTCCAAGATAGTAGCATCTTTCAGAAAAAGAGATGTACCAGAACAAGGGGGCACAATTTGAAGATAGAGGGGGGATGGCTCTGGGGCAATGTGAGGAGGCATTTTTTCACAGAGAGGGTTGTGGATGCATGGAACAGCCTTCCAGAGGAAGTAGTGTGGTCAAAAACAGTGGGGAATGGGACAGACATAAGGCAATTCTAGTGGGGGGTAGGAGGAAGTAGGCTGTTGGTTAACTAGGACCTGCAGCTTATCCAAAAGGTAGGGAAATGGGCAGACTGGGTGGGCCAAGCAGTCTTTATCTGCTGTCAAAGTCTATGTTTCTATGTTTATACCTGTGGTCCTCTCAGCCCAGTCCCCCACCTGGGACTTACTGTTTGCACCTTAGAATGACAGGGTGCCTGGTCACTGGTGCAGGGGTTATGAGGCCGAATGTCATGCTGCAGCCAGAGGAGGTGTTTCTTCTGCATTTTTGTTGCCCCTGCAGTAGCCACCCATATTCAGTGGCAAAACCAACATACTGTGCCTCCGGGCATCATCAAACACCTGTGTTTGGCTTGTCTTGGTGTGCACCAAGGCACAAACAGAGAAGAACATTGCCAACTCAGAAAAAAAGGGATAAAGACAAGAGAGAAAGAACAAGACAGGGATAGTAAGACAAAAGGGGAGTGTGTGGAAGACAACCAGAAGAAGGCAGACATACTGAACAAGTACTCTTGTTCAACATGTACAAAGGATGGGGCTGGGGATGGGCCAAAGATAGAGGATAAAGGTGGCAAAAGAAAGGGAGGTGGACAATAGCCAATTACAGAGGAGACAGTCCTCAAGGAATCAGCAGAACTAAAGATGGGTGAGGCAATGGAGCCAGACAGGGTTCACCCCATGATACTGAGAGAACTTAGGAGCTGACAGCACATCTGATGGCCCTGTTCAGCTGGCAATAGAAACAGGAAATTCAGGGGACTGTAGGAGTGCAGAATGTAGGAGTGCAGATGTGGTCCCACTTCATAAAAGTGGGAACAAGGAGGAGGTAGGAAACTACAGACCTGTTAGTCTGATTTCATTTGTGGGCAAGGTTATGGAAATACTACTAAAAGAAAGGATTGTGGAATACCTTGTAACCAAAGGCTTGCAAGATCTGAGGCAGCATGGGTTAACAGGTGGGACATCTTGCTAAACAAACCTGATCGAGTTCTTCATCTGGGTGACCAGGGAATTAGATTGAGGGTGGCACCATGGACATGGCCTGCCTGGATTTCAGTAAGGCCTTTGACACAGTTCCACATAGAAGACTGGTAAACAAGCTGGACAGCTGGGAGTGGATCCAAAGGTAGTATAACTGGGTACAAAGTTGACTGAGTAACAATAGTCAGAGGGTTGTGGTACATGGGATTCAATCAGAAGAAGGCAGGGTCACGAGTGGGGTGCCACAGGGGTCAGTACTGGGACCAGTCTTTTTCATTGCCTTTATTGGTGACATAGCAGAGGGGCTGGAAGGGAAGGTATGCCTGATCAGATAACACACAAATCTACAGAGCGGGCACACTTGGGAGGCAGGACAAATGGGAAAGGACCCGATAAAAAGCTGGAAGAGTAGTCCATGGTATGGCAATTTGGCCTCAATGTCAAAAAGTACAAAATTATGCTCATAATGCACAGAAACCTGTGGGCAAAATGCCAGTTGGGAGTGGAGGTATTGACAACCTCAAAACAGGAACGGGACCTGTGGGTAATCATATCTGATAACCTGAAGGTAGCAAAGCAGTGCAATAAGGCAGTGGGAAAGGCTAGCAGAATGCTGGAGTGCAAGGGGAGTGGTTCTACAAACAGAAAGAGGGAGGTGGTGTTATCCCTGTACAGATCAATGGTGAGGCCCAACCTAGAGTACTGTATCCAGTCTGTGTGGATGAACAACATATACCACTCATAGAACTACTGATACAGGTGAGTAACCTGTGTTTCTAGGGACGTGAGACGGGGAGAGATGAAGAGGGAAGGGGAACAGATTTCAGATGGATGCAAGGTGATAGAAGAAGGCCACTTGGCCAGCAGAGGAGTAAGGGTGGGGAATGTAGGTGTGGGAATCTATGGAACAAAGTGAATAAGAAGATCATGGAGCAGGGGATAGCAAGGAAAAGAGGTAGGAGGAGAAGTACCAAGAGATGAACCGGGTAATTATTGTCCGGTAAGTCTCACCTACATAGTGTGCAAACTCATGGAAATGATACTAAAGGAAAGACTGGTGTTATACCTGGAAGATAATGGCCTTCAGGAAATGAGGCAGCATGGGTTTGTTTCAGGGAAGTCTCGTCAAACCAGCCTCATACAATATTATGACTGGGTGACAGATGAGCGGGATAAGGGTCATGCGGTGGATGTTCTTTACTTGGACTTCAGCAAGGCCCTTGATTCGGTGCATCATGGGCAGCATGGGGAGAAGTTAAATGGTATAGAGGTAGGGGCAAAAATGATTAACTGGATTACAAGCTGGCTGAGTGGCAGGCTGCAATGGGTGGTGGTGTGAGGGGAGCTCTCAGCTCCAAGGCCAGTGATAAGTGGGATGCCACAGGGCTCTGTGTTGGGGCCAGTATTGTTTGGGCTCTTAATATCAGACATTGCACACAGGGTGGTGAGCAAGGTAAGTCTGTTTGCTGATGACACCAAAATCGGAGCAGTGGTGGCTGGAGATGAGGGATGGAAGCAGCTGCAGGGGGACCTATGCAAACTAGAGGAGTGGTCAAAGAGGTGGCAGCTGGGGTTCAATGCAAAGAAGTGTAAGGTTATGCACTTTGGGGTGAAGAACCCAAGGAGAGAATACTGGCTGGGGTGGGGGTTAAGCTGGGGATCACTGAGGAGGAGAAAGACCTAGGGGTAATGATAACAGGGACCATGAACAACACTGTCCAGTGCAGGAGAGTGGCTGCAGAAGCAAACAAAATGCTGGGCTGCATAGCAAGGGGGTTTTAGTCCAGGCGAAGAGAAGTGATCTTTTTTTTTTTTTTCCAATTGTTTAACCAGGAGAGACACACTAAGCTGAAAGCTCGTTTACAGGTGCAACCTGGAAGCACAGGGAAGTTAAGTGATTTGCTCAGGGTCACACAATATGCAAGTGGGGGCTGTGGGATTCAAACCCAGGTCTCCAGATGTGCAGTTCAGAGCCTTACACCACTGTGCTACTGCCTCCCCCTCTACAGGTCGCTGGTAAGGTCTCACTTAGAGTACTGTATGCAGTTTTGGAGTCCATACCTAAAGCGTGATATCAGGCTACTGGAAGGGGTGCAGAGGAAGGCAACAAAGATGATATGTGGAATGGAGGGGAGAGACTATGACAGCAGGCTGGGAGACCTGAATATGTACACCCTGGAGGATAGAAGGGACAGGGGGGACATGATAGAGACATTCGAGTATATGAGGGGAATCAATAAGGATGGGGCAGATGGGGTCCTTAAGTTAAGGAGGGGGAGGGTCACCAGGGGGCACAGTCTAAGTATAGAGGGGGAAGATTTAGGAAGGAAATGAGGAGACAGTATTTCACAGAGAGGGTGGTAGCAAAATGGAAAGCCCTACCAGAATGGTTAGTAGGTAAATCTGTGAACAGCTTCAAAGGGCATGGGACAGGAACAGTGGAGAGTGAGGGTGGGGGAGGTGGGGGTGGCAGTGGGATGACAAGGGAGGGTGTGCAAACTGAGCGACAGGATGTGGGTATGTGTACGTGCGTGCGGGGGGGCGAGCATGGCGAGCGTGGGCTGGGAGGGGGTGTAGGGGCTGTAGGGGGTGGTGCTGAGGTGGATGGCCAAGCTCTGTGTCATGGCATTGGGGGTTGGCTAGTGGTTGGTGTGGGTGAGGTACAGGGATCAGGTCCGGGCACTGGTGCGATTTTATTGTGCCTGGCCCGAACCTCTATTTTTTTAGTGCTTTCACCCCTTCCCGACATGCACCCCCCTGGAGTTGAGAATCCTTAAGTAGGGGGGTGTGGGGGGGCAAAGCCCCCACAAAGGGGGGATGGGGGGTGCAGCCCCGACTCAGAAGGCATTACAAAACTCTCCTGGCACCATTGTCCTGTGCACCAGGGTTGTCAGAGTGCCGAAAATCTTTTTGGCAATCTGACTGTGCGATATCAGTGATCACCTTTATGCGTTCGCCGTTATCACATAGACCCGTTATCTAATCTTTGTTCTGTATCACTGTAATACTGTTCTTGACTGCTGTAATCTGTTTTGATGTGGAACTTCTATAAAAGAGTCTCTGACTCAAAGGTCTAATCCTAGATCTGGACGTCGCATCTCCAGAAGGGCATAGAATAGAAGCAGCTCAGAGAAGGGCAACAAAAATGGTGCAGGTGCTGCATCAAAGGTTATATGAGGGGAGACTGGAGGATCTTTATATGTATTCCCTGGAGGAGAAGGGGGGGTATGATAGAGACTTTCAAATACCTTAAGGGTGTAAATAGGGTACAGGAAGGTGGTATCTTAAAAAAAAAAGTGTTCCAAGAAAAAGGGGACATGGTATGAAAAAAGAGGGGGTAGACCTAGAGGTAAAGTGAGAAAGTATTTTTTTCATGGAAAGGGTTCGATGGAACAGCCTCCTGGCAGAGGTTGTAGGGGCAGAAATGGTAGAGGAATTAAAAAAATGCATGGGACAGACATAAAGGAACTCTAGTGATGGGAAAGAGAGGGTAAGGCTGCAGATCATTTAGGGTCTGCGGTATATGAAAAAGGTAAGGAAAATGGGCAGACTAGATTGGCCAAGTGGTCCTTAGCAACCATCAAATTCTGTTTGTTTCTATGCAAAAAACTGCTCAGTGGATCAAATAGGGCCACTTAAAAAAATAAAATAAAATGGGTAGTCTGGGTGGGCCCAGCGGCCCTCGTCTGCTGTCACATTCTATATATCTATTTACTGTATGTACCTATGTACCACTGAATTCTCCTCTCTTTACAACCTGTCAAAACCCCTCAGTCATGCTCTCTGAACTTCTTTCACACCCCCAAAGCATTCCCCGACTTCCATAGCCACTCTCACGACCAGTGACCTCATTCATTCACAGTAACCTTGACATCTTCCTCCCATCTAGTCAGCTGAGACCTGCCATACTCTTGACATACACCCGTCCTGCATGCCCCACTCATTAACATAATCTCCCAGACCCATAATACACCAAACCACTCACCCACCCTATACATTTTGTACTGACACATTCCATTTCATATGTCATCCTCCACAGCCCCAGACAGTAGCTTGATTTCCTTGTGTTGCCACCGTCACTAGCTAACCTCTTTCCACATTCCAAGATACTAGCCCCACCTCCTTCCATGGCCCCCTGGAACTGCCCACCCTGTCTCTACAGCCCATGACAGTATCCGCTCTCTCTACAGCCCCCAACACTACCCACCTCCTTTTACGGCCCTACACTAATCCCCCATCACCACCTCTCTCATCCATGCAGCCTTACCTCTGTCTTGCACCCAACACCCACACTCCCTCCATAGTCTCCACAAACACCTTCTTTTCTCCAGTCTCTCACCCCCTCCACTCTTGCTCCCTTCATGGCACTTCAGGATCCTTTCTTCCTGGATTCTCTCAGTTCCAGGCCCCACCCCTCAGACAACTCTCATCCTGGCCCACCAGACACCTCCCTCACTGGTACACTGGACATTCTCCCTGGCCCCCGACGCCTTGGGCACTGGCCTACCAGACAGTTTCCTCCATCACTCACCAGCAACCTAGATGCCCCTCCCTTTCCCTTCCCCTCCCTCCCTCCTCCCAAGGCATCTCATTTCCTGGACTCTGGACACACATCCTCCCCTGGCCATACTGACACCCATCTTCCTCCTTTGCCCCCCTCCCATTCCTGGACCCCCTGTACACATCTTCCTTCCTTGGGCCCTAGACACCCATCATACACTTTATGACCCCACTTACTGTACAACTGCAGCTTCACCTCCTTGGTCTTTAACCCATCACTGTCTAGATAGCGAGCCCCTACCACTCATCTAAGCCCTGAGCCCAGGCTCATGAGGGCCACACAGGCTTAGCAGCATGCTTTCTGACCATCTCCACCCAGTGGCAGTCTCCATTGCATGCCAGTATTCCAGATGGAGTCTTACCAGTGAGCAATACGGTGCCAACACCACCTCCCTTGCCTCACTGGTGAAACCTTTCCAGCATCCCACTAGCCCTACCCACTTTGTCACACTGTCCTTCCACTAAGCAATTGTGTGTGTGTGGGGGGGGGTGACAATGAACTGGCAGAAGAGACAATAACCATCCTGAGGTTGGGATAAAAAATAAACACACTTAATTGCAAATAACTGACTACAAGGAAATAAAAACAAAGATCCTTTCTCTGTTTGTAATATACTGTAGAAATGCTAAAAAAAATAAAATAAATAAATAATAATAATTAAAGCTCGATTACTTCAATTGGAGTACCTCTGTGACACTTGTATAATTTTTTAAAACAGCCCCCCAAGGAAGGGAAGAGATCTTAATTTGCCCCCAAAGGGCTAGCCTCACGATCCCTTTCCACTTCATATCACATGGCACTGCTTCCACTCTCTAATGTTTCGTAATCTCTGAATAGGGGTAGCGGTCCATCGAAGTCTATGGAGTGTCAGTTTCAAGCACTGCTTTGGCTGTTTAAGTGAACATTTTGTAAAATGAGAACCATTGGTCAACTAACAGGGCTCTTGTTAGTTGACTGTTTGGTCCAGTTTAAAGAAATTTCCACCTAAACTGACAAAAAACAGTGTTTGAAAATGACGCTTTATAGACTTCAATGGCAAGCAGCTCGTGCTCTCCCTATACAGATGTCATAAGATGGTGTAGCGCAGGTATGGAGTGCATTAGTAGGTCATGGAAAGTGATCATGCAGCTAGCTTCTTTTATTTTTATATGTACTTTATCTTCCTATGCCTCTGGTGGCCCACTTCTACCCTATCCTCTCAGCCCTGTCACTCAACCGCCCAAGAACTTACCATTCATGCTTAGCATGATAAGGTGCCTGGTTGCCGGTGCAGTGGTCTATGAGGCTGGATGTCATTCTACAGCCAGAGGGGTTTTCCTCCTGCTATTCTGTTGCCCCTCTAGTAGTTGCCCACGTGCAGTGGCATAATGAATTAACTCCACATCCATGGAGATGTCCTCAAGCACCTGTGTGTGGCTTGTCTTAGTGTGCATGAAATGCGCTACCATCTGGATGCTTCCAGGTGCAGGCAAGCAGCGGGTCACACTACACCCTCCCCCAAGGGAGGGCAGCCTTGCAGGACAGTCAGGCTAAGGACAGGTCTCCTACAAGAGAGCAGGTCCAGAGTGTAATGATTAGTGAACAAATGGCTCTTACTCCAGGTAGCAGCCAAGCAGAATTTGAATGCTGAGCCTGACCTGAAACAAGCCACAAGGGCCACAGTGCCCCTAGTGGTGTGCCCAGTAACTGTATCAGGAATGCTTCCCCTCCCATAGTTAGTTTGTCCCCCGTTCTCCCTGAGCAGTTTCCCCCATTCTGATGGCAACCCCCAGCCCCATCTCTCACTGTCTCTAGCCTTACCCCAACTACTTGCTTACCTCATTGGGTGACTGTGTGCCATGGGGGGCACAGCAGAGCAGGGTCACTGGCAATCATCCTGCCAATCAGGGAGTTTTCCTTTTTTTTTTTTTTTACCCCAGTCCCCTAGATCGAACATGTATGTCATGTCATGGAGTGGGTGTGCCCTCCAGTCCTCTAGAAAGCATTTCCTGCCTCCAATGGATGACAGGCAAGTAGCATATTGCTGTGTTCCCCTTCCTCAAAGGAGGAGGGCTGCCTGTGAATGCTCAATCCTCCTTCCTTCAGCCGACCTCCAGTGATCCTGGCCTGTTCTCGAACTGGGATCGCTGATGTGGTGGGTCGTATGACACTCGATGCTTCAGCCTCTGCACCACTGGGCCAGCTTATAAGGAATAGTTTTGACAGCCTTCTGTTAAAAGAGTGAAATGCAGGAAGCTAGCCACCAGGAGAGGCACTTAGTTACCATCGTAATGCCCAGCATACACGGGCAAAGGGCACAAACAACTAAGGGGACTGCCAGACGTCCTTCATGCAGTTCAGATAACAGTGGCATGCCTGAGCCGGCCCATCAATGCAGCGGTGGTACTGCCGCTCGTGATGCCAGTGACCTGGGTTTGGGAATGAGCCAGGATCATCAAGAGCCAGCAGGAGGAAGGAGGATCATGCATCCCAGGGAACATTCTCCTTCTCCTCCTACTTTACTTTACTTTACTGCTTCTGGGTGACCACAGGTGGTAGTGCAGCAGAGGAAGTAGTATGGGACAGGATGATGTTGGCCAGTGACCCATGTTGCGCACGCACAATGTCTGCATACACACTAGTCCCCCACATGCACTGACATCATCTGAGCTCTGGGAAGAAAACTAGGAAACTGACCCTGGTCTTGGCTCCCCATGAGGCCTTGTACACCCGAGCCAACTCTACGTTTGCAACCTGTTGTCCAATACATGGCTCAGTGAGGGTATATCCCCCAACCCATACATAACCTGGGGGAGGCAAACCAAGGCTTCATGGGGGCAACAGCAGAGTCCGAGGTAAGGTGAGGGCTGGCTGGTGGTGGAAGGAATCTGGGGAAACCAGGGACTGGTGTGAAGGAAGGCATAAACAAAGAATTGAAATTAAAAATGTGGTGTGCCCTGTGGATGTGCAGGGAGAACAGGTGCACCTCAAGTGGGTTTTGCAGATTCTAAAGAATACCGGCAGGTTGATGGGCTCTATTCAAAGTGAATTCAGACACCACCTGAGGCACAGTCTTAGGATGAGTCCTAAAGGGTAGCCTATCTAGATAAAAGTTTAGATAAAGGGGTCAACTACCATAGCTTGATGCTCAAACACCCAGTGTGCCAATGTGACTGCAACCAAAAATGGGGTTTTCCAGGACAGAAACCTGAGATTACAGGAGGTACCAGGTTTAGAGTCCTGATGAAAAATTCCAGAACCAGGGCTTACAGACAAGGAGATTCCTGTGCAGAATACCCTTGAGAAATTTGAGGGAAATCTCCAGTTGAGCCACAGATTTCCTGCCTGTAGGTGCATGATAGGCTGAGAAGGCTGGCAGAAGTACTTTCACAGAGGAGAACTGCAGCCCTGACTGGGACAGGAAGAGAAAATACTCTACAGCATTCTGGATCAGACAGGTGAAAGGCTTCTGAGAACACAGCTGACACCAGATGTTAAAGTGGTTCCTACATAAGCAAATAGGGGGAAAAGGGGAAAGGGAAAGGAGAAATTGTTTAACTAGGAAAGGCACACTAAGCTGGGGCTTGTTTTCAGGTGCAACCTGGGAGCACAAGGAAGTTGTGACTTGCTCAGGGTCACACAGTATGCAAGGGGGCTGTGGGATTCAAACCCAGGTCTCCAGGTTTGTAGCTCAGAGCCTTAAACCATTGGGCTATATTGCCTCAATTTCTCAATTTCTGAGGACATCCACATGAAATAATTTTGTCTATGCACAATATCTGCTTTTGCTGCTCTTCGCTCTCAAGGCCGTCAGTCAGCATTGTATCCACTCGGTGGAAGAACAGCTGAGTAGTGTATGGGTAACCGTACACTGTTCTATATAGTGTATGGTGACGGCAAAAAAAAAAAAAGAAAACTCACTTTTCCATATTTATGTCAGTTCTGCCTACCTCCCTTGATTTACAACTGCTGCTGGTCAGCACACACGCATGCCACTCTCACACAGCAAGGGACAAATCACAACGTCTGCTGGAGTCCCTTGTATTATGACATCCTCACTAACGCAGAATGAAAAGTCATTCTGCATTAGTGAGGATGTCACTACTGCAGCAGAACGACTGTTTGCAATGTATGGATTTCCATACACAACCGCATTCCACCATACACTATATCTGCTTTTGTTGCTCCTTTACATGGAAAGTTAGTAATAGGGGAAGGAGGCAGTATAGCGCAGTGGTTTAAGGCTCTGAGTTACAAACCTGGAGATCTGGGTTTGAATCCCACAGCCCCCACTTGCATACTGTGTGACCATGAACAAGTCACTTAACTTCCTTGTGCTGTAAACAAACTTTCAGCTTAGTATCTTTCCTGGTTAATAAAAAAAACAAAAAATAATAACCATGGTGAGAGCGAGATTCTCTGTAGGAAGGCGCTGCTGATCCGCTTGTAAGTGCATACTCAGTTGAACATGACTGCTCCAGCTGATCAGCACAATGCGAATGCTAGGGTTGCCAACATTGGATTTCAAAAATAAGGGACAGACCCCCCGCCTCTTGCCCCACCCCTTCCCTGTCCTTGCTCCACCCCTTTCCAACCCTGCCCATCCCACCCGGTCACATCCGATAGAGCAAGCTCCAAAGATTTTATACTCATGGAAGTAAATTCCAGTAGGATGGGTAGTACTTAGTACCAATTCAACCAACTGGCTGCTGTCTAGTCTGCACTTTGACACATCAGCAGAAGGAAGTAGTTAGGTGATGCATGCTCGTACTCAGCCTCAGACAGACAGGCAGGCTGGTTGTTGTTGTGACTCAATCACAGTTACATTTACTCAGTCCCAGAATTTTTATTTCAGCCAGCCAGCTAGTCACCCCCACCGACCATACCACAACTAAGTGTAAGTTAGTTGTCACTACTAAGGAAGTGAAAGCTATACTGGCCAAGCAGCTTCCCAGAAACAAAGCTCAGGGACACTGGTTTACCAGGATTGAGAAAGGGTATATTCCATTTTGCACATTGTAAAAAATGGTATTGTCACCGGTGTCTGCTAAGCCAAAATCCGGTTTTACCGGTATTTGGTTCTGTGTACTTTATTTAACACTTTTTAACTCTGCTAACATGCATTTTAGCAAGTTTGACCTCCACTATTGCACATCCTTCCCATCCTTGTACCAATTTAAAGTTATTTTAGGTACAAGATGTGATGGCAGCAGCAGCAGCACTACAGCCCCCGTCCCTAAGGTGTGATGGAAGCAGCACTACCTCCCCATCCCTCAGATGCGATGGCAGCACCAACAGTACTATGGCCCCCATCCCTCTGGTGTGATGGCAGCAGCAACAGCACTATGACCTCCCTCCCTCAGGTGTGACAGAAGCAGCAGCACTGCAGCCCCCATCCCTTAGATGCGATGACAGCAGTACTACATTCCCCATCCACTAGTGGTGATGGCAGAAGCACTACAGCCCCCACCCCTTCGTGTGATGGCAGTAGCAACAATGTAGTTCACATCCCTCTGGGGTGATGGCAGTAGTGACAGCATTACGATCCCCTTTCTTCAACACCCACACCCCACATGCACAAGTTAAAAATAGCTTGGTCTCTTTGCTTGTTAGAACTCAGATGTGAATTAATCTGAACCATCACCGCTAAGGTGGACTACCTTTGTTTATCTATAATTTAACTGCATGAATTGGAATTCTGCCTGTGACACCACTGACCAGGATTAGGAAACAGACTTGGGTGTTGGGGGGCCAGCTAGTGGGTGAAGGCTTGAGTGTCCAACAACCACTCACCTTCTCCTAGGAGGGAGGGTGGGTTCATGACTCAGCATTTTCTGTCCCTTGGTGGAGGCCAGAGGCACGACAACACATCGTCCCTCACTGCGGGAGGGAGCGTGACAAATGTCGGCTTGTGCCTTGACATCATGTGGTGTGTCACGCTCCAAAGATAATGGGAAAACACCACCGCTGGCCAACTGAAGGATAGCTGATGGTCCCTCCATAAGCCAGAAGCCCCAGACATGTGTCCGTTCTGACCCCTGCCATGCTCTGGATACACAGGAAGCTCTTTAGGGCAATTCTCCTCCCCTGGTAGCCTCCCACAGGGGTAGGGGCCCACTCAATAAAGAGTTACTTTGGGTTACCTGGTAGCACAGCAGTAAGGGACAGTGGATGGTGGTCGGGACTCAACAGCGGTGGTAAGGGACCTTGGCAGGCCTGAAGGAATGGATGGCCAGGGGCTAGGAGGAGCAAAAAAAAAATGCTTGAATTTGCTTCTTTGAAATAAAGTGTCTTCACCTAAAAAATCCACAAGTGATTAGTGGGGGACCTTCAAATGGATTCATGCATCTCCCAGACATGTGGATGTTTTTTTTTTACTTGGTGTCCATGAAAAGGGTGTCTCCCAGTTTTCATGTCTTTGTTCAGATGTGAATTGAGCACCACTCTGCCCACCAGCATCATACAGCCCCTGGGGTCCTACCTTCTGTGTGTCATTGAATGTGCTTTCAAAATCCACTGGCCAAACATAAGTACACTTAAATACTTAACATTTGCTTTTTGTTGAAGCAGTCTATCAGAAAACTTTTTGTTGTCACAGAGACTGAAACAGCAGGTGGGAGAAAAGGTGCAAATGATCTAATTCACCTAACTGGGGTGCTGACTGTGAAATCTCTTCATAAGTAGTAAAGCAGTTTTTTCCTTGTGAACATACTTTCATTCAGACTAGTTTTCATTCAAACAACTGAGGATTGTGGATGGCCCTACTGGTTATAAACTTGAATAAGCTAGTTGGTAACAGTGATCCTGCATTTAGCAATCTGCAACCTAGATTCTCATATGCAAAGAATACAATAAAAAAATGACTAAAATCTAAAAGCAAGCTTATAAAACACATAAAATGTAGATGAACATTTACCCTTACCTACACAAAATCATTGCAGCCCAAGTAAAACTCAAGTAAATTACATGGTACCCTGACTACTATTCTATGATGTAGTACTAAACATATATTGGTATTTTTTTATATTCTTTGTAAACCAGGTAAGGCCCACTAGGCAGAACTGCCTGTTTTGAGGAGTGACCTAGAAGCACTGGGAGGTTAAGTGACTTGTTTGGAGTCTCACAGCATGCGGTGGAGGTTGTGGGAATCAAACCCAAGTCTGCTGGATGTACCCAGTTCAATCACTGTTTATTATTCTAACCACTAGGCTATACTGCCAGCCATAATAACACCCATATACAATGTTTTAATATATAATTTTAATAATAGTGCACAGTACCTACAGTACAAATTATGAACATTAAACACTTTACAACATTTTACTAAAACTGAACTATTTGCCACTCCATCTGCTTATTTTTTCTTACACCAAAGTGGGTGAATAGTTGACAGAGCACTGTAAATAGCTTTTGATCAGGATTCATTATTCTACATCCAGAAACAGATAACATTTATTTATTCTGGATTTATTTAATATTGATTTTCTGTGGCTCACTAAATAGAATCTAGCACTGTATGAGGCAGATGTTTTTACATTTTGGAAGAGGCAGCACATCTTATCCGTTTAGGATTCATGTTAGAAACAGAAGTCTTTCTTCATATTTAAAACATATTCAAGTGTCAGTGTATTCATTTAGTAGTTTATGCTGACTAATATATGCTGTAGAAAACAGTAAAGGATTTATTGTGAAGCACTCAGGATCTATAGTAGAACTCCTGCAATTTTCCAGCAAGTTTTGCAAAAAAAACTGTGCAATTTCAGGTTACTTTTCCTGCAATTTTCCAGTGGTCTTGCCCATGTGTGCTGATACTTGTAGACTCTTAGGCACATACTACAAGAAAACTGTGGTTTCAGGAAGGAAAGCAGTCCTCAGGTGATGGAGGTGTAGGTGGGAAGCATGGGTGGTTAAACTGAATGGCTGATTACAACAAAGCAGTGCGGGTGATTTCCTTACTGACTCTATATGCAGCAAAGCAGAAAGAATGCAAAGCACAGCAGCATTCATTTTAAGATGCTGAAATCTGGGTCAGCATGCTGGCACTGCAATAGCACTACTGCTTGCAATGCCAGCGACCCAGGGTCGGAAGCGAACTTGTGTTGCTGGAGGTCTGGCCAGGGAAGTAGGATAGAGCACCTGGGGGACTGCTCTCCTCCTCATCCGGGGAGGGTGGGCTGCAGGTCCTGCTGCTTTACCACCACCTGTGTGACCATGGGTGGTGGTGCAATGGTGCTGCAGAGTGATCAGGAGGGGAGGATGCTAGCCAGAATCTGGAGCAGAGGCATGTCTCTATGTGACCTACCTCCTTGGATCTTCTCTAGTGCTGGTGGCCTCAGGGACAGAGACCAGAAAACCAGGAATAATCACCCCACATTGGCCACTGGCAGAAGGGACCCAGGTGCCCCAGACTTCATAACCAGGCTCCATGAGGGACCCACTGGGCTACGCAACACACACTAAGGGAGTGTGGAGGGGTGATCTGGGGTCCCTCTTCCCACCTGGGGGTACAACCCAGGCAGGATAGGGCAGGTCCACAGGAGCTCCTGAGCATTACCTGGGGGTGAAGCTAGGGGATACCCAGCCTAGGGATCTCTGAAAAGTGGAGACTGATGCTGTGAGAAGGGGACATAGAAAGAGAAAACAAAAAAAAATTTAAAAGATGCTGACATCTTAGAGATTCTGTGCAGTGACATGCAATTTCCGTGAGGCACCAGTACAAGAATTCAAAATCCGCATGTCAAGCAGGATTCCGTGACTGCTACCGGTGTTACTGGTAAAAATGGAAAACCAGGGTCCCTGACAAAGCTGCTTTCTCACAGAGCTGATGGGCTGTGCTGTGCCTGTAATGCAGCAAAGTCTCTCTCTGAGCAGGAGAGCATTCACAGGGTGACTTTTCTGGCTAGGCTGACTAAAACCTCTTCTGTGATTTTACTTCAGCACTTTTTCAAAGCTGTACTGTAGAAGCATGCAATTACCTCCTTTTCTCACAGTTGCAGAATATCTGCTTGCTTTGCCCGATGCATGGTCTGTCTCTCTCACTCTCTTTCTTTGCCCTGTAGTCCACCTCTCACAACAGAAAATTGCCCCACACAGAGTGACTCAGTCCAAGAACAACCCTTGTTGTTCATTCGGAAAATGCAACTCCCAGTCCCAACTGGTCCATGGACCATGGAGCTTTCATTCACTCTAGTCAGTGATAGAGGTCCTGACCTGTGCCCGTTGCCCAAGGTGCCCTTCTGGTTCCCTTTGCAGCAGCCTGATTGTCAGTGTAATAATAAACCCTCCCTGACTGGCTCCGGCAGTCAGCTGAACTCGAGCAACTGATGTTGTTTGTCTCAGTGACAGTCACTCAGTAAGCTCTGCCAGCACAACACCCCACCCCCACCAGACCAGACTGGCTCCATGCCTCTGTGGAACTAACCAGACCCTCCAGTCATCTCAGTCGCTCGCTCATCTCATCACCCAAAACAAAATTCCTTCCAAACTGGCACTGGCAGCATTGGGCTGAGCACTTTTTTACTTTACTTACTTGAAAGTTGGGGGGTCTCCTCCTCATCACTCTCCAGTCCTCACTCGTGCAATCTCCAACATTATTCCTCCAGGTCCAGCACACAGGCAGTGGGCACTGCCAGGCAGTGAAGTGCAGCAGCACCCACACACCGGCAAGGAAGGCAGCACTGACTGCCACCATGCACCACACCAACGCACAATGATCTGGATGCACCCAATAAAGACCTGCGACATGTATATGTACATCTAGGAGTTACTGGGTATGTCTGCTGTTAGGCAGAAACTACTTACCCAGTAATGCTAGCCATGTATATAAACACAGTGAGTGATTGCTTTGTAGTCAGAGGGAGAGCCAGGGTATGAGGGAGCGGGGAGGACAGCGGCAGAGGGAGGAAGTGGGAGGGATTTCTTTCACAGCCGGTCTCACAGACGTGCAGGAGGGCAGGAGACAAGGGTGACATCAATATGCTAAATAGACACGTTATGATTGCTGATTGCAAGGGTGCTTTTGTTTGAAGTGAAGACCACTGCTGCCAAACTGCTGTCATAGACAGCTCACCCATCCATTGGTGCGTAAGGGACATGCCCGCTACATGGAGCATTGCATTGAGCAGGACAGTCAAACACCTCCAAAAAGTCGTACTGTCCCAAAACGTTTCTTGCACATGCATGCAAGTGAATGCAAAAATGAATCCTTGATGACTGCTTTTCCAGGGGACTGCACTATTTTGATGCTGATTAATGATGATGATTAATTCTTCAACACAGGAAAGATGAGTCTCCTCCTGCAAGACTAGAATGAGTCTGAGAAATGTTAACTGCTCTGAATGCTGAAGGATCTATAGTGTGTCTTTTTCATACCATATGTATTTTAAGTCATGCTGGGAGAGCTTTCATGCTTTGCTTCTTATGACTCAATAGTACTGATGGGGTAATGAGAGTTCGATCTAAATCCCTATTTCTACCATGTTTTTTTTTTTGCTCCTCCCCCCTTTAGGCTGTTCCCATTCTTGTTATTATTCTTTTTTTTTATTAAAATTTTTTTGTAGCAATGAGTGATTTTTTAATCTATGTCCATTTGCCATATATTAGCATATTCTGCGTGTACACTTGGGGGATCTTGGTGGTGGTGATAATGGGATTGCTTTGTGAATTGCTGTTATTGGTGTTACCCTTTTTGTTGTCATATTCCATTGTTTCTTACTGATGTTGTTACCTTGTTTGTATTGTTGCTCTTGTTATATATAGTAAGTTATGTTTGTTGTATTGTTATTTGGTATTTGGTAAAATTCAATAAAGTTTATTAAATTGCTAAAAAAATCAAGGCTGCTTATTTGGTTTTTGTTTCTTTACATCAATGTTCACCAATAACTAACTTGTCTATGTTTCACATTATTCTCAGCTTCTGCATAAGGAGTGCAAAAAATTGTTTTTTTTTTCTGGTCTCATTAGGAAATGTTCTCATGTGCCCTGTTATTTTTAACAGGACACACTAACCCAAACAAACATTGCCCTCAGACTACAACAAGGAGCAACCAACCACACTTGGGAGACTTCAGTACCTGGCTATGTACTGTTCAGAAGAGACCGAGGTGCAAAAAGCAGGGGTGGAGTGACTCTGTATGTCAATGAAAATATCAAAGCTACAGAAATTCAGAACACACATAAGGAGCCAAAAGAACTGTGGGTCACCCTGGAAACAGGAAATGGGACAGCCATAAGAACTGGGGTTGTCTACAGGCCCCCAGACCAGGGGAAGGACATAGACACATTACTGTTAGAAGATATACAACATGACAGCTAAAGGGGAGGTTCTGATAATGGGAGACTTCAACATGCCGGATACAGATTGGTCAATACCAGCAGGAACATCTGCCAGAACTAGACACATGGTGGATTCCCTGCAGGGGGAGGGCCTCAAACAACTGGTACAACAACCTACAAGAGACAGGGCTAGCCTAGATCTAGTACTGACTAACAGGGAAGGGATCACAGATCTCCAGGTAGAAGGTCACCTGGGGGCCAGTGACCATCACATGTTATGGTTCAATTTGGCCACTACATCTAAATCATCCCATTCCAAGGCAAAATATGGGACTTCAGAGGAGCTGACTTTGATAAGATGGCCAACAGAGTTAGCTAGCCCTGGCAAAAAGAAACACAGGTGAGGGGTACAGGCAAGTGGGCAAGCATTAAGGATGCACATTGAAGCAACAGCCCATTGTGTTAGACAGAAAAGGAAGTGCAAAAGAAGAAGGAAACCACTTTGGTTCTCAAATACAGTAGCAGAAAAGGTCAGAGCCAAAAGGCTGGCCTTCAGGAAATATAAGGGAACACAGTGGGATGAAGATAGGGAGGCATACCAAACTGCCCTAAGGGAAGCAGGGAAGACAGTAAGGCAGGTAAAGTCCCAAACTGAGGAAACACTAGCACGAACAGTTAAAGAAGGTGACAAGACTTTCTATAGATACATTAGTGAAAGGAGAAAGTCCAGACGGGGTATTGCTAAGCTCAAAGGAGAAAAGGGGCATGTGAGGAGGAGGACCCTGTAAAAGCATCTATCCTAAATAGATACTTTTGCTCAGTATTTACTGAAGAGAAGGTAGGGCAGGGCCCACAGCTCAGCACCATGGACACAGAGGGGAGGGAGGTGAGCACTACTCCCTTCACAAAAGAAAGGGTCCTACAAGAGCTCGCTAAGCTCAGGGTGGACAAGACAATGGGACCTGATGGCATACATTCCAGGGTACTTAAGGATCTAAGGGTGGAACTAGTAGAGCCATTAGCAGAACTGTTTAGTGAGTCTTTGAACACAGGACAGGTCCCAGAAGACTGAAGAAGGGCTCATGTGATCCCGCTCCACAAGAGTGGTAGCAGGGAGGAGGCAGGGAACTACAGACCAGTCAGTCTTACCTCAGTAGTGGGCAAGATTATGGAGGCACTCCTTAAGGAAAGGATAGTGCAACACCTGGAATCCATAGGGGCACAGAATCCAAGACAGCATGGGTTTACAAAAGGAAGGTCCTGTCAAACTAATCTCATAGATTTCTTTGACTGGGTAACCAGAGTGGTGGACCAAGGGGGAGCAGTTGATGTTGCCTACCTTGACTTCAGCAAAGCTTTCGACACTGTACCACATAGAAGATTGATAAATAAGCTGGGTAGGCTTGGGGTGGGTCAGAAGTTGGTCAAGTGTCAGTGGCTCAGTAGGTAGCACACTCGCCTCTGAGGCCGGGAGATCAGAGGGCTGTGGGTTCAGTTCCCACATCTGGCACTTGGGTTAATATCCCAGTACTGACACTGTAGTGCAGCATGAGAGGGGTGCTGCACTTCTGAGGTGCCGTCTTTCGGATGAGACGTTAAAACCGAGGTCCCGTCTGCCTGGATTGGTGGTAGTTCAGGTGGATGTTAAAGATCCCATGGCACTTATCGAAAAGAGAAGGGGAATTTCCCCGGTGTCCTGGCCAAATTTCCCTCATTCACTAAAAATACCACCAACAGCTTAATCTGGTTCAAGGTCAGTTGGCATTCATCTGTATCCCCCTCCCCCAGGTCGTGCCTGAAAATAGGCAGGATTTGTCTAGTGCACTTACCTGGTCAACAAAAAAAAAAAAAAAAAAAACTGGGTGTCAAACTGGTTGACGGGCAGAAAACAGAGTGGTGGTAAATGGTATACAGTCAGAAGAGATGCAAGTCACAAGTGGGGTACCTCAGGGATCAGTCCTGGGGCCAGTCCTCTTCAATATCTTCATTAGTGACATTGCAGATGGACTAGAGGGTAAGGCTTGTCTGTTTGCAGATGACGCCGAGATCTGCAAAAGAGTAGATGATCCAGATGGGGTGGGCAGAATGAGAAGAGATCTGGATAAACTAGCAAAATTGTCAGAAGAGTGGCAACTGGGATTTAATGCAAAGAAGTGCAAGATCTTGCACATAGGGAGGAGAAACCCTGAAGCCACCTATAGGCTGGGAGGGGAGTTGCTGGCAGTCACAAAGGAAGAAAGAGACTTGGGCATCATCATCATCAATGACCTGAAATCATCTAAGCAGACCTCTAAAGCAGTAGGTAAGGCTAGGGGGATGTTAGGGTGTATTAGTAGGGGTATCACAAGTCGTAAGAGGGAGGTAATAATCCCACTTTACAAGACACTGGTTAGGCCCCATCTGGAGTACTGCGTGCAGTATTGGAGGCCACACCTTCACAAGGACATTAACCAAATTGAGGCAGTCCAGAGAAGGGCAACCAAAATGGTGCAGGGACTGCATCAGAAGACATATGGTGACAGATTAATGGAGCTCAATATGTATACCCTTGAGCAAAGGAGGGAGAGAGGTGATATGATCAAAACATTCAAATACCTTAAGGGCATTAACAAGGTGAAAGAGTGTAACATGTTTAAATATAAGAAAAATAGCAGGACAAGAGAACACAGCATGAGATTAGAGGGAGGCCGATTAAGAGGTAATGTGAGGAAATTCTTTTTCACAGAAAGAGTGGTGGATGCATGGAATGGCCTACCTCAGGAAGTGGTGGCTATGAATACAGTGCAGGGCTTCAAACAGGCATGGGATAGGCAAAAGGGAGCAATACAGATAAGTATGAATAGATAGGCCACTGACAGAGCAAAAGCCGATGGCACATTTATAAGGTAGAAAAATAAATGGGCAGACTGGATGGGCCTTGCGGTCCTTATCTGCCGTCAACCTCTATGTTTCTATGTTTCTAACCATACCACATAACTGTCTCCCTTTTGAGGAACACCACTCATTTTACCCCTCAGACATTTTCTGTCTCTCATTTGTCCCACACTGAAAAAGGGATTTGGTGAAGTCAGAGTGCAACTTCATGGTCTAGCTGTTCTGGCAGGACCAGTCAGTCTGTGTTTTACCATTTTGGTTTGTCCATTCCAGCCGGTCCAGAATTTGTTATGGTGCGAGAAAATATCAGGACTTTGTGAAATCCACACTGTCAGAATGGGACTGGACCAAAATGATAAAAAAATGGACTGTCTGGATGTTTGGTCCAGTCCTGGTCTGGCAGTCCGGATTTCATAAAGTCCAAATGTTTTTTCACACCCAGGTGAAATGTGGACCAGTTGGAATAGCTGGACCAATACAGTAAAACCAAGTAAAAACAGGACAGACTGGTGAGGCCAAAAACATGCAAGTTGCAACTGATATGGTTTTTATCATTTTGGTCTGGTCTGGAATTCACCCATACCCTTGAAAAGGTGCTTGCAAATAAAGATATACTATAATCTCAAACTTTAAAGCAGAAATTCTGAAAATTCTCTTATAAACGCACTGAGTTTTCACAATGTTTTGAGCTTGCGTCTTGAAGTCTGATGATGTATCTCTCATTTCAGTGACAAAAGGTTGAGAGTTACAGGAGCAACCATAAGCTACTTGATCTGTTTTGGTTGCCTTAATCTGCTCTACTCTAATAAATTGTTTCCTTTACACCCCCCTACTCACACAGCTTGTATAAAGACCCTGTTTCCCATGCATCCTTGTTGCCAGTTTCTTGCTAACAAGGACACATTGCTATGTTGAAGGGAGGAAGAGAGCCTGTTGCTGCCTAGATCTCCCACAGCTACATGATACAACTGGTCCAAACAGTGGCTGTCATTTGTGACTCAAGTAACCCATGACCCTTACTGTCTGCCTCCTACCTTCCTTCCATCCTGTATATTAAAGATGCAGCAAAATTTAATTTAGCCAGCTAAGTTCTGGTGAAATCAGGAATTTTGCCCTGCAAAATATTTCATGGGTGTGAAATGCACAAAATGTGGAATTTCACCCACGAAATACGTAATGTAACCCACAAATGGTGGAATTTTGCCCACAGGTGGCAAAATTCCACCTTTCACATGCAAAATTGCACATTTCTTGGGCTGAATTTTGCATTTCACACCAGCAAAACATTTCACAAAATGCGTGAATTTCATGAAATTTTCGAATTTCGCCCATCTCTACTGTGTATGGCTTGTTGTGCAGGAGTGGGTGAAAGGTAGACAGCTTATGGTGCTTGGCTTTCTTACTCAGCTGCAAAAGCCACTTAGGATAGCTGACCCACACAATCAGAACAACCATGGAACTGTCTCTCCTTGAGTTAAACCTTGTTACACTCCTTCCTACACCAAGTCACTCATGCACAAAATCCAAACCTGCTGCCCCGCAGTGGTGCGTAGATTCCCCTCAGTTCACAACACTGTCATCTGAACCCCAGAACTGTAAAAAAAGACCAGAATGGCAATGCTTCTCATTCTTAAGGCAGGTAAAGCATACCACTATCCTGTGGATGGCAAAAGGGGTTGCCACTGGTATTCATGCAGTTTAGGTAGCTTTCTGGACCATTTGAAATGTAGATCATGGACAGTGAGCACTCACAGCACTACACTATGAATTCTGTGTGGCAAAATGTCCCATGTATTTTACACTCCTGGTACTCACAGGCATCCTAGGAAGGGGGCATCTGCTTCCACAGACACCATGGACAGGTGTACCTGTCACACATAGGCCCCTCCTGAGGACTGGGGCACTCAACATTCATGATCATATGATGATGGGGAACTGACTACTTAACAGGCACCTGAGGATGGAGCCAGAAACAACACAGGATGTTTATTGACAGGTGTACTGCTGTAAAGAAAGTGTCCCATGACAAAAAGTGATGTTTTTAAATAATTTATTCAGTAGCCATCCCCCATCAATGGACTCCCCACCTACCCTCAACTCAAGAATCAGGCTACAGAGCCCCCTCCAAGCCATGTTGACATGCTCACTAGCCCCAACACTA
Source organism: Neoceratodus forsteri (assembly GCA_016271365.2). Lineage (NCBI taxonomy): Eukaryota > Metazoa > Chordata > Ceratodontiformes > Ceratodontidae > Neoceratodus > Neoceratodus forsteri. The sequence continues at coordinate 855,364,894 of CM057450.1, forward strand.
CCCAGCCCTGGTTACAGACTACTTGACCACAAGTCCCACCCTGACCTCAAGTTTCTCAGCCGTTATAGCCATGTCCTTGGGCTCTGGTGCATTTCCAGTCCTGATGACAGCTTACAAGCCCCACATCAAAAACTTTTATGGCCTGCTGTGTGGGACGGGGATCCAAAATTCTGAGTCCATGGCTTGGGAGATTGTGTTAAGTCTAGTGTAGGGCGGGCATACAGTCAGGGCTGGGGCCTGTCATTGTTAGAGGGGTTATATAGAGATATATATATATTAGAGGCAAAAAACTCCATTTAATGCATTAGTTAGGGTTGTTCCACAGCGACAAAAGTGAGGAAATTTGGTGTTAGGGTTGAAACCCCCTCTTGGACCCCAGCCCACCCCAACCCGGCATCAGGGTGCGCATTGGGGTCATCGGCCCTAACTCTCACCTCATCAGATGTGTGAAGAAGCAGAGGTGTAGGAGAATGGGGTGAGAGTTAGGACCGACGACCCCAATGCGCACCCTGATGCCAGTTGGGGGGTTGGGCTGGGGGGTCCAAGAGGGGGTTTCAACCCTAACACTGAATTTCCTCGCTTTTGTCGCTGTGGAACAACCCTAACTAATGAATTAAATGGAGTTTTTTGCCTCTAATTTCCCTTCTTGTTGAGAATGATAATGAGAAATAGTGAATGTAATGTGGCGGTGGGAGTGCAGGGCCCTGGCCTCCGCGCTCCCACCACGTGATGTCTTGTGACATAGTAACAGGAATAGCAATGCAAACAGAAGTGCTAACAGTGGCGCACATGGTAATGCAACACGAATGAGAACAGAAAGGGTAACGCACACGGTGGCGTAGATGGGAACGGTCCGCCACGTGATGTCTTGTCACATAGTAACATGGTGCCTGCAAATGCAAATGGTAATGGGCATGGTGATGCAAAGCAAAACATAAAGAGAAACAGTACTGTAGACAGAAATGTTAAAAACAACGCAAACGCAACCGCAAATGAAAATGCAAAGGGTAACGCACATGGTGGCGTAGACGTGAACGGTAAGTGAAACGGGTACGGAAACACAAGCGGAAACGGTAACAGTAATGGAAGTGCACAGGCTGCTTTTCCCCAAAAGCTGCATAGAGAAAGACAGTGAGTACAAAGAATGTATGCAAAATAATGAGTCTCGGGAACAGAAAATGAAGACTTCGAATAGTAAACTGCTTGTATCTCAGGAACGGTACGACGTAAAAAATTTAAAAGTCATATGAATTATCACTTTCCTGGCTAGTTTTAGGGGGCTAAGTATTTTTCTGACGAAAAGTCCGTATCTCGCACCGTTTCCGAGATACTGGCCCTGAAAGGCACGGCGAACGCCGTAATGTTATCCTATGGGAATAAAAGAGAAGTTTGGAGTGCCATAACTTTGCCTCCCTGTAATATTTTTTCACCAAACAATGGAAAGGCACATCTGTGGGATGTTGGCTGTGTTCCCTGAAAATTTCAGCCCAAAAGACCAAACTGTTATTTTGCAGCAGGGCGCCAAAGGATTGCTGCAATGCATCGGACGCCGTAATGTTATCCTATGCGGAAAAAGTGTCAACTTTGGAGTGCTGTAACTTTTCCGCCATGTAATATTTTTTCAACAAAATACTGAAAGGCACATCTGTGTGATGTCACCAGAGTTCCCTCCAAATTTTAGCCCAAAACACCAAACCGTTCTTTTGCAGCGGGGTGCCAAAGAATTGCTGTCATTGTCCCTCAGCCTAGAAAAGTACTGTCGCAATTTGCAAAAGCTTTCGAATTCATTCGACAGTGTCACAAGTGTGAAAGTACTTGTGAAAGTACTTTTCCAGAAATGTGAAAACATATTTCTGGGGTGTTTTACTCCAAAATAAAGACATGGCTAGCATCCTCAGGGTCCTACTAGGTGAATACAAAAAGAATTAGGTTGCTAGAGGGTCCCAAATTTAAATGCCAAGCATTTTTTTGATCACCAACGGAAAACAAAATGGCAGATTTGCAACAGTAAAATGGCCATTTGAGAAAGTAAAATCTGCATTTGCGACACTGCCGCACTTTTAGTTAACTTTTCCCATTGACTTATAATGGGAACTTGTTTTTTGAATAACTTTTGAACCATTTAATATTTTTTCACGAAATCTTTGAAAGGCCATCGGGGACCCCGGCCACATGTTCCCTGAAGATTTTGGACCGGTTGTGCAAACCGTGCAACCTGTAGGCGCGACCGTAGAATTCCAAAAGAGCGTAAACGCATGCGCAGATCACGCTTAATAACTCCGCAGCCGTATATCCGACCGGTATGAAACTTGGCAGATCCCAAGTATGGGTCTTGATTGTGTATTCCAAATTTCAGGCAAATCTGTCAAATGGTTGCAAAGTTATTAAGGTGCAAAATTTTGGGTTTAACATGTAAATGGCTCCTCAACCCTAACGATGGTAGCACTACCATGCTACCATAATATATATATATATATGTATACACACAGTGAAGTCAGCTACAATGAAGTGCAGTAACTTGCAGTAATAACATGTCACAAAATCCTGCATGACAAAAGGGCTTAATTGCCATTGACTTACAATGGCCCCTACAGTAAATTGTGGCATTCTGTGATATTCTGCAGCATTTTGGCATTGCATCCTGGCTGTCACATTTGTATATAAATATATATATATATATATATATATATATAGAATATGACATCACCTGACTGAAGATATCATATTTAGCTTCACGAGATGCCAGTGATAGCATGATAGCTCACGAGTGACGAAACCACGAGTGAGATATCTTGATGTCACTGGCCTCAAGTGAAGATAAATATGATATCTTCAGTCAGGCCATGTCATGCTCTGTTTATGCAATGTATGTTTTGCCCCCCTAACCCAACCCACCACTTACTCCTCTCAATGCAATGGCCACATAAAGGTGATGGCCCTAGCACTACAACTCCCCTTACAGGAATGCTGCCAAAACAACATATGTCATTTGTTGTTTAAAAAAATTTCTGGTGGAGCTGGCTATTTATGATTATTTTTAAAAAGAGTTATCTGGTTTATCCTGCCATGCCCCCCAACACAGCCTCCCATGCCCCCCCCCAAGATAACAGATCATATAAGGTATTGAAATATCTGGTTGATCCTGTCAGTTTAAAGTTATTTAAAAAAATTTGCCTAGCAACAGACGCTCGCACTTCCCTCTACTGTTCCAAAGCCGTGAATTCACTCGCTGCAGTCTGTGTGCAGTTGGCAGCTTTTTTTCAATGAAGAAACAACACTAAGCTGTGCATAAAACACATCATTTTCTGACTTTTTGAAATCCTAGAAAACCTCACAGAATATAGTGCTCATCAGTGTGAATAGCTCTCGGCCATGCTACATTTACAGGGAAAGTGAAAGTGTTCAGAGTGGCAGGATCAACCAGATAAGCATTTAAAATATTAATTTCTTTGAAAATAATGGCAGGATCAACCAGATAATTTCACAGATGATTGAGAGCTGCCGGGGTGTGCTGCTTAGGGGTGTTGGGGTAGAGAGTTAGCCACGGGCAGTAGACAGCAACAGGCAGATTCTTTCAGTTTCATTAGGATGACGTAAAGGAATGTGGAGATATCAGTGATATCTTCACATGTGAAGATATCACTGATATCTCCATGACCTGGCTGAGATATTAATTTGTGTCCCTCAATTTATCTCAAAACATACATACAGTACATACATACTGTACATATATACTGTATATAGGTATATAGCTCAATATAGATATATCACTTATTTTATATTGGGGGCCTGCTGCCTGGGATGGGGAGGCATAGATCCCTGGCACAAGGGCATGGTAATGATGAAATTGTGAGGAGATGAGATAAGGAATGTATCTTTATATTTTACAGTTCCTTTTAGCAGACATTCTAAATTGTTGTCCTTGCCTGTGCCTAAAGAATATTTCTCTTGTGCTAGAGGCTTGAACAGTATAATTGGAGACTTGGCAACATCTAAACCACTGGACTGGATCCAAAGTGATAAAAATAAGAAAAGCTTGCCTGACTGTACCAGATGCAACCTGTGTGGTCCAGCTGTTCCCACTATGGATTATGATGGTTATTTGTTTGGTCCTTGTCTGCCTCCTCACCCAATATTGACCCTGGTACAATCAATAAATGCAGTCATTGGCCACATTCCTCCTAGTACAAAATTGCTTGGTGTCTGGTAGTAGTAATAATAATAATAATAATAATAATAATAAAAATAAAACTTTATTTTTAAAGCGCCTTTCAAAAACTAAGGCATTGTACAGTAATAAAACATACAAAATCAATAAAAAACAGAACAGTATAACCAAACAATGGAGTAAATAAATATCTAAAATATCCATTCTGGATAGGCACAATGCCACAGATGTGTCTTCAAGGCCTTCTTAAAACTCTCCACAGTGTCTCATATTTCACAGTCTTCGATGAAGTGAGGTAAACTTTGATTTTAAGATGATAAATAGGTCGCTGTACAATGTCTTCTTCTTCACAGTGTCCTCCGTAGAAGCTTGGTTTGGAACTGATTCTGCAACTCCTGAATCAGCAGCAACACCCTGGCCTGGGGTAAAGACAGTGTTGAGGTAGGCGGAAGGTACTGCTGGCAGAGGTAAGGCTTTTCTTGCAGGTGGGCACAGGGCACCCTTAAGCACCTTGCCCAAAAAGTCATGTATTGTATAATCTAGATGTTGGCTCCCAGCCACCTAATCACCCACCCTAGTCCCATAATGACAGGCAGGGCTGTCTCTCCACTCACATGCAATGCCTTATGCTAACTTCTAGATACTATATCAATGTACAATACATGCTTGGTGTAGTAATATAGGACCTGTGTGTGGCAGATAGAAGACAAATGTTGAGGTCAGAGGAGGGATTGTCCAAGCTGCCATTGAGATAAGGGAGGTTGGCTGTTTGGGTGAGGGGTGGCAACAGTTAGATGATACTACATATGAATTCCTGTATAGGGTGTGGGGGTGGTGGTATTACTGGAAACCAGGAAGCTGTATTCTAAGTAGTGGGCAGACAAGGCCTGCATTCAATGAGAGCACCAGGATCCATACTGGATGTGGCTCTAACATGGATTGCATTCAGTGACGACACCCAGATCCACACCAGGTGGGCAAGGGGCATACAAGGACTACATTCAGTGAGACTATTGGGATTTATACTGAGAGGGGGTAGACAAGAATTTGCTGTTGCTGTCTACTGCCCATGGCTGTACAATGGACAGGTTAGGCCACACCTTGAGTACTGTGTACAGTACTGGAGACCACACTTGAAGAGGGACATACAGCTTCTGGAGAGGGTACAGAGAAGGGCAACTAAGATGATACGAGGACTAGGGGATTTGACGTATGAGGACAGACTTGAGGAGCTCTGCCTGTTTTCATTGGAGGAGAGGAGAGACAGGGGGACATGATTGAGGCTTTCAAGTACCTCAAGGGAATAAATAGGGTAAACATGGAGGGATCTTTAGACTAAAGCAGGGAGGTATCACCAGAGGGCATGGTTTGAAGTTGGAAGGTGGAAGGGTGAGGGGAGAAAAGAGGAGGAGGAGGTTTTTCACTGAGAGGGTGGTGGACCCTTGAAATGCGCTGCCTGGCGAGCTGGTTCAGAGATCCACAGTGGAGGGCTTCAAGAGCAGGTGGGGCAGACACAGAAAGCAGATGTACCAGATGATGGCCTGGTCCAGGGGGGTGGGGATAGATTATAGGGGCTTCTGGAACACAAGGGTGGAGGGCCTCGGCACCCAACCAGGGATCTGAGGTTCGAGCAGAGTTGATAGACCATAAGGCCTAATCTGCTGGCAATTAGTATGTTAGTATGAAAACAATGACAGCACAAGGAAATGAGGGTAGGAAGTAGTTTCCACTTGTCTTAGGGACATGCTATGAGGGTACAGGAGAGGAGAAGTTGCATTTTGGGTCTTATGTTACTTTATTGTACACTATATGCCTTTACAGTCTGTTTTATACAGGATGACTGTAGCTCACATAGTTCTTATCTATATTATTTACTTCCAGTATTTGGTAGTATTGGGTGGAGTACATATTGTGAAACATATGGAGAAGATTCCTGGCATGTTTATAAGTAAAAATCTGTAGCTTCACAACTTGCTTGTGTCAGTAGTTCATCTTTTTGAACATTCAGCACAATATTGCTTCTGAACACTATTGTTTCCTGCAATGTGAGAGAGAAGAGAGGTGGAATAAGTAATATTTAGGACTGAATACTTGCAGACATAAGCAGCAGTAACATTAGCTGATGTGGGTGAGAGACAGGAGTCCTGCCATAAAATGAAGAATGAGTTATGCATTTAACATCAAGGCAAAGGCACTAACATTGCATTTTTCATGAGTGTGGGGGAAGATGAGAGATGTAGGTCACAGAGTGCACTATGGGAGTAAACACTTCTGGAAAAAGAAAGAACTGATAGCCATTGTACACATGTCAGAGACAGGAGCTCCAAAACGAGATCAAAAGAAAATTACACATTTAACAGCAGGGCACGTTCCTAGGGCACATTTTATGATTGTTCACATTCTGTAGAATGTACATAAATATGTCAATCTGCTCAACCCTCCCTACCTGTTAGTGTGCATGTCCTCCATCTCACATCTGTTCTACACTTAGGAAAACATATTGCCATCAGTGCTGGGCTGTTAACTATAGGCCTCACTCTTCTGTTTACATTAGGGCTCAGAGTTCTTCTTGCTCACCCACATATCTGCCTGTCCTGTTTAACTGCTAGCTAGTAGCTCCAATATGGTAGCTGCCCAACCCCTTCAAATGTCACGTGATGCCCCCTCTAGACTTCTCTGATCTCTATGGTTTCAGCCATAGGGTTTCAGAAGAACAGCACAGCACAGTCAATCAGTAGTTAATATGTGGGTCTTCTAGTTGAAGCGCTCAATGAGGACCATTGCTGATTTGGTGAGAATAAGAATGAAGAAGGAGAATAGCAGCATTATGGAAGAGATTGTGATGTTGACAATATCCATGAAAAAAACATTATGGATTAACTGAAGAAGCACAAAGAAAGGCAAGAGCTGTGGCTGCACACAGGCAGACACCATACAGAAGGTGAGCTGGTGAATGGAAGTTTATACTAGCAGTGGAAACTTTCCACACAATGGGGAACCTTTAGCCATGTACTGCATATATTTATTTATTTATTTTTTATCACAACTTGATTTTTGCACCTTTGCCGGCAGCCCCCATCCAACTGACCCACCAGCCTTGCCCCCGGAATTACTTTGTGCTTACCTTGCCCTGCCTGGAGCAGCGCTTCATGGGGAGTCAGTCTTCATTCTGCTGCTGGCGTATTTTCCCCTCTGGTTTTTCTCCCAGGGGCCCCAGGAGTATGCACGCATGTGCGTGGGGGCGTGCATGATCCATACAGCCCTGGTTATGACCCCACTCCCCACCCCATGGCCTACTGCTTGGGCACCCTCTAAGCATGTGCTTCCCCTATCCTCCACTGGTTGTCGCCATCGGCCAAGGGATGCCACACTACCTCCCCGGAGAGGGGAGCTTGACTGCTGGTGGCTCCATCCAGCTCCCCCCCCATTGCTGACCTTCAATGACCCGGGCTTGTTCCCGAACCCGGGTCACCGGCATGGGTCAAGGTAAGGTGCCAGCACCCCAACCCTCTACGCCACTGAGCTGGCATACATATTTTTTATTTAAATCATGAAGTTGGACCCTGGTGAAGACCGAACAGAAGTACTCATTCAATATTTCTTTGCCCCCCTTCTCTTCTATCCACCCATTCCCTTTCCTGAGCCTAACGATCCCACCTTTCTTGTCTTGGTAATATAGTGAAGAAAGGCCTTTTTGCCCTTTTTTAATTCCCTCAGCTAGCTGCTGTTCTTTCTGAGCGTTAGCCTGCCAGACTATCCTACCTACCAGGTACACTATCCATCTTCAGGTAGTCATCCTTGTTTGCCTCCCTCTGGGTCCTCCTGAACTTCTTGTACGCTGTCCATTTATCCCTTACTGCTTGGGCGACCTCTATGCTAAACTAGCTAGGTGCTTTGGAGCTTGACATTATCCCATTGTGTCTTACGCAGTCCCTTATGGCTACCATTATTCCCTCCTTGATGATGGCACAGTGGTGTTTGCTACTTGTAATGCCACCATCCTGGGTTAGGGAAACAGCCTGGGATGCCAGAGAGACAGTGGGGGGGTTAAGCATGAAAGATGGAAGTGTCACTGCCCTCACTGTTGAACTGTCCCATGAGTGACCACAAGTGAGGCAATACAGCAGAGGTATCATAGGAAGGACTGGGCTTAGTACCAGCATCTTTTCATGCTGGCAGGCCAGTATCTTGTAAACAAAGGAAATTCACTGACCATGTCAGCTGAACAGGGCAGGTATACTCTGACCCCACACAGCCTGCTGTCTCCTTCCAAAGATGGTGTGGGGATTACTCGGAGGATCCCCCTGTCTTCTGACAACATTGCTGAGAGTAAGCAATAAGGACTACTGGACAGCTGGGTGCATGGGTGGTGAGGAGACCTGATGGCTGCTTAATTAAGGAGCTCCATTGTGCTATAAATCCATTACTTGTGCTATAAGTAACTTGCCTCAAAATGCCCACCAGTTTGATGTGACACCCTGGGACTGTTACTTTCTGAATTTGATTAGGTATCCATACTTACAAGTGATCAGGAGAAGTATTTTGTGGTGGTTGAGTAACATCATTCCCGATGGTTCCAGAAGATGGCTGAACAAGTTGCACCTGGCTCGCATGTAGCAGTTGATCTGACAGACTTAACGGACTTCAGAGAAATGTTAAAAGCCCTGACACAAGATATTCCTACCCTCAAGTCCAAAGTGGCACAATTACAGTAGATGTGAGGGTGGATGCTGTGGAAACAAGGATTGTGGACACAAAATTCTTTGCCTTACAAGTAGAGTTGGAGAATGCCACTCAGAAAGATAAGTTGACAGCTATAGAAAAATAAGTACATCAGATATTAGAGAAACTGCACGACTTTGAAAATTGAGGTAATCAAAGCAACTTGTGCATTATTGGAATCCCAGAGGGCTCAGAGGGGTCCAGCATGATTGATTTTTTAAAAATGTTTATCCCTCAGGTGTTGGACTATCACTGGAAGACCTCTGTGGAAATTGAAAGGGTGCATAGATCCCTAGGACCAAAGCCTGCTTGGGGTATGCCACTTACAGTAGACTGATACTAGCCTATTTTTCAAGATTTTTCTTTTATAGTATGCTTTTTGCCCCGCCTGGCACCCTTAGCCCCACAGTGGGCTTGTGCTGGGCTTCGGCGTCCCAGACACACTCACCTGGGGATGTCTCCCCTCGGGTGGGGCCACCAAAGTGGAACTGAAGGTGGCTGCAGGGTCAGGCAGTGAGCCCTGGCTGATACACGGGGGCCGACGGAATGTTTTTTTCTGAGTAGATTCCCCTTGGAGCTGGGAGTGTGCAATGACACTCGACACCTTATGGCAAGCATCCGTTCCAGCTCCACCCATGATGTGGCATGGCACCATGCCCCCAGCCTCCACCAGGGAGTGAGCAATGGCAGAACCAGCTCCCCTACCCTTCCCGGAGAAGGAGAGCAGTCTTCCAGATGCTCAATCCTTCTCCTCTTCTGCCGATCCCTGGTGGCCCATGCCCGTTCCTGAACACGGGTCACTGGCATGAAGTGAGGTGTGGTGTCCAGTGCCTCTGTGCCACCGGGCTGGGCATTTTTTTAAGATTTTTGATAAAATAGCAATGTCTAAAGAATGTGGGCCATTAAAATGGAATGGGCATTCTGTTTACATTAATCAAGACTTTTCTAAAGAAGTCTCAGTCCACATGAAAGCCTTTACTCCAGTAAGAAGAGAGTTAGCCCAATTTCAAATTTAATATGGGATGAAGTATTCTGCTACTCTCACTATTTCTTAGGATGGTAAGTGGTCCAGGTTTGACTTCTCTGTGGATGCTCAGTGCTTTCTCGAAGAGATAATGAGATCGGATCTGGCACCAGAGGCAACACCTAAGTTAAATGCACAATCTCCCACTTATACTGCTTGTAGCACCGAAATATAGAAGTGAGCCTTGAATTCTTTGGGCTGTTAAATCTCACTCATTGCACAAGATCTCATCAGTGGCAATTTAACCCACTTCCTCTTTGGGATCTAAAGAACCCGACCAGAAACAAAAAAGGCATAGAGAACCGGGACACAAGAATGGTACTGCTTCTTCTTCTCAGCAATCACAGATGCATCAGTCTCTGGGGACTCCATCATCCTCATCTCCTAGGATCTCTCCTTCTGCTAGCTCCACAGGGTGGTCAGCGACTCCTGTTTCAAAGCAACCAAGGCTGTCTCCTTCTGTTACTGAGGAACCCTTAAAAATCACAGGATATGGATTGGGCTAAATATGCCAAGGAAGAGCTTCTTGCCACTCTCCCTCCTGAAGAGACAGTGGATTCTGCTTTTTTTTCAGCCCAACAGACTCAGTCAGCTGTATTGGAATCCTTGGCTCATGGTTTAGGGGTGCAACTTCTGCATTTGACAGTAGAAGAGGACTCAGCTGATTGGTAGAAGACAGCCATGTCAAATTTTTGTGCCTCGATTTCTCCGTTAGCTCGGGTAACAGACATGCTTTGGTGGTTACTTCTTTTTGTTCTATGTGATAACGGCCTTTATCGCACAGTCAGAGTGCTGAAAAAATTTTCGGCACTCTGACACCCGGCGCACAGGACAACAGCACCAGGGACATAAATTTCAATGCTTTCTGTAAGGGGGCTGCACCTTCCCTCCCCCGCACCCCCCCACACACACCCTTCACACCCCCCTACTAAATGATTCTCACTCCAAGGGGGTGCATGTTGAGGTGGGGGTGAGAACTTCTAAAATTGAAGGTTCAGGCCAGGCACAATAAAACTGCACCAGCACCCGGACCCGAACCCGGTAACTCACCCACCCCAACCACAGGCCAACTCCTGATGCCATGATGCAGCTCAGCAACCCACCACAGCACCACCCCCTATAGCTCCTCTACCCTCTTCCAGACCATGCTCGCTCCCTTCCCGCGTGCATACATATAGCAACATCCTGTCACCCATTTCATCCACCCCCCCAATCCAGTCGCCCTACCCTCCCATTGCTGGGAGGGATTTCTCGGGGAAAGATTCGCCATTATGGATGGCACCTTTCCCCATGTACCCACCTCACGGGATACGCTTCTTTTTGCTGGAACATGGTTAGCTTACTATTTGGACAGGACTCTTTTCAAGAAGTACCTATGGATTTTTGTTCATTTTTGCTGACAAGGATGTGATGGTCAGACTCATCTGTTCATAAAGACTGATATTATCTTAGTAAGATGACCTTATTATGCTACAATGCACATAATCTCTTCGGCTTTTCTTTGAGCTTTATGAAACTTTATAGAACTTTTTCTGAATGGCCTTATTTATATTTTTCTCTCTTTATATTGCAGTACATATATTGGTTTACCCTCTCTCCCTGTTGGTCTTTATATATATGGGGCTGGAACATTCTTGTTTGCATTTGGCTTATTTTGGGGGGGGCGGATTAAGGATCCATGTTTGGTCCCAGTAAGGTTACCTTCTTTTTTATTTTATTAAAGAGGCATCATATTAATCTCAATTTTTGGCCATTGTAAGCTCCATAGGCAGTGATAGTGGTGTTTAAAAGAAAACAACAACAGCAAAAAAAAAAAGGGATAAATGTCCTTTTTCTGCCTGCAGCAGAGTGAGAGGACGTGGGTGATTTTTATTTGCCAGTCCACAATATCTTATGCTCCCTGCTTCTAGGATGGAAGTTGTTCTTTCTTTTTATTTTCTTCACTGACTTTTTGCTTTATAGTTACTGTGGTGGGGAGGGGGACAGAGTATTGTTATTCAATCTTATTGCTGCATTTTTCATTATCCTATTTAAGCATACTACAGAGTTGGTTATGTGTTTCCATTCCAGTTAGGGGATTTTTTCCTGCACAATTTGTTACAGTTAGGCATTTTAAATATATTGAACTATTTATATGTTACATATCCAAAGTAAGCCTTTCTCAACAATTCAGAAGAATATTTTGTTTTTTTTTCAATTACTGTTACATAATTGCAAGGGGAGGATTTTTTTAGGAGCTATTTTGTAACAGTGCCGCATCGGCATCTGGACAGTCTCTTTATGCATCCTTGTAGGAATGCTGGGTTTCATTTCTCAGCTGTTTGTTTCTTGGATTTCTTTAGTTAATGGCTGAGTTAAAAATTCTGACCTGGAATGTACTAGAAATGAACCACCCTGTAAAAAAGAAAAGAGTTTAGCATATTTAAAGTTTAATTGTAGAAATTGCTTTTCTAAAACGAACTCATATCCTTAAGCAGGAAGCAAATAAGCTACTAAGGGGCTAGGTAGAACAAACCTTCTCTAATACATTCTCATCCAAAAATGGGAGTTATTTATTTTATTATGGAGGGGTTGCCCTTTATAGGTAGTCAAATCAAAAAGGGATAACGAAGGCCGATGGATTCTATTGTGCGAAAGTTTATATGGTAAACAAGTAATTTTGGGGAACCTTTATGCACCTAACATATAGTAGATGCCCTGGGGTTCTTTTCTCATTTGGCTCAAGTTTTGTTTGATCTTTCTCATGAGCCAGTGGCTATTGTATTAAAAGGGGATTTTAATTTAGCTTTAGATCCTGGCTTAGATAGGATACCATTAGAGAAAGGAACCCCATCACATTCTCATTCAAGACATGCCATTCAACTACTCTGCTCTGAGGTTGGTTTTGACAGACTGCAGGAAAATTCTTTACCCTGACATTAAGGCATACACTTTTCTGTCACCTAGATTTCAGACATGTAGTAGGTTGGCTTTCTTTTTGTGTAGTTCTCATTTGCTGTCTAGTATAACCAATGTTACTATTTTACCTACAATAATCTCTGACCATGTTCCTGTAAGTATGTCATGGATACCACAGGGTAGTATTGCTAGGTCCCCTAGCTGGTGATTTAATCCAGGGCTACTAAATTTTGATGAATTTCTAATTAAGATTTCAGAGAAGATTAAATTGTATTTTGACCAGAATGACACCCCAGACATTATTAACTTTACACTGTGGGAAGCCTTTAAGGCCACTGTTAGAGGTGGTATTATTTCTTTTGCTTCTTGTAAGAATAAGGTGAGGAAGCAGGAAACAGAAGAACATTTAGTGGAGATTAAAAAGATGGATGAGATTGCCTACAGGAATCCTCAGAACTAAGAAGCAGAGGTTAAAAAATTAAATGATTTAAGTTATCACCTCAATAATATCTATCACCAGCAGACCACTAGAGCTTTGTTATTTCTAAATCAGGCATACTGGGAATCCGGTAAAAAGGCGGGGCAAACTCCTGGCCTTTAGGTTTAAGAAAATGTCTGCTGATGCCCAAATTCCATATCTGAGGGGTGAAGATGGTGCAGTTATTTCAGACCCTGTGGCTATCTGTGACATGTTTAAAAATTACTACACTAACTTGTATAAATCCTCTTTGCTTGGAAATCAGTTAGATTATGATTGATTCCATGGTAAGCTATCTTTTCCTTGTCTTCTGCTGGAAACGGCAAAGGTTCAAGATCAAGAACTTACATTATCAGAAATAATGGGTGCTGTTAAGACTTTAGGCTTGGGTAAGGCTCCTGGCCTTGATGGCCTTAGCTCAGATTTTTATAAAGCTTTTGAGCTTCCTTTATCTCACAGGTTGCTAGGTTTGTATAATTCTATGCAGAAAATGGGGACTATGCCACCTACGATGCATGAGGCAGTTATAACTGTTTTGCTGAAGCCAAATAATGATCGCTCCTATTGTGTGAACTATTGCTCAATACTGATTTCAAAATCCTTGTAAAAGTATTAGCAATGCCATTGGAACAGGTACTTCCATCTTTAATACATAAATCACAAGCAGGGTTTATGCAGTGGAGGCAAGGGAGCGATAACCTTAGGGCAGTGTCTGATCTTATACAAATTGCGATTAGAGGACCGGAGTCTGCTGCCCTAGTTGCAACTGATGCAGAAAAAGCATTTGATTTTATTGAATATGCATATTTACATGCAATCCTTAAGGCTCTTGGGTTTGGAGAAATTTTTTTAATGTGGATATGCATTTTGTACTCTTCACCTCGGGCTAAAGTGCTGACTAATGGTGTCCATCTGATTCTCTCCCCCTATTTTGAGACATGCATCAGGGCTGGCCCCTTAGCCCTCTCCTGTTTTTATTGGCAACTGAACCTTTGAACATCACTACACACCAGCACCCAGACATTTCTGGTATCAGAGTAGGGCTGAATTCCTACTCAATGCTGCTTTATGCAGATGATTTGTTACTCTCTCTGATGCATGTGGAGACATCATTGCCGACTGCCTTGGGGGTAATTGATGCCTTTAGTTCGATATCTCATTTGAAAGTCAATTAGTTGAAAACAGAGCTTTTACCTCTTTGCCAGGGCAATCTGAGCTGGGCCCATCTGGGCAGTAAAAAAGTTAAGTGGGCACCTTATTGCATAACATATTTAGGCATGTGTATTTCCAGCTCAATTCAGGATATGTGTACAAAGAATTTTGCAAGGGGTTGTTGAACCTCTCAGTGAAAATGCACAGGTGGGCTAAATTACATCTGACACTTCCAAAGAAAATAGCCACCATTAAAATGATTGCCTTTCCAAAAGTGTTTTATTTTTTGTGCAACTTCCTCTTTTCCATTTCTTTAGGTTTCTGGAATAAAATACATAGGTTATTTGCCAATTTTATTTGGGAGGGAAAAAAAAACACTTTATGTGAGATGGATCCTTAGAGCACCAGCCTTAAATGGTGGGTGGAATATGCCGTGGCTGTGGGCCTATCATTTGAGTTTTGGTTTGAGACAAGCTTTGCACTGATTAGACCCTTGTGCCATGAACACCCCTTTGTGGGTGAAGATTGAGCAATTCTTACTGGTAGATATATATATTTTTTTTATTTAGTTGTTTAACCAGGTATAGCACACTAAGCTGAAAGCTTTTTTACAGGAGTGACCTGGGAGCACAAGGAGGTTAAATGACTTGCTCAGGGTCACACAGTATTCAAGTGGAAGCTGTTGGATTCAAACCCAGGTCTGGTCTGCTGAATGTCACCAAATTTTCAGCTCAGAGCCTTAGACCACTGCGCTATACTGCCTCAAGTGTCCATATTCCTTTAGCAGTGCTTTTGGGGCAGCCCATGAAGGCTTCTGACAAAGGTACCTTTCCTAAGTTCCATTCGTTGTGGGTATGGCACGCATTGGTAAAGGTGCTGTGGGGGGAGTTCAGTTCTTTATGTCCTTTTGAACCTTTATGGCACAATCCGAATATTAAGATCGGAGGCTCCTGAGTAATTTGGTATGGTTGGGCCGTAAAAGGGATTATAACTATAGCAAATCTGATAGATTCAGCAACAGGAGTGTTAAAATCATTTCAACAGCTACAAAAAGAATTTCAGTTACCTACTGGGGAATTTTGGAAATGCTTACAACTTAGGCATGCTTGTATTAAGTGGTTCACTAAGGACCATTTTCTTAAGAGATCAGAATTAGTTCTTTATCTTGATAATTGGTGCTTGCTCTCAAGAGGACATACTAGTTTTATTTATAAGTTGCTCCAAAAGAAATACTTGCCTAATTTGGAGGTCCATAGACTGAAATAGATAGGAGAACTACAAGAAGATCTGGACTAAAATACATAGCATTCCTATTGGCTGTAGCTCATAAGGCATTAGTTGATCCTAAATTACAGCTCATGCAGAAGAAAATCCTAAATAGATGGTATAGGACCCCAGAAAGATTAAAGAGATTAGGGGTGATTGCATCTGGCTTATGCTGGAGATGTAAGGTAGAGGCTAGAATGTTATCTCATATTTCATGGACGTGTCCTTTGATTTTGGTTTTGTGCACTACTATTATTTTGAGATTGGAGCATGCATTGGGTGTGCCTCTTCTGCATGCATCTTGGTCCCGGCTTCTTGGTGACCTTTCGGTCTTGTCCAAGAAGGCCATAAAAAATATGAATTTTTTTTATATGTTTAGCGATGGAGACTGAGACAGGATTTTATTTAAGTGGGCTTCATCTAACATTTCTACAGTGCTTCAGTGGTTTCAAGCTATTATTAAGACTGCTTCCTATATTAGAATTCTCCATTGAAGGAAGGGGAATTTGTCTCAGTATTGGGAGACATGGGCACCAGTACTAACAAGTGTTGGGGAGGTAGAATTATGTAATGATAATTAGGGTATGGTTTACCCCTTTTTTCAGTCTTTAATCTGTTTTCACAGAGATGCCCAGAGGCGTGATGCTGCACTGTGTTTTCTTTGGTATTTGTAGATTGTGATTCTTGTAATATATCTATTTTGCAGGAGGAGATTTTGGATTTTATTTGTGGTTACCTGATTGCATGCTGTTTTTTCTGCTGCCTGTTTTTTTGTGTGAAAAATTCAATAAAGTGTTCTAATCCAAAAAAGGACTACTGGAGAGCCACAGGTAAGTATGAAGGGGCTGAGTCGTTACTGTAGGAGGGACTTAAGAAGACAACTGCTTCAGAGTTAAAAATATAATGTCTCAAAAACATAAAAGGAAATGTATGTGGGTGGTGAAAGCTGAGGTAGGGGATTCTTTCTTTACAGCTGGAGATATGCAGGAAATGGGTATTCTGTGCTACAAGTTGGCAGATACTGCTGTTGCTCACTAGCCCTGATGTACACTGAGAATAAATCAGTCTCACAAACCCTCCTGACTTTAAAATTCAGGCTTCTAAAGGTTTGCTTTCTACTCAGCACATAATCACAAATGCTTCGGTTGCCTTATACATCTTACCTCCATCCACAGCATCATACTCGTTGGGAATGTGTTTGGCCCCACATGTGACCAGACTTGATGTCATGGGATTCGGTCATGTGATCAGCTGGTTTTACTATAGAAAACATGTGAACACTTTCATTCATGAGAAGGTGGCCAGCCGTGGAGGAGAGTGGGTGGAGCCGGTCACTTTTTCCAGCTCATATTAAGAATTGGGTGCTACTGGGTGGGAGGGAGTAGGGAGCCATGCAATCTAGTGCTTTAGATTAAAGATGGTGTCTGGTTGTGGAGGCATGTAATTTGAACTAATCAGTCACTGGGTGATTTAATTACTCTGTTAATAAATATTATAACAAATTGTTGTTGCAGGAGAGAAGAGGATGGTATGATTGGGCTTTTTGATATAGGGTGGGGTTGGGTTTACATTTTACTTGTATTTATGGGGCTGGAGGAGGAGAGTGGAGCTGTTTCTTTTTTTTTTTTTTAGGTGACTGAATACTCTTTGATAAATGCAACTTGTCCCCTATTTTGGAAGGGTTGCCAAATATGAGGGAGCCCTACTATTTGTGGTATTCAGGAAATACTATTCAGCTGCTGCATGCCCTGGTGGACATGCTGCATGGATTGGAGGTTAGGCGATTGGAGGGACACAATTAAATGAAAATATTTGGGGGGTTGGGGAGTCAGGTTATAAAAAGGTGTTCTCTATTTCTGACACTGCCAGAAGCAGGCAGTTTTTTTCAAACTTGAGTGGCAAATTGATAAGGGGGTCAGAGGGTGGGAAATGCCAAAGATGATGTCATGGCTTAGTACACCATCCTCCATTCATAGTCTGCTTTACGTCCATGCTGAATTCTACATTATGTGTGTATGTATTTTATTGATTTATGTATGTACTGTATGTATGTATGTATGCATGATCCTGCTCTGTATGCCCTCTATTGCTGTAACATCTTGCTGAGGTGGACTGAGCTGCTGAGTGAGTGGAAACACTGTGTTTAACTGCTGACTTTGAACCTGTTCAGAACTGCTGTGTTACCATTTCTAACAGAAGGGCTCTGTGTTTCCCTGCTTAATTACCCTGTTTAATTCAACTGTCCTCAGCTGGCCCAGTGGCTGAGTGCTTCAGTCAGGGTAATAAATTGAGCTGCTCACAAGCGTGAGTGTGAGAGCGCGAGCGTGAGTGTCGCAAGTGCCACTCGGCAGAGGAAATAAGGAAGATATAAAGGTTATCGACATTTTAAAACTACAAATTGACATTTATATTTGTATAATCAAATGTTAGAAACATTTTTAAGAATGAAAATGCAAAAGTGCTTAATAATGGTGGGTTGTGTACTGGGGCTGATGCTTGTGGATTCAAGTGTTTGGATCCTGGCAAATAATACTGTGGGTAAGTTTGAACAAGGTAGATTCAAAGATAATTTTATATATTCGAATCTTCTTTGTGAATTTAGACATAATATGATGTTAAAATTAGAAGTGGTAGGGTTGTTGAACAAAAAGTCACAGTATAGAATAGGTGGTTACAGTGTACCAGTTCCTAACTTATGCCCTAATACTGTATTGTCTTTTTGTATTGGGTTATTGTTAACTCTATCTGGGGATATAGAAGTAAACCCAGGTCCTAATATGTATGGTGATCACTTAATTTTGGGGAAGGAGGGCCTAAGAGTGACACACTTGAATATCCGTAGCTTATTTCCCAAAAAACAAGAGTTAGAGGCTTGGGTCTTAAAATATGAACCTGATGTTTTGAGTTTAACAGAAACTTGGTTAAAACCTTAAGTAACTAATGGTGTTTTGGCCTTAGATGGTTATAAAATAATAAGAAAAGACAGGGCAGGTAAAAAAAAGGGTGGAGGTATACTTATTTATTACAAACAAGAATTAACTGTGTCTAAACTGGAGTTAAAGGCTGATTCCCCATTAGAGTGTGAATGATTATTGATTGAGATAAAACAAGGGGATAATTAGAAACTTAAACATTGCACTGTTTATGATCCACCAAAATTTGCACATAAAGGCCTTGAAGAGTTTTTACAATTTGTTTCAAATTACGAATTTAGTGGTGACTTTTTAGTGTTAGGTGATTTT
The DNA here is from genome assembly GCA_016271365.2 of Neoceratodus forsteri. Classification (NCBI taxonomy): domain Eukaryota; kingdom Metazoa; phylum Chordata; order Ceratodontiformes; family Ceratodontidae; genus Neoceratodus; species Neoceratodus forsteri. Next base: position 855,383,844 of record CM057450.1, read on the forward strand.
AATATTCATTAGGACTACTGTGATGTTTCTAATATGGAGTCCTTGTTGATGAATGCAGGTTTGTGTCCGTTAGTACAAACTTTTACATGTAAGAACCTGAAGACAAATAATCATTCAATTTTGGACTGGATTTTGACTAACAATCACACTAAAATTATTAAGATTGGAGTCTTACCAGATGTTATCAGTGACCACCTGGCAATATATTGTACTTGGAAATCAAAGAAAATAAAGCTCCTCCTTGTTTGATTACCTACAGAGAGTATCCCGAAGATTTAGATGATGGATTAAAGTCTGATTTAAGAGATGTTGATTGGTCTTACTTGGATGTAATACCTTGCATAGAGTCTGCAGTAGATTACTTTACAACACAAATTTTGGAGTTACAAAATAAATTCTATCCAATACTAACAAGGAGAGTAAGGGGAACAGTGAATAAATGGATTACTCTGGAGATATTTAAATTGATGAAACAAAGAGATCAAGCATGAAAACAATTTCGCTTGAGCAAAAATATTGGTGATTTTCAAAGCTATCAGAAATGAAGAAATGCATGTAAGATAAAATTAAGGTTATGTAAATCTGATTATTATACAAAACAACAAGATCTAAATTTGTCAAATCCAAAAAAAATGATGATCTTCAATCACATCTTTGGTGTCTACTCCCATAGATGTACAATCAGGTGTGTTCCTTGTTGAAGGAGTTACAATAAAAGATCCACAAGAAATAAGTACAGCCTTTTTACAACAATTTTTGGATATGGGTAAATATAATGTAGATAAGGATGATCAGGACTTAAAGAACACAGTTATAGCATCTCAGAATGATTTAATATTTCATTTTAATGAAATAAAGCCCATTCAGGTACTGAAAATTTTGAAGAAATTTCCTTTAAAAAAGCTGGAATTGATGATATTCATCCAAGGTGTTTGAAGTTAATATCTTCATACATTTATAAGCCTTTGACAAAAATAATTAATTTGTCCTTAGAAACAGGGATCCTTTCTCAACAATGGAAAAAAATGTAATAAGACCAATTTTTAAGGGGGGAAATAGTAAACATGTGGGGAATTACAGCCCTATTTCTCTTCTCCATCCTTTAGGTAAATTATTAGAAAAGATAACAGAGGTACAAATTAGTGATTACTTACAATTGACTGGGCTTCAGGCTCCTGAGCAGCATGGCTTTAGGAAATTTCATAGTATAAAAACTGCTTTGGCCAGGTTCACAAACTACATCAGTGAGGCTATGGAGAGGAGTGAGCTCACTGGTGCTGTTTTTGTGGACCTGTCCAAGGCATTTGACCTTGTTGACCATCGCCTGCTGCTCAGGAGCCTAGCTGTCAAGGGATTATCCAGACTGCCATTAGAATGGGTGGAGAGTTATTTATCAGGTAGGGAACTACAAGTTCTTTATGAGAGTTCAGTGTCAAAAAGTAGAATTTTGGAAAAGGGTGTACCTCAAGGGTCAATCTTGGGACCCCTATTGTTTTCCGTATTTGTTGATATTATACCAAGTAAAATTCTTAAGGCTAAGACAATCTTATATGCTGATGATATAATATTATATAATAGCTCTAATTCATTAGGTAAAATTGCCCAAGATTTGACTGTAGATTTTCAGAGTCTAGAAAATTGTTTGTTGGACTTAAAATTATCATTGAATATTTCAAAAACCAAGAGTATGATATTTGCCTCTAAACAAAAGTTGGTTAAATTAGGGAAACTGAATATCTTTGGTAAAAATGGAACTAATTTGGAGCAGGTGCAATGTTTTAGATATTTGGGAATGAATTTGGACTCAAATTTAACATTTGCAAACCATATATTGACTTTAACAAAATCAGTATATCAAAAATTAGGGGTTTTATTCAGACTACAGAATGTGTTAACTTTACAAGCCAGGAAACATATAGCCCAAAGTATACTACTTTATCAACTGAATTATAACTCATTTTTGTTTAGTAGTCTGTCCAAACATGTGGTAAATAACTTAACAATGACTTTTCATAGTATTTGTAGATTTGTTTATAGATTGCCTTATAGTACACATCATTGTACTTTACATCAAGTTTCAGGGTTTCTACCAACTAACTTGAGTTCCATATACTCTCTTTGTTGTAAAATGGATAATGTATTGAGACAAAAAAGTCTCTCTCCCTTGTATTCTCTGATATCTGTAAGGGAAGCTCCAAGAAACTTGAGATAAAATGTTCTTTCTTGTTTAAATTTGAAAGTCACTAAAACTAAAATGGGTGCTCAAACGTTTTCTATCCAAGCACCAAAATACTGGAATGATCTTCCAATTGAATTGAGAACTATGAATAGTCATAATTTATTCAAAAAGAAATTGAAGCATCATTTATTGAGTAACTTGCAACATCACTGCTATTTTAAATAATTTGTATTATATTTTTGCCTCATATGTCATGTATTTGTATTCCTGTATTAAGTGAATATAAAAGTTATCTTTTTGTATAACAGCTTGTGCCTATTTTATAGTCTTGGGTCGCATATGAAAAAGGGCCTTGGCTCATATGTTTACCCAGTTAAAAGAAATAAAAAAAATAAATAAAATAAAATGTATCTATTTATGTATGTACTGTATGTATGTGTTTTATTGATTTATGTATGTACTGTATTCATGTATTTATCTATTTATGTGTGTACTGTATGCATGTATTTATTTATGTATGTACTGTACATATGTATTTATCTATTTATGTATGTACTGTATGTATATATTTTATTGATTTATGTATGTTCTGTATGTATGTATTTATCAATTTATGTATGTACTGAATGTATGTATTTATTTATTTATTTCAAAAGTTTTACCAGGAAACATATCCCAAGCTTGTAATGGCTTGTTTCTAGATGCGTCATGAGGTAAGGTGGGTGATACAATATAGTGCAGAAGTAAATACTGTACTTTGGCAATTGTGCAGCAATACTATACCATGTAAAGCAAAAGCTCTGTGAAGTGGCACTTCACCAGCAAAGGGACCCATTGCATAATGCTACACCAGGCGAGGACTCCCTAAAGTGGCACTTCATTGGGGATCACGTGATGCCATGGAAGGAATAGCAGCTCGGAGAACCCATCTCCGCCCCAGCTCTAACTTCTATAGTTAACGTACTTTCTATTGCACTAATCTTGAAAGTGCACTCACCGCATGCCTTCTGACAGCTTCCTGAACTTACAGTGAAGCAGGCAAAAGGTGTGTCAGCAGTTACCGGGAGTTTAGACCGAAAGAAGATTGTGGCCTACTCAGATATGGAGGCAGAGATGTGCCAGGCACCTCTCCTGCATACACCACCGCAGACGCTGGAGAAAAATTCAAAACGTGCCAAGGGGCAACTGGGAACCACTCTCAAAGGGGACTTAACCTCTACACCAGTGCCATCAGCTGCCTCTCTAACAGAGCAGTAATTTTTGGAGGAACTAAATCCTTTCCATACAGCACTCCAGGAACTCACCTCAGAATTGAAGGCCATGCGTACTGAACTTACTGATACTAACCAAGCAATTAAAGATGTGGTGGCTAGGACAACCTCGCTGGAGGGGTGGAGGACATCAATTGACTCCGAGCTCCCTGCACTGTGCCAAAGAGTTAACAAGATGGAGGCTAAACTTGAGGATCTGGAAGGCCGGTCACCTCAATAATATCCTTATATTTGGCCTTCCAGAGGATTCAGAGGGAGCGGCTCCGATTACTTTTCTGCAGCAGTTGCTAACTAAAATTGCTGGTCCCTCGCCTAACAATACCACCTATGTAATTGAGAGGGCCCATCGTTCACTTAGATCTAAACTGGCGGCAGGGCCACCACCAAGGTTCCTAATACTAAAATTTCTCAACTATCCAGACAAAGTCCACGTATTAGGGCAGATCAGGAGTCTCCAGGAAATCTTATGGGAAGGACAGCAGTTGCGATTTGGGTAAGATTTTCCTGCTACTATAAGACAACGAAGGGCTGCTTACCATCCCATAGTCACAAAATTAATCACTGTCAGCATAAAATTTAAAGTCCGGTACCCATCTAAGCTATCTGTGTACCATCAAAATGCTTGGAAAAGTTTTGATACAGCAGAACTTAAAGGGCTGATGCCAGACCTGTTCAAGCCACATTGAGCCCAAGAACGGTTGTCAGCTTCTGTGGAAAGTGAACAGACAATGGAAAAAATATGTGTTACTCATGGTTTCAACCAACAAATGTCAGTTCTTGTAACTCTAACCTGTGCATTCCTCTGTTCCACTCTTGTTGTTCGCTTGGAGATTCTCGAGGTACAGCAGCAGAGCAGAAGCTTACAGTGGCAGAGGAAGGGTAGATCTACTGGGCGAGAATGAGTTAAAAGTGGACTTCTCCCCAATTTTTAATTTTTCCCTTTGGTTCCCACCACCCCTCCCAGATGATGAAGAAGCCAGGAAAGAAAGAGATGGGACAGTCATGAGTGATACACCACTTGTGGAATGTTTAATTTCTTTTGCTTTAATACATTTTCAGCACACTGTATTATCACACCTTGTGTTAATTCAATGACACTGAAAGCTATCTCCGCAAGAGGGCGCCTAAGACCTATGTATTGACTTGGTGACTCAATCAATCATTATTCTCCTTTTTAGTTTTTTGCACTCATATGTAGGATAGCAACTTCTCAATATTATATATGGGACAGCACTGAAAGTTTTGATTTAAAGTGTTGATCGCTTCCCTCCTGTACTTAGGGGAGAATGTGTCTTTCTTTTCATTTCATTTTGAAGAGGATCAGCTATGCGGCTGTGTAGTGTGAGACACATCTTCTCTGCCTCACGGATGAGAAAGACCCTTATGGAGGATTAATTATAGAGTAGGGTGTGTCCTCATAGAGTTTAATGCCGCATAGAGTTCGCAATGATGCTATTATTTTATATCTTTTACGAGGACCCGAATAATGAGAGAGTCCTTTAGATTTTCATAGTCTGGTCACCCCTCCCTCCCCCTTTTATTATATTATTTTCAGCTTTTCCTCTTGCTTCTCCTCCTTCTTCCCCTTCTAAAGACAAGATGTGGAGAAAAAAAATAATTGGTCTAACTGACTATTATTGCACTGCAGTGAAACAGCGATGGTGAATGGGTGTTAATCGGATTATTGCTGCACTAATACAAGATAGTACATTTAAAAATAAGTGTAGGAAGTTGGGGGAGGTTGAGGGAGTGGGGAGAGGGTAAGGGGGACCAAATGTTTAGGATGGCAGTAACATTGTGGAGAACCTTAGTATGCAGGGATTTGCTTATGTAGTCCCATAGTATGGAAGTTGATGACAAGTATAACTAAGGAAATAGAAGTTAAAAAAAGTGACTTTGATTGCTCTTCTTGATATCTGCAGCCTGATGCAAGTAGGCACAATAGGGGGAGTAGGGGATGTATCCGTGTAACCAAGATGTGGGGTTTTACCTCCCCCCTTCCCCCTTTTTTTTATCCTCACCTCTCTTTCTCTGGCTGAGTTATAACAGAGAGCAAATGTCTCGAGGGCCTGGAAAGCTAATTTACATGATGAAGTATAGAGGACTCCATCATTTATATAACATTTTGAGAAAAACATCCTTCATAGCCAATCAATGGAAGCGGCGAGTACAATACCATTGCCTTAATACCTAAGAATTATTGTTTTTTATGCTACAATCTCATCATACAGAGCTGGGGTGGGAAAGGGGTAATCTGGATACTGCAATTTCAAAAAGGGTGTTGCGAACCAGGATGAGGGGAGGGGGGCATATGCAGCTCCTCGGTGGAGAGTTCCCTGGACTGTCCATTGGCCTGATGTTTATGCAGCCTGTGATTTTGCAAAACAGTATGACCTGGGGATGGTTCTGGGGGAGGCCCTGCCGAATGGCTGTGTATAGGGAAGTGGTGATGCATGGTAGAGGGGGTGGGAGGGACAGGTGGGTGGTTAAGGGGAAGTGGAGGGTGGGTGGGATCAGGTATGCAGTACAGCAACATTTTAACAAGGGTTGTTTTTTTGACAACCTGGAAAATAAGATTATTCCTGGCCTAGGGCTGAATAGTCCGTTAAAAAACTATTAATAAGGTGACTTCATATAAAGTATGCTCATGGAATATAAAAGGGTCTCAATCCCCGGTCAAACGGGCCAAAGTATTGCTTCATCTCTGTAAACTCAGTATTGATATAGCATTTCTCCAGGAAACCCATTTGCCCCCTCCCCAGGTTTCACAACTAAGAAGATCTTGGGTAGGTCAGGCCCTTGGGAGTGGACTGAATACTCACAAAGGGGGGGGGTCGCCATTCTTGTTGCAAGAAGAGTCCCATTCCAAATTATCGACACCATAGTAGATTCCATGCATAGATATATTTTGATCAAGGCCTTTTTGGGCCAATCGGAGGTAGTGCTTGGTTCCATATATGGCCCCAATATAGATGACCTGTCCTTCTTTGTTTCCCTTATGAATGACTTGACCCCATGGTCCCGTTTCCCCATAATGCTAGGAGGAGACTGGAATCTTGTCTATTGTAATATCATGGACTGCTCTGCTAGTCGTCCTCTGTCTCTTTCCCCAGCACAGGTTGCCATCAGAGAAATGATGGACTTTATCGGATTAATAGATCCTTGGAGGGCCCTCTATCCACACCAGAAGGAATACTTATTCCATTCTATTCCACATAACTCATTCTCTTGCTTAGACTATTTCCTCATAGACATGGGACACCTTTTGGCCATAACAACCTGCAACTATCTCCCCAAGGCGATTTACGATCATCATCCCATCTTATTAAGTTGGAGCCCTGGCCGGCCTCTCTCCAGAGATAAGGTATGGAGATTCAATTGTCAGCTTTTTCAATCAGAATATCTGAAAAACCAACTGTCTGATTTTATTACTAACTTTATTAAGATAAATACCCCCTCTATGCCTAAGATGGATATGCTGTGGGGGGCCTTAAAAAGCTCAGTTAGGGGAGAAATAATTTGCATGGCAACAGTTAAAAAAAAGATGACTTCCAAGGTCACTTCAGCTTTGCTACGTGACATCAGGGCCTTGGAATTGTCACTTTCTCCGGACTCTACAATGGATCAGTTTAAGGCTCTAGAAATTTTAAGGGATCAATATAACTCAATTTTGACTGAACACGTAGAGTATCTTCTTGTACGCTCCAAGATCAAGTACTTTGACCAGGGGGGCAAGGCTGGAAAGCTTTTGGCCCTACGACTCAAGGCACAAGCCTCCGATAGAATTGTTTCCAGTATCCAAAAATCTGGAGGACAAATAGTCACTTCCCCAAGAGAAATAGTTAAGTGTTTCCAAGAATATTATAAAAATCTTTATTCTCATGCCTCTCACCCTTTTTGCCCAAAAATGCTGGAACAGTTCCTGCAGCCAATACAGTTCCCACAACTCAACTCATCCCAAGCAAATCTGCTTAAAGCTCCAATCTTTCAAGATGAGATAAAACAGGCCATTGACTCCCTTCCCACAGACAAATCCCCAGGCCCAGATGGGTTTACAGTAGAATTCTACAAACTTTTTAGGGAGTACATTTTGCCAGTTCTCTTAGATACTTATAATTATATGTTTGAACAAGGTATCTCAGACCCTACCCTATTTGAGGTCACAATTGTGGTTATCCCAAAGCCTGACAGATATCCTCTTCAGGTTGTAAACTACCGCCCGATCTCCCTAATTAATGTTGACATAAAGATATTGGCAAAAATCTTGGCCATCCGGCTATCCAGTGTCTGGCAATGCCTTATAAGCTGTGGGCAGGTTGGCTTTGTGGCTGGTAGGGTCTCATCTGATCACATGTGTAAGTTGGCCTACTTGATCTCTGCATCCAGGGAGTCCTGAATTCCAGCTGCCTTGGTCTCCCTGGATGCAGAGAAAGCATTCGATAGGGTTTCTTGGGAATACTTATTCCATGTGTTGCAACTTTACAATATCCCAACACAGTATATAAAATGGATCAGGATATTATATATTTGTCCCTCTGCACACATACTATGCAATGGGCACCTATCTCAATCCTTCCATTTACAACAAGGAACTAGACAGGGATGCCCACTTCCCCCCTTTTGTTTGACTTATATTTGGAGCCGCTTATTAGATGTATCAACTATTCCCCAAATATTTCTGTTATTTCTATTGGGCCTAATCAATATAAAATCTCGGTGTATGCTCATGATATCTTACTCCATATAATGTATCCTCTAAAATCAGCCCCTGCTGCACTTGAAATTATCAAAACATTCAGTAAATTTTCCAATTATAAACTTAATATTACAAAAACAGAAATGATGCCTTTAAATATTCATACATTCCAGGCTGAAGTTGCTCACCTTGGGTTTTGTTGGACCGGAGATAAACTAAAATACCTGGGTATATATCTCTCCTGTTCGGAAGTCAAAATGAAGCAATACAACCTAGATAAAATTCTTACTCAGATCAAAATGGATCTTTCCCGCTGGGCCATGCAACCACTTACTCTTTGGGGATGGGTAAATGTTCTGAAAATGAACATCCTTCTGCGAATCCTGTACCCTTTACAGATGACATAATTTTTCTTACCCAAAACATGGTTCACTCAGGTTAATAAACTTATGTGCAACTTTTTGTGGAGTGGTAAGACAGCCCGGCGAGCCCTTTTTAAGCTGCAGAGGAGTAGGAACAACAGAGGTCTACAACACCCAGATCTGCTTCTTTATCAGTTCTCTATTGCTTGCTCTGTTCTTGCTTACTGGATGAGGGATAATTCAAACCAGGGACAGGTACAATATATTCCCTTGTGGTATCAAATCGAGCAGAATTTACTTTCTCCACATAATATATCTCTCAATACTCTCATTTTCTCCTCTCTCAAAAATTTGCCTAGGACTCTCAGGACCATGCCCATAGGAATAACACTTTGAGTACATTCCCAAATGTGTAACTTCTTCCAGGTATCTCTGGTAAAGGATGTGTCCCAGCCTATAAGTGCGAATCTCAATTTCAAAATTGGGGGATTGCCCCTCTCGCAAAATTTCTGGCCTGGAAATACTAAACTGAGAGTCGTGGATCTACTTCATGAACATACACTGATACCTTTTCAAACGGCCAGTTCATTGTTTAATCTCCCTAACTCTTTTTGTTTTAAGTACCTCCAATTACAGCACATGCTCCTACGACACTTTGGAACAGGGTACTGGACACAGTATTTAGCTGGCCCCCTCCTACCGGCTATCCCTAATTTACCCTCCTCTCATATTATTTCCTACTTTTACCACCTCCTAAGGGATGCAATAGAGGAAAGGTGAGGTGTGCCGCATTATGTTTGGGACCAAGCACTACCTTCAAATACTTCAGCTCTTCGACCATGATCTAAAATCTGGTCACAGCTGTATCAAGATGTGAAATGGATTAGATATCGTATTTTGCAGTTTTATGTAATAAATGATTTATATTATACTCCAGCCAGACTTTACCAAATGGGGAAACTTACCTCAAATTTATGTTCCCACTGTATGCAGAGGCCTGGCACCCTGTTGCATATATTTTGGGACAGTATCAAGTCTAACTTAGATCCACTGCTAAGGCTATCTGAGGCTTTCAGCCTGGAAATTTGCATAATAGGAGACTATGGGGAGGTTTTAAGTGGCACTCAGTGAAAATATATGACACTAATATCAATATGTGCCAAAAAAGTGGTCATACGCCATTGGTTAGACCAGAATATCCCAACATATACAGAACGGCTAAAGGAGATACTTTTTGTTTTACAGGCCGAAAGCACAATTGCTCACATGACAAAGAGGCCACAATATTACTAGAAAATATGGGCACCTTTACATACTCTACTGACTATTTAGTGGACCATAGGACACTAAATAGTATGGTAATGAGGGAAGGGGGAGGAACCGTACCAGTGGTATGGCTACACTAATCATGGCCCTCTCCGGTTACCATACCTGGACTAATGGAAACATTGGATTTTGCTGCTGCATACCTGATAGGGATGGGGAGATTTTTGGGGGAGGGAGGAGGTAGGAGGAGGAATATGGGAAGGTCTCTGTAGGTTGATGAGATTACAGTATGTAAATAAGTCTAAGATTATGCTCTTACTGGATTTTTTTTATTTTATTGCATTGTAACAGGACCTCATTATATAATATCTGTATATGTAAAGGTAACATGCATTTTTCTCTCTCAAGTATCTGGAATAAGTGACTTGTCAACTCTTCCTACAAATAAAATATATTTAATCTGAAAAAAAAGTGGCACTTCATTGAAAAATACCACTTCACAGAGTTTTTTTCTTTGCAAAAAAAAGGTTTCCCTTTCCCTCTACCCTATCCCTCTCTACATCCCCAGTCAGTTAAAGAATCCACCAGTAAAACTTCACTACAGCGTTACCATGAGGGACTGTTGGATAAAGAGCCACTGAAACTCCAGGGCTATTGTTTTATTTCAGTTTATGCCCACTTCTCTGAAATGCTCCCTTCTGCTTGATGCCCAGAGCTCCATCACTTGCCATCTCTGGGTACTTACCCCTGACCTCCTGAACTTCCATGACTTACACCTCAAGGTAGGGCCATTGGGGCAACCACTCCCTTTTGGAAGCCTTGCTTGGGGATGGAGGGGGACCAGTCAACAAAGTCGAGCCTACAGGGAGATCCCAGCAGCATCCTGCATTTGCCTGAATGATTTACTTTTTTTTCCCCTTCCCAGCCCCAGGGATGTCTCACAGAGGATGACAACCAGGCATGCACATGTAGTGCATGCCTCCCCACTGTCTAGAGGCATCACTGCCACTCCAATGGCTTTGATGCTGCACTGCCACTTTTAGTCACCAGGTGACTGTGTCAGAGTGGAGCTCGCTGCCTCCCCTCCCCAAAGAAGGAGAGCATCCTCTGAGATGCGCAGTCCTCTTTCCCTCTGCTGGCCTCTGATGTCCTGAACTCTTTCTTAAACCGTGTCATCAGGGTTGTGAGTGGTAATTCTATCGCTTAGCAGACAGGCTGGTTAGGTTATTTTTAAAATACTGTACCGCTGATAATAACTCTAAAACCATTAGGTACAATATGCAGTTACTGCCCTAGCTCACTAGGGATATCTATATTTGAAATATGCTCTTTAGGGGACCCCTGGCAACCTCGTTACCACCACCACTGCTCTCACACACAGTATTGTTATTTTTCTTTATGCTTCCTTTCTACTTTAATTTTTGAATCTCTAACATTCAATATTTTTCCCATTATTTCTTCTCTGACTCAGTTTACATCTCTTTTTCTCTGTTTTACTTGTGGCCACTGTTAAGGATCTTTGCTGGAAAGACACTTAAATCTGTTTTTTTTCTTTTTATTTCTAGGACTGTTCATTCAGATGTCCACATCCTGTAGCAGAGATAGTACATGTCTAGTTTCTCTTTTTTCTATTTTTCGTACGTACTTTTAGCTTTTTTCCCCTTTTAGTCCCTCACCTACGCATCCCTGACGTGACACATGCATGTGGAGGCACATGTACGCACACCTTGTGGGATGCCCCCCACCCTACCAGTTGCATCGTTGCTGCCTGCGCCTATCACTGGACCGCCATCCGGTGATGGAGGGACTACAGGTGGGTGACCTTCCTTCCGGGAGAGGAGAGACATTGCTCAGTCCTGCTCCCACCCTCCCCCATGCCAGCACCCCAGTGACCCAAGGTCATTCCTGAACCTGGGTCACCAGTGCAGCGCAAAGTAAGGTGTCCAGTGCCTCAGCCCTCAGTGGCACCGAGCTGGTGTACATGTCTAGTTTCTAATTGCAACTAATGTAAAACCTATTTGTTATTTATTCCATAGGAGAAGGCAGTGTGACATTGTGGTTAGAAACTGACTTACTTAGGAACCAGGTGATCATGGGTTTAAAGCCCACTAGGGTCATAAAGTTATTTTGTGACCTTGGGCAAGTAACTTAAAGGAAAATGTCATATAGCAAAGCATTCTCCACCACCAGTACTTATATCCCTGATTAGCATTTCTATATCAAAAACTTTTTAAAGGACTTTAGGATGGTTTTAATTAACATCTAAATGGAGTACCCAAACTTCTGTTTTATGATTCTGCCTGCCACCATCTTGCAGAAAGCCATTCCCTCCCTAGCTCACATCATTGTAAGGTGCCCAGCTGACCAATGTACTATGCATTGTTTAGCAAGTTGCATTAGCATACTGCAGGCTAGGCAAGGGACTGGCAGCCTGTGAGATTGTTGCAGACAAGCTTGTGCTTTAAAACAGAAGTTTTGTGCACTGTGTAAAAATTTAAATTATCACCCTGTTAAAACAAATTAGTAGTGTAATGGCAGGGGAGTGTACTTTGGAAAGTGACATTTTACTTTAACCTCCTAGTACACCAATCCAATCAGCTGCAGAACCGAGTTAAAGCAGGACCCCACAGAAAATGAGATGCTGCATCTCAGCTGGTCTATCCTGACTAAATAAAATGTTGGATAAAACAAATACAAATACTCTTTTTGTTTTTGTTTTTCTATTTTTTTCCAGGTTTCAAAAGGGTTTAGGAGCCACATCACACACCACCCCCCCCCTTTTAGGATATGTATATGTACAGTTTGTTGCATATTTGTTTTGTGTGTACCATGTGGATTTAAAGAGATTACAGTATCTGTTACAAACAAGATCTATTTCTTATGTGTTTTACAATCTTTGGCCTAGAATGACACACTAAGTCAAGACTTTTTTTTCCAGATGTGTCCTGGGAGCACAGAGAAGTTAACTGAATTGCTCATGGTCTCATGAGCAGGTGGTGGCTATGGGATTCAAACCCAGTTCTCCAGGTTGGCAGCTCAGTGCTCTTAACAACTACGCTATACTGCCTCCCACTTACACCCCAGCATGTAACTACAACCACAGTTCAGCATAGCATTGTGCCAGGAACTACATGCAGTGTCATGCTGAGCCATGGTTAGAGCTTGAAACACAGGCCCCCAGCCTAGATTTGTGTCCTGTCACTATCTCCTATTCTGAGATACTGTATTTGGGCCTTGGTGGTCCAGTGATTTCCAGCCCTCTGTGGTCCAAGGTTAGGATTTCTGGCAGTCTAGTGGAGCCACCAAGTAGTTTCCCATTTGCAAAATGACACCTTACATGGTGATCCAGTGGTCATGTGTGTCAAGTGGGCCTGTTTACTGGGTGATAACCAGGTAAAGCACAGCTCTACTGAGTGTGCACATCTAATGCCTTTCTGTTGATAATAGCAATCAGCTTGATTCACTCAGTTAGACTGCATGTGAATTGGAACTGTTGCCTAAAAGCAGCAATGTAATTGACAGAATGAACATTATTGCAGGGAACATGCAAACATCACATATGCTAATTTACTCCACCTCTGTGCAGCACAGAAACATTTTTTTCAAAAAAAGGCTTTGTGCAGTGTGCCACAGAGAACAGGCAAACATTGCAAACAAATGTTTTTATTTCCTGGATTTAAATAATCCTTAGTGGTCTTTTGCTGATTGGTGATCAGCTGTCTGTTAAACCATTCTTGTTCACCTACTCCCCTCTGCCCTGTGTTCTCCGCCATCTGGTCCACAGTCTTTTCTCACCTCAGCGAAGATAAACCATTGTATTATAGACTCATGTTATCTGACAGCTGGAAACTGAATGAACACAGTAACTATGGGAACTACAGAGATAGCAGTCAGGAATCATTTCCCTACTCATCATCTCTCACTGTAGGAGGCTAGTTTATAAGGGGATTGGTACTTCACCTTAAAGCACATTGTAAGGTTTTCCCAAAGTGGGATAAATGATTTAGAGGTGTGCCTTGTTACTGCTTAAATATGTGGTTCAGTCACCAGCCTCTTCCTATATCTAGTAGCAGTCGCACCACCAGTCCCTTCTCCTACTGCTTGTAATGAGCCCATTACACCCTCCCCAGTGTGTTAACCTCTCTGGTTCACCCAATATTCAGTTCCCACAGCCCCTTGACTCTGCAATCTATTCCCCTGTCTATTCAGCCCCACCACACAATGTAATCAGCTCTCCAATTCCCCCCGAATCAGTCCTCCAGCTGCTAGTAATCAGTTCTTACATCAGCCTAGGAGACCCCCCATACAGTCTTTCCAACAACCCTCTGTTATTAGTTCCCACACTGCATCAGTATTTCCCCATGCAAACAGTTCTCATTTCCAATAAGAAGTCCCCCCTTTAATCAGTTTCTCATCCAGGAATGTCCTCTGACTCCCAGTAATCAGATACAGTGTATTCATACAAATCATGTCAGCATGCAGAACCAATGGCATCCACCCTCCCTAAGCCTCTGTCCTTGCTCTACCACCTGTGGTCATCCAGGTGACAGTCATATGGCAGGGTCAGTCACCTTCCCTCCCTGGAGAAGAAGGCCACCCTCTGAGAGGTTCAGTTCTCCTCATTCCACTGGTCCTGCAATGCCCCACACTCATTTCTGAACCTAGATCACCAGCAAGGCAAGTAGCAACTGACAGGCTGACGTAAATTAAACTATTTTTTAACAAAATCTTATTTTTCTCTTATTGTCTGTGTCTCGGATGATGTGGCCTATTTATTAGGTGTGTATTCTCGTTCATATTCTTAACATTATTGTTTTTTATAGTAGCCAGATTCTTTGTGTTTTCTTTCAATGTATTTATTTTAATTTTAGATACCCATCTGTTTCAGGACCCCATTGAGAATCCCTCCCTGGACCAGGTAAGTCATCTACTTGCCATGACAAATTTACAGAATTTTCTTATACTAAAGGACCTGCACCTTTTTGAGTATGAGAACTGAGGATTGAGCCCTACACTTTTGTGGAGCTTGTGTGTGTGTGTGTGTGTGTGTGTGTGTGTGTGTGTGCGCACACATGCTTGCATGCATTGGGAAGGGTAAATGATGATTGAGTCCTATATTGTGTGTGAATGTGGGAGGGGGACAACAATGGAGTCCAATACTATGTGTGGAGGGGATGACAATGGAGCTGCGCATGTGGAGTGATGTGTGCGTCTGTGTGTGTGTGTGTGTGTGTGTGGTGACAGACCAATGTCTTTTGTATTTTGATAGGTAATCATATGTACTATGTGTTTGGGGGAAGTGAACTACATGTATTGTTGGGGAATAAACCATATATTTGTGCATGGGGTGGAGCCACAGCAATCTGGCTTAGTGGTTTAAAAGCAGAACTGTGAACCTGGAAACTTGTGTCTGACTTCTACAACTGCCACTTACTCACTGTGTAACTGTTATATACAGCCATATTAAAAACTGAAACTGGCAGTGAGTGCTCAATTTCACCAACAGTATTCTCCCCCAACACACATATTTGTTTTTTTAAGCCA
This sequence comes from Neoceratodus forsteri, assembly GCA_016271365.2. Classification (NCBI taxonomy): domain Eukaryota; kingdom Metazoa; phylum Chordata; order Ceratodontiformes; family Ceratodontidae; genus Neoceratodus; species Neoceratodus forsteri. Next base: position 855,399,162 of record CM057450.1, read on the forward strand.
GCGGTGGGTGTCTTCAGTCCCTTTATCAGTATCCCCGCTGTCTGTCCAACCCAGTTTAATATAAAGAACCAGCATCAAGTGCCAAAGTCGCTTCTGGTATTGATGGAGTGCAGTTTGCACTATTTACGTTTCCCAACTCTGGGGTGGCCAAACCCCTGAGTAGGTATTCCCCACCCCAGTTTTGGCACCAGGGTGCACAACCCATGATGCCATTCCATAATGTAGCACCACTGCATCCCATTTCAACGCCTCTCTGCCTGATACTTAATGAATCTTAGCCCCATTCTTTGTGCCTCCCATGCATTCCAGTACTGGGGTGTCTACCCTTGGTACTGGTGAAGACCACATAGACACTGGGATGCAAAATCCCCAGTTTCAGTACTTGAAAAACAAAAAATGTCTGTTGCAGTCTATTTTTGCTTTTTAATATATGGATCTTGGATTTAATAGGTCTGTAAAGCTTACAAAAAAATCCAGTAATACCCTCAAAGGTTCAGTGATAATACTATTGTCAATCACTGGTAATAGTATTGTCAATTACTTTTAATACTATAGATTTGTGCTGCTAATAGTATCGTTGCAAGCTTCAGAAAATATACCTCCTGCCCCCACCTCCTAAGTGCACCTTCTCATTTGCCTCTTTTCCCGTGTGGGCAGGCAGAACAGTTTAAAAAACATGGTGGTCCTTCTGTCGCTTACCGACAGTGAACTCGGTTGCTGCACTTCTCCATTTTTTATTTTCCTTCCCCCATCAGCAAATGAAAATATCTGGTTGATCCTGCCATTCCAGTGATGAAGAGCAGGTAGGATCTGAATTTTTGGAAAAAAACAGGCAGGTGCTGATAACCATGAGGAGTGAACAGACAGCTCAAGACACAGCGTGAGACAGTGTGGCGGTTTGCCATGACCCAGACAGTCCTTAGCTAAACTGGCAAACCGCTCATCTGAAAAGATCCCAAAACACACTTGGATCCATATATTAAAAAAAAAGTGTATGGTTCCGTGTGTATTACCAGTCAGCAATACCATCTCGCGGTTCTGTACATGTAGGAACCTCTCGATGGTATTACTGACTGGTAATACACATGGAACTATACGCTATTCTCTTTTTATATAACATGTGATATAGAAAGTCATTCATTAATGTCTTTTGTGGTGGTGATCTCTCCTCCCTCACCCCCCCACTCAGCAATGACCCCCCCACAGTCTTCACTTACCTAGCCTTGGTGATGTACTGATTCTGCTGAGCCAACCAGAAATTGATAGACTACAAGGTACAGCAAATGTAATTCTGGGAGTTTTTTTATGCCTTTTGAAGTTTTACTTATAACCTGGTAATTTTTTAACCAAATTTTTGACATAGCCTTTCTTGTACCCTCCTTATAAACAAGGGAGGTGCAATTTTTCAAATCTACTCTGAAAGGTGATTTTTTTTCAGTTGTTCTGCAAAATTAGATTTCTGCTGCAATTTGAGAAATTTTACTTACCAGGTTCATGAGATGAGATCAATAAAAAAACTATGTTGAAAACTTGTGGACTAATGGCCAATTTTCAAAATATTCATCCTGTTGCACCACCCTGTTAGAGAAGGTTTGATGGTTGCATAAGATTGCTCTGCTCATCAGCTTCCAGAAAATATATGCTGTGGCATTCATCACATGGTTGATAATATTGAATTTTGAAGAGAAAATCTGGACAATTTAGCTGAAAAAAAGATGAAACTGAGTAAATCCTGAATTTCAAAGAAATTGTTAAACTTATTTTTAATATCATATCTGTATAGTTTGGGTATTTGTTTCCAAGTTTTGTAAATTGCTAAAATAAGTTTGAATAAAGTGAAACTAAATGCTTATAAATGAAGCCTAAATATAAGTAAAACATAGCGGGCCGGATATTCAAACTGCGCCCAAAATGTGCGCAACAGCAGGAGCAAGCACAAATCAATTGTGCATATGCGCAACAGACGCGATATTCAAACATGGAGCAGAACAAAGTGCGCAAGCAGCCAACATCTAAATATCGCACAAACTGCGCCATAGCGCAACCAGGAAGGAGAAGCTGAGCAGAAAGGTTGCGCATAGCGCAACCAGGCAGCCCAGCTGAGCAGTCCAGAGGTGCCATAGCGCAAGCAGAGCCCCCCCCCGCAGAGCAATGGAACTGCACATCCAGGTAGGCAGGCTGGGGCCCACTGCACCCATGCCACACATGGGCACAGGAACACACTGCAGAACCAACAAAACACCTGCACACCCCAAGCACAGCATCACTGGGGGTGGGACGGATGATCCACTGGCCTCTGGGGACAAGCCAACAAAGCACAGCAGGGCCATGACGCCCCAGCACAACCACTGGCAGGCTGAGACTGCACACACACAGGGGATGACAACCACAGTACACATCAGCCCCCGTGCACAGCACACCCTGCACCGTGACCCCAAGACACCACCCATGTGCAGTGAATGGCACTGCAGGAAACACCAAGCATCCCACCCAGCACACGTCAACCCCGTGTAGCAGAGAAGCATACAAGCCAGACCCACCCTGTGCACCCAGCAGTGGGTGGCAGCAGATGGCAAGACCAACAGAAGACACTGCCACACTGGAGACACCTCCCCATGCACACACGCACACACACACACACACACACACACACCCTCACACACCCTCAGGACCATACCACCCCAGATGGCATGCACACCACTGCAACTGAGCAACCATAGCCAGCTGCAAATCAGAGACCAACACAGTATTCATATCAAAATATCAATGTATTATAAAAATGTAAATGACAAAACCAACAAGAGAACTATTTACAGGAGGGGTAGGGGTACAAGGTAGGGGTGGGCAAGGGGTAGGGATGAACAACTTGGAGAGGAAGGGAGGGCGGGAGGGATGGGTGAAGTGGGAAGGGGAATCTGGCTTAAGGCCTAGCAGGCCAGTCCTCCTCCGCCTGGTGCCGCCGTGGTTGGCTCCGCCTCCTCCTGAGGCCATGGCGCTGGATGCTTGCCAGTATAGCCGTGTTGTCTGATGACACTTGGTGGATCCGCTGCAAGGCACGCTCAATGCGGCGTAGCACAGTCAGGCCTAGGAAAACGGGAACACAGTCAATGGCTGTGACTGACCACAACCCTGAACACCACCCAACCTGCAAGCCATATAGCCCAATGTCCTGGACCTGTGATGGTATGCACCCACCCACAGTGGACATGCACATGGCCAGCCCAACCAGGTGGCACTAGCTATGTGCACCACTGCACACACACACACTGGCCATGTACATCACAGCACAAACAAGGCTGTCAAGTGACGTGGCAATGTGGTGCGATGCCAGTCCCACAGCCATGTGCCCAGTGCATGCATGGACCACCAGTGACACATACACAGACGTGCTGTGACACTGGACAGTGATGAATTTCGCCTGTGTCGTGAATGGTTGTGTTGTGCATGGCTGGCAGTCATGCCCCCCCCAGCATGCAATAGCATCCATGAAGTAATGATACTCACACTCCTCAAGCAGCTGTGTCTGCCGCTGCTGCTGCTGCTGCTGCTGGGGCGCACCACCCACAGCACCACCGACCGGCACCGGGGCCCTGGCACGGCCCTCCTCACCCCGTGCCTGCATCCTCTCCGCCTGTCCTGTGGGAGACAAATGTTGAGAAAACATCAGTGTGACTCCAAAACAGACTGCCCCTGCCCCACTGAGAGTGCCTGCCCACACAGCCAGACCCATGCATCTCACACCTGCACACACTGACACAGCCAACCATGGCAGAGCCATCACCTATGCACAGCCACCAAAACACACTCACACCCCTACAGAGAATACAGGTGCATAGATGGTACACCCACCTGGCCTAGGCACCACGCCCCTCCTGGCACGTGACCGTAGCCACTCATGAAGCTCAGGATCCCTCCTGCGGAGGTCACTGTACCAGTGCCGGCACTGCTCAGCTGACCGGCGCCGCCCAGTGACCCTCACCAGGTCATTGGCCACTTGCAGCCAGACCTGTGTTCTAGCCATGGTGAGGGGCTCCTCACCATACAGTGCCCCATAGTGGGGCTCTACCAAGGCCACCAGGTTGGCCACCTCCACCGGGCTCCATTGCACTGCCCTCCTGCATGCCATGCTTCCAGGTTAACAGCAGGCAATATGGCGCCCCACAGCGTGGTAACCCCACGTGGAACTGTTGCGCAATAGAACACCATAGGTTGCAATCGCGCTGCTCGTACAGCGCCGTTAGTCCACATAGCGTTGTCACTAGACAGCGCAATAGGGCTGTACACATGGCAGCCGAATAGTGCAAGGGGGCAAAGGTTAGGCACCAGGTCGTGGGTCAATGACGCAAGGCCACGCACAGCGCTATCTGACGTCTACGCATCCTGCGTGACTGACCACCTGCGTGACAGTGCCACAGTGTACTATTGCGCAGTAGTGCCACAGCCCCATATAGTGCCCAGTGCTGTAGCGTCACTGGCACAATGATGGCCATGGCCGGAATTGCCGATCGCGCACAGCACGTCAGCAGCACGGCAGACGTCCGCGTAAGCTACCTGGGCATGTGCAATGCAGTGTACCGCACAGTCACAGATCTGCACTATTGGCTCAGCTGGCTCAAACGACTTGCGCAAAGCGCAATGGCGCGATATTCAGATGACACATGCAAATCATCTGATCAGCCATTCAAAGGCGCAGTAGCAAGATTAGCATGTCATTAAAGTTGCGCAACACCTCATTTACATGCATTGCGCTATAAATAGGCGACATTGTGCTGCGCTGGCCAGATTCGGTTACTGCAGGTGAGAGGTGAGTTGCATGCTGTGTGATGTTCTGGACAATGGTCATGGGAAAATGCTGTAGACTGCACAGTGACAGGTGTCCACTTCCCCCCATACAGATCGCCATGACCGAGCAGAGACAAGGTGAGGGTGAGGATGGTGGGTGTAGGAGGAGGCCTAACTTTACCACAGCAGACACAGAGACCCTCTTCCAGGCCTACCTGGAGGAGGAGGCACTACTGAGTGGACAGCGGGGCACCCCTCAGTCCCATGCGGCTGCATGGGAGGGGGTAGCTCGGGCCGTGAACCTGCACGGAAGCCACCAGCGCTCCGTGCAGGAATGCAAGAAGAAGATGGGGACAGACAGTAGGAGGGTGAAGGAGAAGGTGGCAGCCTTCAGGACGGCATGTGCTGGCACTGGCAGAGGCCAGCCAGTGGTGCTGGAGCTGACCCCAGCTGAGGAAAGACTGGCTGCATCAATGCAGTGGAGTGCTATTGAGGGCGTACCAGGAGGTGGATTCCAGACAGGTGGAAGCCCATCACTGCACGGTATGACATGGTGGTGGTGTTGGGGGGGGGTTGTTCACATGTACTCTCTTTCTGTTACAGATCCTGTTCATCCTCAGGAGATGGTGGTGGTGGGTCCAGGCAGTGATGATGACCTGCTGGACATGGAGGAGGGTCCATCCACCTCTGTCACCAGCCAGCATGCACTGCAGCAGCATGCACGCTGGGCCGCCAACTCTGGTGTCAGTGATTCGGGTGTGGGGGGTGCACAGCCTGTGTCTCAGCAGTCTGGCATGCAAGCATGCCAGCACGCTGTGACTGTGGCTGTAGCACGTACCTGCACCGTTGATGATGCAAGGACTGCAATGGGCAGTGATATGTGTGTGTCCCATGACAGACACACAGCAGGCCAGCACGTGCCCCTGGGCCTTTCTGGTTCCAACTTGTGTACCAGCATGTCGGCACAGTCCCAGGCTGTGCCTGTCAGCACCAGTGGGGCAGCACCGGTGGCTGTGCAGATGTCTGGCACTGTTGTGGCCACAGCGGTGGAACGAGTGGACCCTGGGGCACAGCGGTTGGAGGTGCAGCAGCAGCAGCAGTCACCCACCAGGTCTGGGGGTACAGTATCAAGCGGTGGCACATGTCCGCCGCCCTTTGATCCACCCATTCCTGGTCCTGGTGAACAGCGCCCACCCTCAAGGGGTGTTGTTCATCAGGACCTTCCACACCTTGGGGGACAGGATGCCGTTGGGGCACAGTACCCATTGGACGAGCACACCCGCCTGCTGCAGGAATCAGTACAGCAGCAGAGGCGGGTTGCAATGTCCGTGGAAGCACTGTCTGTGGCTGTGGAGTGGCACAGCAGGGAGTGTGTTCTGGACCGTGCAGAGATGGTTCTTCTGCGGACGGATGTGACCGCCGCCATTGACAGGCTGACCCAGGCAGTGGTCTCTGTCATGGACACATTGGGCACACAGTCAGGTGCCCCTGTACCGCACATCCGACACAGTTCACTCTCCACTCCCCATTCCCGGCATCATGCGACACCAGGCCTGTCGACGCCGGGTTCTGCTGTGGGCATCCCGAGCACCCCTGGTGCAGGTTTGTTCAGCATGCTGCAGACCCCTGTGCGGGCAAGGTCGCGTTCATGCAGTGGGACCCCTGGTGGTCCAACAGTGCCACCCCATGTGGCCCCTGCTCAGCCTGCCAGGGCTGTTGGGTCATGGCAGGGCTGCCCACGCATCCGCGGTGGCCGTGGGACAGTGCTACATGACTGACCTGTCTCCCAGTGTGGGCCCTGTCTGGTGCTGCCCTGTGTGCAATGTTTGTCATGGTGGGCAGTGCACTGCTGGGTGCTCTGCTCAACACGCCGACACATGGACCACCTGCACACCCTCCCAACTGCTGTCCACAGGTGCGTGTGCACGATGATGCCTGCATTGTACTGTACACCAAGTGCAGGGTGCCCAGCATTCGACACATGTACTTGGACAGTACAGGTGGTGTGTATGGTCGGTGGTTCTGTGTTAGCAATGTCGGTTCTGCTGTGCTGTGCATCTGCCCATGTATGCTCTGTGCCTGGTGTGTGTGTGTCCATATGAGTGTTCACCTCCTGATGGTATGTTTGTATGCCTGGACCCTTCCACTCCCCTGGCCATCATGCACCTCTGGTGTGTTACCCTGTGTGCCTGTGGTTTGTGCCTGGACAGTGTTGGTTGCACATGGCCCCTTGACTTACCTGTGTCGTGCATAGTGCTCCTCTGTGATGGTGCCCTGGTGCAACTGGGCCTGCCAGATCAGTCAGGGGTCCTGCCGTCCTGGGGGGGCTGCTCATCACCATCAACATCGGCGCCACTGGCGTCCCCATCGCTGTCCCCCTCTTCAACCTGTAGGGCTATCCCACAGTCTTTGGCCATGTTGTGCAGGATGCAACAGGCCAGGAATATCCCACAGGCCTTTTGGGGGCTGTACTGTAGGGCACCGCCAGAGGTGTCTAGGCATTGGAAGCATGCCTTGAGCATCCCAAACACCCGCTCTATGATGTTGCATGTGGCGGCATGTGCCTCATTATAGCGTTGCTGTGATGGGGTCATGGGGCACCGGTACGGTGTGAGCAGCCAGGGACGGAGTGGGTACCTGCTGTCACCTGTGTGGAGATAGTGGAGATCAGTGTCATGTTCAGGTTCATTTTGCCCATATCCCTGTGTGCCACTACCATGGCACCTATGGCATTCCCACCCTTGCCCCAAGTTTGCATTCCATACATGCGTACTCACCCACTAGATGTCCTGTGGGGATGTCCCCACTCTAGAATCGGTGGCACAGTGTGGACAGATGCCATAAGAAGGCATCATGTATTCCACCAGGGTGTGTGGCACAGGCTTTGATTATACGCCCAGTGGCATCACACACCACCTGGCAGTTGACACTGGGGTATCCCTTTCGGTTCATATACGCTGCACCATCGGGGCCAGGTGGCGTGCAAATGGCCACATGGGTGCAGTCTATGGCCCCTAGCACACCAGGCATACGTGCTACCCTGTGGAACTCCAGCATGTTTGCTGTACACTCTGCTGCGGTGCTGGGGAAATGGATGTTTTCCGCAGCATGTGGCAGCAGTGCGCTAAGGAATTGGGTGAGGATGCATGACGTGGCCGACTGTGTGATGCCTGTGGTGTCTCCTGTCGGCCTCTGGAAGGTGCCTGTGGCGAGCAGGCACATGCAGGATGTAACCTTGGTCTCCACTGACAGAGTTGGACTCCGTCGTGAGGGTGCCAGCATCACATCACTGCACAGCTCACAGAGCCGCCTCAGTATTGCCCTGTTCAGGCGGTACCGGCCCACGATCTCTACATCTGTGTACAGCTCATAGCTGATGTGGGCACGGTACTGCCTGTTGGGGGCATACCGCCGACAGGCCCTTCCATGGCCTCATCCCCCTGCAGCTTGCATTCTCACCCCCCTCATTACAGCTTCCATGTGGAAGCTGGCACTGTCCATCTCCCTGGCTTCTGACCCCCCGGCTGGTGTTGCTGTGTTACCCCGCTGTCCTGACCGCTACTTCCACTGCACCGGCACCCCGCTGGCCTCTGCAGCCTATGGCCCCTTGCCTTGCCTGTCCTAGCCTGTCACTGTCTGTCTGTCCGTCTCTCTCTATACCCCACTTGGCATCCTTGTAGCGTTCTTGCGCCGCTTCCTTGAGCCTTTTTATTTTGGCTCATTTCCGCTGGTACGCAATTTCAGGAAGTTCCGCACTTGCGCACTGCGCATGTGTTTGAATATCGCATTGCGCTCTTTATGCATGGATCCACCTCCGTTGTTTGCGCATGCCTTCCTTTGCATTGCGCTGTTGCTCAGCATGTTCTCGATGGCGCAACTGCCTCCTGCTGAATATCGCAAAATGGCGCACTTTTGGACTTGCGCATGTGCAACCCTATTGCACATGGTGCAACCCTTTTGAATATCCGGCCCAGCATCTAAAACCAATTTGTCATGCCTTATGTCCAGTAATCATACCTAATAGAATCTTAACTAATTGTGTTTTTTTATTGCTCTTACTTTTTTCCATTTGCTCAGAAATTATACCACAATTTCATTGTAATAATTGATTTGTACACACTGAGGTTGCTGGCCAAGAATGCATTCCTATAACCAAATCTCATTCCTGAAGGCATACACTGTACATGTGTAGAGAGAAACAACAAATTTTCAAGCAATAAGTTTATTTCTGGGCTGAATAGAATGAGTGAGAAAATTTACTTATGAATAGAAATGACACTCATGGAAATGCAAATGTCTTTTTCAGCCAAAAAATGACCCACAAATGAGCACAAATTAAACTATTAATTCTAATGCAGCAAATAAATTATTGTTTGAGATGACATTTTAATGAAGACTTATGAACATATATATCATCATGCAACTTTACACTATAGCATGTATTCTTAATTCAGATTTTAGAGCTGTGTGGAATGGGAACATTTTGAATTCATGAAATTTCAATGAAATATTGTGAAATTCCATGACATTTCATTGCATTTCATCGGAATGTTATGGATTTTTTTTAGATTTAGTAATTTGGTCATAACCCGGTTGGCTTTAAAGCTGCATCTCTGAACTTTGGCAAGCACGCTCTTTGTGTGGTGAGCCAATAAACTAACAAATATCATGACATTTGGATGAATAGTTTCAATATTATAGGTGCTCATATTCTGTCATTTTAGTTTTTTGTGTGAAATTTCATGAACATTTTTGTCTGCATATACCTTGGCCATCTAGTGGGTCAGATATCTTAAATTTGGCATGATTCCTTGATGTAGGTGTTCAATAATGTGGCCAATTTCATGATAATATGATGTACTGTCTCAAAATTACATGTGCTCAAAATCTGTCATTTTATTTTTTGCAGGAAATCTCATGAAAACATTTCATCTGCACATACCTCAGGCACCTTTGACACTAGACATGTGTAAATTAGCATGAATAACCTTTTTGAAATGCTCATAGAATGATATAAATATGGAGGTAATTGGATTAGATATTTGTAAGTTACAGAGGTTCAAATGTTTACTATAAATATTTGCAACATTTTGTGAAAACTCAAAAATGTGGATGTTTATAACTTCTCTGCTCTTGCATGCACAGAGTTAACATTTGACATGCATTTCCATAGTCAGTGTATCCTGGTATCTAACACAACTGGATAAATTGGTTTAGCAGTTTTAAATTTGCTGTAGAAAAAATATTCATAAAATGTTCTCACATATTCATAGTAGCATATAGATGAACCATCAATAATTCTTTTTGTGGAAAATAGCATTAACAATGCACATATCAATACTTCATTTGATAAGCTGGGCTGAACTTTTTGCAGTCCTGCTGTTCCTCTCTGGGTGGCTGTTTTCCCCCTCCTTCTCTTTTGTCATGGTCAGATTGACTCAGTAGAGCTACTGATCCCACTGCTATCCTCTTTGTTCTTAATAGTGACAAAATCCCTTAAATGTGAGTCATCTACTCCTTTTTCCATTGACCTACCCTGTTGAATAGCAATAATTCATCTCTCCTACTGCCCAAGGCATTGTGTTCCCCCACTACATCATTTCAAGTACCTCTAAGTCCCAGACTTGCATGTACATCAGGCTCCATGGATCATAAATTTACTGGATGTGATCCTTAAACATCCTGCATTCAGGTTGGTATTATCAACACTATGTGCTTCCTTGCTCCAAACTGTGGGTCTACCACTGTTGTGCTACCCAGCTCAGCTGTCCAGTTCTTGGTGAAACTGTGCATCTAACTCCAGAACCTGGTGACCTCCTGCACTACTTACCTCTCATACCCCTATCTTTTAATTATAATCCTTCAGATAAGGCTGAGTGAAATCAGCAAATTCCAGTTTTATGGATTTTTACATGAAATTCTACAATTTTCACAAAGACTCATGGTATTTGACTTTAAGAACAGTTGTTATTTTGTAGAGCTGTGTGAATACCTTTTTCTGAATATTCAGCTGAATATTCGGTATTCAGGTCCCAGATATTCATTATTTGGCATTCAATATTCAGCCAGAAAAGTTGCCTTATTAGAGAATTGCTATAGAAGTCCTTAAAATGGCTTCAGGAGAAGAGGTCATGACACTTTGGCTTGTACACTGGTGCCAGAGGTTGTCTTGTGCTGCTGGTGCTTCAGGAGGAGGATGCAGAGGTCACAGCACTGTGGCTTTTACACTGGTGCTGGAGGCTGGCTTGTGCTGCTGGTGTTTCAGGAGGAGGATGCAGAGATGACAATCTCTATATGGTCACAAAGGTCTCAAAATCTACTACAAGAATAACCTATGCCTCACCCTTAAATAATTGTGGCCATTAACAAAATCAAGTAATAAACAGAATAATTCCCCTAAGATAACACTGGAACTTCAACAGGCCATAACTCCATCAATATTTGGAGTTAAGTGGCAATCTCTATATGGTCCCAACGGCCTCATGGGGTACTACAGGAATAACATATGCTGCACCCTTAAATAATTATGGCTATTAAAAAAAGCAAGTAATAAAACATAACTACTGTATTGCCACAGGATAAAACTACAACTTCAACTGATCGTAACTCCATCAATATGTGTAGTTAGCTAACAGACACTATATGGTCACAAAACACTTAAGGGGTACTACAAGAATAACATATGTTGCATCCTTAAATAATTGTGGCCATTAAAAAAGCAAGTAATAAACTATCATGATTCCCATAGGATAACACTGGACCTTCAACAGGCCGTATCTCCATCAATATTTGGAGTTAAGTGACAATCTCTATATGGTTATAAAGGTCACAATGGGTACTACAAGAAATGATGTGCTTTAAATGCAGTAGATAGACAGCTGCACCAGCAGACTGTTCTGACAGCAATAGAGTAATGGACTGCTTATACAAGCAAAGGACAAACAAACATACCTTGTTTTTGTCACCACAATATGTGTCCACTTCCTCATTTCCCTCATGTCAATGATGCTTCTTACCCAACTGGATCAGCAGATTGCAGTCAGAACAGTGTGATGGTGCCACTCACTAAGTTCCAAGAAGGATTCCTGTTAGTCTGCTGGCCCCCCAATCCTCTTCTAAAATGGCAGACTCACGGCTTCAACTCTAGTTCTCTGTATATTGAATTCTATGCTAAATACTCAGAATGAGGAGATCCCATTGTGTTCCTGGCTGTGGGCCTCAAAAACAGCCTCTGATTGGCCAACAAAGCTCTGAAATTTTGAATTCTAACACACGGAACAGTATGTCCTGAATAGTGGCTGAATATTCAGAACGTCCATCCAAATATTTGGCAAGACTACTATTCATTCTATTCAGGAAATACTATTCAGTCCATTTACAGCCTTATTATTTTGAAATTTCTGGCAGCAAGCAATTAATAAAATTGGCATGCATAGTCTCCTTTTAAGGTCTAAGAATCTTCCAAATTTCATGGTATTGCATTCTCTAGTTTTAAAGTTTGAGGGGCTTAAATTTGTAGTTTACATTCTTGCAAAATTAAATTTTTAAATGTTGTGAAAGTTTGACTACTTTTAATTCAATCCCATTTAAAGCTTCAAATATGAATGTTTTCAGAAATGACCATGTGGTATAGTAGTTTAAATGCTTTAACTCTGGTTAAATGTAGATATGTTGTTTTAAAATTAGACGGAAATAACTGAAATTTAAAGTTCAGCAATATGTTTGGTAGGCTATAACTCAATCCCATTTGAAGCTAGAAATATGAAAATATGAACATATAGAAATGCAGTGATAACATGTATACCTGTCCCATTTTATAGCATTTCAGTGCATACTATCAAAATTATACTAAAATTACAGAAATCTAAATGTTGGCAAAATGTTTGGCTACTATAACTCAGCTCCCATTGAAACATGGGACTTAAAACATGGTGCATATACCCATGATGAGTGCTTCTCTAAATCCAGACATTGTGGAGAAATTTGGATAAGAAATTTTAAAATGATCTCAAAATAACAGAAAATTTAATTTTGATTTAATGTTTGGCCACCCATATCTCCGCCATCTTTCAACCTATGAATCTGAAATTCAGCACACATTTGTATGTCATTGAGTTCTACTGACTTCCAAATTTGGTATTAATTGGATGCACACTTTTAAAATTATAGTGAAATAACTGAAATTTAACATTTGGCAGAATTCCATGGAATTTTCATGAATATTCTGCGAAATTCCACGGAATCGGAATGGTCATTCCACAGGCATTCCATGGGTGGAATTTTATATTTTGCACTGCTCTACTGGATGCACATTTAACTTGTTTACTCAGAGCCATCATTGTCAGTGTCATCATCAGATTCCAAATCACAATTTTCATAACTGATATTGTCTTTGCCTGTTTCATGCATATTGTCACATGTGTTTGGGTGTCCTTCACACCCACAATTTGGTGTGCATTTTAATTCTATCATCACATACCTGCACTTCCTTGAGAAGCATTTAGACTTTGTGTACTTGCATGTGATAAGTTCTATTAAGTCTTTTGACCCTGATGCTTGCGTCATTAGTTGAGACACAATACCATTTTCTGTCTGTGTTCAGCCACATCTATCAGGTGATGCAATAAATGGCTTAGCTACTAGTGCTGCTTTCCAAACAGCACACTGAAAATTAGCTCTCTTTATGTGCTGTACCAGGCTGTCCATACATGGTGACAAGCTGTCATTCTGCTTTGCATGATTGCAAAACTGTTTGTACCTTAATAGGTTGATGTCGGAACTAATTCATCCTGTTGGTTGGTAAAGTCTGCATACAGACTTGTGACAGACATCAATGACATCATTCATGACTTCAAAAGGGTCTCCAAATTCAGCCAACCTCTGCAAGTTTTCATGGTTCAGTCTTAGTATTTGGAAGGATTTCTTTTTGTCTTTGCTATTGAAACAGCTGGTGCCGTCACAGTCTATAAGGGTGTGGAATGGCAGAAGTAACTTGCATATTGACCTGCAAGGTTTCTCAGCTATGATATGCAGTGGTATGTATTGGGTCTTCAGTTTGGTTCCTGTTTTGAACCATAGCTTGATGCAAAACTCCTCTGCAGCATATGCTCCAAGCACAAGAACATCTGTGTCTGGTGAACATATGATCGCATTTTCTGTCTTGAAGTGAACAACTGAGTCAGCAACATGCAGCTATATCCTACTATCAGCTTCTTCTTGGGTAGAGAAGAGCTCAGGAAGATCCTTTACTTGTCCATGGGTTATTTCCACCACACGTTCATGATTTTCAAAACCTCCTCAAAGCACCAATGTTTGAGATGGTGTGAGAAACTGAGGCCTGGTTTTACACCTCTCCTCGAAAGTGATGTTATTGATGTTCTCCTTGTTTGGGGGATTGGAAAGGTATGCCTTCATGTTTCTGGGTAGTATCTGCTTTCTTGTACTAATTCTGATTTCTGGAGACCCCACTGTCTCTCCTCGTCTTTTCCTTTCACTTGTTCTGCTCTTTAAAAACAAATCTCTTTACAGTCAATGCATGGGTTGGTGGAAATCCCTGATGCTTTTCTGGCAGATGCACAAGGTAGTGTTGCTACATGAAAAATATTGAGATTCTCACACTCATCAGGAAGCTCCAGGTCTGCCTCTATTGCTTCTTTGTGGACCTTTCTTTGAAACTCAGCAATCTTTTTGATTGTTTCTTTCAAATTTATTTTGCTACTGTACACCAGCTCTGGTTTGTTTGCTGAATGAGTCTGATGGACTGTAACTGAACCTTCAAAGTGTCTAATAAGACATTTCTTCAACTTTTCAGCATGGTATGTCCCTGATTCAGTATAACCACATGTGTCCAAATACCCTCTGTATTTTGTCAACAGGAATGTCATATCAAATTCTCTGCCTTACATTAAGTCATCCTGAATGTGGTTTACAAGCATGTCAAATACTTTTCTGATGACATCAGTGCTCTTGTCTGTCTGTCCAATGGTAGTTTCACCAGTAACTGAGCTAGACAATTTTTGTGGTACTTAGCCTCCAAGGCTGAGATCTTGGCTTTGTACCTTAGTCAATAGATCGGTATTACTAAGAGACATGGCTACTGACAGAATGTTCCTTTGTATTTTAAATGCTATCACTTGGAAGACATGTGAATCACCATGTTTCTTCATACAATTGCAGAAGATGCATTTGTGAGATGCAAATGTTGTGGATGTAAGTCTTGTTCTCATAACCAGCTCCTGGTTACTTGTTCAAGGCTTTTCTGAGTCTAGATGACCTGTTTGTGGATTGTGTTTATGTGAAAGGTTTTCTTTGTTGATGTAATTCTGATAGCACTGGCGATGATAAAGAATGGCAACAGTGAATCCTGCCTCATCAAGCACCCCTGATGTTTTAGCACTTCAATACAATTCATCATCTGCTTCTTTCATACATCTGAAAAGACTTTCTTAACCTCTGGCTTTAGCCACAACAAGATTTTGTGAAGCATCTCTGACTTGGCACATAATACAAATAGTTTCATAGTCTCGGTGTGATCTATGAAAATTTTTTGCTGGAGATGGTACAAGTCCAATACCTTGTTTACTTGCCATTTCCTGCAATTAAACAGAAAATGTTTGTATTAAACATGCAATAAAGTGAAAAAGGAAAATACATTATTTATTTATTACCACCAAACAGCACATCTCTTTAGACCTTTTTGAGATATTGATCTCTGAGGGCCACTTAAGCCTCTCTCATTGGCAGTGATGGATGTCATTTTCATGGGGTAGGGGCTCACCAAAAATAGGCTTGTATCTCGGTACCTGCCATTGACCTAACACCACAACATACTTTTCCTGAAAGCCCAAGGTCATATCTAACTAATGAACATGACAGACCTTCTCTAATGGGGGGGTGCAACAAAAACCTAAAATAAGGCCCCTTTTGAAAATTTACCGCTAGACTATTGGGATCAAAATCTTAAAAAAAAAAAAAGCTATGAGGGACCATTAAAATGTTTCAATATTTACTCATAACATAAGCAATTTTCAATATTTTGACCCCAAATTTTTAACATAGTCATTTTTTACCCCATAAGAACATAAGAATGTGTCAGCAGAAAGGGACCATATGACCCATCTAGTCTCCCCTCCTCATGAATGTTACATGTGTAATTTTTAAAATCCTACCCAAAATGTGTTTTCACACTTGTGGCACAAAATGATGCTTTGGCCAGAATTACATGAATAACACCCATTCAGAAGGGAGGGTCATAAAAAGACTATGGTGAAAATTTGCTGTAAACATGTCACACAAAAAAAAGTCATTTAGAATCATTGACATGCTGCCAGTTGGGCAGTCTGTGCCCAGTCAATGTTGCAGGGCATACAACCATTGGTGGTTTCATCCTGCCCTGGTGGCAGTGGATGAGTGGAGCAACATGCACCCCCCAGAGGAGGAGAAGAGTGGCCCCAAGAATGCTGAATCCTGTCCACATCTCTCACATTGGCCTCCATAAGCAAATCAAGTCAATTTCTGGACCCAGGTTGCTGCTGTGGTTACCTGTATCTCCCCTCTTGACCACCCACTTTAATACTGCCTTGTTTGTCCTATACTTACTAAAGAGCAGCAGAAATTTGTGAACTCATCACTATTATTATTTTAAAGGTATGACTGCATTTTCCTTACAGACCCCCCCCCCCCATCACAGTATCCCCAGGACCCAAATAAGAAATATTTTACTTATTATCTATGCTAGAATGGTAGGGTGCATCAGTGCAACTCCAAGTGTTAAGTCACTGCTGGGTTTAACTTGTTAATTGGTTGTTGATGCAGGGCTTGAAATATCTTCACTATTCTGTTTATTTGAATTCACACAGGACCCATGAATGAGGATACAGCTTCACTATCACAATAAAGAAAAATTCACTGGAAAACACTACATTACTGCAGAGACTGGGATTAAAGAAAGCAAGGCATACTCAATAAGGAAATGAAAAAACATTATGGGATGGCTAATGTGGTGAATGGAGGGGCTGTACCAGTTGCCATCTCAGAAGACAAGTGGCAGCTTTGTTGAGTGGGGGCTAAGGGGGGATGGAGGGTCCTGAGCAGGCAGGGTGGGAGGGGATTATCTGTCAGTCATTCAGGGTCTGAGGATCAGGGAGGCAGGGGAACCACTAAATACCAATACAAGTTTGCTAATATCTGGATGGGTTATAACAGAACATATTAGGATTCTGGTCTATACTAGGAGTCCAATAGGTGCAAAAGTACAGCACCAAACAAATCCTATGCCTATTACCCATCAACATTATATTGTGTAAATCAATATGGATAGCTGCATTGACAATGAGGGATACAGAACTCCATACAATACCATTGTGCCACATGCTAATAATCATATAATGCACATGCAAATGTTCCCTTAACACCTTACTTGTCCTATGGGCTTATTAACATAGTCTGACTGAATATAGCTTGCAGGAGCACTGGCGCTATTCCATTTCGGATTCACTATATTCATTTAGTTCCTGTAGGCAATATTACAGTAGGGGGCAGTCTCAGCACAGTGCACAGTCACTGTGGGTTGAACAGACACAGCCCCATATTCATACTGTGCACTGAGGTGTGTGCTCCCTAACTAAATATTGTAGCTGGACTGCTGGCACAGTGATAGGGCTGCCACTTGTGACACTGATAATCCAAGTTTGGGAGTGATATCAGGACACTGGAGGGTCAACCAAGTAAAGCAGGATCAAGAACCCAATGGACTGCTGTCCTCCTCCAGAGAGGGAGTGGTGCAATGTCTGGCACATGCCTACTGTAGCACTAGTGGTGAGTGAGGGAAAGGAGCCAGGTTGTTTGATTACACTGATACAGTATATCCAGTGTAATAAAGGGGGTCACCATTTATTATAGGCAAATTACAGGCACCCTTTTACAGGCATATTACAGGCATAAGGCACGTACGTATAAGGGCAAGAAGCAGACAGTGTGTAGACAATGGACAGTACTGCAGTTTCAACCAGTGCACTCTAGCATTTATGGAAAGATTCACTTTCTAAGTCCCAAACCAATGCTAAGCAGCATTCTTAACCTTAAATATATTAGTTTACAACAGTCATTAAACAATTCAAGCTAGTCATAAGCAGTAAAAGCATAGTCATAAAACAGTCCTTAACCATTATCCAGACTGCTATGAAAACTACTGGCTTAGCCTAGTAATTTGCATTTCATTATTTTTTTTCACTGGACAGGTTAAATTAAGGCTTCTAAACTGTGAAGACCATCATGATGTGCAGTTAAAATACAATTGGCTGTTAAGATCACAAAAACAGTTTGACTGTCAATTTCATTCTAAAATACTGCTATGGTTTTAATAGTGAAACTACTATTGCAAAGTTAAGCAAATGCCTTTCAGTTTGATAAGAGTGACATCCTTGCTTAAGAATGATATAAAATGATCTTAGGTACCTGGCTCAGCAAAGTATGGCCCCCCACCCTCCTCATAGGTGCAGAAAAGGTGGGTTTTATGCTGGGAAGAATATACTTTGATTACCTATAAAAATGATTACATCTCTTCTCTGTTGCCAGGGATGCCACCTGACCTGTTGTCTTTGTATCCCTGGATACTGAAAAGGGTTTTGAGAGTCTCATGGCTTTTCTCTTTTATAGAATCTCTCAAAATTTGACTTTCTAGATCCACTGCTAAATTGGACCAAGCTACTAAATTCCCATCCTTCAGCAAGAACAGCATCCAAGGGCATTCTATCCAATCCTTTTATCCTTGAATAGGACACACGAAGAGTGTATCCCCTATCATCCTACTTATTCAGCCTATACATAGAACCCCTAACTAGAAATGTGATCAATAACCAAAACATGCAGGGCATTAAAGTAGGCAGCAAATTACATGCAATATCATAATACACAGATACTTTCTTACCTCAATGTAGAAAACTCTAATACCTCAGTGCCAGCTGCACAACAGACCTTAGAAGATTTTGGGCAGTTGTCACCCTACAGTATAAGCTCAATTTAGCTAAAACTGCTATTATGCCATATAACCAGAAAGTGCAGTAACTAGAGCTTGAGGCCAGAATGTGGGGTAGAATTAATCAACAGACTCCATTAAATGCATAGTTATCCAGCTATCATGATCCATTAAAACAATGATATCCAAAAATATCACCATTCTCCTCTAGAGAAATTAAAGAATACCTCAAAAGTTGGCCTGCACTCCCCATTTCCCCATGGAAGGAACAAACATCTTAAAGATATATGTACTCTGCAGAGTCCCATACCCTGTCAGTATTCTGCAAATTACCATGCCGGATTATTAGGTTACACATGTCAAATACACACTCATGAACTTTCTATGGGTAGGGAAAGCACCAAAACACCAAGGAGATCATACATTCAATTTACTGCTCCCAAAGCCCTGGAATGGTTACAGCTGCCAGTCTTCAAGCTATATTACTATGCAGCACAGGGAGATAAATACATGTAGTAGTGACTACCAAATATGGTCATACAGGAAAACACAAATTACAAAGAGCAGAGTGTAATCAAAAAAGAGTTATATGAGGTTTGTTACATTAATCCCATGGCTTTATCATGTAATGAACAATGTATGGCAACCATACACAATGAACCTATGTTTTCATTGAAAGGTTGGGATAACAGCATATTTACCTCGAGAGCGAAGCTCAAGAGGTTCATGCTGTGTTTGCAACCCAGAGAAGAAAACACAGGAGAGGAAAACAAAAGGTGAGTTGTGTATGATTGCCCATATTTTATTTGGTAATTTATACGGTTTAAAAGAAATAATAGTAATGACAGGAGAAATAGTGAGTTTGTTGTAATTTTACTTAAAATTCATTGAACGTATTAAAACAGCTTGAACTTTCCTGTGCTATTTTTAGTAATACATTAGTTTTGTAACTGAATAACTGTTTTAAAATGAATGCTTGCTCATCAGTAGGTTTTCACTGACAGGGAGCTGTGGTAACACAGTGGAAACTGAAAGTGAGGAGCTGCTGTGTGGTGAGGAACTGAAGTCATGAAAGGAAAGCAAAATCAGTGGGAAGCAACACGAGCTACCACACAGGTGAAACAGATAATAGTAGAATATGCAGAAACATTTTAGAGTGTACACAACAGCTTTTCGAACATGCATGGCATTCAGAATGTACAGTACACAACAACTTTTGAACAGCCACTGATTTCTATACAAGATAAACCCTAGCCATATATTATGTACCTCTTTTGCTAAGGTACATAAAAGACTCAAAATACCACTAATTGGCTCTTCAGTCAGAGCCAACACTCAGCTCCTTCACCTCTTAAAACTTGATCCCCTTGGAGATCGGTTACAGGCAATTTGGTTGGATCCCAACTTTTGCAGAAAAAACAAGACAATCCATGAAAGATTCTTAGGACAGGTGAACTTAGACATGTTAGCTTAAACGATCTGTAACAAGAAGCTCATATATTTCGCACTCCAATGCAGAAATGTAATTAGCCAAAGAGGTACTGTATCTTCCAATTGTTACAACTATCCCACAATATCTACAGTATCTTTGGACCTATCCACTGGGCCAACAGTAGCACTAATATATGAAAAGGTATGTTACCAATACTACACCAGGGAAACAATTTATCCGCAATATACAAAACACTAACAAGGGAATTAGCCAATCAGTATGGTCCTCACTTACTATAATGACAACCAGACTTTCATTCTTTTACTAAGAGCATGAATGGCACACAGATATGTGACAGTATTTAATAATGTTTGACGGTTTAAATTGATGAACAAGAAAATCATCCAACACCATGTACGATACACCAACCAGTATTTTTAAAATGGGTAAACTCCACAGCAATCTATGGATAAAATGCCAAAAATCTGTGTGTGCCCTTACACAAATTTGTTGGGAGGTGAAAAGGCTTCTCCATTACGGTAAACAATTAAATCCAGTTTTGACCATTTTTAGGATTACAGGATGTGTTTTAGTTGGAATTATACATCTTTTATTTATATATTTATTTAAGTTATGGAAATACAAACCTTTGAGTCAGAAGACTCCTTTACAAAGGCTCCAGGTCAGAAAAAACAATGACAAGATGATCTCAATATGCAATTACAGAATAAGTGATGCAGAAACAGTTACTGTGCAAAACAAGGAATCAATGTGGTTATCAGTTATACAAACAAGTTACAATCAGGAGTAAAGAGTAAGGCAAGAGGTTATGAAGAGTAATGGGCTGCAGGGACCAGGGGAGGCAGGGCAGAGACTAGGGAAGGGAGGATGAGGGGATAGAAGGAAGAGAATAATGATGAATAGGTTAAGAGAAGTAGTAAATGATGCAGCCAGTAATGACATTGTCACATAAGAAGTGGCTAAGGAACTGGGGCAAGAGTTAGGGAGAGGGAGCTAGCAGGACAGGCTAGTAGCAGTAGCAGCTGCTATAGGCAAAGAGATGCTGCCAAAGTTTTAGTTTGAAAGGGCCACTTTTATTTACAGAAGAAATCTCAGAGGGCAGGTCATTAAGCCAGTGAGGGGCCCTATACATGAAAGCCCTCTGGCCCAGTGAAGTCCTACAAAATAGGACAAGGAAGGTGGCTTTGGATGAGCTTCTGCTAGCCCGAGTAGTTGAGCAGGGGATAGGAGATGTTGAGTAGCAGGAGGGGATGGTCCCATGGCTATCTTTTTGGTTAGCAGACTGGTCTGATAACAAAGCCTATCATTGAAGTTTAACCAATTAATAAGTTGATACAGGTCACAGGTGTGTGTGTACCGATCACAACCAGTCACAAGCCTATAGGCTTTGTTCAAGGTGACCTTAATTCTGCATAATGCAGTGTCAGCTGACGATCCATAGATAACAATGCCATAATCGACTAATGACAGTATTGAACTGGTTACAGCAAGGTGAACGGCATCAGCTGGCAGGCAAAACCTATGTCTGTAGAGAAGACCAAGCCTGGTGTTGACTGCCTAACAGACCAGGTTTATGTGCTCATGGAAAGAGAGGGTGAGTCATAGTGTTCCTGAGGTACTTGAAGTTATGTACTTGCTCCTGGGGTTTGTGATGAAAGTTAAGAATGGCTAGTGAAAAGTCTTTGTTTTTGTTTTGTGGGTTGGCAAACATCATCACCTTCATTTTTTTCTAATTAAAAATGAGTTTATGATGTGAGAACCAAGACTCGGATTCCGAGAAGAACCTTTGAATATTAGTTTGCAGAGGGGTGTGGCTGGGATGACTACAGAAGATTACTGCATCATCTCCATAGAGTAACATCTGCCCAGAGCAGGCTAGGGCGAGGGAGTTGAGGAAAAGACTGAACAAGAACGGGCCAAGAATTGAACCTTGGGGGACCCCTGAGAGACCTGGAGGAGAGAGTGTCATTGATTTTCACCCTCTGGGTTCTTCCACTAAAGTAGTTAGTGAACCAGGAGGTGGCATCCTGTGAGAGGCACAGGGACAGAAGGGAATCAAGTAGAAGTGCATGATTGATCATGTTGAAAGCCTTAGTTAGGTCTATGTACACAGACCCTACTAAGTAACCATGGTCTAGGGCTTTATGTATGAAATCAGAGTATTCTAGGAGGGCAGTAGTAGTACTATGGCCCTTCCTGAATCCCTGTTGCTGACAACAAAGAAGATTGTATTTTGAGAGGTAGTCAGAGAATTGATCGGAAACTGTCCTTTCAATGGCTTTGGAGATGGAGGGAGGATAGAGATCCGGTGATAGTAACAAGAGGAGGTTCTATCCCCACTCTTGAACCTTGGGCATGGGGACAAAAGATTTTTTGGGACCCCAGTGCAACAACATGGAATAAATTGGGGCAATAGAAAAGAGATTTATCCTGAGACAGTGGATGGATCTGGACACACTTTACAATAAAAAGTGGTATCAAGATATGCTGGGGAAGGGCTCATTGCCACCTTCTGCCATGGTTGCCAGAGGTTGGCGTCTGTAAGAGGACTGATCATCCTAGGGACTGCTCTCCTCTCCTGGGGAGTGGTGGCTAGCCATTTCATCTTCTTATGGGCACTGTGTAGAGGTCTGGTGGTAGAGCAGGTTAATGAGGAGCTCAAAGAGCAGGACCACAGCTCTGCATGACAT
The DNA here is from genome assembly GCA_016271365.2 of Neoceratodus forsteri. NCBI lineage: Eukaryota > Metazoa > Chordata > Ceratodontiformes > Ceratodontidae > Neoceratodus > Neoceratodus forsteri. The sequence goes on from CM057450.1 coordinate 855,422,062, forward strand.
GTATGCATCCACACACACTTACTGATGTTTCACTGCAACAGCAGTCAGTAGGGGAGAAAACCAGGAAAAGTGGGTAGGGCAGGCTTCATCAGGCCTGGCCCACTCCCTCACAGCATACAACACCGCTTGTCCACCAGGGTCAATCTCTCCTGGCACCATCACAGAGGGAGAAATCCATGGGAGACTTAGCTCTCAGTGCCAGAGAGAGAGGGAGAGAGGCAGATGCTAGTCGCATGGGCAGGGGCAAGGCTGAGAACTGACAACCTTCTCCAAAGAGAAAAAAGCAAAATAAAAAGAAAAATATATGCAGGGGGATTTGAAAATGGAAAAAAATGTTGGCTAGCTTGACAAATTCAAGGAAGAGCTTTCATGGAAAATGGGAAATACCACAATCTCTATTACTATTTCCATACTAAGTAGCAAAGTGTATGACAGTTATATAGATTATAGGTCCTTTCTCAGAAATTAACCAATCACTTTCTTTCTTTGCATAGCTCATGAAACACTCATACATCGAATAGGATTTCACGAGCCATGTAAAATCATTTGAACACTGTGAAATGAAAGTTCCAAAAGCACATTCTTCACTCACCCTCACTTTCAAAACATAACTGCCATCATGAACTGCTGATCACATGAAGTTAAGGATCCTAATTAATTTTGACATAATTTGCCCCAATTGACAGATGTTTCAATATATTAGCTAATAAAATAGACTCGGCTGTGCTTCTCTGTTCTCTCTTGAGCATAACACACATTAAACATACTAACATACTAAAATGCCAGCAGAATAGGCCTAACGGTCTTTCGTGTCTGCTCATTTGGTCAGCCCCCACCCTGGGAGCTGATCTTGCTGCCCCCGCTCGCCTTCTCTGGCTTCTCCCTTCCCAGTTCTGGATATTCTCGCTGCACTGGATTTTGCTTCCAGAACCCTTCCCAAGTACCTGACCCACCCCCTCTTGAACCCCTCTACTGTCTCTGCCTCCACCAGCTCCCTGGGCAGTGCATTCCATGGCTCCACCACCCTCTCAGTGAAGTAGCATCTCCTCCTTTCTCCCCTGAATCTTCCCCCCTCCAGCTTCCACCCATGCCCTCTAGTTGCCCCCTCCTCCTTCCTTCAAAGCACCCTGACTGCTTCTCCCCTATTTACCCCCTTCATGTACCTGAAGACCTGTATTGTGTCCCCCCAGTCCCTTCTCTCTTCCAGTGTGTACATATTTAGCTCTTCGAGCCTCTCCCCATAGGTCCTGTTCCCCAAGCTGCAAATCATTTTGGTTGCCCTCCTCTGGACCCTCTCCAGGAGTTTAATGTCCCTCTTTAAGTGTGGCCTCCAAAACTGCATGCAGTACTCGAGGTGTGGCCTCACCAAGCAGTTTTACAGAGGGAGTATCACTTCCCTCCTTCTGGAGGTGATCCCCCCTAGTGATGCATCCCAGCATCTTGTTGGCCTTGGCTACTGCCATCCTACAAGTCTCCGAGTTGTTCATCTTGACATCCACCACCACTCCCAGGTCCCTCTCAGCCATCGAGACTTATAGCATTTCTTCCCCCAAGGTGTACACTTGGCCTGGGTTTCTAGCCCCCAGGTGTAGTACCTTGCATTTCCCTGCATTGAACCTCAGCTTCCACTTTCTAGACCATCTTTCCAGAGCCTCCAGATCCCCCTGTATGGCCACCCTCCCCTCCTCCCCATCCACCAACACCCCCAGTTTTGAGTCAAAGAGACTCATCTCACTCCTGATATCTGTCCTTATGTCAGAGACGTAGGAGTTGAACAAGAGGGGCCCAAGAACTGATCCCTGTGAGACCCCACTGATGACCCTCCTTGGGGATGAGACTATCCTGCCAACTATGACCCTCTAGGTCCAGACCTGGAGCCAATTGTCTATCCATCTGATCATCTGGTTCCCAACCCCCATTTCTCCCAGCTTATCCAATAGGCCCTTGTGAGAAACAGAATCAAATGCCTTGCTGAATTCTAGAAAGAGGACGTTCACTTGTCTTCCCAGGTCCAAGGCACTCGTCACCCAGTCATACAACTCCACAAGGTTTGTCTGACATGATTTCCCTGGGACGAATCCATGCTGTCTGTCATCCAGGCACTCTGACTTTTCTAGGTCCCCCCCCAAAAAAAACCATTCCTATCCAGCAACAAGTGGCTCCAGGAAACATATTAATGTATAATATCCTACTTTTCTGTTAACTACACCTGTCCACCCACTTTATATATCAACTCCATGGATGAACTAATATATGTATTATGAGTTCTCTCCAGCAGACACTTTGAATGTTGGTAGGTGAAAATCTTGGCCACTGCATTGATTCTGTTTTTATTATTTTATTTTTAAAAATCTTTTCATAAAGTAAGTTGCCCAAAATAAGGTGCAATATCATAAAATCAGTCAAGAATTGCTGAAGAGATGCTGAGGCCTGGATACTCAAAGCAGTTGGTCATGGCACAACAGGGTTGTGCAATCGCAACTGCGAGATGTGCCATAGAGCAATATTCAGTTGGAGCAATTGCACAGCACAAGTAGCAGTGCACTAATGCACAATAGTAATGTATGCATGCACCAGGGCAGGGGGCATACCCCTGAATATGCGGCACAGTGAGATATTCAACCCCCAACCAATGGCACAAGTGAGAAGCAACTACCAGTTGTGCGGAGCAGACATGAGTCTATAAAATCAGGGAGCAAGTAGGAGGAGGAAACTTACACCAGAGGGGAGCAGGACAGAGGGAGACAGACAGGCCATCAGAGAGAGGAAGAAGGAGACAGGGAGAGAGAAAGAGAAAGAGAAAGAGAAAGAGAAAGAGAAAGAGAAAGAGAGAGAGAGAGAGAGAGAGAGTGAGAGAGAGAGAGAGGGAGTGAGAGAGCGAGATGGAGTGAGAGAGAGACCAGGAGAGAAAGGGAGAGTGTGTGAGAGAGAGAGAGAGAGAGAGAGAGAGAGTGAGACAGACAGGGAGGCTGATAGAGGAAGTGAGAGGGAGTGGGTGCCATATAGAGCCACCAGACCCAAGGGAGTGACAGAGGCACTCACGGGGTGGTTGACAGAGCCTGCAGGCAATAGCCAGTGAGGGGCAGGGTATGCAGGAGGAGGTCCAACCAAGCGACAGGCACTGCCCCACAGAGCTGGGGGGCCAGTGGAGCCAGATGCCCGGGGGGTGACAGGACAACAGGGGCCATGGCCAGTGTGGCATTCCAGATGGAGGCCTTAATGAGGGGTGTGAGGAGGCAGGAGGCAGAGCAACATGGCCATGGAAGGACCCATCGACAGTACACTCGGAACAGGCATAACCGGCCCCGCAGCTGCTATGATTCCCACTCTGACACAGAGACTGTGGGCCGGTATCACCTGAACTGGCTGATCCTGTGGCAGCTCTGTGAGCTGCACAGTGAGGAGATGCAGGCAACGACCAGTCAGAGTCATGCCCTGACAGTGGAGACAAAGGTGACAGCTGTCATGTGTCTGCTTATCACAGGCACCTTCCAGAGACCAAGAGGGGACACTCACAGGCATAACCCAGCTGGCCACATCACAGCTCCACAAACAATACCTCAATGCCCTGCTGCCACATGCTGCAGAATACATCCACTTCTCCAGCATACAGGCGGAGCATACAGCAATCATGCAGGAGTTCCACAGGGTAGCACGTATGCCCGGCGTGCTAGGGCCATTGATTGCACCCATGTGGGCATCCGCATGCCACCTGGCACAGAGGGAGTAGCCCACAGTAACAGAAAGAACTACCACAGTATCAACTGTCAGGTGTTGTGCGGTGCCAGGGGGCGCATAACCAATATCTGTGCCACACACCCTGGGGGAGCACATGATGCCTACATCTTGCACAGCTCAGCAGTGTGCCACAGGTTCGAGAGTGGGAACATCTCCACAGGACATCTAGTGAGTGAGTATGGCAAGACCAAGGGCAGCAGGGTACAGCAGGGCATGGAAAGGGGTGGTCAAGGTGGGGGAACTGCCATGTGACACTGGGATGGGCATGGGGCACAGTGACCCTGTCCCTCTCCCTCCCTCCCCTCACACAGGTGATAGTGACTACCCACTCAGGGCCTAGCTGCTCACCCCCAACCTGCACCCATCATCCCCAACAGAAGAGCAGTACAATGAGGCACACACCAGTATGCGGCACATCATTGAGCGTGTGTGTGGGATGCTGAAGGCACGGTTCTGTTGCCTGCACAGGTCTGGTGCTGCCCTACAATATAGCCCCTTGAAGGCCTGTGGCCTAGTCCTGGCCTGCTGCATGCTGCACAACATTGCCATTGACTGTGGGATAGCAGTCAAGGCTGAGGAGGGGAACAGCAGTGGGAACGATGCAGGCATTGGGCTGGGAGGTGGAGGCCAGCCCCCCCGGGTGGAGGGATACCTGGATCTTGAGGCTGGCATGCCACCGGCGAGACACAATTGAACAGGATCACTACGCTGCATGCAGGTAGGTGGACAAACACCCATGCACAGAACTGATACAGTGGCAGGACACACAGCCAGGAGTGGGCATGGCCATGCACACACAGGCATGGGGCAGTGGCGGTGCAGTGCCACACAGTCACATGCAACACCACACCACACCACACAGCACCGCACAGCCTCACACCCACACACACCCACACACCCACACAGTGGCACCCGCAGGCACATGACCGGGCACAAGTGCATGGTGTGGATCAGACACAGGGCACCGGTGCACATGTGCAACCAGTGTTGAGCAGGCATCATCATGCACACGCCACATGGGCCAGCGGCCAGGCAGGTGTGCACTTTCGCAGCATATGGCGCACCACACAGCTGCCACGACCATGTCAAGCACACACACAACATCCATGTGCACACAGGACAGTGGCAGCAGACAGCAGACAGGGAGGCATGCAGATCAGGTCCGCCACACAGACACCCTGCTTCCATGGACATGGGGACAGCTGCCCCATGGCCGCCCAGCAGACACAGGCTGTACAACAGCCACGGGGGTGTCTCTGACTGCCCCCCAGAGTGGGAATGTGGGACTGTGATCGGGTCCTCGCAGGGGTCTGCAGGCTCCCAAACAGCCTGCACCAGGTGTGCCTGGGATGCACAGAGCGGAGCCCGGCATTAACATGGTTGGGGTCACCCGATGTCGGAGCCATGGGGTGGACATTACACTCTGCAGTGTATGTGGTGGTCAGCCACACCCTGTAGCAGCCAGTAGGCAAGGCTGACCAAGATCACATTAGCAATGTGGTCCAGGGCTGTGGTCATGTCCTCCCGCAGGCAGTGATTGGCCTCCAGGACCTGCGTGGTGCCCCTCTTGCACTGCTCGGCTGCCTGGTCCATCTCTGCACAGAGTGCCTCCACCCCAGCCATGAGCAGCACCTGTTGCTCCAAGGAGGCCCGCAGCAATCGGGTGTGCTCGGCCAAGGGTTCAGTACCCTAGGATGCATGGGTATGGTGCCGACCCACTGGTGTTGTACTACCAAGCAGCTCAGCCCCCCACTCAGGTGGGAGCTGTGCAGCGTGATCCTCATGGGGATGGGCAATGACAGGCACTCTGGTGACAGGTGCTGTGCCCAGCTTCCCAATATCTCCGGCCATCTGCTGCCGCCACCCCTCTGGCCCCTCTGTGCTGGCCAGCGTCTGTGTGGGTGCCCTGCCACCCTGCATCACTGTGCCTGTGCACACAGTGGTACCAGGGGCATTGGTGGGCAGCTGTTCCACTGCCAACTGCCCACCAGCCATGCTTCCAGTGCTGGTGGATGCTATGGGTGTCTCCCTCTGACAAGACCCCCGCCGTCCAGGACTATGTTCAGATTGTCATCAGTGTCGGACCCCGCCCTGATCTGTGTCTCCACACAGAGCATGCCATGTCTGGCATCTTGCTGGAACACAGCCAGGGCCTCATCCACCACCATGCCTGAGACATCTGGCTGGATGGTGGTGGCGTTCTGCAGCTTATCGTGCCCCAGATGCCCATGGAGGTGGATGGCCGGTCCTCTGGGGCTAGGCGGACTACTATGACAGCCGCTGGTGCCCTGCCACCAAATACTGATGTGCCGGTACTGTAAGGGAACACAGATGCTTTCGGGCTGCCAACTCCACAGGCCCCAGGCCCCCCCGCCCACCTGCCTGCCATACCTACCTTGCAGTGATGGGCTCCCTCCAGTCTGGAAGCCTCCACCTGTCACATCCTCCACTGCACTATGCCGTATGGTGGCCACCACCATCTCCTCCTGCAGCGTGAGCTGTTCCATGGTAGCCTGGTCCCCACCTGTGGCTGACATGGCAGCCCAAATGGCTGCCACCTTCTCCTTTATCAAATGCTTGTCGGTGCCTACCTTTTTCCTGCACTCCTGTGCAGGCTGCTGGTGGCTGCCCTGCTGGTTCACGGCCTCCGGTCCCTCCTCCCTGGCTGCAGCCCTGGCCTGGGGTGTGCCAGGGGCACCACTCTGCAATGTCTCCCTGTCTAGGTACACCTGAAACAGGGCATCTGTCTCCGCTCTCATGAAGTTGGGCCTGCACTTCCAGGCAGGCCCACGCTCCTCACCCTCCTCATGCTTTCACATGATGCTACCTTTGGACATAGACATGTGGTTAGTGGCTACAGCAGTCCACCCCAGCCATCCAGCACCCTGTGCTAGCCATCCCCTTGGCAGGCACACCTTACCTCTGATGGCTGCAATACCAGTCCATGGCCTGTGATGTTGTGCAGCGCCTTTATAATGCACTGCATGAAAATGAGCATATGACAACAGAATATCATGATGTTACGCATTGTGCAATGGACTTGCTCTGGTGCATGTCATTGCGCAATTCCGTGATGTGGGCAGTGGGCACTTACCAATGTGCATGTGCAATGGCATATGCTACTGCCTATTGTGCAGCATGCACTAGGTGCACTTTGGGGGCTATCGTGCCCTCTGCGCTATGGACCCTATGGTGCTCAGGGACTATCGGGCCTATGGCGTTCAGGCACTATAGGACCTATGGCGCTTGGGTGCTATAGGGCCCATTGAGCTTGGTGCCTTCATGGCCCTGTTGTGCACAATTCATCATGGGCCCTATGGTGCCCATGTGCACATTGCACATGCTGACTCCTGACCCCCACCCTGCCCTATGCTCTCTTGGGACCCCTGCTCCATGTGCCAGTATGGCCATGCTCATGCCACAAATCTCCAGGGATGTGTGATTGCCGGAGGCAGCGCAACCATGTGCGAGGCCCGCATTTCGTGCACATTTTGCACGTGCACTACTGGGTACCATTTTGACCTGCTACTTTGCTATAGCACCATGGTGCACTGTGCTGTCCCACACTCTTTTAACTGGAGCCAGGTGGAACTTGTGAACCTGGTGGCCCAGGTGGAGCCCAATGCTGTCAGCCTGTTTGGGCAGTAGACCCTACAGCAGCCCAGGACAGAGGAGTGGCAGGACATTGCCAATGGACTGGCCCAGGCCACTGGGGTGCAGTGCACCAGGAAGTAGTGCTCCCATAGGTATTTTGACCTATTCAGGAGGGACCCAGAGCAGCTGAGGGTGCTGCAGGTGCATGTCCACATGGGGGCTGTACCACAGCCAGGTAAGTGGGCACATACTGCATCTGTGCATGACCACTGTTCCATGGGGTTGGCAGGGCTGCATGTCATGCTTGGGTGGGGGGCCTGATGTGCATGCCCTGTGGCATGGCATTGCCAGTCACTGGGTGTGCTGCACCACTGCCCTGTGGCCTTGTCTGTCCAGGGCACACACTGTGCATGGGGGTGGGGGCAGTGGGCTCTTGCTGTGGCTGTGTTCAGATGTGTGCCTCTCTGTGTTCCTGTCCTAGGACCTGAGGACCAGAGACATGCCAGGGTGGCAGGGGCACCTGGTGGGCCACAGAAGACCACTGCAGGCCCTATGGCTGGGGGTACAGGACCGAGCAGAGGTGCAGCAGTGTGACCGGTGCATGCAGTGCCATGGCAGGCAGGCAGGCACTGTGCATTCCCATGTTGTTGTGCTGGGTGGTCAGCAGGGGTGGGGGTACAGCCTTGGCCTCCTGTGCCTTGTGCCATAGCAGCTGTGTGTAGCACAAGGTGCAGTGTTCCTGGTGCTGTGGGGTGGCCATTGCACATGTGTGGCAGCTGTTGGTGGGCTAGGTGTGCATCCAGCTTCCACCAGTGCCACTGTGGTTCTGCTGCAGCACCATGCCACCTGCCTGCCACTGTGCTTCTGGGTGGCCCTTGGGCAGCGGTCTCCAGTGCTGTGCACTGCCGTCACCTGCCGGGTGTCACTGGTACCATGCGTCCACCACCCGGGGGGGTGGCTGCATGCCTGCGCTCCATGGGCAGTGGTACCCTGTGTGCTGGCTGTGTCCCTGTCAGTGTTCCTGGCCTGGTGCTCCTACCTTCCCACACTGTTCCACCCCTTCCCCCTTACCTCTCTCTCTGCTGTGCCTCTGGCTGTTCCTGCTGTGCCTTGGCGCATCTTCATCTGCCCCTTGTGTATCCCTGGTTGCGCTATGGCACATTTCTGGTTGCTCCCTGGCACACCTCTCACTGCGCAGTGCCTGTGATATTCAGCTATGTTGCACTGGCACATATTGTGGTGTGCAACCGTTGAATATCGCAGTCACTGCACCATTGTGCAGTTGACTTGTGCTGTGCCGGAATTGCACATACATTTGGAGCATTTCTGAATATCCAGCCCTGAGTATCTTATGACCTGTTTTCCTGGTGTCCCATTTGATTTCTGCTCATTTACTGAATCCAAATTTAGCATCAGCTCATCTTTACTGAAGAGCTGCCAAAAATATGCAAAGATAATGGTATCAGTAAAAGTGCCTGATAGGGATACGCAAGTGTATCTCTGGATTTTTAATGGAGTAATTCCCACAGTAATGGCAGCAATCCTATTAAACATTTGCATCATTTAGGTAAGCACTTTTTTCTTAGGGACCACAGAAAAAAGTCATCAAAGAGACTGTCAGACTTGTGAACCTTGTCCAGTTGATTGTAGATATGTATCATAAATATAGTATGCTATAGCAAATGGTCAAAATGGGCATTTGTGTCAAAATGTGAAAACTCAAATTGCAGTAGTGTTAAATGAAAACATATCTTCAATCAGGTTTCATTTTCAAATGAGTTGGCTCAAGACTGTTGACACTCAGTGACTTGAAATACAAATCAAGGAACCCTTACCCTTACAGAGAAGGCATAACATGTGAACTTATGACCGTGTTTTCAATTTTCTTGACAAGTTAACTTGAGATAGTCTTGTAAAGATCAAAGATATCTAAGAGGACTCTGAATAAACAGAAAGCCCAGAAGGTGAGATACAGAAGTTAGCTATCTATAATTCTCTAGTGGTACAGTTCATGTAATGACATAGTTATGTGCTGTCTAGGGTGAAATACTACACAAAACAAAACTTGAGATCTGCTATAGATGATCACGTTTTTGATTTGGGATGGCTTTAAAGACTTTCACAACTCATAAGCCTCTGTTTTTACAGTGTGGTGAAAAAGTGCCATCTTCAAGTAGAAGATCATAATGTAGACATCCAGTATTACTTCAAGGAGAGTTTGAATTGGAGACAGGAGTACTGTGGAGACAGGAGTACCAAGAGTACCAAGCCTCTGCATTCTAGACCTGGAGAAAATATGTAAGCACATCAGCACTCAGTGGCTCTAATTGGAGAGGTATAAGAACCAGAATGTAAGACAATAATTAACTCTTACTATTGCCACTATAGGAGTATCAAAATAACAGCATGAACTGTTGGCTTTTTGTGAATACGACCACTTAAGTAATACCAAACCACATAAATTATGTTAAGTACAGCAGACCACATTGTCAACCAGGTTTATCAGACAGCAGATAGTGTTACCACTCTAAATCCAAAATAACCTAGTGAGCCAATCATGAAGTAGCTACTGTATGGAAGTACCAAACTGTTAACCAGGAACTGACAGCTTTCAAAAAGTGTAGTCAGACCAGTAGTCAGCCTCTCTGGTGATGTCACATCCACGGCATGAGGGTAAGCATACTCTAATTTTTTTTAGTTAGAAACCGTAAGAGTGCTGGTAATCTTATAAACTATGACAAAAAAAAAAAAACAAGAAAAAAACCTTCTTTACTTTGTTTCGGGGACTCCCATAGGGATAACACCAGCAGCCAGGTAAATCAGTAAAGACACCCATAAATCAAGTTTATAAATAAAGTGAGTGAGCAGTTCCTTTCCTACTCAATAACACAAGTGAGCTGTGATACTTAGAAAACAATAGGATTTGTGGAATTATGCCCTTCCTCTAAAGCACAGAGACTGTTCATTATCATATAGTTTGAAAGTAGCTTAGTAATGAAAATAAATGGCACAGCTGATCAGTTTGAAATAAACGCATACTTAAACAGAATAGTCAGAACAGCTAGATTGATTTCTTACTTGGTCCAAAATATGTTTAGAAAGTCACAGGAGTTTTCAATTAAAAACATTATAGCATCACTAATGCCTGCATGATGGATGTTTCAGTAGCATCCTTGTCTGCTGTTGAAGGGATAGTCTTAAATAAGCAAATTTATTCTTTACAAACATATTGAGAAGGCTACTGAAGCTTTTCAATAAAAGTCAGGACATCAATTCAAATGTCTGTAATGTGGATTTCTCAGTGGCTGTGGTAATATAGCAGAAAGCAGAATAAAAATTTTCTCCAAGAGTAAGAGTTAACAGATTTAATCATAATAAGACTATTCAGAATGATGGCTGAGGAAGTAAAAAAAACAAAACAGTAACATTCTAAGCACTCTGTTGGCCGAGTTCTGTTAGCATGTGACAGCAGCATGAACAAGATTTATATTCTCTTGCCTTAGCAAGTAGTAATTCACGTTTATGGAATTAGTGAATATTTATAACTTTTCTTCTCAGAGCTGCACCCTAGAGCTTATGTAGGACATTTCTATTAATAGACAACAAAAGAACAAATCATATAAATTGTACATCAGTTACAATAACAGCTTTCTTTAACATGCAATAGATGTACCAATGCCTGTGCTTTACTGTTGTGCACTGTAAACATATTTACTGAAGGGTTTAAGTGACTAAATATTTTGAGTTTGTATAATCGTGTGTGTCTAATATAAATATTTAAAACACTGTTTAGCCTTGGAATAATTGTCAAATCCTCTGAAAATAATTGTGCTACTGGGGGTTTCAGACATTTAGAAGGTTATTTTATGATATGAGACTTGTCACTCCTGTGCACCTATTATGTTACCAGAAGCAATAGGAGCATATATTCATGAGCATAGAAAATACATTTATTATTAAAGCAGACACTAGTGTGTTCTTGTGGGGTTATGCATTTAACTTTGAAACATAAATGGCAATTAGTATTGATCAAGCCATTCTATTTTATGTAGGACTAAGGTACATAAGAAAGATCAGACTATTGTGACAAACCTGAAATAGCACTTATTCTCCAGATGCAAGACTGACACCCTTGCAAGTCTATAATATTATTTACATTATTTACGTTTATATAATTTGGAATTTAATTATTCAGAGATTTGTTTTTTTTCATTATCTCAATTAAACTGTACATTAAATGTTATTGTTTCATGTTTTTATAAAATGTGTTGCAAATAATAGGGCAATGTTTCCTGCAGGAAGCAACACGAAGTTCTGAAACATTGGTTCTCTAGCTATCATAGTGGCTAGTTAATACAATACTTCATTGGGTAAGTGAGATAGTCTGTTTTGATTTTCTTGGAAATATCAGATCAAAGCTATCTCCTCTAAAACATTTTGACTGCTTTATTTGGATCACAATACGCATTATGGGAGTGTGATGGTACAAAATGTTGATTTTTTTAATTTTTTAAGTTTCTTATGTGCAGTTCCACAAACATATACAGGCAATTGGTACACATTTATTATCTAAGTATATTTCTACAGGACCATGCATGATGAAGTCAGCAAATGGGAAAACATAGCACTAAGGCCTTTTAAATGGAATAAATAAGTATGGATACTGAGATGCAGTCTCATTCTGATTTTTTTTGAGGAACTGGCTCTGGTTCCTCCTGCCATCAAACTACAGACATAACGTTTTAATCAAATAAGTGTACAGAACCATAGTGTGGAGCAGGGCTAATGTTAATAGTCAATAGCATAGATATATGATTGAGTTGTTTGACTATTGGATGTGATGCTATGGCCATTCATACTCTTTTTCCCCTGTGGGATTACCACCCTTCACTCACAACAGAGAATTGTACTTCTGGAGACTGGGGAGGGGTGTGATCCAAATTCAGTCCACAGAACAAGCACAACAAATACCAAAAAAAGGTAAAGATACAGACTCAAAGAATCCCTGCCATACCTTTATTATGGAGAGCCCAGGAAAACACATTCCACCTTCAGTGCTTCGCATCTACCACGTGATGTGAAGAAGTCTGACAAAGCACTGAAAGTGGAAGGTGCTCACCTGGATTCACCATAATAAAGCTATGGTAATGATCCTTTGAGTAAGTATCTTTACCTTTTTAGATTTTTGGACTTGGAGTGAATTTGTTGTGCTTGTTCTAGGAACTACCACTGTGTTGGGGAACTATGAAATGAAATTAATCCTCTTCAAGCAGGGTGGCAAAGAATTCCTGTCATTTTGCCATAGTCTGAAAAAGTACTTTTTCGCAAATTGCCACACTTTTTGCAAAAATTTGCGAAAGTGTCACAAGTGTGACACTACTGTTTCCAGAAATTTGAAAAACATATCTCTAGGGTGTTTATCCCCAAAACAAAGACATGGCTAGCATCCTGAGGGTCTGACTAGGTGAACACATAAATAATTGTGTCCCTAGATGGTCCCAATTTTAAATGCCAAGCATTTTTCTGATCAGTAACTGAAAACAAAATGGTGGATTTGCGACACTACTAGGGCCATTTGCGACACTAAAAAGTGCATTTGCGACACTTTCAAACTTTTTGTTAACTTTTCCCATTGACTTATAATGGGAGCTTGTTTTTTGAATAACTTTTGAACCATTCAATATTTTTTCACAAAATCTTCAAAAGGTACCTTAGGACAGAGCCATGAAGAATTGTAAAGCAAAAGCTCCAAACACAATCTGAGTCATGTTATGACATGGACAACTGATAGCCAGTGACAACTGATAGCAGACAAAGACACCTTCAAGATGGGAGAGGGGATGACAGGATTGTAAAATGATAAAAATTAGCCACCATTCCACCCCAGCTGACAGCAGAAATTCTACTAATAATTTAAATGCTATTACTAAATATACTGTATAAATTACATAATATCCTTTGGTATTCAGCACATAACCCCTTCCCCCCATGAAGGAAATTACTGGGCATCCATGGATTTACAGGCATCCCTCTTGGCATGAGTTACCATTATTATTTTTTTATCACAACATTATTTGTTCACCGTTGCGGACCTGGTAGGGGCTACAACCCCCCCTTGGAAGGGTACATCCTTCAGCCCATTGGGGACATCATGGGTCCTGCCGGGTCCTGGTATTTTTCCAATGCTTTCTCCCCTATGCCCACACCAATGCAATGGGCGCAGCAGGTGTCGCCACCTCTGCGGAGGCAGCCAAGCACCCTGGGCATATTCCAAACCCCTCTAGTTGTGCTGATGCATGCAGCACAAACCCCAATCCCTTGGAAGGAGAGCAGTCCAGATGCTCACTCCTTACCTCCACGGCCAACTCCTGAATGACCCGAGTCTGTTCCTGAACCTGGGTCACCAGCATGGCATGAGGTGTGACATCCAGTGCCTCAACCCTAAGTGCCACCAGGCTGGCAGGTTATTATTATTAAGAAAACTTAGCTTGGTAACTTGGAATTTTATTCAGGGGATGTTCTGGAGGGATAACTCTTGCACTATCACTCTAATGGGATAATTCTGTGGGGATGCAATGAATTTGTCTCTGCAGTTACATGAAGGAGGCCCACCCCAATGGGTGGAATTAGAAAAGCTGTGATTGCATAAAGGCTAGCACACAGCCTCAAGGCCATATGGAGTCAAACCTTCACAGGCAACTAAAGGAAAGAGATATGGAATAATGAGACTATATTGACCTTAGGCAGCCACATGGATAATAGTTTCTAGAAGTGATGCCAGTGTGATCTGCACAGCTAAAGGAACATAAGTGGGCTTAGGATTCTTCCCTCTGGCAGCCAAAGTCTTAAAGGGGAAGTCTCCCATAGTTTCACACCCATATTTCCCAACTCCTTATGTGTAACCATTGTGTTCCCCCTCTAGTTGACAGCAGTCCTATTGCTGTCCAAATCTAGTTTATAAATAAAATATACAGCCCTCAGAAGTTATCAATGTGTTTGTCCTCCATTTTACCATCAATGCTGCTGGAGGATGATGTCATCAGAGCAACAGATAATGGTGCTGCACTAAATGCTGTTCTACCAGTAAACAGAACCCACAATGTTTGGTCCCCCACTTAATTAATGGGGGGACTCTTTAAGTGCTGTGCACATCCTGAAGTGCAGGTCTAATAGGGACTAGGTTAGGGCCATATGAGTGTGATGCAGCACTGATTTGACATGTATATACAGTATGCCTAAAAGGAAGTGTCTGTATGAGTTGTGTTAACGTTTCTGTTAGCAAAAACAGTTTACCTAATAAATGACTCTGGGTACAACAAGAGTCTTAAGAGGCATTATATAGCTGTTTTATTATGTTCTGTGTGTTAGCATTCTGTTTTGATTGACACCAGCAGTGAGACACAATCTTGCAAAAATGCCCCTTTCCCTTTGTAACTAGGCACTCAGTGATTGGATGGCTGATGTAAGGCAATAAAGAGTTCAGCTATAACAAGGAATAGGTTACCAGGACATCAGCTGCAGCATATGGAAGAAGAGTAATCTAGTGGTTAAAGCACAGGCACAAGAACTGGGAAACTCTGGTTCAAATCCTACTAAAGTCCCTTGTTCTCTAACCTTTAACAAGTTCCCCTAACCGCCTTGGGAACTGCAATGGCCCCTCAGGTCCATGACTTTAACAGTGCCCCCATTCTCATTATAAATCACTAGCAGTGATGTGACAGCTACAGCACTTCAGCTTGAAGGTACTGAAAACAAGCTGTGGCAGCCCCCACCCTTGTAATGCCTGCATTTGAAGTAGGATGACCCTCACAAATCAGATGCTACACTTCAGCTGTTGTAGGTAAAGAAACTAACCAGTCTCAGTGTTTGTAGTACTCTGTATTTGCTTAGCTCATTCCTCTCATGTCATATGCATTCTGTGTCTTGGTATTTCCAGTCAGAACCCAGATGTAAGGAGCATTTGAAATGTAAAACAATACACTTTATAAAGTAAGTGATCTAGCTCTCCACTTTCAGGCTGCTAAAAGGGGACAGTATAATTTGTGCAAAGAAAGAATTCAGTCTTGTGTGATCCTTTGGGAAACTGCTCAAGACTACCTTGTGAATGAATCCTGTCAATGGTGTTCACCTGGTTCACTACAGAGTGACTGATTGACTGCTTGATTGATTGATTGGTTGGTTGATTGGTTGATTAACTGATTCAGTCTACTGCTTTCCATAACATGTTACAACTGTCTCACAGAGAGAAATGAACAGTACACAGGAAACAGCTTTTGTTTCCTGTGAATGCAATACTATTATATGTAGTGTTTGCTCTACACATGCAGTATTAAGGCTACAAGTACCAGTCCCTGTGTGAGTTGCATGACAGAACTGTCTTAAGCTATTGCAAACTTAAACTAAAATCAGGATAGATGGCATCGATGCCCTTATGTTTTGTTCTGCACTCATGACATCAAGGTATGGGAGGGGCAGTATTACAAGTGACTCATTTACATGTAAGTGGAGGCTTGCTTGACATTTTACTACCTTGTGTCAGAGCCTCAAACACTAGATATGTGTTGCAACAGAAGAAATGGCTGATCTCTTATTGACATATGTACAGTACTTGATGTAATGAATAAAAAATACATCAGACATATCCAAATCATAAATATACAGGAGTCTTCTTCTTCTTTAAATATTACACAGTGAGATGCCATTGCCAGTGGGTCTACACAGCTTAAGCCTCTACAGAGCTTTGGACCTTAACACCCAGTTGGACTGCTGAGAAGTGCTGCAGGAGAGAAGTAACCTACAGAGAAGAACCCCATTAATGGAAGACATACAGAGAAGAACCACTGACTGTGATGTGGGACTCACTGTCAAAATGCAGACTTCAAGGGAAGTGAGTGAACATGTCACCCACAGTGCGAACCCTTATGGCAAGATTCTGGGATTATGATGATAGCCAATATGAATGCATTCATACAGCCTCATGACACAGAGGCAGAAGTGGAATAACTGAATATTGACACCTGAAGTAGCAACTGATTTGTCTGAGACTGACAGAATGAAGACTGCCGAAAGGAATGATTGATTCTGACTGTCCCAAATATGTATTTGAATATTTGTATTTTTAGTTGTACCACCAGGCTCTTTATCAGAATAGCACTTAAAAAAAGTTTAAAAACGAAACAATTACACAAAATTGCAATAAAAGAATGTCTCACAAGAAGAACAGAAACTGTGCTTTTGCAGTAAAGGCAGGGAATATTCTGCATAATCCAATCACAACAGCCATACACGACATGCAAGTCATTCCATGACAACTGCAACTAGAGATATTATGAAGTTTTAATTTGCTGGTGAATTTGTAGATATGTTTTCTATTTGACAGGAAATTTGCCTTTGGCAACTTTGTCTGACAACTTCTCTTGTAAATTCACCCTTGGGGTACACCGAGGTGAAATTGGGTCAAAATGAGGATACTGATACAAAAATGTCTCAAGGTCAGCAATCCCATGTCTCCCCACTCTGCAGCAGCCTGAAAACCTCATGCCCCCATGGTACCACCACCACAGGCTGCATCCACTCATCAATTTCAGTAAAGAGCAATTCTAACATTTTTCGACCCATTTCTGATCCAGTTACACTCTTCACTGCCAGTGTGACATCTGGGCAATTACTCAGAGTGTTGCTACCATTGCAATTGGGCTTAGTACAAGTTCTCCCCCAGCCAGAGTCAAAAACTATTCCAGGTACCTGTGCCAATGTGCCATAATTTACAAATAGGAGCTACCAGCTGTTTGGGCACTGGTCCACATATCCATACTGAGATTTGCAGTATGCATCAGGATTCTGAATGCAGCAGGGCATGGATTACCATGTGTGGCACAATCCCATAAACATCAGGAATGGCACGGGAGGAGAAGTATGTTTGTGAAGCTATCTTCCATTTGGGACAAGCACACGCCATCAACCTTCTAAATTCTTTGTTCTCCAAATAAAAGAATGGCAGTAGAATGATTGCTAGCATTTCAGTGATTGCTGCATTCACATCCTGTGCAATAGCATGATTGTGTGGGTATTTGGCATGGCCCTCAAAAAAACATGCTGTACAGTGCAGGCTGGACCTTTCTGGGTATTGGGCTATCAAACAGCTGGACTTTGCATGGTGGCATAGCCAGTAGGGTAACCTGCAACTCAGGGGGATTCATGGATGATGCTCAAAAGAAAGCAGTGATATGGGGTGTTTTCATTTTTTGATCTCTTAACATTTATAAATTTTTGTGCAAAACATACAGACATACAATTGCATTTCATACATTAGTATGTAAAATGATTGACTGAAGCATAAATCAGTCACCTGTTAACTTTATATCCCTACTAACAGGCAACATCATTTAATTGGTACAAGAGATCTGATATAACTTTATGTTATGCTCAACACTCCCATTTGGGAATGGACACCTATCTTCTAGATCAGGTTCAGTGCCACCACCACCAGCAGTCATAAGGTCACCAGCAACCTCCTCCTGAACCATTGTTCCTGAACCAGAGATTTTGCTACCACTTGGACTGATCCTTTTGACAACACCTTTCCCAGCACCCACCAGCAAGTATACCACAGATGGGCAAAGAATAATTTAGCAACACTAATGCCACCATCACTTCCACCCACTGCTCTCTTGTTACTATTACTACCAGCCCCAGTGCCATGGATGAAGCTGCTGCAGAGGTAGTTTTTTCCTTTTTGTTTAGGTGCAAGAACCTATGTATTTCTTGTCTGCCTCACCAGCACCTCTCCCTTTACTCAATCATCTCTTCCCTGTCATTTTATATATTTCGATTTTTAATATTGCAAGAAAAAAAATAAACATTTCAGTAAAACTATATGCCAGCAGCAGCAGACAATGCCTCGCCTGAGGGATTAGCATAGTGATTAGCAGTGGGATTAGCAGTGTGATCTGAATCTGAACAGAATAGTTTACTGAGCTAACAGTAGCTACAGTAAAACTATATATATATATATATATATATATGTATGGCAAAAAACTCCATTTAATGCATCAGTTAGAGTTGTTCCACAGAGACAAAAGTGAGAAATTTGATGTTAGGTTGAAACACCCCCCCATCTACAGGCTGAATCGGCATCGGGTGCTGGGGTCATTGGCCCCAATTCTCACCTCCCATAACATGTGTAAAGAAGCTGAGGTGTAGGAGAATGGGGTGAGAGTTAGGACCAATGACCCCAATGTGCACCCGATGCCGATTGGGGGTGGGCTGGGGTCCAAGGGGATTTCAACCCTAACACTGAATTACCTCACTTTTGTTGCTGTGGAACAACCCTAACTTATGCATTAAATGGATTTTTTTGCCTCTAATCCCCTTCTTTTTGAGAATGTGGACGATAAATAGTGAATGTAATGCAGTGGTGGAAGCATGGGGCCCAAAGGGCCCTGGGCTCCCACCACGTAATGTCTTGTCACATAGTAACAGGAACAGCAACACAAATGCAAGCACCAACAGTTACTCACATGGTAACGCAAACGTAAATGGTAAAGTAAACGTTAATAGAAACACAAATGCAAAGTGATGCTGAAGCGAACAGAGAAGCAAATGAACATGCAAGCACATATGAAAATGCAACTGGTAATGCTTACAATGATGGCAACAGTATTTTAAATGCAAATGGTAAGTGTTACACCAAAAAGAACGCCAAAGAGAACAGAAATGGAAACACGAATGCAAGCGCGCATGTAAACGCAAACCGTAACTCACATGAGCATGGTACCACAATTGTAAACACAAATGGTATAGTTAACATAAAGAATAATGCTAGAGGAAGCAGAAACTGAAACAGGAACAGAAGCCCATATGGAAACACAAACCGTAACGTGCACGGGCACAGTATCGCAATTGTAAACACAAACGGTAATGGTAACAGCAACAATAATGGCAAAGGAAACAGAAATGCAAAAGGAAATGCAAGCACATATGGAAACACAAACCATAATGCTCACGGGCACAATAACGCAATTGCAAACGCAAATGGTAACAGTAACAGCAACAAAGACGCAAAATGAAAGACAAAAGCAAATGAAAGGGCTGCCGGAAATGCAAATGGTAATGTGCACAGTGACAGAAACCAAAATGCAAACGCAAACAGCAGTGGAAATGTAAATGGTAACAGTAATGCAAACGCAAGTGCAAATGAGAAAGCAAAGGGTAACGCACATGGTGGCGTACACGGGATGAGTAACTCAAATGGGTACGGAAACACAAGTGGTAGCACTAAGTGTAACAGTAACGTAAGTGCACACCCTGGTTTTTCCCAACAACTGCATAGAGAAACATAGTGTGTACAAAGAATGTGTGCATAATAATGGTCCTCAGAGCAGAAAATGAGCTGTTGGAAGACTAAATTGCTTATATCTCAGGAACCGTATGAAGTAGGAAAGAAGAAATTCACATGAATCATGATTTTCCTGGCTACGCATTGTTACGATAAAAATTCTGTATCTCGCACCATTTCCAAGATACGAGCCCGGAAAGGTGTGGCAGATGCCACCATGTTAGTCTATGGGAATAAACACCAACTTCAGAGTACCGTAACTTGGCATCTGTGCAATATTTTTTCACCAAACCACCAAACGGCACATCTGTGAGATGTTGGCTGCCTTCCCTCCAAATTTCGGCTGAAAAGACCAAACTGTTCTTTCGCAGCAGGGTGGCAAAGAATTCCTGTCATTTTGCCATAGTCTGAAAAAGTACTTTTTTATGAGTGGGCGCACACTTTGCGAAAGTGCTCAGTGCTCACAAGTGCGACACTACTGTTTCCAGAAATTTGAAAAACATATTTCTATGGTGTTTATCCCCAAAATAAAGACATGGCTAGCATCCTGAGGGTCCGACAATGTGAACACAGAAAGAATTGTGTCCCTAGAGGGTCCCAATTTTAAATGCCAAGCATTTTTCTGATCAGTAATTGAAAACAAAATGGTGGATTTGCGACACTACTAGGGCCATTTGTGACACTAAAAAGTGCATTTGCAACACTTTCAAACTTTTTGTTAACTTTTCCTATTGACTTATAATGGGAACTTGTTTTTTGAATAACTTTTGAACCTTTCAATATTTTTTCAAGAAATCTTCAAAAGACACATTGGGAATCCTGGACGCATATTCCCTGAAGTTTTTGGACTGGTCGCTCAAACCGTGCGACCTGTAGGTGAGCGCAAAGAATTTGCAAAAAAGCATAATTGCACTTTTGGTTGTTGCTTAATAACTCCACAGCCGTATATTTGACTGGTATGAAAGTTGGCAGATCCCAAGAACTGCCATGCCCAACCATGCGTGCCACATTTCATGCAAATCTGTTGAATGGTGGCAAAGTTATTGAGGTGCAAAATTTCACCCTTTAACCTTAAAAGTGCTACTGAACTCTAACTATGGGATCACTACCATGCTACCATTATATCCATAGATAGATAGCTAGATAGATAGATAGGTAGATAGATAGATAGATATATGTATAATTATGTGTGTGTGTGTGTGTGTGTGGACAATATTCGAGAGATTTGGGGGTGCACTTAAAATGAGGTCTGTATTTCACTCATAATTTATTAAAAATACAGAATTTGTGCTCTGTACTGTTACCAATGTGGTCAAGAGATAGTGTACATAAAAAGAAGGGTGTCTGTATTTTTATTTTATTGTGGCAACATTTTAATAATGAAAATGGCCTTAAAAAAGGCAGCCATTTTGTGACATGGCTGTGCTACACATCTTGGTGACCATTAAATTTACTGTATTTAAAGCACAATACAAATGTTTTTTTTTTAGTGGACAGAGTGGATGTGTAACTGTCCCCCAGTGATTATTGATTTTATGCAGATGTAATTACATTTATATGACACGACATGTAATGTATTACTTTTGTGCATTACTGTGGTGTCTTATATAGCTGCATAATTTTTTGTGTGTATTCTGCCTTTATGCTTTGAGTTTTTTTTTTTCAGTGTCAGTTCACATTGCTTAATGTGTCTCCCCTGCACAAATCTGCAATCTTAATGCAGTAGTACATAGAGCCTGCTAGGAGCAGCAGCATCAAAAGCTGTGGATCTTGCTGTCACGTCCATATTACACACATGGATGATGATGATGCTGGTATTAGTACACACAGCCAGGACCCGAAGGTGACATCAGGCATTCAGTTTTGGTACTCTGGCTCTAAACAAAACTGTTCTCTTCCCTCTGCTTCTCCCATTTTCCATTCTCAAAAACAGGTAGAATAAAGTGTCATCCATTTTAAATCTGGTGTGCTGCACAGGAGTTTGGACAGATCTCGGATGTCTCCAGTCACTAGAAAACATGATCTTCAGCTTTCTGCTACAAAACAGCAAGTTCAAATTCTGGGAGGCGTATTAAATAGTGACTGGCTAAAGTGCACCAGTTATTCTGTGTCATTTTGGGGACAGAAAAAGTAAAGGTTTCACCTTAAGACTTCATGGTCCTGCTGTTTCGGAAGGGCTCCTCTTCAAAATAGAGGATGATTGGATTAGTGGGCTGTGCAGCACAATGAGTATATTTTAAAGTTTTGTTTGGGAAGTATATCAGCAGAGCTTTCCTCTGGTTCTAGCACTGTGTAAAGGGGGCATATTAAATAGTATAGTTTAAAGTTGTGTATGGGACGTATATCAGCAGATCTTTTTTCTGGTGCGGTTAGTGTTTAAATGAGGCATATTAAATAGTATATTTTAAAGTTCTGTTTGGGAAGTATAGTGCAGTGGTTTAAGGCTCTGAGCTGCAAATCTGGTGACATCCAACAGACCAGACCTGGGTTTGAATCCCACAGCTTCCACTTGCATACTGTGTGACCCTGAGTAAGTCACTTAACTTCCCTGTGCTCACAGGTTGCGCCAGTAAAAAAGCTTTCAGCTTAGTGTGTCTCACCTGGTTAAATAACTAAAGAAAAAAAAAAAAGTATATCAGCTGAACTTTCCTCTGGTGCTGGCACTGTTTAAATAGGGCATATTAAATACTATCTGGGAATAGTGCAGCAGTTGTGTTCTATCATCTTTGGGGGCAGACAAGTTAAATGTGTGTTCTCTCATGGCCCAGCTGTTTGTGAAGAGCCCCTCTTCAAAATGGGGCTGTGCATATATGTGACCAGTCTAATCAAACAGACTTTTGTTTAAGATTTATAGTTTTTTTGTTTGCAATCAATCCAGCAGGTTTTCATTGTATAATTTGATTTCTTCAGAATATTGCTAATATTGGTGAACTTTCCCCTGGTGATGACTTTAATAATGTTTAAATGGGGGGGAAAAATAACACCCGTGGGGCTCCTACTGGTAAATTCTAAGAATGTGTATTTGTTAAATGAATGCTGCACCTGTTGATGTGATGATGGTTTTATTTTAGAAATGTGTATGTGGAATGAATATAAAAGCTGCACTCTTAAAATGTTTTAAATAAAAATAAATGCAATTTATGAGAGATGCTTGTAATTTTTAGAAAGAAGGGGTATGCTGGCTCCGGATAAAGTGTCTGTGTGTGTGTGTGTGTGTGTGTGTGTGCGTTATTTTAAAATTATAAAGTTGCCTTTCTTGATGTAAGATTATAAAGGAGCATCAATGTATTGGCACACCGAACTGGGGGATCAGGTGTGGGTTGTGGCATGATATATTGCAACTGTTTGAAAATAAAAAAAAACTACAGCAATGGGACCTACCTCAAAAATGCTTGTTATGGCATTGGTCAGTTCATTTGAGATTATGGGGGGGGTGGACATGTAGGAATGAGACTGCTTCTAAACTAGACATCAAGTGGTGGCATAATATGTTGGAACTGTTTAAAAATAAAAGAATACAACACTTGGGCCTACCTCAAAATGGCTGCTCTTGGCATGGTGGGGGAGTACCATGTGTAATAACTGAGTCATTGCCTGGGTGTGCTAGTGCCTGTAGGGCAACATCATTGTTTTGGATTCATCTGGCAAAAACATTTTCCTGATTTATTTATAACAAGACTGTTTCTAAATTAGATGTCAAGTGATGACACAATATGTTGGAACTGTTTAAAAATAAAAAAAATACAGCACTTGGGCTTCAGAAAGGCTGCTCATGGCATTGCTTAGCACATTCCAGGGTATGGGTGGGATACCATGTGTAGTACTGGAATCTGGTCATTGTCTGGGTGTACTAGTGCTTGTTGGGCTACATCAGTGGTTTGGATTCATCTGGCAAAAACATTTAGCAGATTTATTTATAATGAGACTGCATATAAATTAAATGTCAAGTGTTGGCATAATATCTTGGAACTGTTTGAAATGAAAAAATACATCACCTGGGCCTGACTCAGGCAGTTTGGATATGGCATTCCATGTGCAGTACAAGAACCCTGCAGCAGTGGTGTCCCTATGATGCACATGGTGGTAAGCACAGGGTAGGCCTGTGTGATATTTTGGCATCATTTTCCCCATAATGGCTGGCACTGGGTTGCCAGGGGATGCCATGCAGTGCCTACATCTATAGTTATCAACACCAAACAGCTTGTCTGGGTGCTTTCTGGTTGGTAACTGTGGTTGGGCCTGCCCTGAGTTTGAATCTGTGGTGGTACAGTGATGTTAAAATGACCCCTGATGTGGCTCAGGCCCACCATGTAACATCCAGCTGTCTCTTGCCTTGCCTTTGCTTATTCTTGGGGAATTTTGGTGTATTGTTTTGACTTGTAGAGTAGTTTGGATGTGCATTCCATGTACAGAACAAGAACCCTGCTGCAGTGGCATCCCTGTGTGCATGTGGTGGCGGGCTTAGGGTGGGCCTGTGTGATATTTTGGCATCATTTTCCCCTAAAAGGCCAGCACGGGGTTGCCAGGAAGCATCATGTGGTACCCTCATCTATAGTTATCAGTACCAAACAGCTTGCCCGGGTGCTTTCTGGTTGTTAGCTGTGGATGAGCCTCTCCTCAGTCTGGCTCTGCAGAACTACAATAATGTCAAAATGGCACCTGATGTAGCATGGTACTTTTCAATGTGTATTGGCTGTTTGGTTGATAATAAGCCATTAATAAAAGTTGTACCATGTACTTCATATGTTGCATTGCTACTGTGGTGTCCTCGTTACCCACAGTAGTTTTATGCAACAGAGATGGTCACATAATAAATCAAGTACAACCAAGTGATTTGTTCCTGTTTATCTTTCTACTTAATGTCCAACTGAAGTGTGAAAGGCATGTAGACTGGACATAAACAGTATAAGCATGAAGTAATGAAACTTTGGTAACCTCCTGTTTGTATTTTTAGTGCTGTCTACAATGGAGGATAGATAGCAACACATAGGTATGGAAGAACATCAAATCATTAGATGTTGTGAACAAATACACTTAAATAGAAAACAGAGACACTGCATTTGACAATTGTATTTATTACTAGAAATGGGAAATAATGCATAATGGACACCGAGTTACCCATGAACGTAGTCTACATGTCATAAATAACTGTGCCATTTTTCCAAACTTAGAAAAACGGAACTATCTTTATATTTTATATTATGCAAGTACCACATATACACATTAAAATTAAGGTAGAGTCATGCCTAATCATAAAACTTTTTTTGAGTGTATGAATGTCACACTTTGTCCCTCGAATACTGTCCACCCAGCTATATATATATAAATATATATTATAGTGGCATGGTGGTGCCACTATTGTTAGGGTTGAGTACCCCATTTAAGGTTAAATCTGAAATTTGGCAGCTTAATAACTTTGCAACTGTATGACGGATTTGCCTGAAATTCATTATGTGTAGTTTGGTGCCATAGATCGCTGGATCTGCCAAGTTTTGTTACGGTTGGATGTACAGGTGTGGAGCTAAAGAGTGCTTAAATACACATAAATTATGGGTTTTGGTGCATTTATTTGCTTGCACCTACAGGTCGCATGGTTTGCGCAATTGGTCCAAAACCATCAGGGAACATGCAGCCAGGAACCCCGATGTGCCTTTCGAAGATGTTGTGAAAAAATATTAAGCTGTTCAAAAGTTATTCAAAAAACCTGTTCCCCATTATAGTTATGGCAAAAGTTAAAATATTCAAAAGTGTCGCAAATGCAGTTTTTATTGTTGCAAATGACCCTTTTACTTTTGCAAATTGGCCATCTTGTTTTCAGTTGGTGATCAGAGAAATGCTTGGCATTTAAATTTGGGACCGTTTAGGGATACAATTTTTGTTGTGTTCACCCACTCAATCCCCGAGGATGCTAGCCATGTCACTTTTGGGGGGAAACACACCAGAAATATGTTTTTTAAACTTTTGTAAACAGTAGTGTCATGAGTACTTTGAATATACAACACTTCAATGATTTTGTTTAGAAATTAACAAGTGATTTGCGAAAGTACTTTAGACACTATGGCCAAAACAACAAGAAATGTTTGCCACCCTGCAGCAAAACAACAGTTTAGTGTATGGGCCGAAATTTGCAGGGAAGAAAGCCAACATCCCACAGATGTGCCTTTTGATGGTTTGGTGACAAAATATTACCTGTACAGTGCTGCAAAGTTACAGCACTCCAAAACTGAACATTTTTCCCATAGGATAACATTACGGTGTACGACGTGCCTTCTGGGTCCCGTATCTCAAAAACGCTTTGAAATACGGACTTTTCGTCACAAAAATTCTTAGTCTTCCATCAGGGGGCCAAGTACCAAACTAGCCTGGGAAGTCATAAATAATATGAGATTTCATTTTGTTTTCTACGCCGTATGGTTCCTGAGATATAAGCAATTTAGTATTCCAAGTGCTCATTTTCTGCTCCGAGGACCATTATTACGGCTGCATTCTTTGTATTCACTGTGCTTCTGAATGCACCTTTTTGGGGAAAAAAGTGTGTGCATTTGTGGTACTGTGACTATTAGCATTTCTGCTTGTGTTTACATTACCATTTGCATTTACATTTATGTCACTGTGTGTTACCCTTTGCATTTGCATTTGCACTTGCGTTTGCGTTACTGTTACCATTTGCATTTCCATTGCCATTTTCGTTAGCGTTTACTTTTGCGTCCCCATGTGCATTACCATTTCCATTTGCATTTGCACTTGTGTTTGCATTTCCGTTTGCGTTACCATTTCCTTTCGCATCATCGTTGGTGTTACCATTGCCATTTGCATTTCCAACTGCGTGAACATTACCATTTGCATGTTCATTACTATTTGCATTTCTGTTTCCGTTGCCATTACCATCTGCATTTTTGGTAGCATTTCCATTGTCGATTGCATTACTGTTTCCTTCGGCATCACTGTTGCTGTTATCATTTGCATTTCTGTTATCGTTTGCGTTTTTGTTACCGCTTTCATTACCGTTTGCATTTCCATTTGTGTTTGCATTTCCATTTGTGCTTGTGTTCATCTTACCGTTTGCATTATTGTTTCCATTTGCATCACCATGTGTCTCATCATTTGCGCTTCCGTTTGCGTTATCATTAGTATTATTTTCTTTTGCCTCACTGTTGCCATTACCATTTGCATTTACGTAACCATTTCTGTTTTTGTGTTTTCAATATTATTTGCATAACCATTTGTGTTTGTGTTAATGTTTGTGCTTGTGTTTACATTACTGGCTGTGTAACCTTTTCGTTTGTATTAACACTTACATTTCCATGCATGTCTGTGACATTTGCAATACTTGCTCTACTATGGTACTTCTGTGCATTTACCAATTTTTATTTGACATCTGCATATGTTTTTTGCAGAATGAAGAGCCCAAAAATTTATTTTTTGCCACTCTTGCAAAGTCTTATGCTCATGCTGCTCTGCAACTGTTGAAGAAATTTGGATAAGATTTGGTATACATGGAGTGGAATGGAGCATCTATTTATTTTCCAATTTATATTTTACTGGTACATACGTTTTTTTTCGTAGTACAGTACACAACATTCAGTTTTTTATATTTTCCTGCACTGTCTTGCACAACACATAGCACAGCCGCTTTCTTCAAGGAACATGACAGTTTTTGTTTGGTGAAAAAATGTTATTCCATTCCAAAGGTATAAGCATTTGAAGTTGCCCCCCCTTCGCAGTCAGAGATTATTCGGCAGCGAGTTCCTCCATTTTGTGGTGGAAGACTTCTTAAAGGTGCAGAAAATTGTAAATTGAATATGTCTGGAATGGTTTGGTCTTTTCACATTAAATTTGGAGGGTGTGGAGTGGATGTCCTGGAGATGTGAATTATGCTGTTTACATGTTGGGAAAATAATTTGCTGCATAGATACTGCATGACACACTTATCACTTTGCGCATATCATTATGCATGGTGCTAGTGGCTTGAAATTTATAGTGTAGCTAGCCCTAGTGGTACAGAGGTGCCTTTCAGTGGTTTGGTTCACATTAGCCTTTGTGCCATTATCTCAGAAATGAAGCAAGATACAGACTTTTCACTACTGTTGCCTTACATCAGCTTGCTGTTACCATTTCTGTTTGCGTTTTCCTCACCATTTGTGTTATGGTTTGCACTTGCATTTCTGTTACCATTTGTATTTTATTTATGCTTGCGTCACTGTTACTATGACTGTTAGCATTTGCAGTTACATTACTATTACCATTACTGCTGAGTTTTGCATTTTCATTTGCATCACTGTTACCATTATCATTTGCATTTGCAATAACAGTTGCATTACCAATTGTGTTTGCATTTCCATTTGCATTACTGTAACAGTTATCGTTTATGTTTGCATTAACATTTATGTTGCTGTAACAGTTACCGTTAATGTTTGCATTTCACTCACTGTTACCGTTACTGTTAGCATTACCATTACTGTCATGGCTGTAACACCACCACCACATTCCATTCACTATTCGTATTGCACATTCTCAAAAAGAAGGGAAATTCATGGCAAAAAACTCAATTTAATGCATCAGTTAGGGTTGTTCCACAGCGACAAAAGTGAGGAAATTTGGTATTAGGGTCACCACCCCATGCCCACCCTGCCCCCACCAACAGGCATCAGGGTGTGTGTTGGGGTCATTGGGCCTAACTCTCACCCCATTCTACTATACTGCACCACCTCAGCTCCCTTGCACATGGAATGGGGTGAGAGTTAGGACCTAAAAAACCAACGCACCCCAATGCCTGTTAGTTGAGGGTAGGTGGCTGCTAGCAGGGTGGTAACACTAACACTGAATTTCCCACTCGTCACTGTGGGAGCAACCCTAACTGATGCATTAAATGGAGTTTTTAGCTCTAATTCCCCTTCTTTTTGAGAATGTGCAGTAGAAGTAGTGAATGGAAGGTGGTGGCGGAAGCGCGGGGCCCAGAGCTCGCACCACATGATGTTTTCTGACATAGTAACGTTAAGTGCAAGGGAAACACAAGCGCTAACAGTTGTGCACATGGTGACAGAAATGTAAATGGTAAAGCAAACGTTAATAGAAACACAAGGGCATAGTGATGCCAAACTGAACAGTGATGTAAAAGGGAGATGCAACCGTGTAAGGAAACACAAACCATGATGCACATGGTCATGATACAGCAATTGGAAACACAAATGGTAACATTAACAGCATAAATAATGCCAAAGGGAACCAAAACGGAAATGTGAACACAAGCACACATGGAAACACAAACCGTAACATGCACGGTCACGTTACCGCAGTTGTAAACACAAATGGTAATGGTAACAGTAACAATAACATCAAAGGAAACAGAAATGCAAAAGCAAATGGAAGCGCATATAGAAAACTCAAACCATAATGCGCACGGACACAGTAATGCAATTGGAAACGCAAACGGTAACAGTAACAGCAACGAAGATGCAAACCATCAGAGAAACGCAAATACAAATGAAAGGGGTGCCAGAAACATAAACCAAAATGCAAACAGAAACAATAGTGGAAACACAAATGGTAACAGTAATGCAACCACAAGCGCAAATGAGAACGCAGAGGGTCATGCACACAGAGGCGTATGTGGGAACGGTAACACAAACAAGTACAGAAACACAAGTGAAAACACTAACTGTTACAGTAACAGAAGTGCACACCCTGTTTTTACCCAACAGCTGCATACAGAAACACAGTGTGTACAAAGAATGTATGCATAATAATGGGCCTTGGAGCAGAAAATGAGTTGTTGGAATACTAAACTGCTTATATCTCAGGAACCGTGCAACGTAGAAAAAAAATTTTAATTTCACATGATTCATGAGTTACACATTGTTGTATCGAAAATTCTGTATCTCGCACTGTTTCTGAGATACGATCCCCAAATGCACGGCGAACGCCACCATGTTAGTCTATGGGAAAAAAAATTCAACTCCGGAGTACCGTAACTTGGCATCCATGGAATATTTTGTCACCAAGCCACCAACAGGCACAGCTAAGAGATGTTGGCTGCCTTCCCTCCAAATTTCAGCTCAAAAGACCAAACCATTCTTTTGTAGCAGCGTGGCAAAGAACTCCTGTCATTTTGGCCATAGTCTGGAAAAGTAGTGTCGCAATTTGCAAAAGCTTTTGCAAAATTTTGCGAAAGTGTCCCTGGTGCGACACTACTTTGCAACACTACTTTTTCCAGAAATTTGAAAGCATATTTCTGGGGTGTTTAACCCCAAAGTAAAGACATGGCTAGCATCCTGAGGGTCTGACTAGGTGAACAACAAAAATAATTGTGTTCCTAAAGGGTCACAATTTTAAATGCCAAGCATTTTTCAGATCAGTAACTGAAAAGAAAATGCTGGATTTGCGACACTACTAGGGCCATTTGCGACACTAAAAAGTGCATTTGCGAAAGTGTTGAACTTTTTGTTAACTTTTTCCATTGACTTATAATTGGAACTTGTTTTTTAATAACTTTTGAACCGTTCGATATTTTTTCATGACATCTTCAAAAGGCACATCAGGGACCTTGGCTGCATGTTTCCTGAAGCTTTCAGACCGGTCGTGCAAACCGTGTGACCTCTAGGTGTGAGCAAAGAACGCACAAAAAAGCATAATTGCGCATTAGGATGTCATTTAATAACTCCCAGCCATAAATCTAACCTGTACAAAAGTTGGCAGATCCCAAGTTCTTCCATCCCCAACTGTGCATACCAAATTTCAGGTGTATCCGTTGAACGGTGGCAAAGTTATTAAGGTGCAAAGTTTCACCCTTTAACCTTAAAAGTGCTACTCAACCCTAACGATGGTAGCACTACCATGCTACATATATATATATATATATATATATATATATATATATATATATATATATATATATATATATATATATCAAAATGGGAGTTTAACAAGGCACACACAACAAGAATAATTCAAAACAAGTTACTGCAAGTAATACCGTCACTTCAAGAACTAAATAAACCACAATCAATACAGAAAGAGACTGACAAATAATACAAACAATACACTTAACCATGCAAAACTGTACTACAGAAATAAAATGACAAATCACAGACCACAGACAAAAATTATTAAGAAATACTAAGGAAAATAAATCAGACTAGTGCTCACAGGGCTGCCTTGCATGCTAGCTGAACAAAGTCTAGCCAGAGCCAAAAGGGCAGTGAAGCACTACCAAATGACCAAAGTTGTTTTCTTGTTGGGTGTCATATAGTGCTTTTAATCACAGTCATCAAAAACTGCCATGCTGCTAAATCAGTCCTCTTGAATTTATTTAGTCAGAGTAAATGCTTCTGGTGTGTATATGTGTGTGTGTGTGTGTGTGTGTGTGTGTATCAGTGATCACAGATTAAGTTTGCCTTTTCCTGTAACTACAGGGCAATTTTCCTGTTTTCCTGTAGATTATATTATTTCCAGTGGAAGCCAAATTTCTCTGTTTTCCCTTATAACTAATACAAGTCTATGGGAAGAATTTCCCTGTAAATGGCTTCAAATCTCTGTAAACAGAGTTCCTCAACATTTAGATAAAATACCTGCCATTCCCTACAACCTTAGTTAAAGGAGAACTGCACTGAACCTGTGAGTAATGTTTCCTGTAGAAGCTTTTTTTCATGTAGTGGGCCCCCTGTTTCTGTCCCATTTTGCTGGCCTTTTAGTTAACCCATTGGATATTTATGAGTTACACACTGCTGCAAAGTGCCACCTAAGAATTGTATGATGTTGTTTATGTCCCCATGAACCTAAGAATTCTAAATTAGAACACAGATGCATTGTACCAACAATGCAAGTCCTTGACAAGATCATACTGTTCTAAAATGGTCAATGCCAGCAGTGTGTGAATCAAAAACTTTCACTGAATGTACCAAAAGGCCAGTTAAGATTAAGTAGTAACAAAATGAGAACTGGTATTTTAAAAAATAACATCTACTTCTGCAAAAATGCATGTTTGTTGATTCAAGGCAGTTCTCCATTGAGATAGTAACAGTCCAGTCTAAATTGTTCACCATTTATGGGGCTGGCAGTATAACCTAGAGGTTAGAGTAATCAGCTGTAAATGGGCTTTGTACATCCAGCATTCAGACATGGGTTTGATTCCCACACCCTCAGTTTCCATACTGTGTGCCTCTTATTAAGTCATGTAATCTCCCCAGTGTTTCTGGGTTGTCCCTAGAAACAAGCACCTATGCCTAGTTGGCCTTACCTCGTTACCAAAGGAAAAAAAAAAAAAAATATATATATATATATATATTAGAGGCAAAAAACTCCGTTTAATGCATTAGTTAGGGTTGTTCCACAGTGACAAAAGTGGGAAATTCGCTGTTAGGGTTGAAAACCCCTTGGACCCCCTGCCCACCCCCAACCGGCATTGGGGTGTGGATTGGTGTCGTCAGCCTAACTCTCACCCCATCACATGTGTAAAGCAGCAGAAGTATAGGAGAATGGGGTGAGAGTTAGACCGATGACACCAATGCACACCCCAATGCCGGTTGGGGGTGGGCAGGGGGTCCAAGGGGGTTTTCAAACCTAACAGCAAATTTCCTCACTTCTGTCGCTGTGGAACAACCCTAACTAATGCATTAAACGGAGTTTTTTGCCTCTAATTTCCCTTCTTTTTGAGAATGATAACAAGAAATAGTAAATGTAATGTGGCAGCGAGAGCGCGGGGCCCATAGTAACAGGAACAGCAACGCAAACAGAAGCACTAACAGTGGCGCACATGATAACGCAAGCGCGAATGAGAACAGAAAGGGTAACGCACACGGTGGCGTAGACGGGAACGGTCTGCCACGTGATGTTTTGTCACATAGTAACATGGTGCCTGCAAATGGAAATTTCAATGGGCATGGTGATGCAAACTAAAACAGAAAGAGAAACAGTACTGTAGACACAAATGGCAAAAAATAACAGAAACGCAACTGAAAATGAAACGCCAAGGATAACGACCGGTGGCACAAACGTCAGCGGTAAGTGAAACGGGTATGGAACCACAAGCAGAAAGGGCAACAGTAACAGTAATGTAAGTGCACAGGCTGGTTTTACCCAAAACCTGCATAGAGAAAGACAGTGAGTACAAATAATGTATGCGTAATAATGAGTATCGGAGCAGAAAATGAGAACTTGGAATACTAAATAGGTTATATCTCAGGAACCGTATGACGTAGAAAAAAAATTTAAAAGTCATATTATTTACAACTGTCCTGGCTAATTTTGTGCGTAGCCCTCACAGGGGGCTAAGACATTTTCCACGAAAGTCCATATCTCGCACCGTTCAGATACAGGCCCTGAAACGAAAGAAAGTACCATAATGTTATCCTATGGGAAAAAGACAAGTTCGAGTGCCATAACTTTGTCTCCCTGTAATATTTTTTCACCAAACCACTGAAAGGCACATCTGTGGGCTGTTGACTGTCTTCCTTCCAAATTTCAGGAAAAAAGACCAAACCGTTATTTTGCAGCAGGAATCCAAAGGATTTCTGTAATGCGTTGGGCGCCGTAATGTTATCATATGGGAAAACCATCAATTTTGGAGTGCCATAACTTTGCCGCCATGTAATATTTTTTCAAAACAATACTGAACCACACATCTGTGAGATGTCAGCTCCATTCCCTCCAAATTTCAGCCCAAAACTCCCAATCGTTCTTTTGCAGCGCAGTGCCAAAGAATCGCTGTCACTTTCCCACAGACTAGAAAATTACTGTCGCAATTTGCGAAAACTTTCGCAAAAAGTTCGACACTTTCATGAGCACAAAAGTAATTTGTGAAAGTACTTTTTCCAGAAATTTGAAAAACATATTTCTGGGGTGTTTTACCACAAAATAAAGACATGGCAAGCATCCTCAGGGTCCGACTAGGTGAATACAAAAAGAATTAGGTTGCTAGAGGGTCCCAAATTTAAATGCCAACCATTTTTATGATCACAAACTGAAAACAAAATGGCCGATTTGCGAAAGTAACAGGCCCATTTTCGAAAGTAAAAATGCATTTGCGACACTGTCGAACTTTTTGTTAACTTTTCCCTTTGACTTATAATGGGAAACTGTTTTTTGAATAACTTTTGAACCGTTTAATATTTTTTCACGAAATCTTCAAAAGGCATTTGCCAGGGACTAGCCGCTCGATCCTCGAAGATTTTGGGCTGGTCGCGCAAACCGTACGACCTGTAGGCGCGACCGTAGAATTCCAGAAAAAGCGTAAACGCTTAATAACTCCGCAACTGTATATCCAACCAGTATAAAACTTGGCAGATCCCAAGGCCTATGGTCCTTGATCGTGTATTCAAAATTTCAGCCAAATCTGTGAAACAGTTGCAAAGTTATTAAGGTGCAAAGTTTTGGGGTTTAACATAGAAATAGCTCCTCAACCCTAACTATGGCAGCACTACCGTGCTACCATAATATATATAGATATATATATATATATATATATTTATATATATATATATATATATATATATATATATATATATATATATATATATATATATATATATATATATATATTAAATTACATTTATAAACTGTAAACAAGCAAACTCCAGTACATAGATTCCAGATTCATGCAATAACCAACCTCCCTACTCCAAACATTTTATTTTTATTATCAATAATTGATTTTTAATTATTATTATTTGATGTGATCTTTATATGGGACTAATTTATGGTTAAGAGTACTGTTTGCATAAGTTCATAAGAGCAAAACAAAAAGTATTAGTTAATAAAATCTTAACACAAGGTATCTGGCTTTAATGCTTAAAAGAAACAAAATATCTGTTTCTTAAGCATCTCTTTGCCCATACTGTATGGCAAATGAAATTTCTGTGGAAATAAAGATGAGATTCCATTATTTATTTATCCAGGATCCTCCGTATGGTCTTGGACGAAGTCCTAGTCCCCCTGACTGACATTCTAAACTGGTCTCTATGCCTAGGTCAGTTCCCAAGTGCTTGGAAAACTGCTGAAATCACACCCATACATAAGAGTGGGGACCGATCCACCCACAGCAATTACCGGCCCATCTCCATCCTCCCCCCACTCTCTAAAGCCCTTGAAAAAGTGGTGTTGATCCAGCTCTCTGAATACCTAGCTAAGTACGACATTATGTACCCAGAGCAGCACGGTTTCTGCCAGGACACAGTACAACCACGGCTCTCCTGGAATTCTCCCAACATCTGCATGCTGCTCTCGACTCTGGCAGCCTGGCAGGAGCAGTGTTCATTGACCTCTCCAAGGCCTTTTACACTGTCTGTCATCCCCTTCTACTCGATTCTCTCCACCAACTTGGCTTCTCTGGCAGTCCCATTTCCTGGTTCTATAGCTACCACTCTGCTAGATCCCAGCTTGTCAATATCAGCAGCTCCCTCTCCAGCACTCTTCCCATTTGCTCTGGGGTCCCTCAAGGCTCCATCAAGGCTCCATCCTGGGTCCAATACTTTTTAGTCTTTATCTCAACACCCTCCCCAGCTCATGTACTTGTAAAATGCTCCTCTACACCGATGATGCAATCCTCATTACCTCACATCCCAATCCCACTTCCCTCCAACTATCCCTCCAGCAAGCTTACAACCAAGCTGAAAGGTGGTTCGGCAACCGCAGGCTGGTCATTAACCTAAAGAAAACCAAATCAATGCTCTTCTCCCACCACTAAAATAAAGCTAAAAATATCCCCCTCTTGATTATCCTCAGCACTCTGCACCCTCTAGAACAAGTGACCACATACAAGTACCTAGGCATCACGTTCGATATTGCCCTCTCCTTCCACACCCATATTAATGCCCTGTCAGCCACCATTAAGAAACATAGAAACATAGAATTTGATGGCAGATAAGGACCACTTGGCACACCCAGTCTTCCCATTTCCCTACCTAATGGATAAGCTTCAGATCCTAGTTAATCAGCAGCCTACTTCTTTCTATCCCCACCCCCTAGAATTGCCTTATGACTGTCCCATGCATGCTTGAATTCAATCACTGTTTTTGACTCCACAACCTCCTCCAGAAGGTCGTTCCATGCATCCACAACCCTCTCTGTGAAAAAATACTTCCTTACATTACCTCTGAGCCACTCCCCAATCTTCAAATTGTGCCTTCTTGTTCTTGCACACCTCTTTTTTTGAAAGATGCTACCCTCTTGGACTTTGTTGATTCCCTTGAGGTACTTGAAAGTTTCTATCATGTCCCTCCTCTCCCTCCTTTTCTCGAGGCTATACATATTAAGCTCCTTTAGTCTCTTTCCATATGTCTTCTGGTTCAGACCATGAACCATTTTAGTTGTCCTCCTCTGGACAGCTTCCATCTTGTCTATGTCCTTGTGGAGATTGGGTCTCCAGAACTGCACACAGTACTCCAGATAGGGTCTCACCACCTGTCTGTACAGAGGGATAACAACTTCCTGTTTTCTACTGGTGATGCCTCTCCCTATGCATCCCTGTATCTCCTCAGCCCTCCTTACTGCCCTCTCACATTGCTTGCCCACTTTTAAGTCATCTGATATGACTACCCCCAGGTCCCTTTCCATTTTTGTTGTTGTTAGTACCTCACCCCCCATTGTGTACTCTTCCCCTGGGTTTTTGTTTCCCAGGTGCATTACCTTGCACTTCTTAGCATTGAATCTAAGCTGCCATACATTTGACCATTTCTCTAACCTTGTCAAGTCCCTTCTCATCCTTTCTACCCCACCTTGTGCATCAACTCTGTTGCAGATCTTTTGTGTCATCTGCAAAGAGACATACTTTCCTTCCAGTCCCTCTGCAATGTCGCTTATAAAGACATTGAAGAGGACTAGTCTATTACTGAACCCTGCAGTACCCCACTAGTAAACTCCCTTTCTTCAGAGTGGACTCCATTTACTATTACCCTCTGTGTCCTATTCTCCAGCCAATTCTTTACTCAGGCTATCATCTTGGGACCCACTCCCAGGTTGGCTAACTTGTATATTAATATTTTGTGTGGGACTGTGTCAAATGCCTTGCTAAAGTCTAGGTAGGCCATGTCCACAGCCCTTCCCTGA
The DNA here is from genome assembly GCA_016271365.2 of Neoceratodus forsteri. Taxonomy (NCBI): domain Eukaryota; kingdom Metazoa; phylum Chordata; order Ceratodontiformes; family Ceratodontidae; genus Neoceratodus; species Neoceratodus forsteri. The sequence goes on from CM057450.1 coordinate 855,458,771, forward strand.
TCTTCTACTTTGGTCACCCAGTCAAATAAATCTATTAGATTCATTTGGCATGACCTTCCTGCTGTGAATCCATGCTGCCTTGGGTCCCTGCCCTCTGGCCACTAGGTGCTGACAATTCTTTTCCTTCAGAAGAGATTCCATCATTTCCCTATCACTGAGGTTAAACTAACAGGTCTGTAGTTTCCTGCTTTGCACTGCTCCCACTTTGTGAAGGGAATCACATCTGCCCTCCTCCAGTCCTCAGGTACTACCCCATCCTCCATGATTTGTTAAAGAGGGTAGTCAGTGGTGTCACTAGTTCTACCCTTAGTTCTTTTAGAATTCTGGGATGAATCCCATCAGGCCCCATTGCTTTGTCCACCTTCAGCTTTAAGAGTTCTTTCAGAACCCTTTCTTCTGTAAATGGGCTGGTATCAACTTCTGTATCCAGAGTGTTTCTATTGTTTGTTTTGGGTACCTCCATCTCTTCATTTGTAAATACTGAGCAAAAATATTTGTTTAGTATCTCTGCCTTTTCACCGTCACCCTCTGCCCACCCCTTCCCCTTTATAAAGCCTCACTATCCCTCCCTTAGTCTTCCTTCACTGCCTGACGTACCTAAAAAAGGTTTTATCCCCCTTCTTAACTGAGCTGGCTATCTTTTCCTCGGTTCGGGCCTTTGCTGTTCTGACTGCCTTCCCAGCTTCCTTTTGTTTTAACTGATACAATTCTCTGTCTTGCTCCTTCTGTGATTCCTTGTACTTTCTGAATGCTTTCTTTTTCTCGTGAACCTTCACTGCTACCTCCTTTGAGAACCATAGTGGTTTCTTACATCATTTTGTTTTGTTTATTTGCTTCACACAAAGGCTTGTTACCTCTGTGATGGCAGTTTTTATTATTCCCCATTGTTCTTCCACCCCTCCTTCCTGCCCATTTGCTACTGCATTCCTTAGGCACTCACCCATTTTGGCAAAGTCGGCCCTCCTGAAGTCCAGTACTTTTGCCTTTGTATGGCTTGACTCTATTGCTGTGTTTATTGTGAACCATAATGTTCGATGGTTGCTAGTTCCCAGATGGTTACCCACTTCTACATCTGTGATCCTCTCTCCATCTCCATTTGAGAGAACCAGGTCTAAGATTGCTCCCTCTCTAGTGGGTTCCAATACTAGTTGTCTAAGGCATGCCCCCTGTAGGGCATCTAGAATAACCCCACTCTTAGAAATGGCTGCTGCAACTGCACTCCAGTTAATATCTGGTACATTCAGATCACCCATCAGCAGTATCTCCCCTTTATCTGCCATTCTAAGTATACTTTCTATCATTTCCTTGTCCATTTCCTCCCCCTGAGAGGGGGGTCTGTATACAACCCTGTGCGGATTGTGGTGCCATTTCCCACCTCCAAATTGACCCACAGTGCTTCTTCTCCTCCCTGTTTACCTTTTTGTTCTGTTGCTTTGATTCCTTCCCTTATGTAGAGAGCTACTCCTCCTCCTCTTTTACCCTCCTGTAGATAGTGTATCCTGGTATGTTTACGTCCCAGTTATGGTTCTGTGTGTACCATGTTTCTGTGACTGCCACGATATCCAGAGGTTCCTCCTCCATCAAGGCCAGTAATTCAGGAAGCTTGTTACCCAGACTACGGGCATTGGTACTCATTGCTCTCCATTTTTTGATGGCTTTATCTTCTGTAGCAGCATCCCCCACTGACCTTTCTAGCTTGGTCTTTTTTTCATTTAGTACCCTGTTTTGTAGGGGGAGGCTGGGATTTTCCTGCTGCTTATCAGTGCCTCCCCCCTTGACTAGTTTAAAAGCTTGCCAATAAAGCATTTAAACCGATTGCCCAAAAGACTTGTTCCCTTCCTGGACAGATGCAGACCATCCTGCCAGTATAGGCTGGTGTCCCTCCAGGTGGAACCCCAGTCCCCAATGAAGCCAAACCCCTGTGATCCACACCATTTTTTCAACCATTCGTTAAACTGCATGGTGCAAAGTACCCTCGCCTCACCCATGACACTAACAGGCAGCACCTCTGAGAAGGATACTGTGTGTGCTACTTGTCTTATGCCCCTGCCCAACTCTACCAAGTCCTTCTGCACTGCTCTAATCTCATGATGAGCCAAGTCATTTGTCCCTAGGTGGACAATTACTTTCAGCTCAGACTCCTGTGCAACTGTTCTCGTGATCCTAAGGACGCGCTTCCTGTCCCTCCAAGCCATGGCACCAGGCAGGCACCTTACTTCAGTTTTCCCTGCTCCCCCAAGTTCTATCCCCCCTAATAACTGAGTCCCCCACCAGGAGTTACTTCCTTTCCCTGTGGTGCCCTCTGCCTCTTTCCTGAGGGCCTCCCTTGCGACAGTTGTCTGCAACCTCTTTAGTCTCCTCTGTGGGTGCATCCATAGGGGAACTATGCTCCCCCAGAATGGTGTATGGATTGTGAATTAACTCTTGGACTGGCCTGCTATACTGGTAGAGGGACTGCCTGACTCAGGTTGCCCTCAGGCTGGCCATTACCTCATCCTTCTTGTCCCTCATGGACTCCAACTCTCCATTAATAAGGCCTGTAGGCTCCTGACCTGTGCCCCCAGCCGAACTCACACCTGCCTTCTCTATACTGCCAACAATCTGCTCAACTTTGAGGAGCGACTGCTCTACCAGACCTGCCTTCTTGCTAAGAAATCGCTGCTAGAACTCTCTCCCCCAGGGGTCTCCACCTCCCTACAGCAGTCATCATCATCTGTCACCATCCATAGCTCTGTTAAGGCCACTTTCAAGGTGCCCAGAACCAAGACCTCTCTTGCCCTGAGATCCTTCCTCTACCAAGCCCCCACCTGGTTCAACTCCCTCCCTAGCTGCATCTCAAACTTTCCAAAGATTGCTCCTTCAAAACACCCCTTTGGAACCATATCTTTAATACCCGCTGTTGTAGGTGCAACTAACCCCCTGTTGTAACCTGTGGTACCTACCCACCTTGCCCTCTGGCTCGACAACTTCCACAGGACAGCCTCTCCCTCCTCCAGATCTACTCCTTCCCTACTAGACCCAAACAGGGATGTAAACCACTGTCTTCTCTGAGGACCTACTATATCCATGAGTATAACTCACAATTTTGTAACATTATGTACCCTAAGTAACATACAAACTGCTACATTATGTAACCTAAGTGTATCTATGTTAAATATTCCTTTTACTGCACCTGTAATGTTATCCTCTGTTTTAATCTGCACTGTAATAACTGTCTTGATGTCTGCCCCCCACAACGAGGTGCCTTTGTAAATGAGTCTATGACTCAAAGGTTGTGAACCCGATTTGTAATGAATAAATGAATATTTATTTATTTAATCTCAGATTACAAGTACCTTTGAGCCACGGATCTTTTACACAGGTTCCACATCAAATAAGGTGCAATATAGAGTAAATAAGACATTGAGTTACATAGGCATGGTAAGAATATAACAGCAAGTACATGTGTGAGATAAAGAAAATTAAAAAAACATTTAGGCAAGATTAAAAAAAACATTCAGGCTAAACTAGTGATACAGTTCTGAACAGCAGTAGATGGGTTACAGAACAAGGGAGGGGAAAATGGGAGTGGTGCAGCCAGAGGCATTGTCATATCAAAGAAGGAGGTGAATGGAGTCAAGGAGATGGAGAAAAGTGGAAAATATGGGAAAGATGCAGCAAGAGGCATTGACATATTACAGATAGATGTGAAGGATTCAAAGAAAGGAAAAAGTGAGGAGGAAATAAGGGGGCATGGGGTTGGAGTGAGAAGAGGAGGTGCAAGGTGGGGAAGAAGTGAAGCCCCAGTGTCTGGGGGGAAGCTACTAAATTGGGCAGTCACAGGTGCTGGAGGCAGCGAGGTCAAGGCAGAGTTTGGATTTGACTGGTCGAAGCATTTGCACAGATGAGAGGTTGCTGCTGAGCATGTTTAACCAATTGGGGGCCCTGTAGGCAAAGGATCTTTGACCCTGGGAAGTACAGCAGTGAGGGACCTGAAGGAGTTGGCTTGCAGAGCCCCTGGTGTGTCTAGGAATGCTGCTAGAGCAAAGGAGGGCTTGGACTCTTGGAGGTGCAAGACCCATAGTAATTTTCTTCACCATAATGCAGGTCTGATATTTTATCCAGTTTGAGAGTTGAAGCCAACCAGATTGTGCATATAGATCACATATATGAGTGAGTTGGTGGGAGCCAATGATGAGCCGGCAGGCTTTGTTGAGCGTCATGGATAAGCGTTGAAGAGCCCTTTGCAAGACAGAGCCATAGATGATCAGGACGTA